>CM073742.1:15324262-16524262 GCA_037127355.1 Schoenoplectus tabernaemontani | reverse complement strand
TGTAGTCCCTTCAGGGCAGATCACAAGATCCCCCTCTCTGAGCAACTCCTTGATCATAGCTGCATCTTTCGATCGGTCACGACTCAACCTAACAGTCTTGATAGGTGACAGGAACTCTGACAGACGGGACAATGAATAAGTGACAGCTGCTACAGGCCGGCCCAATGTGACTGACAAGAATATCGGATCGAGCAATGTACGATGAGAGCAGATGAAGAGAACACCAGATTGGTTTGCGGACTTCTGAGCTGGTGGTGGCGGAGTCCCCTTAATGATTACACGTACCCTGAGGGCCCAGAAGGCATAGTAAACCCATGGCATGGGGAGAAGCGCACCGGCAGCTATACGCAAGCATGCCAAGATAAAACCAACTGGTATCCAGAGGATGATGAGGAGTGCTGTTACAGGTGTTGGCCGTTGAACCAGCCTACCATCGTGGAAAACTACTGGTTTCGGAATCTGGTGCCTCTTTAGGGGCTCCATTTTCTTCCGTGAGACCATATAAGCTTCCTGTAAATAACATGAAGTTAACTCAATTTGAAGTTAATTTATTAATCGATTACTTAATTATTGAACTAATCGTTGTCGTTTAAATTTAATTGGGCGAGAAGAAGTATACTGATTTGTTGGGAACCAGAAACATAAAACTTTTCTTGATTTCTTGGTAGCCAGTGGCATTAGAATTACCAATAAGTTAATTAGTTAATTGCTTGCTATTATCGTCGGAGTATAATTAAGATTGTAAGGAATGTTTGTTTGTGGTTATAAGTCACCTGTAAAAGCGAGAAGTGCAGTTCAATTTGAGAGGCACAAGCCAAGCTAACTAACCATATCCAACTAACACTACTGTAGTATGTGCAAAGAGCTTTTTTTATTTTATTAAATTGCAGTATTTCCAAGACTATCATAGGCGTCTAGTTATCCTACTAAAGTAACCAATAAAGATTTCAGCCTCTTTTAGCTTTGTAACAAACACATATAAACTGAAATGTCTGCATATGTTTCGTGTGGGCATTTGTTAGGCGAGAATGCTTCATACAAGATATGTGTTCATACTATTTGTATGCAACTTGGAGTGTGATGCCAAAATGCCATATTCTTTTTGTGGAAGACGAAAGCGGTAGTTTAATTTGTGACTGGGAATATAACGAAGGCTTTATATTTTATCCTCCACTTAATTAACAACTTCTACGCTCTTATATTTTTTTCATTTATTTTCATAATTAAAAAATAATAATACGACTTATCTAGGTTCTGAAGACTCCTGAAAGAAATTACTAATGTAAATTACAAAAATTTGTCCTTGAGCACCACTCTTTTTTCGCTTTCATGATTTATCCTTTAAAAATTTTAACAGGCACTTTTTGATCTTTAGAAGTTTTCATATACGTGCTAAATTCTAGTCAATCTAGGTTTTATAAGTAATATAAATAATGCGAATTGTACTATCACTGACCAATAATCATGACATTGTGAATCAATTAAAATGATACTAATTTTTAATTATGTCTTCACAAATTAATTAAAAAAACATTGACATTCATCTCATCATGAATTGAAGCGAAATGTAAAAAGACTAATATTCGCAAGGAATGAAAATATTCCTCTATATATATAGCCCAACCGTGGAGTGGACCTGTCTGTACTTTAATGACTGTACACACTTGCTGTTGTACTAGCTGGATTATAAATTGCACATGATCTTTCTAATCAAAATTAAATGGTTAAGATCAGATATAATAATTGATCATGCCTATTGGTTATGCAAAGATTCGCATAATACATCAATGAAAGTTTTTTTAAAGATGTATCCTCTTCTCGTCCTATTAAGATCTGCCCTCATTAAAATAATTTTTCTGAAAATAAAATGTAATCTGATTTTTCTACTTTTATTGAATACTTGAATGGTTGACATAAATACTGTCATGAGGAGTCCATTATTTTTAATGCAGCGGCTGTTTTCCAATTTCCAAATATTATTGTCCAAAAATGAAACATAAGTATAGATAGAACATAACCCTGTATTGTTATTCTAACAAGAAACACAAGGAGGCAAACCTGACAAAGAATCATGAAAGGATAATCTGTTTTCCTGCTACCCAATCCGATCTCCGGCATCCTTTCTCCGAACGCCTTCTTTAGTGCATCCGCCTTGTTCTCTTCAACAAGCATGCCTGGTTGAGAAACTAGACCAGTGGCCCAACCCCGCCACGTACAAATTTCTGTACCTATGACAGTGTCAACCCCCAAATACTCTTTTAGGAAGGGCTCTACCATGATTCTAAGATTAGAGGTGAGCACACACCGCCGACCAAAGGCTGAAAAGACATGCCATGTCTCTGGGTGGAGATCTGCAGAATAGAATTTTGGTAGCACAGCCCGTGCCACAGACTCCAACGCGGTTACTCGCATACCAACAATTGTAGCAAATATGAGCACCTTTGTTAAATTTGTACAATGAAAACTCATCTTAATAAGACGACAGACATATATAACAAGCTATTATATATTAAAGTTTGTTTCTTGCCAATGGATCCAGTTTTCGAATTAATTACATTATGGGAAGATATATGGCACAACATGTATGGAACAAACATAATAAACAGATGTTTGCCATGCATATGTACATTTTCTTGATGAAGTGCAGGAACGATCTTAATTATAATTAGTCATAAAAATGTACAACAGATAAATGATAAAGTGGAACATATGACCTACTTGGATACCAGCAGCCTCAGAGAAGCAATACAGCAAACCTGCTAAGGGAGATAAAAGAAGCAAAAAGAGGAGCCGAATGACACTGCCGGCTTCAAATGCCACCAGAGCAATGTATGAGAATGAGCTGCTGCCACAAAGCAGTGTTCCGTCCATGTCGGTAACCGCTGTCTGATTTTCTCGACCGTTTACCGAGCATTTTTCGATGGTAGGGAAGGGATCGTAGTCACACATCTGATCAATAAATATTACTTGTGTTATAATTGCTTCTTCAAGTGTGCTTGTGTGTGTGCTTGGAGTAGTACTAGGCCAGCTAATTAAATTGGCGGACGTGTATTTATAAGCAAAGTAGGATACGATCTTACGATAGAAAGAAAATAAAATTAAAGCTAGGTCGGTGAGAGGTAGAGGGTTACAAAAAAGAGAGGTGAAGACTGAAGGGGATAATTAAACAATGGAATTAGTTGTGTAATTTGGTTGACGAGGTTTCTTGATTAAATTGGATTTCAAAGATCCTTGGGTAACTAACCCAAAGAAGCAAAGGGGGCCAAACATCACCATCAGTCCATCACTAATCATATTATATTGTGTCTTTATTCCACATTGCTTGGTGTTAATTACAAACTTCTGGTTTCGACTTTACCTTGTTTCCCATGAAAACCCTTGATAAAAAAAGGAAAATTAAGAAAAATATTATAATGATACTATTATTACTAACGTTATTGACACAAACTTTATTATACACCTTAAATGAGTCATTACACTTGTTAACGACTTCATTATACAATACATTTTGTACGATAACACTATTAATTATTCATATTATATACTGTTAATGTGGATAATAACTTATTTAAGTTTGATAATATCAATTATAATTTGCTAATGCATAAAGTTATTAATATGCACAATAATTCATTTAATTAAGAGTTAGATTATGGTGTTATACGTAGTTAATGATCAAATTTACTACGGACTCAAAAATATAGTTAAATCATCTCTAAATATTGATTTATGAGTCTCAATAAATTCTTTATATCAAAATATGATGGGATATAAAAAATTCTATTTTTTGAATTTTCTAAGTATTACTTTTAGATTTTTAAAAATGACCTAGAAAATATATATTATTTTATTATTATTATTGAATCATTTTAAAAAAAAATCCAAACTAATACTTAGAAAATTCAAAAAATAGAAAAAAATTATTTTTCATCATATTTTGATATAAAAAATTTATTGAAATTCATAAATCAAGATTTGAAGATAATTTATCTATATTTTTTAGTCCGTAATAAATTTGATCATTAACAACGCGTAGCACCATAGCTAACTCTTTAATTAATGTATATAATAAAGTTAGTATCAACGACAATATCAACCCTCATACATACGTATGTACAAGGGCAGATGTAAAATTTTGATAAGGAAGGTCAGTAATCGGATTGCAATAGTTTATCGAATTCAAACTCATTGGTTAATCAGGTATTAAATAAAAAAATCAATAATTCAATGTACATTTTTATCTAATAAAAAACTATCAAAATAATATCCTTTTACATATTAAAAAAATAAAATTCAAAATAATAGATAATCAAGTCGATAAATAAAAATTTCCTTTACAAAATTTCATATTTTGAAATCTTCATATAATTCTTTTTCTCAATAAAAGTAATCAAACAATTAAGAGGATCAAAAAGTAAATTCAAAAAGATTAAATCAGAAAAAATTTAATTCAAAAGTATTAAATTTCAAAATCTAGAGAAATCTGACACCTGTTTCTACCTACATCCGCCCTTGCGTGTGTATCAGCATTCAGCTCTCAAAAATTAATTTCCTCGGAGCTTCTTAAACATATACAGAGAGAGTAAAGGCTATGATACTTCTCGAAGCATAAAACTTCTCATACTTCGAGTTTGTATCTTAAATTTAAAAATTCAAATGGTCTATCTAAATAGTTGAACATGATCTTCATATTAAAATATTTTTGGAGATCAAATTTTATATTTTTTTCTAAATTTTTTGCTATTTTTTAGATGAGTATAAAGTTTGTTAATCTAATAATTTATGTACCATTCAATAGTAATATTTTTTTCACCCATCCAAAAAAAGCAAAAAAATTAAAAAAAATAAATAAATTTGATCTCCAAAGTTATTTCAATATGGAGATTATGTTCAATAGTTCAGAAAGAAAGTTGGACTTTTAAATTTGAGATATGGATGCATAGCACGGGAGGTCTATATATATAGTTTGTCTATTATGCTTTTAGTAGCGATTTCGACCGAAATGCTACCATTTTAAATTTTAACATTTCATCCTTGAAATTTCAATTTAAGTAGCTCAATAAAATATTTATATCATAATCTTGTAGAATACTAATTTATATCATGTTTGGAGTTAGTTTACTATACTTAATGATTTTTAGAAAGTAAGCATTTTGACATATAAATTTTATTATATTTCTATTATTTTAGAGCTATCTTTCAAAAATCATTAAGCATAGTAAAATAATTCAAAACACAGTAAATAAACTATATATATATATATATATATATATATATATATATATACTAGTATCTTGTCCGTGCGTTGCTACAATGATATCTTTCAGAAATATAAAAAATCATATCTTCATGTGAAAAATAATGAAATAAAAATAAAAATAATTTAGTAATTAATGTAAATTTCAATCATAAATACATAATTAATGCAAAATAAATATAAATTGAGAGGAAAGTTAACATTCAGCGTTTAAGAAAAGTTAAAATTCATAATTGATGACAATGAAAAAAAAGAAACAAAATAAAACAATTGTACTCTAAATTATGTAGCATTTCATGTAACAAACAAAATTGAAAAAAAAAATTCTAACTTCAACATAAATGATCATAGAGATAGTTACATTATTTGATGAATAACTCAATCCGATTAGTACAAAAAACTGGACGTTGCAAGATTAGGACACATACGTGCATAATAAGGAGTTTATATATATATATATATTATTTGATTTATCACTCTTATTAAATTTTTCATATTGAAATCATATGGGGTACAAAAATTTAAGGCGTTTTGAGTTTTTTAAATCACACTTTTTAATTTTTTAAAATCAACTCTAAAAATAATAATAAAATATTCAATATTTGTACATTATTTTCAAAAATTGAAAAAGTGACTTAGAAACTAGAAACACCCCAAATTTTTGTACCTCATAAGATTTCAATATGAAGAATTTAATGAGAATGATAAATCAAAATTTAGAGACCATTTGGTATATTTTTTGAGTTAAGATCACGGAGGGACTCTGTGCTCCTAGGAGCACGGTAGTTTTACTATATATATATATATATATAGAGAGAGAGAGAGAGTATAAAATGTAACGCATTGCACGGATGCGCCCGTGCACCACATCAAAATCATAAATTTTAAGTTAAAAATGACCGATCTGAATCGTTCAATTTATTCTTCATATCAAACTCTTATAGAAAAAATTAAATTTTATATTTTTTTTAAATTTATTTGCTATTTTTTTTAGGCCTAGAGAAAATTGCTTGATTTGAGAATTTTGAATTGTCCAATAGTGATGATTTTCTTCCTACCAAAAAAAAATAGCAAATATTTTTTTAAAAAATATAAAATTTTATTTTCTACAAGAATTTGATATGGAGAATAAATTAAATTGTTTGGATCAGTCATTTTTTAACTTGAAGTTTGAGATTTCGATGTGTGTACGAGCGCATCCGTGCAATACGTTGCATTTTATACTTCATCTCTCTATTTCTCTCAAACTAGCGTGCTCCTAGGAGCACAGAGTCTCTCTCGTGATCCTAGCTCAAAAAGTATATCAAATGATCTCCAAATTTTGATTTATCACTCTCATTAAATTCTTCGTATTGAAATCTTGTGAGGTACAAAATTTTAGGGTGTTTTGAATTTTCTAAATCATTCTTTTTAATTTTTAAAAATAATGTACAAAAATTAAATATTTTATTATTATTTTTAGAATTGATTTTCAAAAATTAAAAAGAGTGACTTAGAAAACTCAAACACTCCAAATTTTTGTACCATATAAGATTTCAATATGAAAAACTTGAGTGATAAATTAAAATTTAAAGATTATTTAATATATTTTTTGAGATAGAATCAGAAGCTCCGTACTCCTAGGAGCACGTTAGCTTTACTATATATATATATATATAGAGTGATGCTATGGTGCTTCGCGAAGCAAAAAAAAAATTGTGCTTCGCGTCCGTATCTCAAATTTATAAGTTCAAACGGACGATCAAACGTTGAACATCTTCATATTGAAATATCCTTGAGATCTTTTACTATATATATATATTTAAAAAATAGCAAAAAATTTCAAACAAATATAAAATTTGATCTCCAAGCTATTTCATCTTAAAAATAATTCATTTCTAATCTTAAATTCATTTGTTCATTTGGTATTTAGTGATAAGGAAGGCCCAAAATAATGTCCGAACTCAACCAGAGCGGTTGGGCTAGTTATACAATCAACGAGAAAAGAGAAGTGTAGGCCCAATGAACCATAAAACGTCTCTCTCTGTTGTGCATTGGCATTTAGCATAGTATGCTGTTTATATCTGATCGCCTCAATATTTATGTAAAATAAACTGTAAAAAAACCTCTCTATAAGCTATTCATCTGTACGCTGCGTATGTGGTGGCAAAAATATTGATCCCTGCCACTTGGTAAACCAATGGTTAGACTACGAAGTTTTTTCATTGCTTCTCATTTCAGTAGTGAGTATATTACCATACAAAACTATACATAATATTCTTTATAAAATCGCAACAAAAAAAATTTTTTTTGTATAAACAGTATAAAATATATTGATATCAAAAGAAACATTTGGAAAAGTTGCATAATTATAAAACCTTTTTCTTTGATAACTAAAAATATATATATATATATATATATATATATATATAGTATAATCTCGTATATATCCTCTATTAATTCTCTTAATAAGTTTGCACAAAATAAAAAAAAATAAATAACAAGGCACAGGTAAACTTGTAATCGAACTATCCAGATCATATGAGAGCATAATGGGTGACAATTTGATATTTGTGCTCACTTTTTTTTCCCGTTTATACATGATTTTTTTTTCCGTTCGTGATTCGAAGAAATATTATGTATATTCAGGATTATTCTCGTAACAAATGATAATCGCCTTGATCTATATCATCAGCTCATCACCAATCAATATCTGGGTTGATAATTTAGAGGGAGGAATAGGAAATTTTCATCTTTGAGAATTCTTCAGAGACATGTTACTCCGTACAAATAAACTGGTGGAGCATGGTACCGGCCTGGTACTAGCATTAGGTATTCCTACTGTAGGGATCATAGCATGCTTCTAAAGAAATCCATTTACTGGTTGTGTAGAGTTACTTCTACAATGGGTAACCCATTTATTCAAATAATTCTAATTTTAATAATAAAAGTGATAAAATTAAAATTTTAAGAATAAGTGAATGTCAATGCGTCACAGTCAGTGTGTTGTGTAAACACGCCACTCCCACTGGTGTATTTGTTCAAAGACGCCACTCTTTCAGTTTTGTTTAGTTTTTTTTTTTAATTTAAATGGATAGAAATGTTAGTGTGGATAGACATCAGTTGGAAAAATATCACTCACACTAGCGTCTTTAATTTTTTTTTAATAAAAAATAACAGAAAAGATAAAAAAAACTACACTAACAGTAGCGCGCTGTCATTCGTATTCTTAAAATTTTAATTTTATCACGTTTATTATTAAAATTAGAATTATTTGAATAATTATAATAAAAAATCGCTGTATTTTAGACTCTATGCTGTTAACTATTATGGTTCGTATTAGGTCCCTATCTTGAGATGAAATCTTAGTTTGCCATCCTAAGGGCACAAAATTTAGGTTTTTCTTTCATGTCCAAGTCATTTATCTTTTGAAAACCTCAAAAACAAATTATGAATGGTCCAACTAAAATTCAGAGGTACTGAAGCATCTGCGCATCCTTTTAGATACAGTTGATTCATTTATAATAATAAAAAAAACAGTTGAACTTCGTTAATTAGGACTTCAATGCAACACCTCCACCCCACCCCACCCCATCCCACCATACCGCACCACCACCTCTAGGTTTTTTGGGCCCGTTCTCTTTTGTGATTTTCGCTGGCAAATTATAATTTTCAGCCATGACTTGCGTGATTCAGAGTGCAGAAAGTCATAATTGAAAATTCTAGTTTGACTGGATTTTTTTCAAAACTTGGTTTTGAGCTTTATTTTAGTTATAACCATGTCTTGCACAATGCAAAACCAAGTTCCTCACTTTATCTTTGAACACCAAGAAGCCTCATAAAGTTGCAGCCATGACCTAAGCCACCAAATCGAAGGGGGCCTTAGGGACCATTTTTATGGTTTGTGTTAGTTGTGATGTGAAGGGTGTAGGGCTGCATTTTTATTTATTTTTATGAATATGAAGTTGGTTTTATGTACAAGCAACAAGGGAGAATCAATTTTAATTTAATTATAATATAAGGTTCTTTGTGTATATGTGTTTTGGAAAGCTGCAAGTTTGAATCTGATTTCTTGTGACTATCTAGAATTAGAAACCTTTTCTATCTTTTATAAATAAAATAAAAAAGATCTTTAGTTGGAGTAAATAAACAATCTGTTTTAGGAATAGCGGAGAGAACACTTACATGAATTTCTGGGCAGAGGCCGACCCTTTCAATCTCACTAAAGTTATATATTAAAATTAAAATTAATCATGTATTTTTATTTTGTGAGGTGTATTTAGACCTGATCGAAATAATACGTCTGATAATTGATTAATATGAATCGATTTGAATCTGCTAAAATTAGATAATTGAATGATCTGAACTCATAATTGATCGAATTCGAAGAAATCTGAATCTAAATGAACCTGTAAATATCAAGTATCTATATATAAAATTATTCGATCCGATGTGACCTCTTAACCGAAAAAAAATCTCAATTTGAAGGGATCTGAAACTATGTGATACCCAAACCGATAATTATCCGAATCTAAATTAGCCGAACCGAGAAGGACCGATATCCGACATATAATATTTTATTTATATTGAGTTCATATGATTTTTAACATATGTATAAAGATAATTTTATAGATTATATTTTTATATTTAGTGTGTTTTTTTCTAAATCACTAAAATCGATCACAACTTTCATTTAATAAATGAACATAATTCATAAATTTATTATAAACTCTTTATTAAACATATATATATATTAGTCATGATATCTTTAAATTTTAAATTTTATTAATTTAATCTGATTATTTGACCTAATATAATCTAAAATTATATAATTGAATTGAGTAATTTAATTTTAAATGCAAAAACACATAATTTTTATTAGATATTTGTCTTAGTATAACTCAAAGTAGAAAATGATTTGAGTCTAAATATATCAGCTAATGTGATCTACATACAATATAAAATGCTCAATTTGTATATGAAACTTGTATCTTATTATTCGTAACTTAATGTGATCTGAATCAAGAAAAATCCGATACCTGAATCAATCACTATCCAGATTAGCTCAGAACCCGATAAAATCGGAACCCTGACTATCCGAATGATATAGTTGTTTCGACCCATAAATGTACACAATCCAAAATTAATTAATTCAGAATATAATGAATCTGATATTAATATGTATTCGAAAGTAAATTGTATTTAACTTTATCCGACTTGAAAATAATTTGTCCGACCCGACTTACCAGGTCTAGGTGTATTGTCCTTTCTAATTTATTAATTCTATGTTCTACTCAAGTGAACTCGCATCTTATATTAAAATTCTGATTCCGCCCTTGCGTGAGTTTATCTTATCTGCTTGCGTCTCTAATAGTACCTTTCGAACTTTATAAAAGATGTGTGATTAATCAAACAGTACACTATGTAACTAGGATCTAGGAAGCAATCTAGCTTAATCGAACATTAACTTGAATATCTCTTGTGAATATGACCGTTCATAACTACCATTTCCAAAAAATAATTGGCAAAGATATCATGCTTACTTTCTTGGCGTTGAAACCGCCTACAATCCGCAATGCGACCGGAGGACCCTCCGATTCTAGTTTGGCCGATGATTCAATCGAACGGACTATATCTCTTAAGTCTTAAGAAACAAGGCCATATAAACCAAATCGTATGTATTCGGTCATCTCCTTTCGAATCGCACGGTCCGAATTGGAATCCAAAGTACCTAATTAGATCGATTTTGGAGTTGTAAACGGATCCCCCCTTTCTTGACGCACGTACCCTTATTTCCATTCCAAAACTGAATTAACTCCAAATATCGCTAGACTATTCATATATATATATATATATATATGTGTGTGTGTGTGTTTGTTTGGATGATGAAAAAATTAGCATAAAAATAATTTTTTTGAATTAGTGATTAAGAATAGTATGATAGTGGCGTATAAGATAATATGAGAATAAAATTACTTTTTTATTGTTCGTTTTAGTCTAATGTTATTTGAATGATAATTTGAGGATAATGATGGGAGAATAAATAAAGTAATGATTTTTTTCTTTTTTGTTTGATAATAATGATTATTATTTTTATTCTTATTATTATCATTTATTATTAATTTGTTACTAATCATTATTATTTCATATGATTATTCCGTATTATTAATTAATTTATTATTATTTTCTTAATATTAATAGTTATGTAACATTACTTTATACTATTATTTATTATAATTTTATTTAACTAGCTATATACTGCGCATTGCGGTAGAATTTTTTATTTAAACATTAAAATATTATAAGATAAAAAAATTCATATTTATCTAATATTAAATTATAAATTTACCAAATCTATACTATTATATAAAGCATTTAAGAATTGGAGGGTCCATTTTTTGTCATGGTAATTTTTTATTATACTCATTTTATCCCTCAATTAGACGGCTAATATTTATTTTTGGTTGATCGAACGCATGTGATCGCGTCTATTGATCCCCTCTTTCTATCCATTTCTTTCCCTTAAATACTATTATTTCCATAATATTGTTTTTTTATTTAGAAACCTTGTGCATATTTGGTAAGAAATTAATGGTGATAATATATGTTAGAATAATTTATTTTTCTTGCCATAAAAATTATGAATCATTAACTCATATTATGCAAAAATCTCATCCAAGATTAAATATAGTCTTTATTATAGGTTTTCTCTATAATTTGGTGAATTTATAATTTAATATTAGATAAATGTGAATTTTTTTATTTTATAATGTTTTAATCTATACTATTATATAAAGCATTTAAGAATTGGAGGGTCCATTTTTTGTCATAGTAATTTTTTATTATATCCATTTTATCCCTCAATTAGACGGCTAATATTTATTTTTTGTTGATCGAACGTATGTGATCGTGTCTATTGATTCCCTCTTTCTCTCCATTTCTTTCCCTTAAATACTATTATTTCCATAATATTGTTTTTTTATTATTTAGAAACCTTGTGCATATTTGGTAAGAAATTAATGGTGATAATATATGTTAGAATAATTTATTTTTCTTGCCATAAAATCATGAATCATTAACTCATATTATGCAAAAATCTCATCCAAGATTAAATATAGTCTTTATTATAGATTTTCTCTATAATTTGGTGAATTTATAATTTAATATTAGATAAATGTGAATTTTTTTTTATTTTATAATGTTTTAATCTATACTATTATATAAAGCATTTAAGAATTTGAGGGTTCATTTTTTGTCATGGTAATTTTTTATTATAACCATTTTATCCCTCAATTAGATGGCTAATATTTATTTTTGGTTGATCGAACGTATGTGATCGCGTTTATTGATCCCCTCTTTTTCTCCATTTCTTTCCCTTAAATACTATTATTTCCATACTATTATTTTTTTTTATTTAGAAACCTTGTGCATATTTGGTAAGAAATTAATGGTGATAATATATGTTAGAATAATTTATTTTTTCTTGCCATAAAAATCATGAATCATTAACTCATATTGTGCAAAAATCTCATCCAAGATTAAATATAGTCTTTATTATAGGTTTTCTCTATAATTTGGTGAATTTATAATTTAATATTAGATAAATGTGAATTTTTTTATTTTATAATGTTTTAATGTTTAAATAAAAGAGTCTGCTGCAATGCGCGGGTATATAGCTAGTTATAGATAAAACATATAATAAAGACTATATTTAATCTTGGATGAGATTTTTGCACAATATGAGTTAATGATTCATGATTTTTATGGCAAGAAAAGTAAATTATTCTAACATATATTATCACCATTAATTTCTTATCAAATATGCACAAGGTTGCTAAATAAAAAAACAAAAAATATGGAAATAATAGTATATAAGGGAAAGAAATGGAGAAAAGGAGGAGATCAATGGACGCGATCACATATGTTCGATCAACCAACAATAAATATTATCCGTCTAATTGAGGGATAAATGGGTATAAAAAAATTACCATGATAAAAAATGGACCCTCCAATTCTTAGATGCTTTATATAATAGTATAGATACTAATAATTTTATTATAATTTTATTTAATACTTTATACTTTCTATAAGTATTTAATAAAACTAATTATTCTTTCCGATAGGTTCCAAATAATTATTAGTAAGTGACAATATATGTCAATCCGTACTAATATATAATTCAAAATCACGTATATTAACCTCAATTCAGGCGAATACAAAGTATTTGTATAAAGCACAAAGGTTCTAGGATGATTTAAATTTTCTTTTTAGATGGTAAATGACATTTAATCCAATAGTTAATTAGATGACAAATCTTATAAGTATTTACAATTGAATGGCTTTGGAAAAAAAAAACTCTTTATGAAAGATAGTTAATTATGCATCCCATGTGAGAACACATGTTCGAAATCCATATGAAGGTTTCTTTATAGATATTTAATGTTGGATAGCTCAGGCTTATCTCAATACATAAATGTTAATGAATGAATAGAAAATCCAATCTCTTTCAAATGACTCAATCAACAGTTAATGTCTTTCGTGCACTATGACCTCCTCGACTATACCGGCATAAGTACCTTTTTTATGAACTTTATGACAGATGTAGCAGTAAGGATACTTTTCCTACTAATTCTTCAATGAGGCTAGCCTACTCTTTTTCTTACATCAACTACCTAAAAATGATCAGAATAACTAAAATCCCGCATGTTGTTGATGCTTTGTTCTCCAATGAAGCATCTTTATTTTTTTTTGTATATATTGTTAAAAGGTACCCATTGCTTATGTATATTATTTCCCATTATGCACCAATGAATCTTAATCTCGAAATAGTGTATTGGGCGTATGCAATGTATCGTTCTTTCATTAATGGAATCGGGTGGCATGCAGTTATACCTTTCTTTCTCAGAAAATAATAGTGAAAGGTATGATTATTATTCATGCATCAATACTTTATTGGACTATTGTGGAGAGGCCTTTGGGTGGAACAAAGCATGAATCATCTTTAGATTGCAATGAATCCAAATATCTTCCACAAACAGCCTTTTATCTACGACAATGATAGTTTTTTGGAAATATTAGAATGATATAATCAATAACAACTTTTTATTGAACTTAAATGAATTATTATGCAATTTACTTTACTTTCTATACTGTCTTTATAATTTTAATTAATTAATTTAAACTGCGTATCAAAGTCGACCGGTTTTTTTAAGTAAGTAATTATTTCAAATTAAATATATAGATAGGTAAATTTCGGTACAAAATGGCCGGTAAACGAAGTACCGACCCATGGTGGATTTTTTACTTAAACGGCCCAAAAACAGATTTTAACTACAGAGACGGCCTAAGAGCAAATTTATTTTCACAACGGCGGCTAACGTTGATTATTAGGCTCTTAAGTAAAAAGTCCCCCATGATACACTCTTCGAACTTCAGTTCATTAATTTAATAAAAATATATTTTATATAGGGCCGTCAAATGAAAATCCGGTCCAAGAATGGCCGGTCTTTATATATGCGGTCCCATTAAATAATGCGAAAACTTAATCGCATATTAATCACAATTGGACCTTCTAATTTATATAAAATAAAGGTCTAAATTTATTATTTTTCATATTTAGAGTGTCAATGAGTTAGGTCAGTCATTATTATTTTATTATATTTTAATTTTAAATAATTATTTGCTTAGTTTAAAAAAATCGGTCGAAGTCGATATCAATAAAAGTATCAATGATAATATATGCATATCACCACCAAAATTTACATTATGAGATCAAAATTTCTACTGGTAGCCTTATAGAATATTTCTAAAATTGAGCGTTTGATCCATTTTATCGAAAAAAGAAAAAAAAAATCGTAAATAATTTCATCTATCTTCTCTTATTCCTTCTGTCTTCAACTACAATGCACTTGTCGAAACTTTTTCGTGCAATAAACGATTTCAGCGAATGTTAGGAGATTGTTGATTTATTATTGTTAGATATAATACAAAGACGCAAATGGTCCTGTAATAAAGAAAACAAGATAAAGATACCTACTAAAATAATTCGAGGACGACTGGACACGTGGGATGGGAAGTCTCAATTCGTCCTAAAGTTCGTAACGTCATTATTGGTACATTTTATCATAAACAGTATATTCAATTAAGAGGAGAAATGGCTTGATAATAATAATAAGTATTCTGGTAATTTCATTAATGGCATGTTAAACAAAATTCGAAATAAATTTTAAAAATAAAAATATTATAGCAATATTGTTGAATTTATTCATTGACCGTGTTTCAAATTTAGTGCAATTTAAGTTTTATTTGATAGTCTATTAAATGCCAATGAATCGGGACCATTTAAATTACATACTTTTTTTTAGCTGCCTTTGATGAATTACTAAATGATATTTAAATTGTATGAAATTTTGAACACTATCAATATATAAGTTAAAAAGATAATTATATGCATTTTCTTCAATTTTTATTTTTCTCAAATTGATTTGAAACTTATTGTTGATGTTATCAAAATCACCATTGTCAAGTGATCTTCTTCTTTAATCAATATCAAGTCGTTGCAATTTGCTTGAGGTTAGGCATATAATTAGCACCACAAATAAGTTAAGACAGATTATTGTATTATGTTGGATGTAGTATACTCGTCAACAATTTTCTTAGGATATTCAGATCCGAAGATTATACTTGCGTAGCAACTTAATAAAGAAAATTAAGAATTCTGAATTATTTTCAAGAAAAATGAGAATTATTTCCAAAAAAGAGAGTTACTCGTAGCTTATTTTCTAACATTTTTCTTGTGCAATCGAATGATACAATTAATTAAAAATTTATTCACTGAAATATAAAAAATATAATGTACTTGAACATATCTCACTTCCTTTATAAATTTTTCTTCAAATGGGAAAGGCCGAAAAGATCCGAAGGGAATTGAGGATATCAATTGGGGAAATCAATACCAGAATAGGCCTGATTTATCCAGGTCCATAACTTCGGAAGAGGTAACCAATACTATAATTGTTTGACCCAAAATAAAAGATTGAGCGGTTGAGCCCAGGTCTTTTATGGAAGAGTTTTATTTATTAAGAAATTTCAAATCTCTCGTCCACTAAAAAACTCTTTGAGTAATTATGCTAGTATTATGTCCATTGCAACGGGTGATATTTTTTTTACAAAAAAAAGGAGGCATCTTGACAATGGATTATTTTGACAATTTTGATGATTATTTTAATAGAAATTTATAGAAATTTTAAAATGAACAAACTTTACAAATATATTGGATGTCAAGATTGACAAAAAAAAATTATCAACGGACCCCATCCTTTAAAACAAATAACATTAAAAAAATATATTTTGCAATGCCGTGATTAATTAAAAAAAGGAAAATAATAAATAAGTTAATTAATTAACTAATTAAACAGAATAATTCCACAAGAAATTCCAATTAAACAATTCATTAGGCTTGCAATTCGATTACAATCGATCTTGACCAGAAAAATATATAAAAAATGATAACCAATAAGTGCCAAACAATGGCGTCAAGTAAATGGTGCAATTTAAATATGCTTTATTTATTTGTTTGTTTATTATTATTGTTCTTGTTGTTATTCGTATTTGAAAAGTTCTTTGTCTTCGAAGTGCTCTCTATTAGCCCACACAACATGAACCAAGGAACGATGTTGGTGTTTGAATTCAAAATCAGGGGCTAAAAAAATTTTGTTTATATTTTAAATATCGCGTCTTAAATTTTGAGGGGCTGAAATAAAAAAAATAATTATACTATAAAATATCATAAATTTTTCATATGTATATTAATTTTCAATTTTTTTTAAGGGAGCTCCGGCCCTCACCAAGATCCACCACTGCCAAAAAAAGAAATGCCAAGAACAAAAATATCAGAATATACTTTCAAATTAAATATGCCAAGAGTAAACTTTTAACAAATCAAGCTCACATCCAGCACTGAGTTTTTCTTTTTTTGGATGATTAGCCGAAGAAATTTAAAACAAGATAAATTGCAAATATTTTGTGTGCAATTTAATGTCTGGTCATGTAATCTCTCCCTCCCTTCCAAGAAAAAGATTAGAATAAATCTCAAAATACTAACTCGAATTTCGAAGTATCGAGGACATCGTCTTCTTATGCATCTGAAATACTTTCCCTTCCAAGAAAAAGATTATCAGTAACAAAAAATACTTTTATCATAATATTAAGAGATGCCTAAATAAATTAAATAGAAAACATCTTGTCACCCATTCAGCACATCGATTGACTTCCATAAATTAGCAGAATATATAGCATGGATATTCTTATCATCAATGGAGACAATTTTTTTATTTTTTAAGATGATTATTTTTATTTTATGATGATGATAGTGATACTTGTTATAATAATTTTATTCTTATTATTGTTGTCATTGAAAAATAATTTCAACTTTATTGTCAATATCATTGTCATTGATGTTACTTATACATTTTAATATAATAATACAAATATATTACTATTTTTTTCTTATTTCTCTATTTGCCTAATCAAATAAAAATAATTTATAACGACATAATTTTACATAATATATTATGCTGTAACTTTATGCCCAACTAAATATGAGATCAAAATATATTTTCTCGTGCAAATTGTAATATGGAGAATATGAACACATTTTTACATCTCTTCCGTGCCTTTCCATCATTTAATTTCCTTTCCTTATCCCTCCTCTCTTCTGAAAGATCTTTGGGATGCAGCCTTCTAAATGGTGTGTCAAGACTTTCTCCAGAAATACATGCGCTCAAATTTAGGGGTGCAAATGGATCACATACGGTCAAATAGTGGTTAGAATTATATTTATATTTATTTTAATTTTTTGAATATGTATACGAATATAAATACGGATAGCTTCGGATATGACTATGGATCGGATATTAAATAGATACAAATATGAATCGGATAATACATGAATACGAATACAAAAAAATATATTTCAAATACTAAATTAAAATATCACTAAAATAATTAAAAAATATATAATTACGTAATATTTTCATGATAGATCACTAATTATAAAAGTGAATTTATTATAAAAATTAATTATTAATTATTATTATATTATTAGTAATTTAATCAATAATTATCAGTAAAAAAATATAAAAACTAAAATATTAGTGAAAATATATCAGAAAACTACAAAATATAAAATATAAGGATAAATTATGTATAAATTTAGTTGAATTTATAATCTACATTAAAAACTCAATTGAAAAATATATAATGAACATTTTATCCGGATATCTGAATTTCAAAAATATTCGGATCCGAATAATTATCCGTATTCGTATCTGCATTCGGTTCCAAATTGAAAATCATATTTGTATCCAATAAAATTTTTCCGTGTCTGTATTCATATCCGAAAATATTTGTGTCTGGCTATCTACTAATATCCGTATCCGGGATACGGTTGCATAATATTTAATTAATTTGTTTGCGTCCCTACTCAAATTGTAGTTAAAGATGCAAGAATTAGTCAATGTTGCTCAAACAAAAGGGCCTGGTCAAAAAAGCTTGATTAGGGAGGGGGTCGGTAACATGTTGAACAAAAAAAATCAATCATAGTCAAAGATAGGATGTAGAATTTTGATCATGACTCAATAATCGGATTGCAATAATTTATCGGGTTCAAACTCATTAACTAATTATGTACTAAATAAAAAAATAATAATTTAACATACATTTTTATCTAAAAATATATGTTTTTATTTATTAACAATAATAAAAATAAAATTCAAAACAATAAATAATCATGTCAATGAAAAAAAATCCTCTATGAAATTTATATTTTGAAATTTTTATATAATTTTGTCATTATCTATGGTACTAAATATATTTTTCTCAATGAAAATTAATCTGATAATTTAAAGGCCAAATTTATAAAGTTTTAATCTAAAAATACTATTTTTTTAAAATCGAGGGGTCTTTTTGATGCCCTCCCCCGACCAATGTGCATCTGTCCCTGATCGTGGTACACACAGATAAAGGTGCTGGAGAATTTAAGATTCTCAGTTCACACTTCCAAGTTCGGACCACGAGCATCTAAGAGGAGAGTTTCAACACAACGATAAATTTCATGTGGATGCACAAACCGACTTTTTAATTTATATTTTAAATTTTTAATCTAAATTATTTATCTTATTAATTTTCATATTAGATATGCGTTAATAAAATTTTATTATTTTTTGAGCTTGTTTTATACTAGAACATTAAATGACAACAAAATAGATACATAAAATTAATTGATCATCTAGATTTATTCATTTTTTTATCATTTAATCTAATATAAAATAAGATTCAAAAAACATAAACGAGCATATATACCATAAAAATTGACAAAAACAATGGGTTGAACTCATTTGAGTGTAAAACTTTAAATATAAATTATAAAGTTTATAGCATATTGTAACACAAAACTTATAATACCGAAACCTTTATTTTTAAAATAGATTCACTCCATAAAAAAAAAATCTAGTTAGTCCTTTATTACAAGTTCCTGGATAATCGAATAACAACTGCATACCAATTCTCAGACACTTATAATAATCTCCGTATGAGAAACTCTGTAAGATTCAACAAGCACCACACTTTATGTCACTGAATTTATTTGTTTTCAATATATAAAACAGAGGTCACCGACACGCTTGTCTGGCCTTCAACCTTGATGTGTTTTGCTGTAGAAACTCTTATGGGAAACCAAAGACATGCAAGGAAAGCATGTATTCAAAAATGTTCAAAGAAGCGTGCCCCTCATACTTCAGCTGTGCGTTTGATTCTCCCTCTCTTCTGGTGAATTGCTTCTCAAAATACTATATTTATATTAGGAGTAAAGATATAGTGAGTTTAAATTCACGGAGATTTTTTCGTGAGTTTAACTCAAAAAATATATCAAATCATCTCTAAATTTTAATTTATCATGCTCATTAAATTCTTTATATAAAAATCTTATGGGATGCAAAAATTTGAAGTGTTTTGAGTATTTTAAGTCATAGTTTTTAATTTTTGAAAATCAGCTCTAAAAATAATAATAATATATTCAATACTTGAACGTCATTTTAAAAAAATAAAAACAGTGACTTAAAAATCTCAAAACATTTTAAATTTTTGCATCCCACAAGATTTTCATATAAAGAATTTAATGAGGATGATAAATTAAAATTTAAAATAATTTAATATACTTTTTGAATTAAGCTCACGGAAAATATTCGTGAGCTTAAACACACAATATTTTTACTCCTATATTAGTATCTTTTGCCCCCTCAAAAATGGAGCGCCATGGAACGATGAACTTCTTGGTGAAATATGAATTTGAATGAACGCATATCAGTATAAGAACATATCTAGCATTGGTATGTTAAAATGTTAGCCACAAATAAAATATTTGCAGCGAGATCAGCAGTAGTATGAGCTTGACTAATTTTATATAAAAAAAAGTAAAATACAGAGTAAAAGAGAAGCTGTTTACTGAGTAATCATGTAGTTTTTTCCATTTTTTTCTCATTGTCTCTGTTTTTTATTAAACTAGGGTTGTAACTTCGGATTTTGCCTCAGTAATATAGTCCTCAAATAAATAATTAATAATATATAAATTTTAAATATATTTAATAAAATTTCACATGAAAGAAAATTTGAACATAATATTTTTAAATGCTAAGTAATAATGATAATAATAATAATAATATAAATAAACACATAATAAATTATCATATAAAAAGTTAGATCATTTTAAAAGTTAAGTTTGACCTTAAGTATATAAAACACATTATTTTAAATGAAGAGAGAGATACTATTTTATATAAACCCTTAGATTCAAGAAAATAAAAAAATTTAAACAAAATCAATGGTGGAGAAAAGTGATGATGTGACATATTTAAAAAATGGAAAAATTGGATATATACTCTCAACATATTTTAATTTGGATATTTACCTCTCCAAACTTGAAAATTAGATATTTATCCTTCAAAATATTAAAATATTGTATATTTACTCAAAATTATTATTATCCTCATAAAATTAAATTAACAATTAATTAAAATTATAAAATGACAAAATATTACTCCACCAGTCAATAATTCGCTGAGAGCTATCAAATTGAGAAGCATTAATTTATTTTTACTATTTGATCAAGTGAATAGTACAAATTTCAAACTTTAATTTCCTCCAACTCTCAACAAACACATATATTTTTCTTCACAATCAAGATCTAGAAGATCCAGTAATATGTGTCTTTGGAAGGCTGCTGGAGCTCGATCAGTCTTTCGGGAGGCTAATGATTGTGCCGAAAGTTGTTGATTACCCCTTTTCGAGCTCATAGAATTCATGGAAAAATAAAAGGCAAGACTATTTAAAGAGATTGTTGTAGATTTAAATAAATAACGGGAATAAATGGAAGGATATTTTTATTCTATTATAATTTTAATTAATTATAATTTAATTTCTATGAGGATAATAGTAGTTATGGGTAAATATTCAAGATTTTAATATTTTGAGAGATAAATATTTAATTTTCAAATTTGAAAAGGTAAATATTCAAATTAAAATATATTAAGAAGTATATACCCAATTCTGCCTTAAATATAGAACCTTCACCCCATGTATTAAAAATTCGGCTTTGCCTGTGTATTGCAAAAGTTTAATATGGAGCCTTAGACTGCTCATCGTTTTCCTTTTTGCTAGTGGGTTAGGTTAATTGGAATAAAAAAATATAACACTTGCTCAATCTTGTTCGAATAGGGTAAGTGAAAGGTGATATCAGTACCATGTAAAATATTTAAAGGCCTTCATTGTTGTGTTAATCTGGTAGAGAAAACAATTAATTTTCTTCAAACAAATGAAAGGCCCATGTGCAGTCACCAGAGCCTATTTATCTAAGAAAAAACCTATGTGCAACTGTTACATTTTAATTGGACTAGCCCAACCAATATTTATCTATATTTATTTTCTCAAATAAAAGTTCAAATTTGTTTTCGAAGTTATCAATGAATCAGAACAAATCTTTAGCCTATCCTAATATCAGCAATTAACAGTGACGAATTCTCTAGTTTAGCTTTGGAAAATATTTAAGTGCCCCAACACGATGCTACATATTCTCTGTCACATATTAACGAAGGGCCTCCTTAAAAAACATCATCTGTGAGGTCCGTGTGTAGGTGAAAGTAAATAAAATGAGGAGTAAAACAAAAGACACTGTATCAACACCTGTTTTAAGGTCCCATATAATCGGAATAAATTAATTAACTATTTAGCCTCATCATTTCATTAAAAAGCAAAAAAAAATTTGCTTCCATTTAAAATCTCGTTATAATATTTTCACCCCATGTACACTTAAATGCAACGTAAAATCTGAATATCTGACAATAATTGTTAACGATGTATATATATTTGTTAAACAAACATTATATATTTTTTAAAACATAGACATAATTGTTAAACGGAATATATAATTATTTATCAACCTAAAAAACTATTATAACATTTTAATCCATGTGCAACATAAAAGTTGAATGACTGACATAATTATTAACGATAGTTATATATTTTTTAAACAAAATACATAACTATTAAATACAAAAATTGAATAATATTTTAAGAATATAAGTTACACAATAATGGTTAAAATGACCTCCCTTATTATTTAGTGTGGATGAATATAATTGCTTTTACTAGGAGATTTTTGCCGTTAACTTTGCTTTCGTAAATACATTATTTTATTTGAGCGCATCACACATTATTTAACTTGATTAAATGCATCGTTGTTTTAGTTCTTTTCATGTGAGTAGTAACATCGTTTACATAATTCAATTGTTTCTTATTATCTATTATTTATTTTTTGGATGAAATAGGCAGTTATGTGATAATCATTTTTAATTGTTTCTAAATATTTTCATTAAATTAAAACATGTCATGATTTATATAGTTAAATACAGAGTCATTAGTGCTTTAAGTCGCTTTAATACATCAAACAAAAGTGATTTAAATTGGAATAAATTAAAATACCAATAGAGGTAGAATAGAGTTACTTAAATCACCAAATCCCATTTTATTAATTTTTTTTACTTGCAATATTTTATTTATTTATTTATTTTACTACCACCAATTGCCACTTCATGAAAGTGATTTAACATTTACTCTGTTTATATTTTACTTCATTTGCCAACCGGTCTGAGATCGGAAGAGACTTCTCAAACAATTATTTGTGTTTACATCGAGAAAGAAATCACACAAAATATCCACTAGATGATGTATAAGATGATTTTGCTAAGTCAAAACAAAGAAAAGTCCATTTGTAATAATATTCTTTTGGTTATTTTTTTTATATTTGGACGTTAAATTTTATAATTACATGAGAGCATGTACAGATTAAAATTGTAATTTTGACTTTGTCATCCGTTTATATTAATTGGGTGTAATTACATAATTTTGAATTGATGCCCCCCCCTCTCAATGAGGAAATCTTAGCTTCGCTCCCGAGTAAATCAACGTTAAATGAAATCTAAAATTTATTATCTACATATTGCTGCCTTTTAAAAAAAAATGATCATATTTGATTATGAAATATATTAATATATTTTACTATTCTTCAGGTTCAATTTTTGAGAACTCTGAAAAAGTTTGATATGTTAATTTTATTCAACGGATTGAATTGCGGGAACATGAAAAAGATAAGATATAGATTGTTACCACGTCGCATGAAATGCTAATAGGATAACTCCCAAATAATTAAAAAAAAATCAAATATTGTAGCTGTCAATTTCCTGGATTTGCATGTATCAAAGATTCTGAATTTCTGATACGGCAAGTTCCATTTAACGGGACGAATGATCATGTAAAAATAGCTGAGGGTAGGGGTGTGAATTATTGATCTGATCCGAATCCGATCCGATCTGACATGATTTGAAAATAAATGGGTTGAGTATGAGTTTAATTTTTTGATCCGAATCGGGTCAGGTCGGGTTGACCCGACCCGATTAATTATATTTTTTAAAGTAATTTTGTGATTATTTAGTACTAATTAAAGTTTAAATATACACTAATTAAGATTAATTATAAATTAATTAATATTTTATTACTTAAAATTTTATTAAAATAATTAATAAATATTTAATTATTTTATATAGGTCGGGTCGGGTCAACCCATGATCCATTGGGTCGGGTATGAATTATGATTTTTTAACCCGAATTTTATCGGATAGGATCAAAAAATATAATAAAATAATATGATCCGATCCGAATCTGACCCATTTACACTCCTAGCTGAGGGGATATTTGACAACGTTTTAGTACGCACCTTTTTATTTAAAATGAATGAAGACAAATTGGTGACAGTCGTATTTTACTGGTTTTACCTTCATTTTTTTTGACTTGCTGACTTTTGTTGTTAATTATTTTTTGAAAAACTTGAGTCTATAAAGGCAAACGGCAAATGCAAACATTTGTACACTTGTGCTGAAGTATGACGTGCATCGATAAAGAAAACATTCGTAATTCTGGATGTTTAATCATATTTAGATATAGTTTTTTTTTCCCATTTTACCTTGTTCATTGAAAATTATATAATTAATTTAACGAAAGAGTTGTAAAAATCAAATAAGCAAAATAAGAATACTGGAAGTTCTTTTCATGATGAAATATATATATTTATAATTTATGTTCATATTTAAAAAAATAATTGTATAACGCGTCTAGATTATTTCACTCGTAATATAACAATTTTAATTAAACAATACATACTATGTGAAGGAACATGTCGCGTGAGACATCCATGCTATAGTGTGTTGGTCATGTGCTGGGTCTGAAAATAATAATGTGTCATTTTCATTATTCTAAAATAAATAACGGGTCTAAATAATAATGTTGTTCATTGTTATCCAAATTATTATTCAGATTGAAAAGTTTGAAAGAATAAATGACAAGATAAAATAATTCAGAGGTCCATCTGGTCCAAATCAGCTAAGACTGAGAAGAGGAGGCTGGCAGGCTGCGGCCTGTCGCATCAGTCCAAATATCTACACTTGGTCACGTATGCTATTCGGCTATTTGCTATATAATTAAAATAGGACCGACCTCATGTCCAAATTTTTGGTGCTAAATTTGCTTTGAGTTGAAAAAAGTTGTTTCATATCAACGTTATTTTGTTAAGGAGAATTAATATTTAATTTAGTGATGAAAGATAATATTCTCTGTGTGAAAGATCATAATTTCAAAACTCAAATGAAGGTTTTTATAAACAATTATGAAATTTGAGACTTGACTCTCATCTTTCTAATAAAAAAATCATTATTTTGCTAAGTGCAAAGAACTTGGAGTCGATAGATCTAAAATTTTCCAAATTCTTTATGCTCGATAGATGGACATAAAAATTCATAATTTTTTTTTCAGCGAGTAATATGCGAAGTTTGACTACGCCAAAAAAATACACTTTTTGAAACAAAAAGAAAACGAACCTTTTGCCCTTTTATTTCAGAAAGGAAGTCAATCCAGGATTCCAGGGTCAAAATGTAGTGGAGATAATTGAGTGTTCATCGTCCGTCGACGCGTAGCAGCTTTTCCTCTTTTGTAAATACTAATCCACTCATAAAAATGGCCCACCCACACTTTCTTGTCCGAAGAAGAGAAGAAAAAAAGGAAAAAGAATTAAGTAAATAAGGAAATAAAGGAAAGGAAAACCGAGCGCCATTCATAGTCGCAATCGCGGCCCCAAATTTTATAAAAATCAAATCAACAAAAACCAAAAACCAAAACGACAATCAATCTCTAATCTCTTCCTCGAGCCGCTCCCCCCAAAACCCTAACCTCTCTCTTCGCCTGGCCAGACTTCCACTCTCTCTCCTTCTCTCTCGCTCTCGTTTCTCTTACCTGAAGTTCTAACCCTAAACCTAATTACCTCCGTAGTTTGGTTCCATTCTGTTTCAAAATTCGATTTACCTGAGAAGATCGGATTGGTCAACACTGGCGGGTCGCACGGTCGCCTGATGGCGGATCCGCCTCACCTCCGCCATCCAAGAAGAAGGAAGAAGAAAACTAGAGCTTCGTCGGAGGAGGATCCGAGTTTAGGGTTAAAAATAGGATTTGTAGAAGGATGGTGAGTATAGTGAGAGTACACCTCCCATCTGAGATCCCAATTGTGGGCTGTGAGATCACACCTTATGTCTTGCTTCGTCGGTCTGATGGATCCGCCACAACTGATGACGCACCAGAGTCTGCGCCCATTGATGGATGTTTACTTCAGTACAAGTGGTTAGTTCTTAATCTGTTCAATCTATTTAAAAGAATAGCGGGGCTGGTCATTTTCTCCCTCAACTGGCTGTCTTTTGGCCTTACATCATGCAACCTGAATTTGAAATTAATGAAGTATTTAGGAGAGGAAAGAAATGATTTGTCACTTTATACTTCCAGTTTTGCTTGTTGTTTGTGACTAAATTACTGCTTGATGACTAACTCTGCGAATGAGTTTTATGTATTCATTTATGCCTGGGGTATTCTGACCTCTGAACCTTGGGGAATAAGAAATGAAGTTCTTCTATAGATAAATTCTGGACTAGGATAGGTTTTAATTTTTGGAACAAGTGAAAATAACTATGCCCTTAAACCCTCTTGGTTGAATAGCTAAACCTGTTAGTATTGATGTCTAGAGACCCCACCCAGATGTAAATCTGGATCAGTATGATAGACACCTTCTGCCTGCCAATTAAAAAATGATCTTTTGTAACTAAGTAGAATAAGTTGCCAGACACAAGTTTTGGCACCAAAATTTAAAGAAACTGTTGGCTTTGCTGGAGTTCAACTTTAGTATGGTTCCACTTTACCTTGCTCTTTTGAAATTGAAGAAAATATTGAATGGAACTGACCAGAAGACACAAGTTTATCATGTTTCTTCATTGTTTTTATTTATTTCTTGCTGGTTGGATCAGTTATGTCCAGTGTTTTCAAATGTGGCTGCATGGGCCGCATATGCATATGCAACCTAGTGTCCGTTGTCAAGATATCATGTGGCCTACAATATGTGGGCTTAGCTTTGTTGTCAGTTGTCAAGTTATAATCTGCCTATTTTCCTTGCCGCACGACCTGTACTATCCCTATTTGCAGCCCGTACAGCCCAAACCATTCCCTGGTGTAGTAAAACTCACTGGAAATTATAAAATCGCCCATGGGATTTGAACGCCACACCTCCGCTTCAATAGACTAGTGCCTTATCCACTGGGCCATTTGTCCTTTTTGACTACATTGAGCCTTTATTTTTTATAATCTATACTCAATATGTAGTACCAATTAGAAAAAATCGCATGTACGCATCTGCATATGCACGTGCATCCCGCATATGTGGTATGCAGTGCCCTTCCGCTTGCATATTGAAATCCGCATTTAAAAATATTGATTTGTCATTAATGCTTGTAAGCTTTAATTTAGAACCGAGTAAGAAGATAAATGATGCATTATTTTTAATTTCTTTACTCATATTTAATTTAGAACCGAGTAAGATTGGGTTTCATTTCTAGCCTACCCCAATTTATTTGGGATTAAAGGCTTTGTTGTTGTTATATAAAGGATGAGATCTTACAATACATGTGAATTCATTCATCTTTTTTTCTGCAATTGCTATTTGAAGAAAACATTAAATTTCTAATAATGTAGAAAATGTTCCCCATTTGCAAAAGAAGATGCATAATTCTTTATGGAAGGAGAAAAAAAAAACAATCTCATGATTTACCTAATATAGTTTACTTTCTTTTGCAAATAAAGGATTCGTATACAGAGTGATAAGAAGGTGCCAGTCTGTAGCATACACCCGACAGAGGTTGCAACTCTTCAATGCATTGGCTGTCTGAAGGTGAAAATTCCAGTCTCCAAAAGCTATCACTGCTCTGCAAAATGTTTTTCTGATACATGGCAGCACCACCGTGTACTCCATGAGCGTGCTGCCAACACTGCTTCTGAGAATGGTGCAGAGGAGGATGGCGGTGGTGACCACCTTTTTGGCCGCCTGCCCACACAATCTCCCTCTACCAATGGCCCGGTACCAATTGAAAACCCTGACAAAAATTCTGGTGAGAGTTGGTTTGAGGTTGGGAGATCTAAAACCTACACACCAACATCAGACGATATCAGTCATGTTTTGAGGTTTGAGTGTGTGGTTATTGATGTTGATACAAGGATTCCTGTGGGGACCGTGAGCAGCATCTTGACTTCAAGGGTTATACCAGCACCAACCCCTACGCCAAGAAGGATGATACCAGTTGTGCCTGGAGGCAGCGGTGCCGAGGGGATGCAAGGTGGTTTTGATATTGATGGGAGGAATGCATCAGTAACATCTATGGGGACGTTCACAGTGCTTTCTTACAATATTCTGGCCGAAACGTATGCCACAAATGATGTGTACAGCTACTGCCCCTCATGGGCCCTATCATGGACATATAGGAGGCAGAATCTGCTGCGTGAGATTGTTAATTACCATGCTGACATTATTTGCCTCCAAGAGGTATCTCTTTCTTGTTGGGTTGTCAATACAATTTACTTCAATTTTTTTATCTTAACTTGTTCGAATATGAACAATGGTTGTGTTATTATATATTTTTTTCTTATGAAATGTCCACAATGAATCTTGTTGTAATTGGATAACGGTTGACATTCAGATGGCCTAATCTTATTGCCATGATTGTGTGCACATTTTAAACAAGTTACAAAATAATATAATTGTTCTGTTTTCAGGTACAAAACAATCACTTTGAGGAGTTCTTTGCACCAGAATTGGATAAGCATGGATATCAGGCACTTTACAAGAAGCGAACATCAGAGGTAAGCAATGACTTTTGCTCATCTTCTTTCATGTTTTTGCTTTAAATTCATCTTTTGGTGTTATTTGTTTTGCTCTTCAGTATTTGCAGATATATCCTGGTAACCAGAACAATATTGATGGCTGTGCAACATTTTTCCGCAAGGATCGGTTCACTCATGTAAAGAAATATGAGGTATACCCCACTAATTCATTAGACATTTTTTTCTGTACTAAATGATTTCAAATTTTTCGTTGTTACCCTTCATGGTGTTTCTTGCTTCACTATCTGTTCTGAATACCTCATTATCTCTTTCTTAGGTTGAGTTCAACAAGGCAGCACAGTCATTAACAGATGCAGTTATCACAGCTGGTCAGAAGAAGGCTGCACTGAACCGTCTGATTAAGGTTTGTAATATCACTCCTTGGAAAGATTACAATCACATGTAAAATCAGTTTACTAGTTTACTCTCTGGAATACTAATTATTGCTTGTTTCCTTCTTCCTTTAGGACAATATAGCATTGATTGCTGTTTTAGAGGCAAAATTTGGTGGCAGTCCTGATAATTCTGGCAAGAGGCAGCTTCTATGTGTGGTTAGCATGAAACTCTGCTTACCATGTGATGCATGAGTTTATTACTTTGGCCCATACACATAACCATTGTACTGTGGTCAATCATGTGTCTTTCTCTCTTTGAAGCTACTAGCTGCTCATTCTGGTGTAAATATGCATATTGTTAGGCCAAATTTGAAATGTTCATGGATGCACCGACTTATGAGTGTATAAAGAGTAAATGGTCCTCAAGTTGACATTTCAATTTTTGTATATTATTGAGCCACCTTTTGTTATTGATACTTATACATAACATAACTTTTGTGATGGCTGACATTGATTTCATCTTCCTTTTAGTACTTGCTTTAATGACCTTTTTCATATTTGTCAACTTCTTGATACTTGTATTCTATATATAATGAAATGGCCTTTTCTTACAATCCAACTATTTTTATTTTGCAAGGCAAATACACATGTCAACGTCCAGCAGGAACTCAAGGATGTAAAGCTCTGGCAGGTTCCTCTCTCTCTCTCTGCCTGCTTGTAATTTTAAACTTGTCTTTCCTTTGCAGGAGTCGTAACCAAAAAATAAATACAAAATGCTTCAGGTCCATACATTATTGAAAGGATTGGAAAAGATAGCTGTTAGTGCGGATATTCCTATGTTGGTTTGTGGTGATTTCAACTCGATGCCTGGAAGGTGAGTTCCCCTAAAAATTCTACTGATTGAACTCCTATAAAACTATAGTTTGTTTCATATTTATGATCAAGAATGATCTTCTAAAATGCAGTGCCCCTCACACACTTCTTGCACTGGGCAAGATCGACCCAATGCATCCTGATTTGTCAATTGATCCCCTTGGCATTCTGCGCCCTATCAGTAAATTAAACCATCAACTTTGTCTGGTGAGAATAATATTTATACAATATATGTACCCTATTTATCATTCAGGGTTGTTTCATATGTACCACCACACAATACATGCGTACACAAATCAGAAAAAAATGTAAATTACACAAATTATTCCTAAAGCATCACTTATTTACCATCTCAGATCTTAATATTCCAAAATATCATTTTAGTCATTGAAGTATCATTCTTTTACAATTTCTGTCCTTACAAGTTTTGAAAGTAATACTTTGGTCTTTAAAAAATCACACAGTTGTTTTGATTCTAAAAAAAAAAAATCAATTTTGAAAGTAATACCATCATCATCATCATCATTATTGTCATTATTCTCATCATCATTATTATCAGTATCATTGTCACTATTTATTTTTTATATTTGAGATCAGACTTTCTATGCTTTCGGATTGGGTGTCACTTCTAGCCTACCCCAATTTATTTGGGATAAAGGCTTTGTTGTTATTGTTGTAATCCTACCATTATAACTATAAATAAAAATAAATGAAGATCAATGTTCTTATTCATGTCATAGTAATATACGGAAAGATAAAAGTAATATTATTTTAATTAATTTTTGATTGATGAGAGCATGATTGAAGTTGATTAGAAACTAGAGTTGTGGATACAAAACTTTAGAATCAAAAGGTTTTAGACTTAGTAGGAATATGAGTATATGAGGTGTGAGTTCAGCGATGACAGCTCAGATGATGGAGATGTTAGTTTGGACGGATAAGTAGTACTCATAAATGACACATTTTGTTATTTGGGGTCCATGATGTAGTGTGATGGATATATCGATAAAGATGTTAGCCATTAAATAAAAGCATGATGAGCGAAATGACGATAGCCATTCGGTATTCTTTTTTGAGAAGGTTCCTAAAAGGAAAGTTCTATGGGATGACGATTAAGCCTGCGATGATGTATGGTGTATAATGTTAGGCTACTAAAAGACAATACATAAGATAGGTGTAATTGAAATGTGGATGTTGCGCTGGATATGTGGCCATATAAGGAGAGACCTAATCAGAAATGATGATATACATAACAAACGTGGTAGCATCAATTCAAGAGAAACTAATCCAACATCGTTTGCGATGGTTTGGTCATATCCAATGAAGGCCTCCTGGGTTATTGATACGCAGTGATATTCTAAGTTGTCTCGAAAACAACAACGGTCGACCAAGATTGACATGAAATGAAGCAATAAAAATAAATTTGAAGGAATAAAGTATGTTTAAAGAGCTTACTTTGGTTAGGAGTGCCTGAAAGATGACGATCCATGTATCAGAACCATAATTTAGGAGTTGAGAGTATCAGTAGAGTCATAGATTTCAAATTCTTTGGTTTTCAGTTTTTGATTTTAGGGTTTAGAATTTTTGACTTTAGGATTTGAGGATTTAAGAGCACGATTTATATCATATGTTTACTGACTATTGTTAGGATTATTATTATTTTTATTAGCATTTACTATTATTATGATGTCATTATTGTTAGGATTATTATTATTTTTATTAGCATTTACTATTATTATGATGTCATTATTATTAGAACTATTATTATATTACTATTGCTATTGCTATTAATATTAACTATTATTGCTTTTATTATTATTATTATTATTATTATTATATCATCATCATTGTTATTGTTATCATTGTCATTGTCATTATTCTCATCATCATTACTATCATTATCATTATTATTATCATTGATTTTTGATATTTGAGATCTTCGATCTCTATGATTCAGATTGGGTTCCATTTCTAGCCTACCTCAATTTATTTGGGATTAAAGGCTTTATTGTTGTTGTTGTATGATGACGCAAACATTATTGTTAGTATCATTTTAATTGGTTTTGTTTTTCATAAATAATCATTATGTTTCCACATTTTTTTGTTTTGTTTCTTGACTACATTTCTTGATTACTAAGCACTTGTTTCAATGCCAAAAGATGACACTATAGATGAAATATATATATTTCTAAGTATCTAACAAATAGTAAAAAAATTCTAAAAAAATGTAGAATTTGGTCTACAACTATATTCATACTGAAATCATTTTTAGCGGTTTGGATCGATCATTTTGATTTTGAAAAAAAAACTATCCATAGTACGGGGGCGATCCGTGCTATGCATAGCACCATGGCCCAACTCTCTCTCTCTCTCTATATATATTTTTTCAATTGATGGTAAATGCAGGACTAATTTGACATAATGAAGCACCTAAGGACCTAGTTGATATTTTGAAACTTGAAGGACAGTTTATACTTTTGAACTTGTAAGGACCAAAATGTTAAATCAGTGATACTTTGAAGGCCATTTATTTAATTTGCCCCAGAAATTAAGAAAACAACTCATGCCATTATATGTGGAAAAAATCATATATACTTCAGAAAACTATTACTCTGATTTGTTGCTTTTTGTTAGCTTATAGATGTTATTATAAAATATTAAGAGTATTGCATACAATCTCCTATGCTTTTATAAAGTAATTAAGCATCATATATGCCATTATTTTGGAGAGTAGCTAAATTTGAGTTGTCCCTTGAAACCAGAGATGAGTCCATTTTACTTTTGAAGAGGGAAAAAAGTATTTTTATATGTAGCAAAAGGAGATGAGAGTAGATATGACATTTTTCATCTCATATGTTTGTAGTGATCCGCATGACATTTTGCATGGACTGATGATATTTTGCGGACCCCCCCCCCCCCCCCGCGCTCTTTTCTTTCTTGTGCCATTTTTGGCTGATAGAGAAATTTGGTTCTTTTTTCCTTTAGGTAAGTGCTTATTCTTCATTTGCTAGAATGGGAGGTGGCAGTTATGAGTTGGAACAACAGAGAAGGAAAACAGATCACCAAACAAATGAGCCTCTTTTCACAAATTGTACTCGGGATTTCATTGGCACTCATGACTATATTTTCTACACCGGTTAGTTATCTGTTCTAGTTTATAAAATCTCATCTTTTTTCTCCCTTTTTCTGAAATAGTGTGTTAGCTCTAGTTGCTTCATGTTCTTACCTATTAATATATTTAAAAATTCAAGATTTTTTTGAATTTGTTGCACTTTTTTAGGTGATCAGTTTAAATCGTGCAAATGCATTAATACTAGGGCTTTGCGAGTTTTGGATCTTCTTGCTGCTGTTCTTTTTTTTTTACCTGTTGTCTCTTATTCTTTTGTTTAATCTTTTAGCTGACTCTTTGACGGTGCAATCTTTGTTGGAGCTGGTGGATGAAGAGAGCTTGAGAAAGGATACTGCGCTGCCCTCTCCTGAGTGGTCATCAGATCATATTGCTCTTCTTGCTGAATTTCGCTGCAAACCTAAGCTCAAACATTGACTGCATTTTTTAGGTATTTTAAGAGCAATATTTGTTTGTGTAATGTTCTTGAATTGGTTATATTGGCACGTATGCCTGTACTATATTGTCAAAACCGATTGCATTTGCCAGTTGCCAATAGCAAGTTCCTTGGAAAATGGTGGGATCTTACGAATTCACATCCTCTATATGCACTCGGATCTTACTGCATAGGGAAAATATTTGCTACATGCAGCTTGCAATAGTAAATTTCTTTTCTAAATATATCTCTACAATTTCTTCTATCAAATGAGCAGGAGCATTGGTATTAATCTTTTTTATAGAGGAGGCATTGGTTTGCATGTTGACATCATCTAGCTGTTGGTTTAGAATGGAGAGGGCCTGTAACATCATCTAGCTGTTGATTTCCCCTTGAAAAGAGAATGAGTGGGGCCCCCACCTTTCAAAGAGCGGGGCCTGTGTAATTTTTTTTACTATAGAAACAAAAAAGGAGTATCTTAATGAAATGATGTTGGTTCGGCATTAATTCTCTCTTACATCTCTTTGTTATTCTTTTTGTCAGGATCATGTGCATAATCATCCTCATATATTTTTCATGTGAAGTAACTTTTGCAATTCTTAGAATATGCAAGAATGGGGTGACACTGGTTATCTGCAGAGTTGCTATGGCATTAAATTCCCAAATAGTTGGAACTGCAGAAGGGGATGGTTAGATTTCTTTTTTGGTGGATACATTTTTATGTGATAATTTTTTATGGTGCGTATGTATAGGGTGTCAATGGGTAGCGGTACGGATCGGGTAGAGATTTTTATTATCATATTCATATTAAATTGTTCTTATATTTCATCCTTACTCATTAATATTAAATTTATCCATATCCTATCTTTATTCGTTAAAATAAACGTTAATGAAATGATAATAGATGTTAACTAATAATATTAATATATTATTTAGTTTATCATTATTTATAAAAAAATATATTAATTCATTTCTTTCATATAAATATATTTTTATTTTGTTAGTATAAAATTAAAATATAATTATACAATCAATTTTAACTTGATTTATTTTTATTTTAGTTGCTATGGCATTAAAATATAATTATACAAACATTTTTTGTCAAATTTTTTAATGAGAAAATAAAATATATTAAAAATAAAAATAATATTTTGTCTAAAATAAAATTTTATATTATCTCATTCAATCATTTTAATAAATATTTTATTAAATATTATTCAAATATTATAATTTATAAGATGATTAAATTTGAAGAAAATAATAATTATAATTCATAATAATTAAGATACAAAACTCATGGTAACCAACATAAAAAATAATTATTACACGAGATATTATTTAGAATAATTTAAATTATTTTTTTAATAATTTATCTTATAAGATAAATAGATATGAAATGATCTTTATCTATATTCTTATTCATTTACTTAACGAAAAAAATCTTACCCTTACCTATATTAAATAATTCAATGAAAAAATCTTTATTCATACACATTTAACAAATACGATACGGATCGAATAAATAAATAAAATGATATCATTGACACCCTACGTATATATGAAAGTATATATCTTTCATATATTGTGAATTTGAAATCAAGAGCAAGGTAACCTTGCTAGTGAACTTGTGCGATGAACTTGGCCCTTAGAATTTCTTATATCGCATGTTCATGTTGTGATTGCATGTCAGTTGAACGTGTTTTCTGTTACTAAAGTATTGACATCTTGTTGGATTGGTGTGAAGGTTGGGAAGAGGTAATGGGAACGAATCCGAACTGCGAACGGAATTGATATCTAACGAGCAACTCCAGATCTGATATCCATGAGTACCGTGACGGGGCATGACCCTCTCTCTATGCTCACACGTTATTTTTCTCTCTTTGGATTCGTTGTAAACATGAAGGGTCCGTTTGGCAAATCAAGGAATAGCTTTGGAAGAGTGGTAATTTTGGAAGAGTGATAGAATAGTATTTTTTTGGAAGAGTGGTAGAAGAGTGGTATTCTTGACTATTCGGAAGAGTGAAAATATCGTTTAGCGAGTTATTACTCGAATAGTTAAAATATGAATAATTATGGTACTAATAATGATATTATAATAGTAATATAATAAAAATATAAACATAATCATAATATAGTAATATAATAATAATAAATTATAATTACAATCATAATTATAATAATATAATAATAATAAGTAATCATAATTTAAATATATGATAATCATAAGCATAATCATGATAATAATAATTATAGTCATAATCATAATCATAATAATATAATAATAAAAATATAATCATAATCATAAAATTAATTATAAATAATTATAATTATAATAATATAATAATAAATTAATCATCACTATAATCAACATATAATAATATAATATAACATAATAAAATAATAATAAGTATTAATAATCATAATCATAATCATCATAATATAATAATATAATAATAAATAATCTTGATCATAATAATATAATAATAAAATAATTATATTTATATTCATAATATAATAATATAATATTAAAATTATATTTATAATAATAATAAATAATATAATAATGCTAATGGTAACGATAATATAATAACAATAATGATAATAATAATTTAATAATAATAATATAATGATAATAATAATAATAAATAATAATCATAATATTAATATAATAATAAATTATAATCATAAATATAATATAATAATATAATAATACTAAATCTTAATCATAATCATAATATAATAATATAATATAATATAATCAAACAATAATCGCTATTCCAACGAGAGCTAATCCGGATTCCATTCCACCTATAAGTTGGTATACCGGATTAGCACTATTCCGCACTCTTCTACTTAGTCTAAAATTCGTTTGGCAAATTAATTCATCGGAATAACTATTCTATTCCAACTTTTTGCTATTCCATTGAGTGCCAAACACTCCTGAAGCGAAGTACAAATGCCAAATATAAACTTCTAACAAACTAATTGTTGCATACAAAACAAGCATATTTGTTAGATAATATTTTAGTCGTTTAGATCTGCAGGAACTATACTATTGAGTTATTTTTATATATAAATAAATAAATAAAATTATAAAAGAAAAACTAATTTAAAGAAATTGCAAAAAAAGAAGGCTTGTTGATTCAGTCCACGGCCCCAAAAAAAAACTAGGCCACATATTTTCTACGCTCATAATTTGTTCCTTATTTGTCAGAATTTAACATTTTTATATTTTTTGAATAACTAACAAAGTGTTCTATAACATATAAAATTTTATGAACATTGGAGCAACCAATTTAGATAAAAGTGTCCCTAAGTACAGAAATATCGTTGAAATTTTAGTATGTTACTTTGGATCTTTCTGTGTTTTGAGATACTTTTATTTCAATTATCTGCTCTAAACTTCATAAATTTTTAGTATGTATTAGAGTACTTTATTAACTTCTTAAAAATAAACATTAAATTATGACAAACGACGATAAAGTTATGATGTCAAAAGTTAATACTAACACTTAGGCTGTAGACTGGGTCTGTGGCCTAGCCCTTCTTTTTTGTAATTTTTTAAACTAATTTTTTCTTTATAATTTTTCTTTTTTTATTTTTATATATAAAATAACCCAGAATAAACACGTTCCAAGCTCCATTGGTTTTTATTCTTAACATAAGCTTTAAATTATCTATTATTTTGTTACCCAGCCTGGGCTTAGTGGATTTAGCCAATTTTATTATCCAATGAAATATAGTAGTTGATTGTATAGTACAGCCAATTTATCTAGCCTCTAACAAATCGGAGCAAATATGTTGTCACTTTCCGGAGTTGGGAGTCTAATTTCCTGCACGTCCGTGGACCAGACTTCACATCATTTGACGCTATGCCACTGATTGAACTCGCTCTCACATGTGGTCTTTAAATATATATATATATATATATATATATATATATATATATATATATATATATATAGAGTAATGCTATGTACTTGCCGCCATGAAGTAAAAAAAAAAAATTTGTCTTTGCGTCAGTATCTCGAATTTAAAAGTTCAACGGCCGATCCAAACCGTTGAGCATCATCTTCATATTGAAATATCCTTGGAGACAAATTTTATATTTTTTTGAATTTTTTTGATATTTTTTAGATGGGTACAAAGTCGCTTGTTTTGGATGGTGCAGAAATCTTTAGATTAACAAACTTTGTACCCATCTAAAAAATATCAAAAAATTCAAAAAAATATAAAATTTGATCTCCAAGGATATTTCAATATGAAGATGATGTTCAACGGTTTGGATCGGCCGTTTGAACTTTTAAATTCGAGATACGGACGCCAAGCACAAAAGATTTTTTTGCTTCACAAGACTACAAAGATTACTCTATATATATATATATATATAAGAATCAAAATTTTAAATTTCATAAATATTCATAAATAATCTCTATCCATCTCCTACCTCCTCTACATGCGGTCTGATCGCGGTACATTATGTGATGCAACAGCCTATCCATTTCATTGCTATTTGTGAATTTAATAATGCTCAATCGCCACCACTGCATTTCTCCCTTTCCATTCTAATATATTTTTATCTCTTTTTTAGCCCGTATATCTTTTCATTTTTTTTAAATATATTTGACGGTGCTTTTACTACTACGTCATGCCGTGTAGAAAAGGAGAAATAACTCCAGTCGTCCACTTACTCGGTTCCGTAAATTGGAAAGGAAATGGACCGCAATAGAACACTCATCTGACAATAATATGAGCATATGAAAATATCTATGACCGAAAAACCTCCTTGTATTTTTTTTTTGGGTTCATGATTAACATCTATGCTCAAATTACGTTAATTAAATATTTAGATTGTCGGCACCAAAAAGGTACACACTCTGTACTCGGAAAAACAGAAGAAATAGAAGCTTAATATTAGCATCAGTGGTGATAAAGTCCAATCTGATCTGAGAAATTCGTCTAACTCAGCTAGATCTGAAAATGTTCGTATTTGAGATTAAATAACATATAATTCATACAAAATATAAATTAATTCCACCCTAACTCTTTCTGATCCGATCAAATTTTTTCTAAAAAATCAAACTGATCCAAACCGATTTATCCAAACCTGAATCTTACCCGACCGACCCCTCTGTTAGCTCTCTAATCAGTATAAATGTAGGTGAAGTTGATATCATTCTTTTTCGGGAGTCGTTACATCTTTTATATAATCAATGCGCTTCTTATCTTGTCGTATGAATTATTGCATAACTTTCTTATTTTTAGTAACCATTAATACGTCTAGTGAGAAAAGCAAATCCGGATACAATGAAGCGAAAAATTGGTTTGAGCCCACAGTTCTCATTGCATTCCAACGCCACTTGATTTGTACCCAATTTCGTGTCTTCAATTATGGATGGCAATTATAAGGCAATCTTGCGGATCGGATTGATCGTCGCACATATAGCGTATTCAATAAGATCCGATGCAAATTTATGTTTTGAAGGCTTAAGATTATTGCTCGAGTAAGTTACAGACGTATACAATTAGGTGTCAGGTTATATTGAAATAGGAAATAGCAATGCAATATTGCAATTAGTTTTCATATTAGAGGGTTTGGTAGAAAGTGGAAACCCAATCCGACCCGTCAATCCGGTTAGCCTACAATTTGAACAGCAAATTAATACCAACTACTTGATAACTAATTAGATGATAACTAAAATTAGTAAATGCCAAAGAAAGTGGCAATGGGAATTAATGATCTTGCTGTGCCTTTGTAGACCGATATGATAGACAAATAATAAATGAATGTGTGGAACGTGGTGTTAAGTACGAATGATCAATGATATACTCATGACATTGTCATTATCGCTAAAATAATGGGTTCAAATTCGAACACACATCCCTGAGATGAGACAATGACATCTTAAAAGAATTAAGTGTCGAATTCGATCTCTAATATAAAGAAGACCTTCACAGAAAAGAAGTAAATAAATAAATGTGTTTGTTGGCAGAGAGAAAAGAGGGTTCTTAATCTTTGTAAATTGTGGCAACCATTGAAGGCAAAGCCAAACCTAATTAATTGGTTGACAACAAACTAGCATGCAATTACATATAATGTCTGGCATAATTCATAAATGAAAGACTGTGATAGCTCAACCCTAATAAAATTGGTTGCATTCTTTTACCTTTACATTTATAATGAGTCAATGACGGCATTTTTTGAGTGTTAATAAAATCAACGGACCAAATTTTATAATTTAGACACATTACTTGATGGCTATTTAAATGAAGTTAAAATTTTATAATTTTTCATATACATACAATTGAGATGATATATAATACATTTAACGGTTCACATTTTTAAATTTATACATAAATAAATAAATAGACACCATGAGTACAAAAAAAATGATAATTGAATCCCTTCTCTTTTAGGAAACTCTGTCATCTTTTGTTATGCAGAGTTGTGAATTTGCATTAAAAACAAATTGGTATAGCATATATAGGTCTAAATTGACCGTTTACTGTTATCCTTCGAAGTACAGCGGCTAGAAGGTTTGTTGCCATCTTTGCATGAGAAAAAAAAAAGTATTGATTGTCAAGATTCCTCATTTTATTTCATCATTTTGTTCATATTTCACAAATTTAGTAAGACGGAATTGAACACATTCCATTTCACAGAGAAACCTACTTTTTTTATGTTTCACCTACCTCATAAAATAGCAAAGTAATTACCAACTTAGAAAAAAAGAAATGGCAGTGAAATATATAAAATGGAATTTGCATAAAATAAAAATTCAACAACGTATCTATATCTCAACTTCACTTTTCAATATAATTTCGCTGACAATATTTTGTCATTTCTATCTTTTAATATTTTTTCTAAACGGGCAAGCATTAAAAAAGATTATTATACAACATAGAATGACACAAGAACTTTCATATATACTTTTTTTTTTTTGATAAAACGGCCTTCCTATCGATTGTGAATCAAATTCAGGACAACATAGAATTTAGTTAGTTGCTAATATCGAAGAAATTAAAATTCCATCTCCATATTATTTTAATTTTTTAATAAGTTGCTCAATATTTTCCAAAGACTTCATTTTGATATAGTACTTAGGAATTACAAAGATATTTCCACCTTCAAATTTTCTAATAGAAATTATACTTTTCAAAATAAAATTGTTATAAAATAAGGTTTTTTTATCTGTTCACAAAGATATGATAGTTTTTGTTGTCTATTAACTAAACCTAGAAAATTAATTCTAGATGAGGCATATTGACCCTCAAATATCTAGAATCTGCATTGTCTAGACTCTAGAGTATTGTATCCATAAAGTAACTACTTAAACTGTTCACCTCGTGAAGACATCATTGTGATTGCCGTATTCGTTATTCAAAAATCTGATGACTGTTGTGATCTAGGACAAATGCAGAATTTTAGCCAAAATGGTTAATAATCATATTACAATAGTATATCAAGTTCAAACTCATTAAATAATTAGATATTAAATAAAAAAATCAACAATTTAATATAAACTCTTATCTAATAAAAAACTATCAAAATAATATCTTTTATATAATAAAAATGATAAAAAAGTAAAATTTAAAATAATAGATAATCAAATCAATGACGAAAAATTTTCTCAACGGAACTTCATATTTGCATAATTTTTTTATTATCTACGATACTAAATAATTTTTTTCTATAAAAATAATCGAATAATTTAGAGAGACCAAGTTAAAAAAAAATTGACCCAAAAATATATTTTTTTAAATCCAAAAGATCAGTCGACTCCTGACTTTCACTGCATCCACACTTAGCTGTGATTCCGAATAGTTACTCTACTCGACTACTCATATGGTACAATACTTTAGAAGAGTCAGGACCCCAAATACCTGTTACTTGCATCATCACCTTGACTCATCATCCCTATAAATACACTTAACACATTTTTTTTAGTTCCACTCACAAACCTCAGTGGAGACAAAGCACAGCACAGCACAGCACTGCACTAGAGATCACGAGCAAACACAAAGGAAAAAAAAAGAGACACAAAAGAAACCCAAAAAAGAAAAAAAAATGAATACTTCATTCTCGCTGTGCCTCCTCATATCTTCTCTCCTTCTTATAACGGTCAACTCCGACATAGCGAGCGACCAGGCCGAGTGCACAAAACCGCTGATGGGGCTTGCCACGTGTTTATCTTATGTGCAAGGTACCTCCAAGGCGCCTACGCCGGACTGTTGCACCGGTCTCAAGCAAGTCCTGGTAGATAACAAGAAGTGCCTGTGTGTACTGATCAGAGACAGAGACGACCCCCAGCTCGGCATCAAGATCAATGCCTCGCGTGCTCTTGCACTCCCCGACCAATGTGCTGCCAAGGCCAATATTTCTCACTGCCCTGGTTATTTTGCACCCCCCCCCTCTTCTGATTTGGGAGTTGGAACAGATATAAAAAACTTTGAAATTGGGATGAATTTCTCAAAAAATTATGAAAGTGCCAATATATAATCTTGCAAAGGAATGCCTGAATTGTAGAATATTGTCATTTTTATCAAAAGGATGAGTGAAATACGCATACCTCTATCATCAATTCAGGGGTTCAAGCGCGCATGTTGGTGATATTTTTTTCCCACTGTACCATTTTCAGGCAGGGATCCTTGACAATGGTTATTTCAACCATCTTGATAATGAATTTTTAAATAAATATGAAAAAAAAATAGATATATTCTTTTATTTATAAATAGATAATATTTTTCAAGTGATCCCTCCCTCTTATTTATTGTCAAGGATTGGTTAATAAAACATTAACTAATGCTGGAAGTGGAAGTAATAAATAATTCGGAGATTGGCCCTGTCTGGGGGAGAATCATTTCAGAGTTTTGACATTGTATGGTTCAGTAGCTCTGAGTGAGAGAATTCCTTTTTTGCCCCAAAAATCCTTTCATAATTTGTACAATTGTTGAGTTTTGGTTGGATCATTTGTAGCTCTTTTGAGCATGGATCCGAATTCAAAAGAGGCCGCCATTTTTGTGCAAGGTAGAAGCACTGCTGCTACACCAGGTAAATTGATTTTATCCAATTTAATTTATTTTTTATTATTATGGTAATTAATATATGCCATGAATAGGTGTAACAGCACAAACGTGTCGTAATTAAATCCGGATGAACAATTAGAAACCTATTTATTTCATCCAATGATTATCGATACAAATAGCAATGAGAAACATATTTATTTTATGCCCGATAATAACAATACGTAATTGGAAAAATTGCATTATTGCAGAATAAATAAACTTTTTTTATCATTCATGTGACAAAGATATAAAACAGAAGAAAAGGAAATTATGCCACAAAAAAATCATGAGTTCTCATGCTTTCTTATACAAGTGACATCAAAATATATGAATATAAGTTTCTGAATTGCCTTAACTAAACAAAATTGCCATGTTGTTACTTGGTACTGAAAAAGGAAAACCGAACAGGCGAACACTGTACTATTATTATTCTATTTAATAACGAATAATATCAACCCAAAAAGCTAACAAAGCCCAATTATTCAATCAGTGATTTCATTTCAGTTTCAGGCCCATTAATTACAACATCAACTTATCTGTCAGGTGTGCTTGAATTTTAGATTAATTCATTTTTCACAAACAAAGGTGGCGGTGTCCTAGGAATATTCACTTAATAGAGTTTAAAGAGTAAAAAATATTAGTTGAACTTAAAGAGCACTTTTGTAAAAAAATTGGCAAACATATTTTGTACTGGAAATCTGGAATAATATATACATAAGAATTTCACTAATGCACGCTTTTGAACTATTGCAGGATTTCATTAATGCACAGTTGTACTCTATTTCCTATCTCATGCACAGTAGTTATCTGTTTAATTAATGCACAATATGTCTTAATGAGATTTACACATTTTTCTCTGTATGTGCTCGTCTCCTATAATTACCATCGAACTATAATTAGACTCATTTAAAGTAATCAGCAAGAACATAATTATACCTTCCTCTGGCCTTTCAACAAATGAACTTCTTTTGGTTTCCAAAACATTTTGGAAGCCTTTCAGAACCTTCCAATTGTGACTCATAACTCTTTACATTTATCAAAATTGTAAATAAAATATATAGATGACTTCTAGGAAATACTTTGTTCATTGAGATCGGATAAATGGAAAATTCTCAACAAATCAAGGGCCCAATTGAATGTCTGGTACACTAACATAATTTGGTTTCCTAATGAGTACAAATCAAGGGCCCAATTGAATGTCTGCTTGATAAACGGACTAGATTTATGTCAAATGTATATTTTTTGTATTATATTATTATTATTTACAATATATAACAATGACTCTCTATTTCATAGTTGTACATTTGTAAATTACAATAAAACCTGCAACAATATTTTATGAAACAGCAACAAAAGGAGACTCAACCAGCACAGAGAGTGGGAAGAGCAGCAGCGGTACCAGCACTGCATCAAAGGAAAGCAACAGTGCAACAAGTTCTGTTTTGAGCTATGAAAAGCGCTTTTTAGTAAAGTTAGTGGCTGGTTTTGGGATTTCTATCCTTGTTCCCTTGCTACTCTCTCGTTCTTGATTCTAGAATGATCTGATCTTCTGTTGCACTCCTATATAATATTATATGCGTGCTTTGCTTAAGAGTTTGTACTTATACATGCAAGATGAGTTCAGTCTAGGGCTGCAAGAAATATTCGATGTTCGTAGTTCGTTCGTGTTCGATTCGAAAAAGTTCGTTCGTTCGATTCTAGTTCGAAATTAATTTCAAATCAAACTGATTCGATTCGAAATTATATCGAATCAAACTCAAACCATGGTGAGTTCGTTCGAAATGTGTTCGCGAACTATTTTTGTTTGAATTTGTATTAATTATTTGATTGTTTGAGACTTTGAGTAGTATGAATTTATATAAAATTTATTAATTTTTGTTGAATGAACTTTTAGTTTTGTATGAATTATATTAAATTGACATTTTTATATTTGATTATGTTATTTTAATATGAATTGTGAAATTTGTTCACCTAATAATTCTATTTCAAACTATTTACGAATCAAATCAAACAGTTCGAATATTTAACGAATCAAATTTCAAATAATGGTTTGAGTTCGAAACTGGCTATCTATTTTAAATCAAACTAGTTCGAAATAGATTTCAAATCAAACTCAAACACAAGTCAGTTCGTTCGTGTTCGATTCGTTTGCAGCCCTAGTTCAGTCTTTTACTCTTACAAGAGTTCTGAAAGTGGCTATACAAAATCATACACTGCTAGTGTACCATGAGATCAGATTCTGTACTGAAAAAAATCTGTTTTACATGTATGGTTGTTAAACTATTTTGTTTGGTTTGAATAGTGTCTGGCATTTTGAACATCATAATTTTATACATCAATTAGCTACTTTAGAAGTTCTGGTTTTGTACGTATTATGGTATCATTGGTATGTTATTGTTTTGTTTGAATATGTTTGAGACTGAAATATTGATAGCGAAGATATTTACATTTAGAGGTAATTTATTTTAACTTTTTCAGAACTTTTAGTGTTATGTAATTACATTAAATTTTCTTACTGCACGGGCTTTCTGACACTTACATAGAGGCCACTTATTTAATTTGTCAGATGCTGGTATACAGCACGCATTAAGTGCGCCTGCAGTTTCTTGTGTTTGTATGTGCATAATCTGCTTTGGTGGAAGAACACTGATTTAATGCACCCTCAAAAAAAAAAAATTTTGATTTAGTGAACCTCATTTTCTGTTTTTTTTACACTGTTTACAGACTGATTTAACAAAAGAATAAACAATATCATAAGGATCACGGCCTAAAAGTTTGTCTAAGAGTAAAAGACTGAACTCATCTTTATCTACACCATTTTTATTTTTGTTATAAAAAATAATTAATCGAAGGTTATGTCAGGTTGGGTAAAATTGACCCATCGGATAAATGAAGAACTGACACATCGGGGAGCAATTAAAAGATTAAGGGTATGTATTTAATTTTATTTTTGATAAAGTTCGAGGACCAGAACTAACATTGTTTCAACTTTTTTAGGGGAAGTACAAACATGCCTTATATTTGCTCTCGAGTTTTAAACAATCCCTACATTTTCAAATCGAACATATTCCCCGTACATTTTTTGTAGATAGTTACAAATATCCTCCTCTTTAGTTTAATCATTATAATTTAAAAATTCAAACATATTCCTTGTTTTTTATTTAAAATTCAAATGTAACTCCTTGTTTATTCGAATAACAATCACTGTTATTACTAATTTAGTTTTGGATAAATTGTATTTCATTTTGATGAAAATTTAATACCTGAGAGGATAAAGGTGCGCCCTATAGGTCGGTACTCTAATATGTCTAATAACAATTTTTTTTTGTATTACTCTTATTTTTTGATTGATATTGTTTTGCCAAAAAGAAGAACAAGAATGGAATTCTTAGGAACCTTCAATAAATAAATTTGAAATAGTTTGCTATGGATTAGTAGGAACTAGCTATATACCCACGCGTTGCAGCATAATTTTTTATTTAAACATTAAAATATTATAAGATAAAAAAATTCACATTTATCTAATATTAAATTATAAATTCACCAAATTATAGAGAAAACATATAATAAAGACTATATTTAATCTTTGATGAGATTTTTGCACAATATGAGTTAATGATTCATGATTTTTATGGCAAAAAAAGTAAATTATTCTAACATATATTATGATCATTAATTTCTTACCAAATATGCACAAAGTTGCTAAATAAAAAAATAAAAATTATGAAAATAATAGTATATAAGGGAAAGAAATGGAGAGAAAGAGGGGATCAATGGACGCGATCACATACGTTCGATCAATCAACAATAAATATTATCCGTCTAATTGAGGGATAAAATGGGTATAATAAAAATTTATCATGACAAAAAATGGACCCTCCAATTCTTAGATGCTTTATATAATAGTATAGATATTGTTAATTTAATAATCAATGACAGTAATTTTATTCATCAACCTTCTTTCTCTAATCACAAAAAAATTATCTTAATCATCCGATACTCAAATTGAATGACATAAAATTATTTCAATCCATAGGAGAATCTCCTAACAAATATTTATTTTGAACTTTTAATAAAAGGAGGTTATGTTTGTAACTTTTAAATTTTTTAATGAAAAACTTTGTAAAAAGGGTATTTGCAACTATTTAGAAAATGTAAAGAGATATTTATTTAATTTTAAAATATAGGTGCATATAGGAATCGAGTACAAATGTAAGGGAGTCTTTTAACTTATTTGGTGTTATTTAAAATCTGGACCAACTTGATTTTTTAAAGAAATTCAAGAACCCACCTGGTTATTTTAGAAAGTTCAATGATCTATTTTGCGTAAATGAAAGATAGAGCTCAATTTATTGTTTGTAAAAAAAATAAGGAACCAAAATATAAATGATCCCTTAAATTAATACCATATAAAATATCATTATAAAACAAATCTAAATTTTAAAAACTAAGATCAAAACAGCGTTGTAACAAACAGCACAAGCTCGAGTCAATCTAGTACATTACCACAAGTCATAGTCTTAGATTGAAAATATTTGTTTCTTTGCAAAGTACGAACAGGTAAATTATATGAAAAAATTACATGAATTTTGACACTATTAGAAGGACAAAATGCTACACAACAGAGGATATATGGTCGATCATATTTTTCCAAGTAGAGAGAAAAATATTAAGAACAGACATAGGTTACCTTTTGTTAATCCCATAAAATAAAAGTTTCGGATTAGTAGGTTAGCTGCATTGTGATTAGCAAACTCCTCCAATAACATTCTACATTAAATATCAAATTTCTTTTTTATATATGGGCTTCCATTAAGCCGTTATTTATTTCTTCTCAAATGTTTTCTCGAAACTTAAATCGTATCTATATTTAATATTTTCATAGAGAGATGAAACGGACATCATCTCTGCGGACTTGTCGACTTGAGTCAGTGACAGATAATATTTCTCACTTAAAACTATTTTGTACCCCTGGTTTAACTCATATCAATATGGACCATATCCATCGATCATTGCACTGACAAGTGGGTTCATCATCGATCATTGCACTGAAAAGTGGGTCCTTCATCGATCATTGCACGGCACGGCGCATGCTTACTGGAGAAAGCAAACCAGCCTCCGTCGAACCACACGACAGAAGCAAATAACGCGGGACATCATCTCGTTTTTCGATCCTTCCTCTTTTCTCCTTTGAATTTTCAGTGCAGAGAGAACAAAAAGGAGATCTATTCGACCTCGCCCTCTATCCAGATCCGACACGAGCGTTGCACTTGCTTGCACCTTCTCTAGGCGGGAACAGAGAAGGGGGCGGAGATGGCCGGCGCATGGGATAGGGTTAGGATTGCGACGGCGAGGCTGGGCGGAGACTCGTCGTCACCGGGATACCGCACGCGGAGGTCCAGCGCGGGGTCCATTGGTTCCGTGTCGGAGCTCCGGCAGATGCCGTCGCGAAGTGTGACGCTTGGTCGTATTCAGCCCCAGGCGCCTACTCATCGCACGATCTACTGTAACGACCGCGAGTCTAATATTCCCGTTGGATACAAGGTCGGTTCAATTATTCTTTTTTTCTCTATGACTTAGTGAAATTGATCAGTGATGGTTTACCTGCTATGAGATTGCAGCTTCGGATCTATGTTGGCTCGGGCAACGGTAATAAATAGAGAAACACAGTTCTTGTAGCGTGTATGTACTTTTTTGAGTCCACGAGCAGCCTGTATGCTTATTTCGAGTATTTGTTGTCAATCTCTGGATGTTATTGCTGGGATCGGTTCCTGTGATCCACCTTTTCTTTGATCAAATTGTAGTAGAAATAGATTGGCATATAAGTATAACTTGTGCAGTAAAGCAGTCATTTAATGAAAGATACACTTTTTAGAATAAACACTTATTTTTTGTGTAATAAGAACTTCATATTCTTGTCCCTCTTGCTATCATTCTTTATCATCTGTAAGTTGACCAAAAGAAGATATCATTCCTTGGAACCTGTAATATTCTGTGCTTTAACCTGCTTGAATTCACATTCACCGACATAGTTGTAATCTTGCCATACTATGGCATGCAATCCGAACCTATTCGCTGGCCTAGTTGTAATCTTGCCATACTATTGCATGCAATCCGAACCTTGTTTCAAACCATGCATGAATCTCAGAGACCCCTCTAAGAAGCCATATCGAATTGTTCCATGTTTTCTGGATGGATTAGATTGCATGCCATAGTTGTTTTTCATCAACTGTGAAAGAAGATAATGGTGCACCTGTATAATGTTTGACCCGAACTGTCATCATGGCTTATCTATTAGGTTCAACTAAACTATTTTTTTTTAAAAGTTATAAACAGCAGGTTGATGCTTCAAAGTTGCATTATTTGAAATCTTGTTACTTTTTCAGGGCAATTCTGTATCAACTACAAAATACAACGTTCTGACCTTTTTACCAAAAGGTTTATTTGAACAGGTACTCAATCAAATCAGATATTTGTATTTTCTCATTCTGTACTTTCCATTCTGTACTAAACCCAGCTCTTTTGATCTGACAGTTCAGAAGGGTTGCAAATCTTTACTTCCTTATGATATCAATCTTGTCCACTACACCAATCAGGTATGAGTTCCACCTATTACAATTTGCTTAAACTGATGTCACAAAACTTTTTCACATTATTATTATTAACTTAAAAATAAATTTATTTGCAGTCCAGTGCATCCTATAACAAATGTGGTGCCTCTCAGTCTGGTGCTCTTGGTTTCTCTTATCAAGGAGGCTTTTGAAGACTGGGTCCTTCTCTTATTATATTTTGTTCTTAGTAATTTTTCAGTATTCCATTTGTGATGGTTTCTCAAATAAGTTTCCTTTCGATCTTCTTTTATTTCTGATTATGATTTTAAAATTTACAGAAGCGCTTTCAGAATGATCTGTCAATCAATGCTACCCCTGTGGAAGTGTTGCAAGGCCAAACTTGGGAAGCTACACAGTGGAAGAAGTTACAAGTGGGAGATATTGTCCGGGTAATTTATAATTTTTATCTGTGAAGTTGGTCTTAACGGAGGGTGGGTTTAACCATTGAAGATTTTCACTTTGGGCTTTGCTGATTAGTATGCTTACCATGTTTGCGTGATTGTTTTGAGTATTTCTGGCAATATCTTGATCTTCCAAACATCAAGAAGCTCGAAAGGGAAGAGGATTTGGATAGCCAGAATTTATGCCAGTTATAGGTGGTGCTACCAGAAACTGAAATAAATCCAGATTGATTTAAGTAATTATTATTGTAGAGCAGATCAAACAAGATGGATTTTTCCCTGCTGATTTGCTGTTCCTGGCAAGTACAAATCCTGATGGTGTCTGCTACATAGAGGTCTTTTCCTCTGCTCTTTTGAAAGAGAAATAAATTTGAGCTTGCAATGAGTTAGAAGAATAATGCATTATTTTATTTTTGCTTTGGTATTTTTTATGTGTTAGACGGCGAATCTTGATGGGGAGACCAATTTGAAAATCAGAAAGGCGGTGGAGAAAACATGGGACTACTTGACAGCTCAGAAATCTTCTGAATTCAAAGGTCCATTTTGTTCTTAGCTTCTTCATAACTTGTTCTTGTTTGCATTTTACTTGGTTTGATTAATTCTCTACTAAAGATTTGGAAAAAAAGATGTCAAAATTAGCATTTTACTGTGTTTAGGTGAAATACAGTGTGAGCAACCCAACAATTCACTCTACACTTTCACTGGCAACCTTATTGTGGACAAGCAGACATTACCTCTCTCCCCAAATCAATTACTGTTGCGGGTAATTTTGTTATTTTTTTTTTGTAAATAGAAGTTATGGTGGCTTCCAGAAACAATGTGCTAATGGTGGAATTTTCTGTACCACTTATAACAGGGATGTAGTCTTAGAAACACGGAATACATTGTAGGTGCCGTTATCTTTACTGGGCATGAGACTAAGGTACAGCTTCACTCAGAGTCATCTTATCTTATTATTCAAACTTGATTCATCTTAATCTTATGTTGCAGAGCCGATAATACCGTGTTTAAGTACAGGTCATGATGAATTCAATGAATGTGCCTTCTAAGAGAAGTACATTTGAAAGGAAGCTTGACAAACTCATACTTGCTCTATTTTCTACTCTCTTCACCATGTGTGTTATCGGAGCCATTGGAAGGTTAAGTTTCTTTCGTTCAATTTTTTTGGTTTGTTGTATTTTTTCTGATTCATGTCCTTTGCCTACAAGTGGTGCTTTTAAGTTTAAGTGCCCTAACTTTCTTCACAATTTCTTTGCCATCAAGTGGTGCTTTAGGTGTTGTTTTTAAGTAGCATTATCTGTATTTAAACTATTTTATCTGATTTTCATTTTTTTTTAATTTTCAGTGGCATCTTTATCAGTGACAAATATTACTACCTGGGACTTAATGGAAAGGTTGAGGACCAATTCAACCCTAACAATAGATTTGTGGTAAGCAACTGTTTACTTAATTTCTTATATTTGAATCTTTCAAGTGCTTTGGGAGAAAGGTTCCCTTTTCTTTTCTCCTTCTTTTTCCTCCCACAAATAGTGTCAAATATAATTTGAAATTATGCTTTGGCCAGCTGCTGAAATACTCTTGAAAGTCCTTTTATTTGCATGCTTTGTATCCAGTGTTTGATGTTCAGTTTTCTTTTGTAGGTGACCATACTGACTATGTTTACTCTGATTACGCTGTACTCAACCATCATCCCCATATCCCTCTATGTCTCCATTGAGGTATGCTTTTATTTTGTTGTATCAGCAATACTGTCGATTCTTGTTCGATCAATCTTAGTTAAGTATTGTTCTTTTCTTTGCCTCTTAATATAGATGATAAAGTTCATACAGTGCACTCAGTTTATCAACAAAGACTTGCATATGTACCATACAGAGACTCAAACACCAGCACTGGCGAGGACATCAAACTTAAATGAGGAGCTTGGTCAGGTACTTGAAAAGAAAAAAAAAGGAAAACTTAGTATGCATTGATCTTGTAAGATTTCTTGTATAATTGGTTAAAATATACTGTTTACTGTTCATTGTGACAAGGTGGAGTATGTATTTTCTGACAAGACGGGTACACTTACAAGAAACCTTATGGAGTTCTTTAAGTGTTCTATTGGAGGTCAAATGTACGGAACTGGCGGTACTGAAATAGAAAAGGGTAGTGCACAAAGAAATGGCCTTAGAGTTGAAGAGGTATATTTTCAAAGAAACTCACACTAAACATCAATTGTAAAATGCATTCTAACTAATTTTGTCTTATATCAGGTTGAGAAGCCAAGAACAGCAGTGCATGAGAAAGGTTTCAATTTTGATGATTCTAGGATCATGCGTGGTGCATGGAGAAATGAGTCTAATCCTGAAATTTGTGTGGTAAAAAGTCTACTTGAGCTTGTAAAATTGATTGTAATTTGTGGATTAACCATCCTCAGTTGTACTGAGCTTGGAACTACTGGTTTTTCCCCCCCTTTTAAGAGTAAAAGTTTTGACCTTTGGATCTGATAATTATGAGCCATATTGGGACCCTTCATGTTTAACCCTAAAAGCTTAATCTAGTGTTTTTATTTCCAGCATTTTTCTTTCACATGTTTTGACAGAAAAAAGGCCAATATGCAGTAGTATACCTTGTTGGCACATTATATTGCTTTTGGTATATGTTACCTTTTCATGCTATATGTTATTGTGTGGAACATGTTAGTGACATATCTGTAATTTTTTGCTTTCTTTGTGCGGTTTGTTTTAGCAGTCCTAATCCTGCACTGGTTTTACTGTTTTAGAAGTTGTGCTCAAAGTGATATGACATTTGAACTTCCTGTAAATTGTAGGAATTTTTCAGATGTCTGGCACTGTGTCATACTGTTCTTCCAGAAGGCGAGGAGTCTCCTGAAAAGATCACTTACCAAGCTGCTTCACCTGATGAGTCTGCTCTTGTGACTGCTGCTAAGAATTTTGGCTTCTTCTTCTATAGGTTTTTAATTCGCTTATATTTATATTTCCCTGCCTTGTTGCAAATTTTGATTTTCATTATGGAAAGAAGTAAAAACTTACCTTTTCTTTTCTTCTTGTTACTGTAGACGTACTCCAACTACAGTCATGGTAAGGGAATCACATGTGGAAAAGATGGGGAAAGTTCAGGATGTTCAATATGAGATATTGAATGTCTTGGAGTTCAACAGGTCTAACTTCAATATTCTTCATACACTTCTTTTTCTTTAAATTTTTTAATTACACTTTTTGTTACTTAGGTTATTTTTTCTTGAGTTACAGTACAAGGAAGCGACAATCTGTTGTATGCCGTTATCCAAATGGCCGTCTAGTTCTTTATTGCAAGGTAATATTTTTGTAGGTTTATCTCTTAGTTCTTAAGATGACGGCTCTCAATTGTTGGTCCCTATCAGAATGACTCAAATTAGTACCGGACCTTCACTGTTAATCCTTTTACAAAGTTCATGTTTTTCTTTTTGACATTTGCACTTTGCTGATGTTGCATTGAGTTTGTTATTGTCTATCAACGGCCCCTTGCATGAGACCATGAGGCTGTTAGCTTACCCTAAAACAGTAAAAGTATGGAAACAGAGGCTTGCGTGATCGAGTTCTTGTGGCTGTATATTTACATACTAGTACATTGTACTTGAATTCACATCTGCTGCCATACTTTTCTTATGGCAGCAGGTGCCATAGAAATTTTTGTGCATGCTGAATGGATCCACTATAAAGCAATAGTTCCCTTGCATGTATATCTGAGTCGTAAAAAAAATCTGATGGTGTAAAAACGATGGCACCATTGCTGGCATAGTTTTTCTATGGAAGCTGGTATGGATCCTATTGTACTATTGGACAGTGCTGAGATGAATCATATAGTTATTGCATTTCATTTCAAAATGTGTAGGGTGCAGATACAGTGGTATATGAAAGATTATCTGCAGGGAATCAAGAGATTAAGAGCGTAACAAGGGAAAACTTAGAGCATTTTGGCTCAGCTGGTTTGCGTACTCTTTGCCTAGCTTATAGAGAGTTGACTAGTGAGCTTTATGAAAGTTGGAATGAAAAGTTTATCCAGGCTAAATCTGCACTGCGTGATCGAGATAGGAAGCTGGATGAGGTATGGTATCTTTCTATTGTATTACCATGCAGAAGTTAGTATGTACCTTGTTTCTACACTTGCTAAGCAAAACCAAGTCTTGCAAGCTAATTCTGTGATTTACTGAAAGAATTGATGATCTTATTCAGAACCAACCAACCATTTAATTGTTTCGTGTAAGCCCATTGAGATGGCAAAATTTAATTCTATAAGGGCTGTTTCTGTTCATTTATTCTTATGTTCAATCAAATTGATAGACAATAAAGTAAGTTTTATAGACTAATAATGATGTCAGTTGATTTCAACTTTCTCTGGATGGTTGGGGGCTTTAGTTTCTAAGAATGAAAATGATGGTGCTTTCTGAATCTCTTTAAGCGTCAGATGGTTTTGCTTAGTTTTCTTTACCATTTTCCTCAATCTAGGTGGCAGAGTTGATTGAAAAAGAATTAACATTGATAGGATGTACAGCCATAGAGGATAAGCTTCAAGAAGGCGTGCCTGCTTGTATTGAAACTCTGTCTCAGGCTGGAATAAAAATATGGGTTCTCACAGGTGATAAGATGGAAACTGCAATAAACATTGCCTACGGTAAATAGTTCAACTTAGTCTGGAATATAATTAAAGCACTCAAATAGTCATAAAGTAGTATTGTGGGTTGATATTTTTACTTTCTGTCGAGCAGCTTGCAACTTGATAAATAATGAGATGAAACAATTCATCATCAGCTCTGAAACTGATGCAATCAGAGAAGCTGAAGACAGGGTAAGCCAATCATAAATCTGGTCATCTCCGTCCCTCTCTCTCTCTCTCTCTCTCTCTCTCTCACAACAGTTATATCTAGTTAGATATTAATTTTGATTAAACATTTCATGTCCTCCATGCTTTGATTTGATACAATCTAATAGTATCTTCAATAGTTTGATACGAACCAGTTTTTGTGGGGCTTACTGAAAAGCCTGTCCAAAAAATGTCTTCGTACCAGTTTGAAGCCTACCTAAACATTCTTTTTTGCAAGTAGTTGGCTCTAATAGATAGTTCATTATCCAGGGAGATCCGGTGGAGATTGCACGCATAACAAAGGAATCTGTAAAGGAAGACTTGAAACGATGTCTAGAGGAGGCTCAGAGATATCTACATGGTGCATCAACAACAAAGTTAGCTCTTGTGATAGATGGCAAGTGTCTGATGTATGCTCTAGACCCAACTCTACGTGTTGATCTGCTTAACCTGAGCCTCAATTGTAACTCGGTTGTTTGTTGTCGTGTTTCTCCCTTACAGAAGGCACAGGTACAGTTTGGATGGGATTATAAAGTACTGTATTGTTATGTCGTGTTTATTTGTATAATATTGTTCTTACTTGAGCTGTGAAAAGGCACTCTGTAATGACTTTGCTCAGCAATTTGAAGCTATATTGTCAAAGTGTCCTGTACCTTTCAAACAGTGATTTAGACGAATATTTATTGTTTGTCGGACAAGTTCTGCTTGCACACTTAAAACACATTTGAGATGTTGGTGCCTACTGAAGGGACAAATATAAGTTGCCTGCAAATATATGAAGCAATGTGTATTGACTGCAAAATTATATAATATTTATCTCAATTTGCAAAAGGAAAACTATTGTGATTTTGCTAGATTGTCAGCAACTTTGTTGGAGCTGCTATTCATGTCACTAAACCTTAGAAATCAATGAAAGAAGAAAAGAAATGGTTTTAGCTGAATTTCATAAATGACATGTTGACACAGCCACTGATGGAATTTCTTTTATTCTGAAGGTTACTAGCCTAGTGAAGAAAGGTGCGAAAAAAATCACACTTAGTATAGGAGATGGTGCAAATGATGTCAGCATGATTCAAGCGGCTCATGTGGGAATCGGCATAAGTGGGTTGGAAGGGATGCAGGCAGTTATGGCCAGCGACTTCGCCATTGCCCAGTTTAGTTATCTCACTGATTTGCTCCTTGTTCATGGTCGCTGGTCTTATATTAGGTTATGCAAGGTTTGTGTTATGTACTTATTTGTTTTTTATTTTAATTCTTTTTGTGTTTGTCTGTGACTTTTCTTTCTTTTTCTTCTTGCTGTTCTTCTTCTTTTTGAAGGGGTGGAGTGGGGATAGAAGTATGAAACTCCTTGGGATGATTCATAATTATGTTAACTCTGAAGTAAAATTTTAAATAATGTATACACACCTTGAATGTATGGATAGCAGGGTCCCGATCAAATTGGAATTCTTGCTCTTTGCTGAGGGTTTTGTTAACTATGATTTCTAGAAAGTAGAAATAAATACACAGGTCATAAATGCTGTTTTATTTTAATCAGTTGTTTTGCCTTCTTTTTTTCGCAGGTTGTTACATACTTCTTCTATAAGAATCTGACGTTCACACTGACTCAGTTCTGGTTCACCTTTCAGACTGGCTTCTCTGGCCAGAGATTTTATGATGATTGGTTCCAGTCATTGTTCAATGTTATTTTCACAGCACTCCCTGTTATTGCCGTCGGACTGTTTGACAAGGTATGTTCTCTTCTTCATTTTTAATATAACTAAACTACTTGAATTGTCACGCATGTATGGTTTATTCCTATTACAAAATGTAAAATTCAGAAATTTATTAGCCCGTAATAATTAAGATTATAATATTTTGGTTCTTGTTTCAAGTGAAATGAACAAAATCTAGTTGATGTTAGGTGAATTGAATCATTTTTTGTCACTACATCAGCTTATTATACATGCATATTTCTAAACACGATGATAGCTACGAGAGCGGTCAGTATTAGAAATTTAGACACATTGATTAGATAGTTCAGAGTCTATTTTATAATGTACCCATTGAATTTCAGCAAAAATATGTTATCATTTTCTTATATGTAATATGGTGTGCAAATTTCCGTGCTTCCATTTCCACTTGATAGAGGTAGAGATGGAAAGTGCTAAGGCCTATCCTTATTAGAATTCTGGAAAAGTGTTATACCCATGAAATGCTTAATGTGGAGCGTGGATGCTGTTAGTTATAATCTGTATCACTGATAAACATTTTGCATGGTTGTACATAAGGTAGGAGTATCAAATTTTGATATTAACATCGGTCTATATGTAACTGTGGATACATATTTTACACCATTTCCATGTCCTGGCTGACAAATATAGCTTACTTGTAGGATGTAAGTGCCAAGCTATCAAAGAAGTACCCCCAACTCTACAAAGAGGGAATCAACAATACCTTTTTCAGATGGAGAGTTATTGCTGTATGGGCCTTCTTTGCATTCTATCAGTCTTTGATTTTTTACTACTTTACAACCTCGGCAAGCAGGTATGGGCACAACTCGTCAGGAAAGATATTTGGGCTATGGGATGTCAGTACCATGGCTTTCACATGTGTTGTCGTGACGGTTAATTTGCGACTTCTCCTGGCATCAAATTCCATTACAAGGTGGCACTATATTGGTGTCTTTGGGAGCATTCTGGCGTGGTTTGTGTTTATATTCATCTATACTGGAGTCATGACTCCATTTGACAGACAAGTAAGCTTCTCATAACTGTAGCATTAAATCTTTCCTGACATTTCACATGCACAGCTAGAAAATGTTCAGATTATCTTGTAGGGGAAATAACACTCCCATTTCCCTAGCTTTTGTGATTGATCCCACTTATTTATTTATTTTTTGGATGATGAGGGTGATAGTAGTGGAATTTGCAATTGTGCTCTGCTAAGTAGTATTATTTGTTACTTTCTTGCAGGAAAACATATATTTTGTTATTTACATTTTGATGGGCACATTTTTCTTCTATCTCACACTGCTGCTGGTTCCCGTTGTTGCTCTTCTTGGTGACTTCTTGTATCAAGGGTAAAACTTAATTCAGTACTGTACTTCTTCTATAGTCATATAGCCTTTTTTAATTAATTTTTGTATGCTCTTTGCCTCCTCTATTTTTGAGGCTCAATATGGCCAAATACCTGGAGTTTTTAAATGTTCAATAAGTATTTATATTACTTTGTCAAATTGAGAGCAAAAACTGTGTTAAAATTATATTGCTTCTGGGCCCCAGGATGCAGAGATGGTTCTTCCCATATGATTACCAAATCGTACAAGAAATACACAAGGATGATATAGAGCCAAGAACCAGGTTTGAGTTGCTAGAGGTGAATAGCAATCTCACCCCAGAAGAGGCTAGAAGCTTAGAGATTTCACGTTTGCCACGGGAGAAGTCGAAGCACACTGGTTTTGCCTTCGACTCACCAGGTTATGAATCATTTTTTGCATCTCAACAGGGTGTTTTTGCACAACAAAGGCCTTGGGATGTGGCAAGGAGAGCAAGCATGAAACAGAGACCACAACCTAGACGATAGAACAAGTTTTGATTTCGTGTAAAGTTTGATTTTGTATATCCTATTTCTAGGCGAGGGGTCTCACAGCTTTGAGCGTGTATATTTTACAAGTTAGATTTTTGATAGGTTATTGTTAGAACAACTTTTTAGTTATGATTTTTTCTCTCTTGATATCGTGTCATTTTATATTTTTATTTAATATATTAGCCGTGGCAAGGGTAAAGTTGTGCATCTACGTTTTGCCTGGTGCCACTTTTTCCATTTGTTACCACATTAGAAAATGAGATTACAGTTGTAGAATTTCACAATTTGTTCAAAGAACTTATATTCCTGTAGTTTCATACTATCTGTCATTCTTTTTATTTGCTTTTGAATTTCTCGAAACGAAAATAAATACTTTATTTGTACAAATTAACAATGATTTTTTTCATCTTCAATGCCGTGAATCAGTGAATGGTTCCCGTCATCGCATTTGTTACCTCAGCAGCAATTTTCTTCAGGGTAATCGTGTATGTCAATGGAAAATCGTCTGAAGTTGGGCGGTGCATTTTTTAGTCGTTTGCGTACATAAAAGGATGAAGATACGCAGTTCAAGCATTTTGTTCGAATAACGAATCAACAGTTCAAGTCATTTATTTGATTGATGACTGTTTACTATATGTCCATGCAAAATATGTATATAAAAAAGATGAGCTCCTATGTTAGAAAATCAAACAGTTAAATGTTGATTAAGAATGAATGTATTAAATTTTTTAATATTTATGATATCATGAGTTAATTATGGTACTATACATTGCACATATTACTTTCGTATTATGAATCAGTCTTTTATTTTATAAAGTCTAAATTATTAATTTGAACCACTCAAATTGATTTTCATATGTATATCTAATTGTAGATCAAATTATATATATATATATTAGAACTTATTTACTATTTTTTTAAATAGTTAGAAAATTATTTCTTTTGAATGACTCATAATAATTAAATTGAGTGATTTTTTAACTATTTAAAAAATAGTAAAAGAATTCTAAAAATATAAAACTTGATTTAAACAATTAAATATTCATTCGAAATTATTTTAAGCGGTTTAGATCAACCATTTAAACTTTAAAAATAAAAAAACTAATATACAATACAAAAGCTATCTATTCTATTCATAGCACCATAATCAACTCTCATTTCATTACGTTATATTAAATGAACTAAAAGGTTGTAACTGTTGGCATGAAAAACGTCTTTCGATATAATGTACTTCAGATTTGATATATTGATTGTTATTTTCTTCTTAAAAAGGTATGAGTCCAATTAACCATTATATACATTATTTTTCATATTTAATTTTCATAATTTGAACCCGTGTCATTATGTCATTATGTAGAGATGCAAGATTTATTATCATCTATATTAGCTCTAACTCTGCGTTATATATATATATGAATTATTATTTTGAAGTGATTTGTGAATTAACTTGCAAATTGTTTTGGCGAGGTGATGCTGTGGGGACTCGTTATTCGATAATTTTACTTAATTTTCTCGACTTTCTCGCCACGAGTTATCAGTCTGGAACCCTTGGGCTGAATTCAACTTTAACTAGATTTATCATTTTGATGCTAAATTGTAGATTGTGGCCTAGTTTTATTATCCAAAGTTTGAGCATCTAACTGCTGAAGAAGTTGGTGTATTGCGTTAAGATCAGAGCCGCTGCCGTACTAGACTAGTAGTTCACCCATCGACACCATCCCATGTGATTTCAGCCTCGTTTTAGGAGATCGCACTAATCTCAAATTGCTATTCTAAAAATCACGTTACATATCATAGTTGATCTTCAATTTTTACATTCGTAGTTGACAGCTGTTGTTGTTGTCAATTCAATTCGAAAAAAAAGTAGTTGCTCTGCAATTTCAATCGTCCATGAATTCGTACTCAGAAGGGCTCATGAGATCATGGGCGGAGCTAGGTGAGGCCGGGATCTGAATTAAAAAAATATATATTTTTACTAATTTTTTTTTAATTTAATTTCTTATTTTTTTTAGATTATTTGATTATTTTCTTGGATCGTTTAATTATTTTTATTGAGAAAAAATATTTAATATTATGAATAATAAAAGAATTATGTAAAAAATTGAAAAATATAAAATTTCATAAAGGAAAATTTTCTTTATCGACTATATTATTTATTATTTTATTGTTATTTTTAATATATAAAATGTTATTATTTTGATAATTTTTTTATTAAATAAGAATGTATTTTAAATAATTAATTTTTATTTAGTACCTAAATAATTAATGAATTTAAATATGATAAACTATTACAATCCGATTAATGATTTTTTCGATCAAAATTCTATTTTCATCCCTACATAATATATAAAGGACAAATATCTGAAGTTTCTAATTAAACGAAGAAATATCAAAGAGAATAATAAACTAATGATAAATATTCAATTTCTTCTACTTGAATGGAGATATATTTTAAAGAAAAGGATAAATTTCATGTTAATTTCTCTAACAAAAATATAGTAAAAAAAATGCCCCGGACTCCTGAACCATCCTCGGAGTTCTGCACAATGTTTTTTTTTTTTTTAGAAAAAGTTCTGCACAATGTGATTCTTCTCTTTTAAATCGTCCGATCAGCGAACGCTTTAATTTAATAATAATTAATTAAATTTCGTATATCAAAATCGTGTTCTTTTTCGCAGCCGTTCAGACTACTATTGAGTTGTAAAAATCTCTACAGAAGATTTCGGTCCGCGGACTCCTGACTCAGGAGTCCTGAAAGAAGTAAAATCTAAACAGTGGCTCAGTGAGCTGCGGTGACGGGAATAGAAACGCCATGGCTACAGAGCTGCTTCCTCTCTCAAATTTCAAGCTTCAGCTCCTCTCTCTCATCTCCAATTCGCGCGACCTTCAAGTACTCTCCCTCCTCTCTCTCTCTCTCTCTCTCTCTCTCTCTCTCTCTCTCTCTCTCTCTCTCTCTCTCTATCTATCTATCTATCTGTGTTCAGTTTCCTCCTTTTCAAACTTAATCGCTCGATTTTTACTTCCCCTCTAGGAGAGAGAAGGAAGTGTAAGGAAAGAGCTTGAGGATTGCAATCAGGTTCCTATTTTCTCCCCGCATTCTCGTAAATCCGCATATATATTGTTTTATGAGAGATTGTCGATATTGATTTTTATCTCTCATTGGACTCAGAAGTTCAAGCACAAAGAGTCCGAGTACTTGAAGAAATTGCAGGAATTGCGAGCTGAGTTGGATTCCAGAAATGACTTGCAAAAGAAGCTCAAGTGCAAGGTAGTCCTTGTGTATTAATTTCATAGTTAAATTTAATTGGTTCTTCAGTTTCATTGACACTTATATGCGTTGGTCCTTCAATTGATAGATTGAGTATCTAGAAAATGAGAATGAGTTACTGCAGACTAAGGAGAAAGATTTGAAAGATGCAATCAATGGATTGCTGCAGTCAAGAGAGACCTTTGTCGAACACTATGAGGTGTGTTCAATTTCACGCTTGATCGGTCAAGTGTTGAATTTTTCTAAATTTCCTAAAATTTTGTGTATTATTTATTTTATTTGTAGACCTCTGATAAAACCTGAACAGTTATAAAGCTCCCAAAGGAAGCAGAAGAAGCTTTGAAGTCTTTTTTTTTTTTGAAAAAATGACAAGTTAATTATGAAAGTACGTTGACACACTGAATGACATTCAACTTGTACCTTTTTCGAACTTATTTTGTTAGCTTAGTCTCTTGCAAAATTCAATTTGGAAAGACTTTCTTTAATCACACGGCAGTCTTCCGGTAAAATGAAAAACAGATGGAACTAGCTCATAATATTTTGAGCACAGGAACTATATGGTAATAAATGTAATTTAACATCAATATATGTGCAGGATTCTACTTGTTCTCTACAACGCACTATTCAGACAAAAGATAGAGAGAATACTTTGCTTTCAGATAAATTAAATGCCCACATTTCTTTATTTAACTTGGTTCAAAAGGAAGCAAATTCGGTGAAAATGGCCTTCAATGTTATCAAACAAACATTAAATGAGAAGGAACAAGTAGGTAATTTTTTTACTGTTCAGATTGCAAATTTGTATTTTGCCCCTGCTTCTGTTATTTTGATTAAGGATTGTGACCATCCTTTTCTTTTATTATTTCAGTTGCTGGACTAAATGATAAAATTCATAGGATTAATGCAATTGAAATAGACTTTGTCGGTATGTGAGGATTCACTTCTTTCTCTAATATTATATTATGATCCAATACAATAGGTCCACTAGATTTTGTTTGCTTGTTATCAAGGCAGACATCTCGGTCTTTAGTAATTGGTACTCAAATAGTCAGGTTTAGTTCCAACAGTCAGTCTTTGTTCCTATCTATAAAAAAAAAATCATCCAGTTTTAGGCCGTGTTTGGATGTAAGGGTTTAGGTGGGAATTTATGTATTTGGGTCTTTTTTCCCATTCGATTACCAGTAGCTGTTCGGCAGCTAATTTTTATCAGATGGGTTTGGATTTTTTTCCCATTCAATTCCCAAATTACATTCATTTTGATGGGAAAAAAAAAGAATCACTCAGACCAAATTAATTCTTTCCCACCGAGACACGGGTAGCTATCTGTCCTCTCTCTCTCTCTCTCTCTCTCTGATATTCATTAGAAACCAACAAGCGCATCGAATATAAAAAAACATTACCACCTTTCCCCCCTCAATTTTCTATTGTATAAAGTGCAAAAACGAACGCAACTTGTATATATTTCCACAATTTCACTGTAGCTAGGGAACTCACGAAACAATATCAGTGGAATCCATCTCCATGTGCTTCCATTCCCATCAAAAAGTGTGATGCTGAACAGGACCTTAGTCTTTGACTTTTGGGGTTCTTTCTTAACAGAACCTAACAGTAGCTGAAGCTAATTTTGGTAGCAGTATGGCTCATGACTTTATTTTTACATGCTAATTTTATAATTTTTGTAATGTACTATTGATATGATTTGTGTTCTATCATAGAGAAAATCAAGTTACTTAAAGATAAGTTAAATGATTGTAAGCTTGAGCTTAGGAGAAAAGACATGACAATTTCTGAGTTGCAAGAGAAGCTTGAATCTGAGAAGATGAACAATAATTATAGACTACAGTATGAAGAAATATCCTTTTTCAATTTTTGGTGAAGGATAGGTTATTGCTAGTTTCATCTTTCAAGCGTATTTTGCTGAGTATTATTGACTGTTCATTCTCCTGATTACAGGAAGGAACTATCAAAAGAAGGGTCATGTATGCCCTTGCAATATAGAAAGTATAAAAAATGGCCTTTTAAAGGTGAAACCTTAAAACATGGAAAAAATATATATATACTGTAGGAATTATCCTTTTGGACCCCTCAAGGCTCATTTGTTTCAGAACATGCCTGTATTATTCATCCTTTGTCAGGGTTTATTTTTACAAAAGGGATTGAAGAACAGATGATATGGATATATTTGGGGAGCATGAGAGAGAGTTATGGGTGATAAAAACTTTAGTGGTTGAATTGTTGTAATACTAGTATTACTTGATTTTTAGGGGTGAACAGTGCACAAAATATTGTAATATTTTTGTAGGGCCACATGAATTTTTTTCAAATAAAAGTCAAAAGTTTATGGAGAAGAGATAAACATCTCTAACATGTACTATTATGTTTATCCTCAATGACATTACATTAAGAAAGAGCTAGATGTGAAAGATGAAAGAATACAAAGGCTTACTTCAGAGAAACAGGTTTGTCTTTTTAACATTTGTTATACAATGAATTTATCTTGTAGTACCCTTTTTTCTTATCCTACTGATTTTCACGCTGCTCCTTCAGGAAATGCAGCATGAACTGCACAGCATGGAAGTTATATTACAGAAATTTCAAGAGATGTTTAATGTACTTAACACTGAGGTATATATGCATGCATTATATTTGACCAACTGTGCCGAGTTATTTCAGCTCATATTTGTTATTTTAATATGTCAGGGAAAGAAAGATGCATTATCTTGGGATCAAGACATGGAACACACTAATTGGTGAGATCTTGGAAGAATTTTTCTTTTTTTTTTCCTTCTTTATAATTACATGTGCTTTGTATAAATTTCCTAATTTTTATTGCCTTGTGTTCGTTTTAGTACTTCAGAGGATCATCTTGTAGCAATCAACTCAAAACTGGATAACAAGGAAGATGATACTGAACCAATTGCAGATGTTAGTGCTCAGACTGGTACACCTAAATTACCAGAGTTGAAGCATCATGGTAATTGCAAAATTCATACATTCATTATTTTTCTCTTTTGAAGCCATAGATAATAGCACTGCAGCCCTACTGCTGTGGTGGAAGATTAATTTTAATACATTCTAATATAATTTAGTTGATTTCTCTCTAACAGGTGCCTCTGGAGAAAGTAATTCTCAAATCTCAACAGGAAGTGGGGTTGTTTGAAAAGGCCAGTTTCACCAACTGAAACCTGAAGCTACTAATATTCTCAATATATATTTTTTTTTTGAAGTAGTAGGTGAATTATCTACTATGTAATTTCATTAAATCAAATTAAAAAGAGTCAGATACAGATTAAGTAGCAGAAAAAGGAAAGGGGAATGTGAAATACAAGCACAATTGCAAAAATAGAAAACAAAATAAGAGATGCTGAAGTCGGTGCAGGTGGTGAGGAGAAGAAACTAGCAACGTGAAGGCAGAGGTGGCTGCTGGGAGAAACCAAAGATGTGGCTCCCCTCCTCTCTCCTGACAATAGCTCCTCCTTTTTCCTGCCATAGTGCTTCAGTTCTCATCCATCGTCACCATGAATCTCACATTGGATACACCAGATTGTCGGTCATCGTCACCTGCTTAGATGACATACAAAGCTGATATTTCCTTTGCTAGCATTATGAATTGGACCATGGGAAATAGGCATCCACTCAATAAATTTTCTTATTTTTTACCTTTTTCTTATGGCCATACAAGTTGTAAATGTATAGGCGAACTTATAGTATAATCATATGGATTTTATGGGCCCTCAATATATATACGACTGAGCTTAGTGACAGTGAGAAAAGGATGTTGTTAGCCTTTAATTTGAATAAATAGGAGATAAATATCTTTTTTTTCACAAAGTATTTGTAAGTGCAATTTTATAAATGTAGGTTTTTTCTTCTTTGGGGGATAAGTCGTGTTCTGTTTTTAACAAAATGTTTGTTGTTCGATCTACTTGACATTGAATGAGCCATCTTGTAATTGTACTTCCGCATGGTTTTATGAATAGAAACAAACAAGCGATCGGCTCAGATTGAATCAACTTTTTATCTATTATTATATATTTTTTTTTTTGTAAAGACCAAAAGTTGCTGTTCCTTATTTGGAACCGAATAATATTCCCCAACCGTCATGTATATAGGAAATAAATATAATATCATAAAGATAGCTCATAATGGATTACATTTTTAGCTGGTCCTTGGAACCATTTCAAGAACGGACTTCCTAAAATTAGCCACTTTGAACGTGCCACGAATGCAAACTTCACGGGTCCACGATCTCTTATTTTTGTGTTTCTAAAATTAGCATTGTTTTTTTAGCGAGACTATTTTCAGTGCTGCTTGTTATCTGGCGGATCTAGACTTTGGTTCATTCGTAGGTAAATATTAGAATTTTTTCTAGGAGGTAAAAAATAAAAATATGAGGGCTACTCTTGGATCCGCCCCTATTTGTTATCACGTCTCAAACGAATAAGTAGCCTGTCAAATATATTGATTTAACGAAAAAAATATTTTGCTTGTCATATAAATTTTATCAGTCAGTAATAATAATACCTAGCAAAATGAAAGTAACGTGTAAGTAAAACAGCCGATTATTAGTGTTATTAGAGATTGGTAAAATTTTGAATTGGTTGCTAACAATAATAAAAGTTATTAGAATGAGAAAATAATGTTGCTCCAATTAATTGGTGGAGGAGTCCATGACGAAATTGTCCAAAACGATTATCAACCAAGCCTCTTAAAATTAAGTTTTAACTTGATCAACGATTGAGCCTGGCCTCCCCTAGGTTAATGGATATAATTAAGCTGGATCAAAATATTTCATCTTGACAAGTCTCAACTCTCAAAGGATTGAGCCCATCCGCTAAACAGGAAATATAGGGGCATTTTTGCAAATATTCAGATATGATCCTTCGAACGGCTCTTAACTAGAACGTGGTTAAGTTCCCACTCTCTCCACAGCCAATCACCTGTTGGGCAACAATTTAAACCCGAATAAACACGGTGCGTCAGATCAGCTAACACCCAAAGTCGCTGACAAGTGGGACCCGCATGATAAAAAAACTGTTTCGCCACTTACAGAAAAAATCCCTCCTTTTTTTTGGCGGCACTTATAAAACCCCAACGCATTTGATTGCACTTTACCACAGAGGAAGTTATTTTTCCAAGTTCATCTCTTTCTCAGGCGCAACTAGCATCTGGCAACATATACAACCATTAAACCTTCACAACAAACGCAAGCAAGCAACATCAACAGGAAGAGCATGACGATGAAGAGAAGAGGTGGAATTCAGGCGATGCGAAAGGGCCCCTGGACTCCTGAGGAAGATGCAATACTGCTTGAGCATGTGCGCAACAATGGGCCTAGCAATTGGAGCTTCATATCGCTTCTGGGGCTGTTACCTCGCACCGGCAAGTCATGCCGCCTACGATGGGTCAACAAACTCCGTCCTGGCCTTAAGAAGTAACCCCACTGTCTTTACTTCATATCTTCATATTATACTAGTCACACATATAATTGATTAGGTTTTTGGCTGCTTTTTTGCTAATAAGTTGTATCTTGTATTTATTTTTTTGTTTAGTCTCTTGAAAGAGATCTGCTACGTACAGAGGCTTTCAGATCTCACATCTTGATTTCAGAAAGTTATTCAATTTGTAAGTAATCAAGTTCAACTGTTGTATTGTGAGCAATAATTGGTTATAATATAGGAAAAAACTGTTACTACATAATACTTACATGATGTTACCATTGTTATATGATTACAATTTTTCTTTCCCGCTGAATAACTGATTAATTAATGTGCTAATATGATGCAAATGTTGAATCAAAAAGGGGTCACAAGATCACGCCTGAAGAAGGACAAAGGATCATCGAGCTTCAAGCCCAATTTGGCAACAGGTGGGCTACAATTGCTAAATATTTTCCTGGCCGAACTGACAATGATGTGAAAAACTTCTGGAGTAGACACCGCAAGCGGTTGGCACGGGTGCAGCATGGTCAGCATGTCCCGCATGCCAGTATCTCTAATCAGGATGTAAACCTCGAGGTGAAAGAAGTAACAGCTGCATCTCTTCATGGGTTAGCCGCAGAGGTATGAGTTAGATTTAATTTTAAAAATATTCTAGCTATAGAATGTGAAAATTCTGGTTACTGCATTGTCGACTTGGAGTACCAAAATTTATTAGTTTTTGCTTGGTTTTGGGTAATCAGTTAATATCTTTACTATTACATATCTTTGGTGAGTAGTGTACTAATATGCTGGTTTAATCTGTAATAATTAATTAATTATAACAATGATCTGGTACAGGAGGAGGCACAACGACCAAACAACAACGGCAATGACACATCATCAGACATTCTGGACCCACAAATGGATGTAAATCCAACCTGGATAAACCCTATTTCAGATCAGCTTCCCCAGCCACCCCCTTTTGACACTATATTTGACCTTGCTCCCTTACCAGAGATGCATCTTCTCCAGCCAGAACCAGGACCTGTCAACCTCGCGCAAGGCCAATCCAGCCAACCAACTGAGTTCTCCGGACCAGAAGTCAGGTCCATTGATTTGGGTCAGGAACAAGGACAACACATCAACCCAAACCCAGAGCCCTTGAATTGGGAAAACGTGTTTTCTGACTCGGGGCTGAGCCCATGCATGAACTCAGTACCATTGTTTTCGCCTCTATCGTCAGATTTTGAATATTTGATGTATATGCTCGATTCCTTGGAGCAGCCATCCAGTGAGTCTCCTAGTTGAGGAGCCTACTGATGTAACTTGTAGTGTTACCGTAACATTTGATTGTAGGCTATTTTCTCATCTTGGATTGTTATTTTTTGTTTTGTTTACATTGTTGTTTTATGAGGTAGTTTGTTTTTTTTTTTTTTTTTTTTCTTTTAGGTCAGCTTTACAGTTCTTTTTTCCCGCAAATCAAACAGTAATGTTAGAATAATGTCATTTGAATAATGAAAAAAATAGAAAAATACCATTCGTAAAATATTGTTTAGTTGAAAGATTGTTGGAATTGTGACATTAGAGTGCTCACTGCTATATTTCAATTGTTTTCTCTCCTCTATCTTTTGCTATTTGAGCTTCAATTTGGAATATTGGATATAACTGTTTCACTTTTATATTTTGACATTTATGAAAAACCAGAGGGCGCAATTTCCAAATAGCACGCGAAAGAAAGAGTGCCAAACCAACCCTTAGTCTATTATGAGTTGCCATTAATTCTGTTTGTTAGATGTTGAATTTCGAAATATTCAAAACTTGCATAGAATTACTTCATCTTCTTTCCGGGTGAGAAAAAGAGCCATGAATCATCTTCTTTCCGGGTGAGAAAAAGAACCATGAAATCAAGTTCTAAGACGAAATTGAATTAAATTAGCATGACTATGTTTTAGTTTTTGAAATAATTTTAGGCAATTCGTTTACTGCCTGAAAACAACGACAAGAATTTCTGGTTAAGGATCCAACACAAACTGCACACAATTGTCCAGTAAGTAATTCATTCTAAAGACCGTGCAATTTAGCACTTATACAACCCAAACTTAGATGAGGCCTAATTAGGTAAACCCAAAATAGGCCTCAATCTCTCTTTCAAAAAGTCGGGCCTTGCTGATTCAAGATCGACCTTTCTATTTATTCTGACATCTTCTAAGGTTAAATTGAAGCTTTCGTACACGCCTCGCTATATATACTCGTCAAACTAGGGTTTATTTCGTTCTTCAAAAGCCGCCGCCTCGAGCTTGAGAGATCAGCGCCTTTTCTTCTTCCAAAGCGGCATGTGAGTTTTCTCTCCAAATCCCAGTTGGATACCTGCGTTTGATTACTTAGTTAGATGGATTTGTGTTATGTAGTTTATTAATCGCGAATTTGTTCTTGCAATTTCATGTTCATCGGTTCTAGTTTTACCTGAAAGATGTTGATGTGGTCGTTTATCAATTTGTGATGCTCTCTTTTTCAAGGGTTTGGTGGGTTTGATTTTATGAAATTTATAACTTCAATTGGTGATTGGTGCTATTTTTTTATCGGGTTTAGATATCGAGTGAAAGAGTTATTATTTGGTAATTTGCTAAATTGTTTGTCGTTATGAAAAAGATCTTGGGGAATTTAATTACCTGATAACATGTTTTTTCCTGTAAATTCTTTAATAGGTAGATTATGATATGTTGGTATCTTGGTTATAAATTTGTATAAGTTGGCTAGTAATAATAGCGGATCATAGAGAAGTAAATGTTCAATTAGCTATTTTATCAGAGCCTTGGAAATTAGTTGTTAGGAGTTATACCTGTAACATATTAGTTGTATAACCCTTTTTCATATCATAACATGAATTCAATGTCTTCTCCATGTCAAGTTATCAAGATTTAGCATTATGGAATTGTGTAGTGGAAACTCCGAGATTCACAAATAGCATCATTTATTGTAGTTCAAATTGTTCAAAAGTACTTTCAAAAATTATAACTTTACTATTTAACCTATGTGAATAATTTTCTTTGAGAATTTTCATTACTACTACTATGTATGTCCCTGATAAACAACAAAATTTCACATGGATGTCTGATTTTTTTTTCATCTATGTCATAGTCTAGCCTTACAAGAGGTATCCTTCATTATTTAGATGGTGATATTTGAGTTATTAAATTTAGCATTATGGAATTGTGCATTTGTACAAATGTGATCTTTGAGTTATTAAATTTGTTTGTATCAGCATAATGGATACGCAAGTGAAGCTCGCAGTGGTCGTGAAGGTGATGGGTCGCACCGGGTCCCGTGGTCAGGTTACCCAAGTCAGAGTCAAGTTCTTGGATGATCAGAATCGTCTGATCATGCGAAATGTCAAGGGACCTGTCAGAGAGGGAGACATCCTCACCCTTCTCGAGTCTGAGAGAGAGGCAAGGAGACTGCGCTGAAATTTGTCTTCTTTTGTTTTAAGCAACGAATGCGCCTGCAAACCTTTATATTGGTTGAGTTTTCATGTTATTTCTAAGTTTAGGTGCTTTTTTGTGTTGAAATGGGAACCTTGTTCTGGTTTTGTTTCTCCAGTGATACATGTTGTCTTTGGATGATCGAGTGCTTAAATTATTGGATAATGTGCTTGTGCTCGATGAGATTTTAAATTAATTGGAACATAGATCACTATGTTCTTGAGCAGTTATGTGATATTTAGTTCCCTAGACAATATTTTTCTGAGATACGTAGAATTATTTAAATTACATCCTGAACAAGTGAACATATAATCATACAATGTTACGAGGATTTGTAGTGCTTGTTGATTGGTTTTCTGATGTCTCAGTCTTCTACCAAGTGAGAGCTAGATATCTTTTGTTCACAAACTGCATTTCCCTTCGGAGGTAACTAGGTAAGAGTCTTTAGCAGTTGAAACGTTGCTGTAGGTACTTTCTGTATTGTTGATTTCTTTCATTTAACACTACTTGATAGTACTAGCTCATTATCAAATATGCCTATTGGACTGAACGCAGCTGAGTTGTTTACAACTCTATTTAACTTGTTAGAGCTTATGTATGTATTGAATGTGTTCATTAATATTATCAGATAATATGTAATGATTAAAATATTTATATTTAATTTATGACTGAGATTGATTAATTGTATAATAATAACATTTTAGATTTTAGTTGAGTTTATTTTTCCTCTCTATTTCATTTCTTGTTTTTTTATCACTCATTTAATAGGATTTTTTTTAAAAATGTACATCAAAACATTAATTATTATTAAAATTAAATATTATTATAAATAAAACTATACATTATACAACCTTACTTAAAAAGAAAATTTATTATATTTTATATGTTCTTTTTTATCAAATAATGAATTAGTTTTACTTAAAAATTTAAAAGCCTTTGTAATTGATTTAGATATAACTTATATCTAAGTAAAATATATTTTTTCTAATAAAATTAATATTAAATATAATTATTTTACAAAAAGAAGTTGTATATCAAATGATTAAATATCAACTATTATCAAGTTTTATTATCAAAAAATACACATTGTACGACCTTATTAAGGAAAAAATTATTATATTTTGTATATCATATTTTATTAAATAATAAATTAATTTTATTTAGAAAATTTAGAGTTTTGTGATTAATTTAGACATTAATTATACTAGAGATGTAACTCGGGCTTTCCCCGACAATATAGTCCTCAAATAGATAATTAACAATATAAAATTTAAATATATTTAATAGAATTTCACATTAAAGAAAATTTAGACATGATATTTTCAAATATTAAGTAATAATAATTATAATAATAAATAATATAATTGAACACATAATAATCTATAAATTATCATATAAAAAATTAGATCATTTTAAGAGTTAATTTTCAAGTTAAGTATATTATACACAATATTTTAAATGAGAAAAGAGAAATTATTTTATATGAACCCTTTTATTCAAGAAGATGAAAATATTTTAAACAAAATCAATGGTGAAAAAAAAGTGATGATGTGAAATACTTGAAAAGCTTGAAAATTTAACTCTATTTATGCATTAAGAATATAATTAAACACATAATAATTTCTAAATGATCATATAAAAAGTTATTATTTTAAGAGTTAATTTTCATCTTAAATATATTACATATTATTTTAAATTAGAAGAGAGAAACTATTTTATATTAATTTTTAGATTCAAAAAGATGAAAAGATTTAAACAAAATCAATGATGAAGAAAATTGATGATGTGATATACTTGAAAATTTTAAAAGCTCGATCCTCTTTATGTATTAAGAATTTAAGCAAAATTTATTATTTAATTATAATAAAATTAGTGTTGGATATAAATATTTTTAAAATTGAGAGGATTGGCGGGTTCCACGCTAGTTTGGTAATAAGCATAAAAAAATGAAAAAAATCACTAACATGGCTGTGATGTAAAGATTCATGTTTAGCAGTGGACTTGATGTTGTATGAAAAGAGTGACCATAACGCCTTTATGACCTGGTAACGAGTGTAATGAGGGTAAAGATTTACTTTTGGCAAGTGAAAATACTAAACTACTGTGAAGCACTGGTGTTTAGTACCAGGGTGATATATATAACAATGAATATTTACGATGTTCTATATCAGAGGCGGGCTAATATAAAAATGTCATTAGTTGTTAAATATGATGTTTTAAATTCACAATATTTAAAAAAAACAATGAATTTTTAAGTTACAAAAACAATGAACTAAATTTGGTAACCTTGTCAACAAATCGCTTGTACTCTCTAAGAACCTCTATACAGTAAATCCCTATATCCAAGAAATTAAAAAAATAGCGACTAGCATATAATAAACTGCTTCCTGTGTTTAAAAAGCAAAAATGAAACTAATAGTGCGCCCAAATTATGAGAATTCCTTATATCTTGGACTTGCTACACTTGACAGTGGAGATAACCTAGATGGACCCACACTTCTGGGGGACAGGCTCACTTCCTCCAGTGCACGTATCTGCAATTCTGACGGATAGTCCCTCACAACTCCTATTCTAGGCCCGGCCCCTGTGCTCCACTTACACGAGAGCTGTTTTCCCAATTGATATGATTTCAAGCCTTTCTTCGAGTTAATTCTCTGTAGAATTATCGCTTTTGGCACGGCTACTTCATGTAGATCTTGGTTTTCTTGTTCTAGATCACTAACTGAGAATGATGGCTCTGGGGCTATGTTTTCTTCACAATTCCTTTCAGCCTTTTCTGTTATAGTGCTGACTACTGAATTGGAAGTATAGGGGGGTTGCATTTCATTTTCTTCCTGTTCTTCTCTTGCTATGCTGAGTTCAGATCTGATGCTTTTAAGCTTATTGGACCTTTCTTCGTCCTCTTCTGGACTTAGCTGCAACAAGAACAATAAAAAGTTTAAGATCCTGGAAATACTAAAAGTTCAACTTGATGAATTTAACTTGAGGTTCCAATCATTCAAGTTCTACAATTTAATATGGTTAATTTCCTTCAAATACCCAATTTAGCAGATAATAAAGTCAGAAATCGGGACATCTCACATTATCTACAATTCTACATATTGTCATATCCTCGAATGATTACAAGTATTAGCCTTGTAAAACAACTCATATCAGTTCAACTGCAATAAGATCTTTTTTCTCATCATAATTGTGTTTTTCAGCGCCCAAAAAATATCTCACCTTAACATCTGTCAGATCCACATGGTTATCCTTCAGAAAGTTCATGAACTCCTGAAAGTTCTCCTCCGTGGGACGGTAATGACCACTATGCGGCCACACAACCTACATAAAAAAAGAAAACAAACTATGTAAACAAGCTCTTCAGAGCAATTATATGAACTAATTAATTTCTAACACAGGAGATTATATGCACACCTTTAGAAACCCATTTTCAACTACCAATCTCCCGGCAGCAGATGTAGCTCCACCAGCAAGAAAACTTGAGTGCTGAAATTTTCCCTTTTTCTTCTGCATGATTAAAAGAGATACAGGCTTAGCATTCAAGTAAACAGGCAGTTTATAGCATAAACCTGCAAGACCTCAAAATGACATGCATACAGCAGAAAAACCCCAAGGAAAGAGGGTACTATAGTCATTCGAGGACTGTTTGGAATGAAGTATGATCCAAGTACCTCTGCTTTCAATGCTTATTTGAAAAGGACAAAAAGTAATACTTTTTCGTAACCAGTTAATTCTTGCATTTTTAAGTTTCCTAGGGACAAACTTGTTTTCAAACACAACAATATAATTTACTGTTTTCAGAATTTTGAAGCATACAAGAAAGAAAAGAAATTGAGACCGCACCTTGCCAACATACAACGACTTTGAAGTGCTTAGAACAAAGATCCATTTGTCACTTTTCAGCCCCTCTGATGTATCTATCAATTGTTGACTTTGCTTGTACATGAGCTTCCCTTCTTCAATTATCACTTCATAGGCCTCTCTTTCTTTCTGTGGAACAGGTCATATAAACAGTAAATAATCATTTCAATTAAAATTTCATTCAAAATTATATTTCCCTTTTTTCCTCTACTTACTGGGCCAAGATACTTGATACACTGTTGTTGGAGCTTTGACCGAGGGCAGTTTTCATCTAAGCTTACCTCCTTCCCTTCTCCCACATCCAACCTGGCAATTTATTATAACACTTGGTCAAGTTAATTCTACAATGATAAATCAAAAGTAACAAACAAAACTCTGTGAGATTTAAACCATTTAAAACTTACCAGTAGAAGAAAGGTTGCTTGCTTTCACAACGTAGCCAGCAATCATAGTAGAAGTGAAGGTTGTGACCATACCTGTGCCGAGGGTCGATCTGTACAAATAATAAGTTGTTACTTCAAAGTTGTTTGGAGCTAACTAACAGTATTAAAAAAAACTGTGAAACTTCCAAATTAAATAAATTTTAAGTTACTTACAGCCTCAAGCCAATGTTGCAATGCAAGCTTTCGAGCTTTTTCATCCCTTGATAGACCTTTACCAACCTAAAGCCAGACAAAATAAATATGTTTAGACAAGGCAATTCACAAAACCATGCACTATAATTACCACAATTAGCATAATTTAAGTAAAAAAATTACCATGGCTGCCCTGGTCCCTGCCCGTGACCATTTTGAAATAGCAGACTCGGGCTTGTCTAAGTCAAAAAATGACACAGAATTCCTCTTTAACAAAGCAAAATCTAATAGTTTCCACCTAAAAGATAGAAAAAAAAAGATGAACATTAGTTCGTTAGTGTAGGCAAATTTATGAGAAGAAGGTAATTAGTATAAAAAAATTGCTTTATAAAAATTCTGAAAAGAATATGACATTCCATACCATTGTTGTTCTACCAAGACTGCACAATCAGCAAGCTGACGCCTGGTACGGAAGCTCTTGTAAACCTTCTGTAATTTAACAGCAGCTTCATGTTTCGGGCTTTCTGGGTCGATGGAGTTCTCTTCTTGGGGGCTAAATCTTGATTTAGAAAATGCCAGTGTCTTAGCTGGGTTTTCATTATCGTATCTCGGACTCTTAATAGAGATCTCTGTCTCGACATGAAATGAGTCATCCTCTTGCCTTCTCTTGAAACTGAGAGATCCTTCTATAACAAATTTTCCCGAGCCAAAAGATTTCGTGAGGATAGTATCGGCACAGTCTTCCATAGGAGAGGAATTCTGTGATGCGTATGAAAGAAATAACCCCATGTCGAATTGTCGATTTCAAGTGAACTTGTTTAACTTTTGTTTTACTTGACTAACCTCTACAAAACAAAAAAATAAATAAAATGAGAGGGTTAGAATTGAGCTATTTTAGGAATCTTTACTCAATTAAAAGTAACCTACAATGAACAATAGCTCAATGCAGTTCGTTGCCTTTTTTATAAAAATTCTGGAAACAAAAACAAAAGCTCACCGAAATTGTCTCAAAATTTTACCAGACAGAGAAAACAATCAAAAGCCCGAAATCCCCAGATTATTTTTCTCGCAACAAAAATAGGCCGCAGAAATACACCTCAGTTAAAAGTTAAAACCAATGGAGAAGACGGATTGAGCGAGAGTCTGGGTGAGAGAGAGAAGCGAGAGAGGTAAGTTCGCCTCTGTACAACCACAAGCGCTTATATAAAATGATAGGTGGAGAAAGAACGCGGCACCTTCTTTGGCGCTAAAATAGTTAAAATGCAGGGTTGGTCAGAGAGAAAATAGCCGAGAATAGCATTGTTTGACGGAGGTGGATCAAGAGGGTACATTGATTGCCTCATTTAAATACGAGAAATAGAGAAGGAGAAGAGGAGAGGAAGACAGAGTGGTTGTCGGGGTACACAGATGTACGGAAAGGATTTAGTGGGTCGGGTTCAATACTTCGACGCGGGTTGGTATTGGATTTTGTGCGAATGGTGTTGGCGCTTAGCAGTTGGCGTTTGTATCCTCTCTTGTGTTCAATATTAAAAAATAATTAATAGAAATCTCTGTTTTATGTGATGGCAACTTTGAACAGATTAATTTGTAAATATTTTTGGATGAGCAGAATCTTAACATGTCGGAAATTATGACGTATTTTTGGCGCATGAAGTGGGAACGAGGAAAGTTCCAAATCTACACAAATCGCATCCAAATGATTTGATTAATTTCAACAAAATTAATCTCTAAAAAACTCAACTTTTGAAAAGAAAAGAGTCAAAACTACGAAAATGTTTTTCTCCGGATCAATAATTCAATATTGAATATAAAAGTGACATGCATCTCGGAAGTTACATCATCAAATTCTAAAAAGGAGGTGTGGGAATTTATCGGCTCATTCAAAAAATATTTCAAAATGTTTGTCCAAGGCAATCATAAAAAGGAGGTGTGGGAATTTATCGACGATGCTTAACGTGATAATCTGACTACAATATTTAATAAATTTGAAAAAAAAGAGAAATAAGAAAATATTTATAGATTTGTCATGTTCTAAATTTGATAATATTGAAAGAGGGATCGCTTATTTTGACAATCTTAATAATAAATTTTTAAATAAATTAAAAAATATTAAAAATAAAAAATTATAGAAATTATTTTCAAACTAGATTCATATTGTTTCAAATTCCATATTATTTAAATGTCATTTTATGGACTGTCATACATCATCAAATTCTAATATATTTGCAATTGTTATAATTTAATGGGTCTTTGATAAAGTATCAAATGATATTTAGATTATATGAGATTTTAAAATATAATTGATCTATAAGTTCAATAATATGTTTATAATTTTTCCTTTCTATTGTTAGATTTATTTTTATTTTTGAATGCATTTGAAACCCCATAATCAATACTCTCAACGATATCCTTACCGAGGGCAATAACATCATTTCCTCTATCTACATTCTGTAAAAGCACGGACTCTTGCATCTTTTTTGTCAGTCTAAGTCAGCCCGCTCAAACCAACTTTTTTATTCCAAAATCCCTAAAATGAAAAGCGGGTTCCGTAATGTAAAGTGAAAGAGAAATTCTAGTTGAGGTTTTTAATAAGATAAGACCACTTTTGTATTTTGAATTTGGATTTTTTTTTGTTTTGTATTTCAATTGTAAACGTATGAACCATGACAAATTTCATATGACTTTTGTATTTTGAATTTGGATCTTTTTTTGTTTGTTTGTTTTGTTTGTTTTGTAGCGTGTGATGAAATATTAAGTGACGTTTAGTTTGTATTTCTATCTCTACTCCTTATTAAGCACGTATGTATTCTGATCTTGTAACGATTCAGATTTTTTATTAAATTTTTAGAGCTAATATCATTCATCGGATTGAGTTATTCATCAAATAATATTACTATATCTATGACCATTTGTGTTGAAATTATAATTTTCTCTCAATTTTATTTGTTACACGAAATACTACGTAATTTAGGAGTACAATTGCTATATTTTATTTTCTTTTTTTCTTAAATTGTCATCAATTATGAATTTTAACTTTCGTTAAACGCTGAATGTTAACTTTTCTTTCAATTTACATTTACTTTGCATTAATTATGTATTTATGATTGAAATTTATATTAATTACTAAATTATTTTATTTTTATTTCCTTATTTTTCATATGAAGATATGAATTTTTATATTTCTAAAAAATATTACTGTAGCAACACACAAACAAAATATTAGTAAAAGTTGAAATACTATCAGTCCATAGTTCTTTCATTGCTAATTTTTTTGGGGGGGGGATTAAAAATTTAAAAAACTGCTGTTTACATTCTCAAGTTAAACATTGACATTGTTACCTACCCAAAAGAAATAATAAAATAAAAGAGTGTTACTCTTTAGTCTAATAGTCTTCACCGATGAGTCATCATTATTCATTAACACGACTATTGGGTCGGGTATAGATAAAAACGACCATGACCGATCTCACAATTGACAGCTCTATTTGACTGTCGTGGCCTCACACAGTCACACGTCGTGAACTCGGGAAGTATGGAACTAGGGATGGTGTGTTGACCGGATGAGTTTACCTTAGTGCTTCTATTATGAAAGAAAGTGATACAAGTCTTTATTAAGTTTTAAATGCATGAATTAACATTTTTTTGCCACCTTGAAAATATGATAGCACCTATTATTATTATTATTATTATTATTATTATTATTATTATTATTATTATTATTATTATTATTATTATTATTATTATTATTATTATTTCTTTATATTACATAAATGGTTTTAAGAGTTCATCACTAATTAAAGAAGATTAAACTTTCAAACTTTTCACATATACCACATCATTATTTTTCTCCATCATTGATTTTTGTTTAAATATTTTCATCTTCTTGAATCCAATGATTCATATAAAATAGTTTCTCTCTCCTCATTTAAAATAATGCGTGTAATATAGTTAAGGTGAAACATTAACTCTTAAAATGATCCATGTGTAGTTTTTAAAAATATTTATATCTAGCATTAATTGTCACCATATCACTTTTCATTAAAAGTACCAACATAGATCCCGCCCCAGTGCGTGATCCCTCTTAATTTAAAAATATTTATATCTAGCATTAATCTTATTATAATTAATGTTCATAAAGACTCTTAAATTTTAAATAATTTAATTTCTAATTTAATAAAAAATAATGCACATAATATAATAATTTTATTTTCTGAGTAATATTTAGATCGTACATGTGTAGTTTTTTTGTTATAATAAAACTTAATATTTAATTATTACATCTTCTTTTGCAAAAATAATTATATTTAATATTAATTTTATTATAAATATAAAATATTCACTTATATATATAGAGAGAGAGAGTAAAGATACCGTGAGCTTAACCTCACGGAGGCCTTCCGTGAGCTTAACTCAAAAAATATATCAAATCATCTCCAAATTTTGATTTTTGACTCTCATTAAATTTTTCATATTAAAATCTTCTGGGTACAAAATTTTAGGATGTTTTGAGTTTTCTAACTCGCTCTTTTCAATTTTTAAAAATAATGTACAAATATTAAATATTTTATTATTATTTTTAGAACTGATTTTTAAAAATTAAAAAGAATGACTTAGAAAACTCAAAACATTCCAAATTTTTGTACCCCATAAAATTTCAATATGAAGAATTTAATGAGAGTGAAAAATTCAAATTTAAAAATGATTTGATATACTTTTTGAGTTAAGCTCACTGAAGACCTCCGTGAGCTTAAGCTCCACTATATATATATATATATATATATAATCAATTAAAATGGTTCTCAAATTTTTAAATAAATAAATTTATTATTTAATAAAAATAATATATAAAATATAATATTTTTTCTGAATAAGGTTGTACAATGCGTAATTTTTTATTTTATAATAAAATTTAATAATAAGTGATGTTTAATTTATTTATTATATTTTAACTTTTTTAAATATTTTATAAATGTATTGGTAAATTTATAAAATGACTTGTCAGAGTAATGCGGTGTCTAAAAAAAAAAAATCCGGCATAGCAGCTCTCAAAATGAAGTCCCAAAATTACATGGCAGCTCTCTATTGGCCGAGATCAGATATGCATGTAAATTTTGAATCTAGAATTTAATAAAATCCTTTTGATAGAGCATGGGAGACGTGATATAGACCTCCACGTCAATTTTTTTTTTGTGTAAAAAAGTTAAATATAGATATGATCCTTTTGACAGATCGATCATGCCGAAAGCTAGCTGTCTTTTGGTACAATGATTGAATGATATATTTTTAAAAGTTTTGAATGATACTTATGTTATACTCGGTTTATTCATTTTGATCCTTCTCTGATTATAACAACAACTCGTTATTCATCACACAGTATTAATAAAATTACTATTATTTTATACAAATGTCGATTTTTATTTATTGATTAAATTATAAAATAATAAGTTATTTTGAAATTAATATAAAGAATATTTGTTATAAATGGAAAGGAAAAAAGTACTGTTAATTTAGTAATTAACGATACTGATTTTACTAATGAACCTCTCTTTTCTGATCACACTAAAAAAAATATATCGTATCGATAGTCATAATTAAACAGTGTAAAGTAAGTTCTAAATGAACTTGTTAAGACGAAATTTGTCACAAAATTTTCTGACCTGTCCCTTATCTTCAAGAATTAAATTTTAAGTGCTTTGAATGCTTGACGACTGGAGCACCATAAGTCCACAAGCACATGGCTGAGAGCTCTGGCGCTGCCACATGGAATTTGGATCTCCTTTCACGGTCACCGGGTCACGTACAACTGTACTGCACGGATCCGGGATCCCCGTGCAAAGCGCAAAGGGTTAATGACAAATTGACAATGGTATACTGTTATTGGTATCATTCATTTGCAAATTAAAACCGGTCGCTTCCTTAGTGGCGTTAAAGTTCCATCTAATTATTCATCAAATATCAAAAAAAGTAATTTCCATGAACACTTTTAATCAAATTAAAGTTCCATCTAAGAATAAATATAAGATGCCCGTGTTTTGCAAGATGGTCTGATATCATATAAAATAGTCTGGTATCATATAAAATGGTCTTGCACATTTAATCAAATTAATTGTTTGACTTAACAACTGGTAATCCTATACAAACATCTCTATATAAGCATCACTTTTGAATGGGGAATAGAAAATGAAAAGAGGAAAATCGAAGGGAATAATAATAATAAAAAAACTATGTTGTTTCGTCCAAATCTATAATATTATATAAAGTATTTAAGAATTGGAAGTCCATTTTTTGTCATTGTATTTTTTTTATTATACTCATTTTATCCCTCAATTAAACGGATAATATTTATTTTTGATTGATCGAACGTATGTGATCGCGTCCATTAGTCCCTCTTTCTCTCCATTTCTTTCCCATATATACTATTATTTCCATAATATTATTTTTTTATTTAGCAACCTTGTGCATATTTGGTAAGAAATTAATGGTGATAATATATGTTAGAATAATTTACTTTTCTTACCATAAAAATCATGAATCATTAACTCATATTGTATAAAAATCTCATCCAAAATTAAATATAGTCTTTATTATAAGTTTTCTCTATAATTTGGTGAATTTATAATTTAATATTAGATAAATATGATTTTTTTATTTTATAATATTTAAATATTTAAATAAAAGAGTCTGCTGCAACGCGCAAGTATATCGCTAGTTATAAATTAAACATAATAGTAAAAATAAAAGAAATCAAACTGATGTTTATTATGATTTGAATAGGTATCACAAGTCAATTCAAAGAACACGTGTACTGAGTCAAGAATCAGAAGTGAATCATAGATTAAGATCATTTCATATTAAGTAACTGAACTTCTCTATAATTTGTAAGTTATAATTCATTTTATTAGTTTGTTTGAATTGGTCAACCTATGACTGGAGACATGGATTGAAAATCTGAATTGTTTGAATTGATTAGATTTTGGTAACTGAATTTTGAATGCACATATTGATTATATAATATGTTAATCAAGCAGTTTGATGGTTATAATATGTTGATAATGAAACTAATCAAATATACCTAATTGTATATCTCGTAAGCTAACACATTCTTAATACGAAATCGAGGGTCCACACAACCTGAAGAGTTATGAGTGGAAGATGGCTCTGTGGAGTCTTCTTTTCTAGCGAATTTATGAAATATTTCCCACTTATCACGATGAACACGGTGTGTGATCTTCATGTGTTTATGCATAATTGTTTAAAATACATGCCTTAATAAATAAGAATAAATTATTATTATTTGAAATGCTTTGAATGAAACTGTATTATTCATAATATTGTTATAGAGAAATTATGTCGTTAAATAACTAGTTACTGAGCTTTATAGCCGATTCCGTATTGTTTCTTCCGTCTCTTTGTTTTTTTCTATTTGCTCACGACGTAGGTTGCGGTTGGTCAGATGGATGTAGAAGATATTATCTACATAGCGCATCGGCCTAGGGACGTTACAATCCCTCCAATTTTTATACTATTAACAACAAATATTTCTACTATTAGCAACAAATATTATATAACAAACAAGGTATATAACATTAATTAATTAAATAAATTATATAATATTAATTAATTAATTGGAATTCATATAACAAACAAGATACGTATCATCATTAATCAATTAAAATAAAGTACATAATATTTAGTTAATTAATTAATTAATTAAAATTCATATAACAAATAAGATACACAACATCATTAAATTGGTAGGAGTAATCTCAACTCAGTATGAATTTAACTCTTCAAGTTATCGAGACTGATATCATCATTGACACAAATTGTGCATGCGACATTAATGTTGTAATCTATACGCATTTATGTGTTCAATATTTCACCCCACAGTGCACATTGATTTGTAGCATATTCATTTTTCCGAACAAAATATCAAACTCTATGAAAATTTCTTTCATTTCTTTTAGAAAGATATTGTAGTGAAATGAAAAAAACTTACAAGTGATATAAAGAAAGTGAGATACACATAGGAATGTCAATTATTGACCCGATCCGATAGGTTAACCCGATTTGATCCGATCCGATATGACTCGGGTTAAGAAAAATAATAAAATAATATAACCCGACTTGACCCATTGACACCCCTAGATACACATATATATTCCTTATCTGTTCAAACAAAACTTTTGAAAAATTGCTCTTCTAGTGTCTAACAATGGTGGCGGTAGGAAAATAAATGAAAAAAGAAAAGAAAATGGAGTTAGAAGAGGAAGAAGGGTAGGGTTGTATATGAACAAACTCTGAAAATATAAAATAAAGAATTTAATTATGCTTTTTGTGTTAAATATTCGGTTGGTAAAGAAAATAAATTGGAGGGACGGTAAAAATAACTCTGCAAAATTTTTGTGGAGGGACGATAGAAAGAACTCCGATCCTAGAAAATTTTAGTTAGGGACGAAGTAAACAAGTAAATAACTCTGGTCCTATCTCACCTTCAAAAATATCATCATACTAATTTTAATGAAAACAAATAAATATTTTAAAAAAAATAAAAAAATTGCAATCTAAATACACCGCCTCATGAAAAGCAGGAAACGACATAAACAGGAGGCACATCAGAGATAAAAAAATTGGAGCAGACAAAAGTCATTTTTAGCGATGTCAAGCAATTATTGAAATCGTACAATGTCAGACTATTATTTTGTAATTTTATGTTTACTCTTCATAATTTTTAGCGTGTAATGAGTATGAGTTGTCTTTAGGTTGCAAACGGGTCGCATACAGAGGATAATAACAGTTTTATCGTATTTATATCTTTTGTAATTTTTCGGATAGAATACGGTTCATATATTCAATAGATTTCGGATGGATAAATATGTATTATGGATATATTTTGAATATCAATTAAAAATATTATATGTATTATGATAAAATAATTATATGTATTATAAAAATAAATATTAATTATCAAAGTTAATTACTAATTATTATAATATTAGTAATTTGAATATATCAATAAATTATAAAAAATATGATACATTAACATAAATTATATATAAAATTAATTATAATTATAATGTATGCAAAAAATATAAATTAAAAATATATAATGAGATTTTTTCAGATATGTATTTAGATAAAATCGGATAATATCGGATCGGTTATTTTCGGATAATATTGAATATTGATGGATAATAGCTAAACGGACGGATATGAATATGTAAGAGCTAAATCATATCATTATCCATTAAAGTTCTTCAAATATGGATACAAAAATCTTAAGATATAAATACGAATCAGATAATATTTATTATGTATCAAATCGGATCACGGATAAAATCAGAATATCCATTTGCAATCCTAGTTGTCTTCAATGAAAATCTATTTTAATTGTTGACTCGTTACGAGTATTCATGTCATAATAATGAGTTAATTACATATATAAGAAAATCTTGTACCACCGGTTGCTGCTGGGAGCTTTTTTTTTTTGGTTGGGTTGTCACTTGTCACTTGTCACTTGTCAGTACAAGGGCATGGGGTGGGTGTAGTTTGCAGTATTCTTCAAAGAAAAAGTGGTTTGTGGTACTGGTATTATCAGTAAAAGCATTGTTAATATTCAGTAAAAAGGGTGGTGCTGACAACTCATTATGAAGAGTAAAGATAAAATCCAAAAATAATATGTTATTTAGAAATATCTCTGTTAAACCGCGAAACTTTAATTAAAGAATAGTGACAATATATATGCATAAACAGATAAATAAAGGAAACTAACAATAAATAATTTATGTGACAGAAATAAATAATAGATCAATTAAACTATAAATCGAATAAAATGAAATAATATAATTATACTAACCAAATGGGAACAATAATACGGATTTTAATCAAAAAAAAAAATATCGTATCTTGAGACTTCAATTCCCCCCCTCATAGAATGACCCACCACACCAAGGCCATACCACACCAATCGCCAAGCTGGTGTGCCACAGAAAATCCTTAGCACACCTTTTCTCTCTCCTCATTTATTGTGTCTTTTCTCTCTGGGTCCTCTTCCCCAAAACCGAACCCATCTCAATTAAATCTTTCTCTCTCTCTCTCCCGCCGGGTCGCATTTATTAGGCGACGCCGCCCCGTCTTTTCCTCTCACCCGACGACTCTCTCTTTCGCTTCTTTCCCCTCGAGTCTACCGACTCTCTCTCTCACCCTTCGCTCACCAACCCTATCGACGAGGGTTCTCCCTTGTCCGTAAGTCCATCCCCTTGTCGACTCACCGGGCCGTCGTCCCTTCCTTTCCTCCACCCACTCCCGACCACACGAGACCATACGCCCTAACCCTTTCTATAAATTCCGTGCGTGCGCCCTCTCTCCCTTTTTCGCCAAACTCATGTGCTTTGAGAACTCATTTCTAGTTGTAAACTATCTTTGAGAAACAAAAAGGGTTAAGTAAAAGAGATTTTTAAAGGGGAGAGAGGAGGTGGTGGCGGAATCCGCCCCTGAATAAGTGACTCTTGTCCTTCTTGTCTTGTCTTGTGCCTATTTGCCTCTCTCGCCTCTTGCTTGGTTTCTTTCTTTGGTAAACCACTAGCTTTGGTTATTCTTTGTGGTTGTGTGTTGTTTGCTTGTTGGGTTGTGCATATCTTGTGTTATGGCTATTTTGTGTGGTTTGCGGTTGTCTTGGCTTGCACCGTCTCTGCCGCCTTCTTTGTTGTGTCGATATTTCCTTTGGCCTTTATATTGGGTCTTGGTACCTTTGTACCAGTTGGTACCAGTGATGCGAGCCCGACCCTCACTGGTTCTTGCTTTGCCTTTGCACATTTACTGGTAAACACCAGAACTTTGTTGTTTGTTGTCTCTGGGAAATTTCTTTTTATGGTGGTGGCTTGACCTGTTATGTTTCACTTTGTGACTGTCACCTGTACTGTTGCGGGTTGGGTTATTTGTGTGTTGATCTAGTTGCTGATATTGATGCCCCCTGATGTTGGGGCTGCCTCTGTGCTGGATGAGGCCTCAGTGCTTTGTCTGTGTTGGATCTGTTCTAGTATTGGTTCAGTTGTTAACTTTGCCTGATCTTTGATTTCGTGATCGATTGTGGGTACTGGTACCGTTTCTCTTTACTGATCTTACTATCACAACTCAATGACCGTTCTTGGTTTGTCTTCTGTTGTACTAGCTCCTGACTTATTATGTCCCTGATTTGATCTTGTGCCTTTGAAATTGGCTATGCCAGATTTCTTGATCAATTAACTCGATTGTTGCCTTGCGATTTACCTATTATCTGTTTATACTAGTAATTGCTCTAAAGCCTGAATTGTTTCCTAGATTGCCCCCATGAACAGCCTGTGATGTCCCTTGATATTTTTTTCCTCTAACTCTGAGCTACTGAACTGTCTGAGTTGTGCTAAAATCGGGTTGCTTGTTGGATTCTAATGCTGACATATTATGTTGCTGGCTGTACTTTACTATACTTGGGATTTTCCCTCTGTTGCCTAGCCTTAATGATATGATGAATAATAAATAGCCTAATAAGCCCTGTGATTGTCCCTAATTCTGATAAGTGGATTTTGAATATATTCTTAAATCATTTTCGAGCCCTTGGGCTCTGGCCTGTATAGTGGATGGAATTAATTAGAAGTCTTTTGGGTTCTAGCCTATATAGGAGATGGAATGAAAACTTGCCCATTTCGATAAAAAAATCAAGATTTAACATTTAAACCATTGGTAGACAAATAAATCTAAGTAACTTAAAATATAGAGTAGGATTTAAAATGATAAATTAGGCCCAAGAAATTAAAAAGTCTCAAGATAATTAAAATGGGGTTGACTTAAAAATGTGTTAATTAATTGGAGGCGCCCGAAAGGTTCTACGGTATCCATGGACTAATCACGTAAACTTAAATAATCGGGAAATGATTATATTCCCTGACTGCCCCCGATTTCGGGATATCGGTGCATTGGCACCAACGATTTGGTAGTCAGCGTATGATCCCGAACATTAAAACACCAACACGTTTTTAAAATAAATAAAAATGTGTAATTTAAACTTAAGTTTATTTTTAATTTAAATTTCTTTCAAATAATTGTTATTTTATTTTTTATTTTTTATTTTTTTATTTTTATTTTTCATTTTTATTTTAATTCTAGTTTTCTATAGTATATTTTCTAATTTATGAAAGATAACATTAACCTATGAAATAAAATGTAGTTAAAGAAGGTAAAATAAATAATTAAGAATTTTAAAGTAATAAATAAAGTATAAAAATAATTTATCATATAAAAATATATATTAATCAATTTCTCTATCTTAATAATTAAATAACATTAATTAATATAAATATATATAAATACCTATTAATTAAAGAATATATATATATATAATGATAATATTTATTAATTAAATCTTTCATTTTTAAATAAGTAAAAGAATATTAGAATAAAATATTGTATATATTATATATTATATATTAATCAATTTCTCTATTTTAAAATTAATCGATGTAAATACTTAAATCCATGAACTCGAATTTAAAATAAAGAATGGACGTATAAAAGCGATCACGAACGATAAACACAATTTAACGGATCTCGAACACGGCAACTAAAATTCCGACACCGCGTAAATGCAGCGAAATGTTGCCGAAATTTTCGAAAAAAGACGACAAACCCGAACAAACGCTTAATTGAATTATCAATCCAATTTAATTATTAATTGTGAAGTAAATCGAGTTAAAACTAATAAACATCCGATTTAAATTAAAATAGGTGATACATCGACTCGGATCCACTCGCGGAGTACGAGGTCATTCCCACCCACGTGCGCGGACACCGACCCCGAGGCGGTGTTCTACCTCCGAGGAGTAGAGCGGCTCCGCGATCCTCACCCGCACTCCTGTGTACGGTTTCCTGGGATTTAATTTTCTTTCTTCAGAAATAGGAACACAAACCGCAAATAAAACCGTTTTTAAAATAAATCAATTGCGGTATTTTCGACCAAAAATTCGTAGAGACTAAATCGACTGTCATGTGCATCCTAAAATTGACCAAAGATATTTGAGACATACCCGCATTTGCATGTCATATCATATCATATTGCACGTAGACAGGATAGGAGTAGGATCCGGGAAATAGTCCCGAGATAGGAACAGATAGATTTAAATAATTCAAGTTGTAGATTATAATTATTAGGAAAATATTATTACTATCACTAATTATTAATTAAGTCAGGTAGTTAATCATGCATTAAATGCATGGGAGTCTTGAGAGGCGGACCAGGGTAATTCTCGATCGGAGTTGCCTTGCATAACCAGGAGCCGTTGTGGTTACGTACGGTGACCCATAGGCCGTGGGACCCAGGTGCAGCCATATGCCTATATGCATCGCGCATCCTCGCTTTGTCGGGTTATCCACCGATCCCGTCATTTGGCGGGTTCTACTGTGTCGAGTGTTTTCTTTGATCTTTACTATATTTCTTATTATTATTCTTTATATGATTAAATTTTTAATCCAAATTTTGAGCGATTTAGGATACCGTGTACTTCAGTATTTAGTGTGGGCGGCCATATCCGAGACCGGAATCTATTTCGTGATACTATATTATTATATTTATCCTAGCGTATTTAGGATCCTAGTATTGTCCGAAGGGCTTTCTCCTTTGGCCCTTAGTTGGTACGAGAAAAGTCGGGATGCGGTCCGTGACCTTAGTGGGTACAAAGTGTAGGCTCCCATTTGTTTATATTTCGTTTTGACACTTTTACGGGATGCGGTCCTCTGACCCTTGGTTGGTACAGTGTAGGCTCCCATTTGTTTCCGATTTGTAAATTCACGGGTAGTTATCTCCTTTTTACGATATGGCAACTGAAGACACATTATATCCTTTTGATTATATTTTGTAAGGTGAATTACGAGACTCAGCAGACCAGAGTACGTGCTTATAGCCGTTCACTCTCCTAGGGCGTTATCGCCCCGGGAGCCCGAATTGTCGTTTGTGTGGCGTTGTCGCTGTACAAACATAAAGTCCTAAGTTAGTAAGTTGGGCCCTGGTAGTGCCCGCTTAGGCAAGGCCCGAGTTAGTAAGTTGGGCCCTGGTAGTGCCCGCTCGGGATGAGTCTGGTAAATTTACAATCCGGGTATTTATTACGGGTGTTTGACTCTCGTATCTTATACTTTATATTATATTATTATTTCCACAGAATTTTCTATTTCGGGTTTCTTTACCATATCATATCATATCATGTAGGTCAATATGCATAATGATACTATTATATTCACTTATCAATATTATTTTCGTTGTTCAAACATCGATATCGGTTTTGGGTCCAGCTAGGAAAGAAGATTAAATCTTAAGGTGGATCTAAATCCGTCGAGTAATTTATAAAATTACTCACGTTTCCACGGTGGATGTGGGATCCGGGTATTTCGAGTTCGGGATTTTCTTGGAGCGAGTGCTAGGGACAGTCTGTAGCGATGACGAAGATGCTTCATTGCATGTGCATGTGAGTCGGGTAATGGATTAGGATCTATCGGGTTTCGAGTTTTACTTCTTTCTTTTGGGTTTTTATTTGAGAGATTTGTGCCCATTCAGATGGAGCTAGCCCCGCCTTTATGTAGGCGTTGTATACTCTTTGTTCATTACAATTTGTATGGTCATGTATATTTTATTATTATTGTTTTGTTTATTCTGAGATTTTTCTTATATTATTCATTTAGCCTTTCGTACGCGCGTCTCGTCGTGCGTACGTGGCGGGATTAACACCCCTAATCCGATTCAATTATTCTGGGGTGTGACAATCTCTGTAGCAAAATAAGAAATTGCAACAAAAGAAAAGATTTCTCGATCACTTGAAAATTTTAAAAAATATAGAATCGACATAAAAACCCATTTCTTGCGGGGCGAGTAAAGGACCTAGTTCGTTTATAAAATAATCATGCGAAAAATTTGATATAAAAAATTACAAAGATTTAGACAACTGAAACTATCAAAACATGAAACAAGCATATGTGACTGAAAAAAATAGTCACGCAGTTGGCCAATTTATTAAATTTAAGATGTTGTTCTTAAATATATATTTTTTTTATTGGAAAAATAAGAATCAAGCTCTCAAATTTCATAATTATATCCTCCATTCGGATTTTGAATCTATGATCTCTCACAAAGAGAGTGTTATATTTTGTCACTAGATCAAAAACCGGTTCTCGTTGTTCTTAAATATTTTAAAAACTGAATAAACAAAAAAAAATCTGTTATTACCTTGCGACGATTTCATGGCGCAATTGTGCGCTTTTCATGCTATAAACGTATTGATCTAAATTTTAGTAATGATATTTACTAGGTTTAACTTAAATTTCGGAATGATTTGCTAAAATTGATCTTCATGATATGGAATACTAACTTATACTAGTATAATTAAATTTGAGAAGAATAAACTGCATGATAATTTTAATATAATTGTGTATCATTTTTTAACTTGTAAAATTCACAAATAATATGATGTTATACAAATTGTATATGATTAAAAGATGCAATTCATCTATTTTTTTTTGACAAAACACCAAAAATGAATATACGCATATTATTTGAAATCACGTTATTCTGGAGTCTGGTGCTTATTAGTTCCTCCATGATCCAAAAAAAAAAGTAAAATAAAAGTCAAGTCTTTTAATTATTTATTTATTTCATCTCATACGGATGTTATGTATCTGAGAAGTCAATTTACATTGAAATTCTTTGACCGATGACTCAGATTAAGGTTTAGGGTTTATGAGTTTATATATACACACACACATAATCTCCAATATAATTATGTATGTAACCGAACCTTGAGTATTAGTGAAAACTATTTTGGTAGCGGACGTGGGTTTTCTTCCCCTTGAGGGTTTCTCACGTAAAATTTGTGTGTTCTTGTTCTCAATTTATTCTTCTTTCGTGTTACGTGATTGCTCTCTGGTTATTCGCTTCTCAATAACATATATGTGGGGGTGTACAACAAATGGGTCAATATTTTTTATTAAAATTTAAACCCTGCTTGATTATATTGGGTTAAAATGTTTATTAGATAACTCATCCATAACACAACTCCAACCCATATAATCTTTTACATATTGATTTGTATGGGTTATATAGATTAAATGAGTTATCATTTTAATAATAAATCACAACTCAAAGATAAACATTTAAAATATATGAAAATTGATTATAATTTCACATTAGAAATGAATAATGAATTAAAAATTAAAAATTAATTATATTTTATAAAGATAAATATAAGAATTAATATTAAAAAGAAAATAATATATAACATCAAGAAAAAACACAAATAAAAACTACATAATAATTATAATAATTATAATGCAATGTAAAATTTTCATCTTAAACGATTATTTTTGATTGATTATCAATAAATTGCATATATAACTTTTGAAATATATATATGATATATGAGTATACGGTCAGGTTTGGTTTAGATGAATTTTAAAAAGCAAACTCGTAATTCAATTCAATATAACGAGTTAGTTAAAATCACAACTCATATTTGCTCGATAAAATAATGTGCCGGATGGGATGAACTACTTAGACGAATTTATGGTACATAACTACAGTTCTGCCTTTTAATTATATAATTAAACCGGCTAGTAATAACACATATATAAGTAGGACACTAGCGACTAGCGCTCAACTTCTCTACACCAAATCACACGCGACAAGCTCTGATTAAGAGCTGTCATTTACTGATACGAGCGTACTAATTAATTATTCAGTATTGAAATGCTAAATATATAAAAAAAAAAAAGCCTCTAGTTCCCCCCAATTAATTTCTCGTCAAATATGCCCCGACTATAGGATCTTTGTCGGCGTTTCATTGGTTGACAATCAAATTGATGCCCTCCACAATTGACAATTCACATCTTCCATGTTATGAATGGATCATACTCTAATTGATTTATGCTCGCAATTCATGATTTTTTTTACTATTTATTTTCCCAAAAAAGTTAGTGGACAATTTTAAAAGTTTCATATCGTCAATTAAAACTGCTTTGTGCCTTTGTCAGAAATAATAAGGCTTCAGCTAAATGGAAACAATACAGTCCAAAAATCTTAGCTTGACATTGTATTGTCAACATGCATCGAGTAGCTACGAGATATTTTTTTCGTAATTATAAGTAGCTATGTTCTAGTGGAAAAAAGTCATAATTAATAATTACGACTTTATATTTGATTTTAATGTAGTTTCTAAACTTATATCTAGGCTTGATCGGTGGAGCCTGAATCCACCTTAAAGTAGGAGACTTGCCAATTGTAAATTTACAAAAAAAAATATATATGCTAAATTGTTATTACGTTACTAAAATCAAATTATAAAAATATATGTACTTCAAATATAAAAAAAATCTATTTACATCCTCTCATGAGTTGATCTCCTTTTACAATATTCTGTTACTGGGCTTTTGGATTTAATTATACTAGTTTGGAACCCACCCATTGTGTGGATCCTCCTAATTTTAAAAATATTTTTATCTAGCATTAATTTTTATTATAAATAAATAATATATTTTATTTGAATATGACTTATGTCTAAATCAACTACAAAGACTTTCAAATTTTTAAATAAAATTAATTGATTATTTAGTAAAAAGACAATGTATAAAATATAATATTTTTTTTAGTATGGTGATGCAATGTGTAGTTTCCTTTTTATACAATAAAATTTATAGTTGATATTTAATTTATTCTATATATTACTTCTTTTAATGCATGATAAGAAAATAGCAAACGGAATGTGAGAAAAAATGAGATTGATTGAAATATAAACCGTCACTTTTATAAAATCAATCAATTGCATTCATAAATTAAAATATGAGTTTGGTCATTATACATTATCTGATAATATTAATGAATATATTCAGTTTATGCATTATTTATAATATAATATAATATAATATAAAGGTAGATGTGATTAATTAAATAGAATAATTTATTTTTACAAAAAATAATAATATTAAATGACTAATTTATTTGATATATAAATTTTTTAGACCTCTTATAAATACATGATGAAAAATAGTAAATAAAATAAAGAGCAACAAAATCTGAATTATTAATTTTTGAAAAGTATTAATACGCATGGTTAAATTACAAGTATTTTGGTTATTAAGGAAAAGACTAAAATATTAGACGTGTCTTTATAATATAATATAATGACGACCGAGGGTGAGCGCAACAATTAATCCAAGTTTGACTTGGGATATTTTTTCTCCTCCTAGTCCTCGGTGCGCACTAATTAGTAATTAATTACTCCATACTATCACACCAAGCAACAAAAAGCACGGGGTGTGTGTGAATGGAGATGCGGATTGGATCCCACTCGTCAATATGTCAACTCCAAAACCGTCCATTCGGACCATTCATCAATTGTTGGGTTGTCAACGCATGTTTTGATAATAAAACTAGGTACCAAGTGCTAGCAAAGTGCCAAAAACACAATTAAAATGCACCGCTGAAATAGATGCACGACACAGCTCGGATATATCATATACTGACATTGGACCAGCTGTTTTCACAATTCTTTAATTGCCACGGGTCTGTTTCTCTGTTATTTAATCACCCATTTAATCACATACAATCACATCTAATTTCTACCAATTCTACCCTGGTGGGATTATAGGATTGCAGAGGATGGGGGCGATTGAATAAGGAGTTGAGCTCTCCTCTCACTCTCTCTCACTCTCCCAAGTCCCAACCGACAAGGTACAGCCAATGTGCTCTCTCTGTATTGGTTTTCTAATACAATCCAGACGCGTTGTCTCCAAATCGCGCATGCAATTTGAAATTCTCCTCTCTCTGGTTTTTGTTTTTAAGACATAATATGACATTTTTGTTTATTTTAGTGCTCACGAGTTCTCAGTTCTCACTCAGTCAGGGGAAGGCCTGTTCCGTACATAGTATAATTTCAAATTTTCAAATTATCAAAAATTTAATATTCGGATTCCTTTTTGCTGCTACCATTAAAATTTTCACATTTGTATAAAGATCCATATTACAAATTACGACAATTATGTACAAATTTTAGTATATATACTCATGAGGATTTTCATAGGGAGAAACGTCACAGTGATTTCATAATCGATATCATAAATGACATCAAAATATTAATTCTGGCTCAAAATTTCTTCTTTTCTGATTCGCTCTCTCTCCTCTCATTGTATCTCTATTATTTTCTTTTCGCTCTTGCTTCTCCCTCTCTCTCTCTAATGGTCCTTCTCTCTCTTGTGCTCTCAGTCTCCTTCGCTCTCTCTTTCTGCTCTCTCACTCTTACTTCTCAGTATCCTTCTCTTAGTGTTGCTTTGTCTCTCTCTCTCTCTTTTCTCATTTTTATTCAATTTATTAATACTTTCATTCAATAATAAATTTGTTGTTCAACTTTTCGGTTTTATTATTCATATTCAATATTTTTTTGCTTCTCAATTATTTCATACTTAATGTATTATAAATGATCAATAAAATAAGTTATAAGAACTATTTAGACCCTGAATAATAAAAAACTTCAATGCATCCGTTGTAAGTATCATCTTGTATTTTGATTATTTTGAACAAATAAAAGATATGTATTTAAAAAAGTCTCATAAATCTATAAAAAAAAGTTTAGATATCACTAGTAACTAGAGAAAAGGAAGAGATAGAGAGACAATATTGTGTAAAAATTTTATGGTATTATTCATGTTAAATTGTTTGTTATTCATTTTATGACTTTTGTTATTCAATTTAAGTGTATTAATGTTGAAAACGCAAGTACATGAAAAAAAAATCTGAAAATATGTAATGTATATCGATTTTGGTATGACTTCATAATCGGTGAACAATTACTGGCATAAATTATGTTCACAACTTGCAGGGAGTTCAGCAATCTTACAACTATAATTGTCACACTGTGATCCAAAATCTGAGATTCTTTTTATTTTTTTATTTTTCCTGTTGCCTCTTCTAGAACATGATGAAATAAGGAGGGATGCTTCCACTTGACATAAATAATATTTTGTGTTGGAGCCAGCCGAAAAAATCTAAGGTTAGTTGGAAAGTGGATGCGGAGTTTGGTTGAATATTTAAAGATAAGGATTCGATCTCGATGTTTGTCGGTACTAAGCGGTGTATTTTTTTATTAAAGACTAATTTTGCAAATATAAATTACAAGTGTTAGATTCTTTTATATGTTTTAGTTTTTCAGTTGCATCCGCATACAACAAATTATAACAAATTATAAAAGAGAATGTCTTGACAATGGATTATTTTGATAATTATGATAATGAACATTTAAATAAATATAAAAATTAAAAAAAATCTATAGATATGTTTTTTTACTTATAGATCGATAGTGTTTTAAATTTCATATAATTTCGTTATCATTTGATAGTCCAACAAAGATCGTTAAATTAAAATAGGTGCAAATTATATATAACTTTGATGATCTTTAATAGACTATCAAACAATAATGATATTGTATGAAATTTAAAACATTATCAAGTATAAGTAAAAGATATATTTATAAAAAAATTCTATTTTTAGAAAATTTCTATATTTATTTAAAAGCTTGTTATCAAAATTATCCATTGTCGAGGGATCCTCCCATTGTAAAATCATGATCATAAAAGGGAGTGAGAGGATACATTTTCAAAATGAAAAAAAAAAGTGTTCTCAACATTTTTGAATAACGGGGCCCTAAAAAAGCTAAAAAGACATGGACATTGTATCACCATCCTTTCAAAATTTGAATCGTTCACTTCTTTGGTTAATATACGTCGAAATAAAGGTAAAAGAACATCTAATTGCTTGTATACTCATACTATGCATTTTTTTAAAAAAATAGAAAAAAAAAGCTTTCACATATAATAGCATAAGGTCACTTTTTTTTTTTACATACACTAGCAAAGGTCCGGAATTTTGTCTGGAATAGAATTCCGGACCAGTTTTCTTTTTTTTTTTTTTTTATAAAAAAGATTCTCGTCCGTAATCCTATTACGGACCATTTTTTTTTTCATTTTACGGACTCCAGGCTCAAAATTCTATTAAGGATAAGTTTGTTAAAAAAATAGACATATTATCTTAATTAATTATATTATTTTTTTTCATTTTTTTGTCAATTAATTATTTTCATTTAATCATTTTTTATGTTATCACACTAATTATATTTATAAGTAAATTAAATAATTATCATGTTATCAAGAAAATCAATTACCATAAAAAATAATATTATAATAAAATAAAATAATATAAATATTAGAAGTAACTATCGATAAAAATAGATTTAGATTTAAAATAAATGATTCAGATTTAAAGATTATTTATCAATAATTAATAAATTTTATTTAATACAATTTTTATATTTTATTATAATATTATATTTTTATAATTAGTGTGATAACATGAAAAAATAAATGGTTAAATGAAAATAATTAATTAGATAAATAATTATTGATAAAAAAATAGATTAAATAAAAAGGATAATATAATGAATTAAGATATCATGGTCTTTTTTTAAAAAAAAACTTGGACCATAATAGAACTATGGATCAGGGGTCTATAAAAAAAATTAGTCCATAATAGAATTACGGACCAGGGTTAGTTTTTTTTTTTTTTAAAAAAAAAAGAAAATTAGGAATTTTTTTTAGGATCACCATATCTGGTCCGAAAAAGAATTCCGGATCATGCTAGTGTATGTGAGAAAAGTTTCACACATGCTATTATATGTGAAAGATTTTTTATTTTTTTATTTTAAAAAAATTGCATACTATGTGATGGACCTAGGATGGTGGTATTTAAAGGTCAAAAAAGTATAAGATTGTAAAAAATCTAAGATAGAAATGTATAGACTAATTTGGGGCTTAGTGTTCAAGTATAATGACAGCATAAAATAATTTAATTCAATTCAATTCTCACAAGAATATAGCAATCAAAGAAATGAGAGAAAAAAAAAGACAAATAAGAACACAAGATGCAACAGAGTTCGGCTTAAAAATGTCTACGTCTTTGGGACTTTTAACCTCCAATAATTGAGGTTGAGCCGAAACGCTAAAAAAAATAGTTTTACACTTGTAGAACTTGGTTCCTTACACAAAATGGGCTGCCAAGTCTATCGGTAATAAGAGTGACAACACACTCAAAATGGTGAGGACAACACATTCAAAAAGAGTGAGCACTACAACTCAAGAAAGGTGAGCACTATAACTCAAGAAAGGTGAGCACTATAACTCAAGAAATGTTACAAGGAGAGTAGATCACGAAGGATCAAGTTAGAAGAATAGAGAGAAGCTAGATTGAGATTAAACAAGAATTTAGCTAATTTAGTGTTTTTATCTCTTGGTTTATCTCTTTCACTTAGTGTATATCTAGTAAACTCTCTGGAGTAATGATTTAGCTCGATAAATCTAATCTAATCAGTGAGAGAGGTGATCATTTAAAAATAGATTTTCTGAAACAGCTGAAGAAATTATTTTCGGCTTAAACCGTTATAATCATTTGGGAATCGTTATAACGACTTAAAAAGAATAGCTGTTGGATTTGATTGAGCTGAAACGTTATAACAATTCACTGAATCGTTATACGTTTCATAAATCATTGCAACAATTACTGAATCGTTACATAACGATACGCTCTGGTTTCTATGAGAACTTTTTTGTCTTAGAATATTTTCGATTATTGAGATGAACCGTTATAACAATTCACTGGGTAGAAACTTTTTTTTATTGTTTAAACTCAATTTATCTTAACTAACTCAACCTAGTTTGAGTCTAACTAAACCTAAACCTAATACAGTCTTGATTAAGATCTTGTATCCCATCATTAGTCTTGGTTATTGTGCACTAATCCATTTATATTTTAATCACTACACAAAACTCAAACAAGATAAATTGTAAAATTCAAAGTTATTTTGTAAATTGACAAATCAAAAAAGATATTTAGTGTAACACTATGTTACATAGATAAAGTGTATCCCATTAATCGTTTCGAAAAATATAAAAAAATATTTAAATAAAATTGTTTTGATATTGATTTTAAAATTCCGATTCTAACCGAAATTAGCTAGGGTTACAATCTTTCGGGCCTGAATTCAATATTCAGATTATTAAGTTCTGAAATATGGGCTTTATTGATTGCACTCTGCCTTTGGACAAACGAATTGGTAACATTCTTTCTTTTCTTTTTCTTTTTGAAAAAAATGTCGATTAGTGACGAACTCACCGTTAAATTAACAACATCATTAGAGTATTACTCGTGGACGGGTAATAAGATCAAAACCATCGATTGCTCGAGGATATTGACATAATGACATTACGCATGATCAAGTTAAAGCAATGAGTTAATATTTAATTATTACTGTTTTACCTCCAAAAATGAAATTTCCTCCACCATACGTAATTGGTATAAATTAAAATGTAATAAAAAAATTAAAATAAAAGTGATTGCTAGATATTTGATCAAACGCATAATAAATAATTTCGAGTTTTCAACAAAAATATGATCGCGATTATTATTATATATCTAGATATCATGAGAGGTGACAACCAATCAGTCCTTGTGAGTTGTGACACCAGATACCATATAGATGGATCTGGATCTTGCTGTCATAAAAACCGTGATAAGAAAAATATGCCAACGAATTTTGATCGTTAGATTTATTTAAATAGTTATGATTAAATGTATGGGCTATTATTATTACGTGAGTCCCACATTTGTAGAGACAAAAAATATGACAAAAAATATCATAGAAATAAATATGATAGCGAATGTATTTTTCTACATATACGGGTGTGCAATCGGTCGGTTAAGCTCAAATCGAAAAAAATGTATGCATCTGATTTTTTTTTTTAATTTGTTAAATTATGAACCGAACTAAACTTTTAAAAACTGAATAAATCGAAAATTGAATAAATCAAAAATTTGTTCGATTTATTCGGTTAAACCAGAATTATATTATTTAAAGCGGAATGAAACTATCAAAAATTACAAAAATGATCAAAGAGATATATAGTTTAAAAAATAAAATAAAAAACTAAAAAAACCCATAGAAATTAAATATATTCAGATAATTTTTGATATAATTCTTATTTTATACTAAGTAAAATAAATTTATGTGATAAATTTTGAACTATTTGATTTATCTATTTTAGAAAAATAAAAATTGAATTAAAGAATAAAAATTAAATTAGCTAAAATTTTTAACATGATCAAAATTCTTTAATCTAAATATTAAATCAAATAATTTAAAATTTAACAGTTTAATTCAAAATCAATTAAACTGATCCGTTTGCATATCTCTATCACATAGATTATGTGATGATGTCTGAGAAGAATTAGAGCGAATGAGGGAAAGCGCTGGCCTAGCAATCCAGCATGAAAGTGCTAAATGGGCTTGATCCGAATTGGGTCTTCTGGGCCTGAGAATCTGGAAACCACATCAGCAGGCCCAAAACAGTGATGTTTTGAGGTGATACCTAATTACCTGCTACCACGGTGCGACTCCTCCGCTTACAGGCCCATCAGCACAGAGCATCAAATGTGCCCAGTACAGGCTCCCATTTGTGCCCAATTTTCATAACCCTCTTCTTTTCAAGCTAATTTTTTTAAAGGGTAAAAATAATAATTGGTAATAATGAAATTATATTGAATTTCATTATTTCTAAGTCTGTAATAATATTCTGTGCGTAATGTATAGAGGATGTGATGTTTCCATTTTACAATTACAAACTATTTTTATGGTCGTTTTCAAATTAATCCCTTCCATCGTGAAAACCTCAAACAAATAGTTTCCTCTCCTCATTGGTTCATTCCTGATTAACTTCCCAATTTTGAATTTAGCACATGATAAGTGTTGGTGTGATCTTCAAGCTACGAATTTGCTTTTACCCAAATTTGCTATGAAGAATTTGACAGAGGCTCAACCAACAGGCAAGTAAAATGCCAGCATTTAAGCCTTCCTGTCCCTTGAATTTTACTCATCGCCTTAAATAAAGACAACTCCATACTTCCTTGTCATTTTCCTAGCTATTTCTCCACTTTTCTTCGTTCTCACCAACTCTTTGTCATGTTTCTCAAATATCACATACCAGACAGCACACTAGTTTACTCCACACCAATTTTTCAATGAGTGTATCATCTTTAATTATCCCCTAGAGAAACCTCTATCATGTTTTCTGACCTGTTCATTTGTAAAATCACAAATGACATTCAATATTTCATGCTTTGATGGAGTACTTCCTTTTAATTTAAAATAAACTGCAATTTGTTTGGAACTTTGACTACGCATAATAATAATAATAATAATAATAATGATGATGATGATGATGATGATAATGATAATAATAATGACGGTGATAATAATAATAATAATAATTATTATTATTATTATAGTAATAAATAAACTAAACCGACAAAGTACTTCTTTTCATCAATATATTTATGTCTGGATTAGTTAGACTTGCATGAAATATACACACTGTTTTTTTTTTTATCGCATGATTTATAGACCATACATTTTGGGATCATATAGCGTTGAAATTTTATTATTTCTTTTTATCACCCCTCCTTTTAGAAAAATCTCGTTTTTTTTCTCTATGAATTAGAGAAAAAAGATAAGATTTCAGTTGCTACAAATATATGATTTATTTATATAGTGACTGTTTCTTAGGATCTTGATAATACAAAGTAATAGGTTGGTTTTTATTTTTTTTATTATGAAATAAGTTTTTAGTCCATATATGTGAAATACTTTTTTGGTCAATGTTTTGGGCTTTTGGCAATGGCATGAAATTATTTCTCAAAAATCTAAAGGTCTATTCCAGAAACATACCCATAGGCCATATATGTTTGCGGATGACGGAATCCTACTTGTGCACTTCAGAATAAACAAGTGATAATAGCTAAAAAAAATGAACAGTAATTTCACCACCAAAACATAAAAAAAATAGCATCAGAACAAATGAAATAGAAGTGATGATAACATCAGAGTTGTACACTGACACCTCAGAAGCACAACTGCCATCCCACTAGTGCCAGGATTTAGACCTGCTACCATACCTGACCCCCAAATCGCCTTTGCCTCGCTTAAAAGCCCCCTCCGTATCTACCACTCCATGTCTCCACCATATACCCAAGAAAAAAATGACCTTGCTTTTCATTTTTCTTTCTTTTATTTTTATATATTTTTGTCTGTACTGGACTACTGGTCATGATTCTATGTATTTGCAAAAATACCAGCTAAGCGTTTCAATTATTTTTGTTCTTTACGGTCAAATTATTGTTTTCTGTTTTACGCTGCTTGGGAAGTGCACTAAAAATTGAATGAACGAAGCATGTATTAATCCATACATTTGTAATTAAGGGAAAACCAAAATAAAAACGTTCTTGTTGTTGGCAGAAAGGAACCACACGGTAATGACCTGCTGTTGGCATCATGTATCAAGTATCAACTACCAAGGCCATTGGCCAATCAAAGTTTTCGAAAATTTTAAGATTATTTTAACAAATAGTACAACATTATCCAAAGAACCGTACATGAAATTTTGATGCAATTACAGCAAAGCATGGGCGCTCCTTAGTCCTTACAAAAGGATCCTATGTTTTAAAACCTCTCCATACTTCCTAATACACTGACAGAAACCCATTCCATAGTCCCCAAAACAGAAAAGCATGAGAATATAATAAAACACGCATAACAGAATCATAAACAAATGAGAAAAAAGAACCAGAAAGAAACCCAACTGTTGCCAAATCACTACCCAACGATCTATCAGCTCAGAACATTCTTATAGTATAACAAACAGTTATTTCAGTCTTTCACCTCCCATCTTCCTTCCTCTCTCTCTTTATCATGGCCCCTCTTGCTCCCCTCTCAGAGGAGCCCATAAGTGAAGTTGAACCCAAATCCATCAAAAATCTCTCAAGAAGAACTCACTCTTTCAAGGCATGGATCACAAACCATCTCAGTTCACACAACAAGGCCGATCTTCGCATTTTGCTGAGTGTCGTCGGCTGCCCCCTCTCTCCTGTCCCAGTGTTTCCATCACCACCTCCAAATGTAAGTGCCTTTTCAATTGTTTTAAGGGATTTTGGCCAAATTCACCTTCAATTGCAATTGGTTTAATTAAATGTTTTAATGGAAATGCCATCTTGATTTTTTTTTTCACATTTCTTCTTGTAATTTGTATGTGTACTCTTAAGTCCACATCTTTCCTGTTTCATTACAGAATGTGAAACTTAAAAAATATGTTCTATTTAGGTGGCATCAACGGCTCAGTATATTATTCAGCAATTCCGAGCGACTGCTGGATGTGCGAAAATAGAAGGGGGAGTCAAGAGCATGTATGCGATCGGGCGTGTGCAACTGTCAATGCGGGGCCCAGGAAACAGGGCTACAGAAAGGCGTCATGCCGGTTGCTTTGTGGTGTGGCAACTAATGCCGAACATGTGGCTCGTTGAGATGGCAGTATCTGGACACAAAATTATGGCCGGCAGTGATGGCCATGTGGCATGGCGACGGACACCTTGGGTTGTGGCCCATGCTGCCCGTGGTGGGGTCCGCCCTCTCCGACGCGCTCTTCAGGCAAGTCACTGTCTCACTATCATATCTTTGAATCATTAACTCGTTGATTAAAATAATTTTGTACATAATATCAACAACAATTAACATACAACATAATGTATTATATTTCCTGGGAAAAAAATAATGTATTATAAATATGTGTTTTTTAATATAGCTCAACAGTGAAGAAGGATTGACTTCCTGAACGACTTAAAAGAGAGCAACAAATTATTCAATTTTTCCCTTTCCCTTTTCTTTTTCTTTTTAGAGGAAAAAGGAAGTTCCATGTTTTGACACCTTTTTTATCGTCCTCGTTTCACACATTATGCTCGTGTCATATTCTGGTTTCACACTTTCATCTCCATTCTCAGCTTTGGGTCTCTGTTGCTTTATTTGCTGGCTTTCTTAGAGGTGCTTTCTTTGTGGAGTTTTGAAAGAGCCTTTTTGTGTGAAAAAGGGTGACCTAAGCATGTGCTCTGACATTCGGTTCTAATCACATTGTAAATTCATAAACAATCGGTCAATAAGTAATTAGGCCAAGCTTCCTTTAGTAAGAAAAGATGACAGCAGTGCCGACGAATGGAGAGAGGGTCATTACTTGATAAAAGATACATTGTATAATCACTTTTTGGGGAAATCAGAGGGATCACTTTTTCTAATATAATGTGTTGTTATTTGTGAAACCACAATTTGGTTATTGACAGTGTGTTGCTGGCTGCTACACAAACAGACTCAAGAGACCGAATTGTTTGGTAAACATGAATTTTCCATGGTATCTTTTGAATATTGTCAACATACAAAATGTGGTTATTCTTAAATATATATTTCTAATATAGTAATTTGTGCCTGTCATTATTTTCCTATTTGACTTGGCAGAGGTTTCACAGTTCACTCGTGATTATTGAAAATGTTACTTTAACGCCACTTGAGATGATGAAAATATTTGAATTTAACCCACTTGTTAGATTCCAATTTGGGTTTCAACCGAAAAGAGAGGATAACTGCTGTGATCAAATTGCCATATATTCTTCTCTCACTCAAGAAATTAACATTGTCCCGGAACCAAATAGGATGCATTGCTTCAGTTGCTTAATTTATCAAATTATTCACTGTCAACTCCTGTATTAATCCGTACAACAATCATTGTTCTAAATTGAATAAAAAATTCATTCAATGATCAGTCTTAATGTGTATGGCTCATGCATCATTATTTGAGTAGGAAACCTAATGCGCAGGTCTATGGAAAATTGCCTCAATCTATACTTTTTATAGAATATAATTGCACTAACCACATATATTTATTTCACGATTTTGATCTTCCAGGGCTTAGACCCTGTAACCATCGCCGCAGTATTTTCACCTGCACAACATGTAGGAGAGAAGTGCATCGTAGAAGAAGCCTGTTTTGTGTTAAAACTCGACGTAGACAATTCAACACTATCAAATTTGGGCGACAGCACGTCAGAGGTTATCAAGCATAGCATGTTTGGGTTTTTCAGCCAACGAAGTGGCCTACTTGTCAGACTAGAGGATTCACAGCTGACAAGGATCCAGTCACCGGGAGCTGAAGCTATGTATTGGGAAACCACAATTTCATCTTCGATCGAGGATTACCGAATGGTGGATGGTGTTGCAATAGCACATTCGGGTCGGTCAATGGTGAGTCTGGTCCGATTTGGGTTTGGGATTAAAGCGAATCGGGTCTCGACCCAAATGGAGGAGGTGTGGTCCATTGATGATGTTGTGTTCAATGTGCCTGGACTCTCTGTTGATTCCTTCATCCCCCCTGAGGAAGTACAGAGAAGCAACATTTATGACATATGCTATGATGAACCTAGATAATATTACAAAATGTATGTGAATAATGGTGAGTTCCTTGTCTGTTCAAAAAAAATATGAGGCATTCTGTGCTATCAGCACTTTCTTGTAGCTATTCTGTTTATATTTTCCTAGTAGTCCAATTAATAATGGAAATCTTGTTTCTGTATTTTTAGGGAATCTCTGTTATAGTTTAAAATGGAGATAAGTGTGTATACTAAGATTCTGTTCTTGTCGTGTCAAAGAAAGAAAAGGGAAAATAGAACTGGCTTTTAGTTGGCAATAATAAGCAAATATGCACTGTACCTGTGGTGAGCATTAGAGCATATAAATGCAATAACAACTAGGATGGATGTACCTAAGCAATTTTGGATCTTTCTGGTATTTATTTGTTGTGCAGTGTGCTACCAAATGTCAGGGATAATTATTTGTAGAATACTGGATTTGATAATTGGTATGAAAGGCTTGTTGAGATATATTTCCATTAAATTGGGTAAGAAGATTGCATGATACATGATACTTGCAATAAATTATGGGATTTTTTTTTGCTGCACATGGTGTCCTTTGAAATCTCAGTTGGTGCAACATGGCTAGAACCAGGACCAGATTAGACTATATATCAACATGGGTCCCTGTTGGCTTGTTGTGTATATCTAATAGTTTCTTCATGCACCTTGAATAGTGATCTGCATTGTTTTCATGTACATAAATCTGAATCTAAGAAAGAAATGAGAAATACTAATAATATTTTGAGAAAATTCTCTTCTATTTATATTTGGGGGGGATTTATTCTGCTGCAGGGATGTTTTTCGTGAATCTTATTGTACATTTTTTTTTGGGTAGTGATAAATTGATAATACATGTTACTCCCTATTTACTGGAATTTTCTTTTCTATTGTTTCAACTTTATTGTCTTTTTGTCCAGCTGGAAGGCTGAAATATTTTTTCATGGACACCATACCGGTGACTTGTAACTTATCTAACAATTAATATCTAATTAAATTGAGAAGCGGTGCTTGATTAGAGCCTCGCCCAAGAATTCATTCGATGGATTGGCATCTCCTAAAATAAGTGCTTAAAAGTACTTTGATGTTGAAATCCTAAGCACCTAGAGGTGATTTTTATTTTATTTGGGAAAAAAAATAATTTCTTTGACATGAACTCGATCGATTAAACGGACACGACAAATAAACAGAAAACAAAACTTTGTGTATTGCATCCTGATTTGCATGACATTCTATTGGTGCCTATTTTTATGTGTATTACATTTGGGTAATGCAATACGGATTAGACAAGTTCTAATTTTACAGTTTTTTTTTATAATAATTATTTAAATAATCATAATTATAATAATAAGAGTGATAAAATTAAAATTTTAAGAATACGAATGGTGGCACGTCACTACCAGTGGCGCTGTGTAAACGCGTCAGTCCCACTGACGTGTTTGTGCACAAACGACACTGAGAGTGGCGTCTTTTAGTTTTGTTTTATTTTTTTTAACTTTGAATGGATAGAAATCTTAGTGTGGATAGGGCCAGTGGGAAAAATGTCACTTCCACGGGTGTCTTTTAGTTTTTTTTTAAAAGAAAAAATAACAAAAAAAGTAAAAAAAAAGAAAGAGGAAAGACGTCATTGGCAGTGACGCGCTGCCATCCGTATTCTTAAAATTTTAATTTTATCGCTTTTATTATTAAAATTAGAATTATTTAAATAATTATAATAAAAAATCATTGATAATTTTAGCACCAAACTGCTAAGAGCCTAAGACCATTATTATATTTTATAGAAGGGAAGGGATCCCTTGATAATGAATTATTTTGATAATTTTGAAAATAAATCTTTAAGGGAGTGTTTGATACTCAATGGAATAGCAAAAAGTTAGAATAGAATAGCTATTCCGACGAATTAATTTGCCAAACAAATTTTAGACTAAGTAGAAGAGTGTGGAATAGTGCTAATCCGGTATACCAACTTATAGGTGGAATACCAGATTAGCTCTCGTCGAATAGCGATTATTGTTTGATTATATTATATTATATTATGATTATGATTAAGATTTAGTATTATTATATTATTATATTATATTTATGATTATAATTTATTATTATATTAATATTATGATTAATATTTATTATTATTATTATCATTATATTATTATTATTAAATTATTATTATCATTATTGTTATTATATTATCGTTACCATTAGTATTATTATATTATTTATTATTATTATAAATATAATTTTAATATTATATTATTATATTATGAATATAAATATAATTATTTTATTATTATATTATTATGATCAAGATTATTTATTATTATATTATTATATTGTGATGATTATGATTATGATTACTTATTATTTTTTTATTATGTTGTATTATATTATTATATGTTGATTATAGTGATGATTAATTTATTATTATATTATTATAATTATAATTATTTATAATTATTTTTAGGATTATGATTATATTTTTATTATTATATTATTATGATTATGATTATGGTTATATTATTATGATTATGAATATAATTATTATTATCATGATTATGATTATGATTATTATATTATGATTATATTATTAAAATTATGATTACTTATTATTATTATTATTATATTATTATAATTATGATTGTAATTATAATTTATTATTATTATATTACTATATTATGATTATGTTTATATTTTTATTATATTACTATTATAATATTATTATTTATTATGATTATTTTTTATTACTTTATTATTATTTTACTATGTTGTATTATATTATTTTATGTTGATTATAGTTATATTTAATTTATTATTATATTATTATAATTATTTATTTATAATTATTTTTATGATTATGATTATATTTTATTATTATTTTATTATGATTATGATTATGGTTATATTATTATGATTATGACTATAATTATTATTATCTTGATTATGATTATGATTATTATATTATGATTATAATTATAAATTTTTATTATTATATTACTATATTATGATTATATTTATATTTTATTATATTACTATTATAATATTATTATTTATTATGATTATTTTTTATTTTATTATTATTATTATTATGTTACTATTATGATGATGATGATTATTATTATTATTATTATTATTATTATTATCATCATCATCATTATTAGTATCATAATTATTCATATTTTAACTATTCTGAGTAACTACTACCAAACGATATTTTCACTCTTCCGAATAGTCAAGAATACTACTCTTCTACCACTCTTCCAAAAAAAATAATATTCTATCACTCTTCCAAAATTACCACTCTTCCAAACCTATTCCTTGATTTGCCAAACAGACCCTAAATAAATATGAAAAAAATCTTTAAAAAAATTTTTAGATATGTTCTTCTATTTATAGATTAATAATGATTTAAATTTCATGCAATTTCATTATTGTTTGCTAGTCCATAAAGACCATCAAAATATTATACACTTCGCAACGGTTCTAATTTAACGGTGTTTGATGGACTACCAAACGATAATGAAATTACATGAAATTTGAATCACCGTCAATCTATAGGTGGAATACCAGATTAGCTCTCGTCGGAATAGCGATTATTGTTTGATTATATTATATTATAATTATGATTAAGATTTAGTATTATTATATTATTATATTATATTTATGACTATAATTTATTATTATATTAATATTATGATTATTATTTATTATTATTATTATCATTATATTATTATTATTAAATTATTATTATCATTATTGTTATTATATTATCGTTACCATTAGTATTATTATATTATTATTTATTATTATTATAAATATAATTTTAATATTATATTATTATATTATGAATATAAATATAATTATTTTATTATTATATTATTATGATCAAGATTATTTATTATTATATTATTATATTATGATGATTATGATTATGATTATTAATACTTATTATTATTTTATTATGTTGTATTATATTATTATATGTTGATTATAGTGATGATAAATTTATTATTATATTATTATAATTATAATTATTTATAATGATTTTTATGATTATGATTATATTTTTATTATTATATTATTATGACTATGATTATGGCTATGATTACTTATTATTATTATATTATTATAATTATGATTTTAATTATAATTTTTTATTATTATATTACTATCTTATGATTATGTCTATATTTTTATTATATTACTATTATAATATTATTATTTTTTATGATTATTTTTTATTACTTTATTATTATTTTATTATGTTGTATTATATTATTATATGTTGATTATATTTATGATTAATTTATTATTATATTATTATAATTATAATTATTTATAATTATTTTGATGATTATATTTTTATTATTATATTATTATGATTATGATTATGGTTATATTATTATGATTTTGACTATAATTATTATTATCATGATTATGATTATGATTATTATATTATGATTATATTATTAAAATTATGATTACTTATATTATTATAATTATGATTGTAATTATAATTTTTTATTATTATATTACTATATTATGATTATGTTTATATTTTTATTATATTACTATTATAATATTATTATTTATTATGATTATTTTTTATTACTTTATTATTATTATTATCTTACTATTATGATTATTATTTTACTATTATTATTATTATCATCATCATTATTAGTATCATAATTATTCATATTTTAACTATTCTAAGTAACAACTGCTAAACGATATTTTTGCTCTTCCGAATAGTCAAGAATACCACTCTTCCAAAAAATACTATTATATCATTCTTCCAAAACTATTCCTTGATTTGCCAAACGGACCCTTAAAGAGTTCCTATTTTATTCACGTTAGTTAATTTGGTGAAGAGAGATGGGGCTAATTATACGAAGCAGGCACAATTCTCTGCCAGATTTTCTCTACTAAATGAAATTTTAATAGTTAACCTTGTGTGTGAGTGTGTGTTAGGTGGGCGTTGAATTAAATGAAAAGAAATAAAAAATACTGTTGTGAAAGGAACAATTTCAAGTTACTTGTTTGTGCTATAGCTTTTATATCAGGGCATCTTTCTGAACTGTAGGCAAATTTTCCTCAAGTGTAGCCATTTGTGTTAATTTTTTTTAAATAATTTCCACTTTCTTTCCTCAAGTGTAATCTTTTTTTTTTTTGGAATTTCTGCCGTTTTTTTGGTTTTCAAGCAAATTTGTCTTCTCATCCATCTATTTCTTTTCAATGTCATTTTCATGAAGTATCATTTTCATGTCATTACTTCTTCTTTTTTCATAAAAAAAATATGAAATAAATCACATGTCATTACATCTTTTCTTTCATAAAAAAATGAAATACATCATTGTCTAATGTATTATTGAAGATTTTATTTTCAAATGTAATTAATGTGCGAGATTCAACTACTATCTGAATTTATGAGCAGAGATCAATAATTTACTATAAACATAAATTTTAATATATAAACCGTTAATCTAAAAATATAACCCATTTTGATTCTTTTTTTTTATAAAATAAATTCATTTTTTATTAAAAAGGATACCCAATTTAACAGAAGCAAGAAATTTTGACAGTATACCAGAAGACTGACTTAATAAACATAGATTTTATTACCTCAAATAGAAAAAGAACATAATTAAAAACATCATGACAGTAGTATTCACCGTTTCACAAAACCACATAGGGGCGGAGGCATTTGTTTTGACAATGAGGGTCAATAATAATTATAAGGGTGGGCTTGACAATGGATTATTTTGATAATCTTGACAATGAATTTTCAAATAAATATTATAAAAATCTTAAAAATAGAAAAAAAAACTTTATAAATATGTTTTTATACTTATAGATTGACGGAGATTCAAATTTCATGTAATTTTATTATTGTTTGAAACTTCACCAAGGACAATCAAAATGGTTATAATTTGATGATCTTTGATGGGTTATCAAACGATAATGAAATTGTATGAAATTTGAATCACCATCAATCTATAAGTAGAAAAACATATCCATTAGTTTTTTTTTCTATTTTTAAGATTTGTTTCATACTTATTTGAAAATTCATTGTCAAAATTGTTAAGATAACCATTGTCAAGTGATCCCTTCCCTAATTATAATTATATTAAATATTATTATTATTGTTATTTTTATTGTTACTATATTGTTATTATTATTACATCATCATATTTATTTTTCAAAATGGAAGAAAAATATTTTTTTCTCTGTAACAAGTACTAATGTGCCGTGACTGTGATTTATTTTTGAAGCATAAAATTTGTACATTCATTCTGTCTGGAATGCTAATTACTTTACTGCCTTCCTCAGAATCAAAAGATGGAAAAAAATCAAAGCTGCGGCCGATAGATCGGGAAGGAATTTTCCCGATCGGAACTGGCAACAAAGTGAGAAAACTCATGATATATTGATGCATAAAATTAATGTTCGGTACTGACATTTGCTGACGGAGACAAGGGGGCCAGGAAAATAAAATAGTTTATTTGTTATTGCATATTAGTTATGAGGCAAAAAATATTAAAAATCCTAACAACACGTTTGAACAGCAGTTTCTAATGTATTTTACTTATGTTTTAAGAAATAATAGTGTCGTATGATATTCATAACAAAGTGTTAATACGACAATCTTACAGTAGGCATAATTAAGAGTAATTACAATAATTTTCATGAAATTATGTGTATTTATGCGGCCAAAAATTTTCAAAAAGTCAAACAACTTATTAAATAGCAGTTTTTAATGCATGTTACTTATGTTTTGTGCAAAATAAGCATCATAGAATATTCATATCGATGTTTCAATTTGATAGTAATATAATATGCATAATTAGGAGTAATTATATTTATTTGTATGAAATTATATGCAGTTATGCGGAAAAAATATTTTAAAACCTCAATCAACATGTTTAAATAGCTGTTTTTAATGCATCTTACTTATGTTATATGCAAAATTAGTGTTGTAGGATATTCATATCGAAATTTTAATTGTACAATCTCCTAATAGGTATAATTATGAGTAATTATATTAATTTTTACGAAATTTTATGTAGTAATGAACAATGAATGTTTTAAATCTTATACAACTTGGTCAAAACAGCAGTTTGTAATGTATCTTACTTGTGTTTTACGAAAAATTAGTCTCGTGGGATATTAATATCGAAGTGTTAATTGGACAATCTTACAATAGGCATAATTAGGTGTAAATTTATTAATTTGCACGAAATTTTGAGTATTTATTCAGCCAAAAATAAAAAAAAATTAAACAACTTCTTTAAACAGCTTTTTAATGCATCTTACTTAATTTTTACGCAAAATTAGTATCGTTGAACGTTCATATCGATGTGTTAATTAGATAATCTTCTAATAGGCATAGCTAGGAGTAATTATAATAATTTTCACGAAATTATGTGTAGTTATGAGACAAAAAATGTTAAAAATCTTAAACAACTCATTTGAACAACAGTTTCTAATATATTTTACTTATGTTTTATGAAAAATTAGTATCGTAGGATATTTATTTCAATGTGTTAATTGGACAACCTCATAATAGGTATAATTAGAAGCAATTATATTAATTTTCACGAAATTATGAGTAGCTAGGTGGCCAAAGGTTTTGAAAAACTCAAACAACTTGTTTAAATAGTAGTTTTTAACACATATTCCTTATGTTTTATGCAAAATTAGCATCATAGAATGTTCATATTTAGTTTTAATTAGAAAATCTTATAATAGGCATAATTAGGAGTGATTATATTAATTTGCACGAAATTATTTGTAGTTATGCGGCCAAAAATTTTGAAAAACTGAAATAACTTGTTTAAACAGTAGTTTCTAATGTATTTTACTTATGTTTTATGAAAAAATAGTATCGTAGGATATTCATATCGAAGTGTTAATTTGACAATCTTACAATAGGTATAATTAAGAGTAATTACATTAATTTTCATGAAATTATGTGTATTTTTGCGGCCAATATTTTTAAAAAAGTCAAATAACTTGTTTAAATAACAGTTTTTAATGCATCTTACTTATGTTTTGTGCAAAATAAGCATCATAGAATAATCATATTGATGTTTTAATTCGATAGTATTATAATATGCATAATTAAGAGTAATTATATTTATTTGTATGAAATTATATGCAGTTATACGGAAAAAATATTTTAAAAACTCAATCAACATGTTTAAATAGTTGTTTTTAATGCAACTTACTTATGTTATGTGCAAAATTAGTGTGTGGGATATTCATATCGAAGTTTAATTGAATAATCTCCTAATAGGTATAATTATGAGTAATTATATTAATTTTTATGAAATTTTATGTAGTAATGGACAATGAATGTTTTAAATCTTAAACAACTTGGTTGAACAGCAGTTTGTAATGTATCTTACTTATGTTTTACGAAAAATTAGTCTCGTGGGATATTAATATCGAAATGTTAATTAGAAAATCTTACAATAGGCATAATTAGGAGTAAATTTATTAATTTGCAAGAAATTTTGAGTATTTATTCAGTCAAAAATTAGAAAAAAAGTCATACAACTTCATTAAATAGCTTTTTAATGCATTTGACTTAATTTTTGCACAAAATTAGTGTCGTTGAATGTTCATATCGATGTTCATATCGTTGAATGTTCATATTTTATTATATGATTTTATTATTATTATTTATTATTATTATTTTTTTTATTCTAGAATAAAATGTATTTATTATTTATCATTATGATTATTTATTTATATATATATTTTTTATTCTTACGTAGAAAATATTAACATAGTATTTATTTAATATTATTATTTATTCTTAAGAATAGAGTTTATCTTATTATTCCTTATTAAATATTATTATTGTCATTATTATTTTATGAAAAATCACCAGAAAAATCATTAAAATATATCTAATTATTATTTATGATTTTATTTGAATTTTTGGATTTTTTTTATAATATTTAAAATGACAAGTCAAAGCTAAGTCAAATATATCAATACATATAACATCTTTTGCTTTTAAATTGTTTTAATATGATATTATGCTTAAAACTGAAATATTATTATACAGAAAAATATTATGAAAAATAAAGAAATTTTAGAAATAAATTTGAGTTAATTTGGAGTTTAAGAACATTTTCAAATGATTTATTTACTATTTATTTTTAGCTTTCTGTTATTAATTAATAAATTGGGCTTAATCAATTGGGCCGTCGGATCCGCATTAAGATTAACATATATCTTTTACTTAACTGTAAACTTATTTGGGCCGCTGGATCTGTTTCTGAGATTGATATACATTAGATGAAAGGTCCAGATCTGCTTATCATATTTACTTAAACTATATCTTATTATGCACGTCCGATTTATTCCAAGATTTGCGCGCCCGCATCAATACTCGTGTCTATGCGTTAATACTCGTGTACACTTGTTCCTTTGACTGCTCTGTTGACTACCTTGCTGAGATTCGCGCTGGAGGTCGTTGCCGGTGACCGGAGCTCCATTCTTCCGATCAGATGAGCCTAGTAGCGTCGTCTCACCGTCAAGAACTTCTCTGTCATATCTGATCAAAGATCTATACGGTGCATCATCGTGTGTAGGAGTACCATTTTCCGGTACAGTCCCAGTTTGGTACCGATTGGGTTTCTAATCACAAATTCAACTCAATTAATCAATGATTCTCGCAATTAACCTTCTATTGTTGATCGCCTGTGCCTTCTAACCATGTTTACAAGATCAATTCTTTCTGGATCCTTTGTTATGGCCTCATTAGCCTCGATATCGCTTGGTACGGTACTGGCCATGTTTATCTCAAGCATTATACACCAGGTTACCTTCAACTATGGCGCCTTCTTGCATCTTGAATCAATCGTATGCTTTCAGATCATCACTCAAGTAATGGAATCGAGAGGATTAAGTAGTCCTTCTATCGATTCAATACCGAACGGATTGTCGATTGAATCAGTGAATGGGAGAGTTGTATAACTCTACTACCAATTCCATCATTCAATCAGATAACGCAAAGAGAAATGCAACAAGATACAGAAACAATTATATGAAACTTAAGCCAAAAGCTCAAATCCTTGTTTATTTAGAATTCATGGCTTATTCAAAAATAATATTGTTAATTCATGAAATTCGATCAGAGAATAGAAATTAAGAAACAGAAATGCAAGAGAAGTATAAGAATCAAAGTTATAGCATTTGAATCAAATGGAGAATAGAAAATTATTGTGCTGTTCAATGCAAGAATCAAACTTATTATATAATTTCATAAAATCATTCTCAAATACACTTTGAATTTTACAACAGTACCTAGTCAAGCTTGTAGATGATGAATGAATCTTCTGGAAGCTGTGAATGAATTGAATTGAGAGACTAAGTCTACTATCAATTAATTCAATTGCTTTTTTTTTTGCTCTCTCTTGATTCCTCTTTGCTAGCTGTTAATTGTCTCTCTCTCTCAATTGTTAAGATTTTCCAGCCTCTCTCTTTTACCTGTGTTCTTCAATTCGATTTATATAAGCTAAGGATGTGTAGATTGCTAAATGGTGATTGGTTGGGTGATTAGTACTTGGATCACGGCTTGGATTCAATCTCAACCTTTGGTTCGGTTTAGATCAATGGATAGGATTCTATTGTGCTTTCTAATCACTCAGTTGAGTCAATCTTTGGCAGTTAGGCTGTTTGAGTTAGTTACACATGTCTTCTTATTCACTCTTTTGCCACTCTCTCATGTTGACTGGTCTTCACTCCTTTCTGGATCATTCTAGAACCTTCTCTATATTTGGCCATCGTCAGAGAGCCCTCCTAGCCACTATAAGAGCCTTTGCATAGTTTAAAATTTCTATTTCTCCATTTGAGCCCGATTTTACTCAATTACCATTGCTATCACCTTCTTCACCAATTCATTCAATTGCAAGCTCTCTTAGCCTCCTCTTAGCTCCAGAAATTGATCTACCTCACCCCTTGGATCATTCTCATGCTTTAACATTGAATTTGAGCTAACTGTTTTCTTCCCCGATTGGTGACTTGGTGGAACACGATTACTGAGCTTCAAAATTATCACCTTTGCACTTGGACAGCGTCGCCTTGGTGGGAGGAGGCCTTTTGTTCAATCAATTTCACCTTTTCGAGTGTATCAAGGTTAGTCCCAATTTCAATCTCACTAACTATCTCAGCTCAATTCTTATTATTCTCTTCATATTTCTCGAAATTCATGCTTGATACATGTTCTAATCAATGATATGTATCTCTCTATCGAAGGAATTTGAAGGATTTTACTAACTCTAACTCGTTCAACCATGGCGCCTCTCGGCCAGTCGCGCGGAAGAAAAAGAAGAAGAGGAAGAAAGGAAGAAGAAGGCGCCTCCAGAAGGGCCGGTCTCGGCGCATGTGAACCGCAGCAGAGTGGGGCCCACGGTCAGAGGGACAATGCGCAAGGGCCAGGTACACACTTCCTTTCTTTCCTTTTTATTTAAATTGCAGCTTTATTTGAATGGGCTTGGTTCACATAGTAGCTATGCGCCTCTGACTTGTAATGCTTACAACCTGGCCCCACTTGTCAGGATTTAATCTTGTAGCTTAATTATACTTTAGGGCTTAATCAATGTTTAGGCCTGATTAGGGCCCACCAGTCAATAACACAGGGTTTGGGCTAATGACTTCCATGTAATCAATTAGGGTGAGGTGGCACCAATCAGGTTGTGACACATGTCAAATGGGTTTGACTGTGTGGAAATTAATCTGCTGATGTGTTATGCCACGTATGCTGCGATGTGGCAAGATTGCTGAGATGGCCCTATCACCAGCTGCCACGTGGCATATTAGTGGGGCCCACTTCTTGGCTGGCTTCACTGGCGTGGGGCCCACATGTGCTGAGGTGGCCCAATGGATGTGTGTCACGTGGCACATGTATGCTGACTTGGCTTATTCTGGTGCTGCCACGTGGCACACCCTCTCTCCTCTGTTATTTTATATGTTCTGTGTTCCCTTGTACCCAGTTTGCACCCAAAGAGGCCTCTGTCCCCAAATTGCACCCAGAGTTATCTTGATCAAATCTCAGCCCTTAATTAATCCATTTAATCTGTTTTATCTTCTCTGAATTTATTTTAATAGCTCAACTTATCCAAAAATCATGAAAATTTCACCAAAAATCCCTAAATTCATGATGATCATCCCTGTAATTTTTAATTCCATTTTTACCCTTGTCTCTCTGGATTAAAAATTCTTTTGTCAAGAAAACCCTGTTCTTTCTCTGAATTAATCCCAGATTTCATTTGTAGCTCAGTGTCTCTGCCAATTATCTCTCTCTTGCAGAAACCACCCTAACTAAATACCAATTAGACTTATATTGATATTCATTAGGGCTTGATCGATCAACAATTGATTACATGTCAACAGTTGATACAAATCTAGATCTTGATCGATGGTTGCTCCCGCCTTTGGCACCTTTGATCAGTCTTGTGAAATTGACTTTCAATCCCTTAACATGAGGGTGATTTGGTCAAAGAACCGACTACTTATCGATTAATTGACACAAATCAAAGCATAATTAGGTGGTTGCTCACAGCTTTGGCACCAGGGTCGGCCTTGAAAGCAAAATCACATTTGAAATTTCTCATGACTAGTTGCATCAGAATACTAGCTTGGCATTGACATCATTTCATGTGGTACAGGGATTGTACTGCTTCAGCTCCTTTTTAGGGTTTGCTCCAAGGGCAGATTCTTAGGGTTTAATTCTGACTCCTTTGATAGTTGGTCACTGAGGTGTGGGGCCCACCTGTCAGTGAAAAATGGTCACATGGATGATCCATCAGATAGGCTAGGTTTATGTTGTTAGAGCCGTCTACAAGGGACTGCTAGGTAGGTCCCACTTGTCAGAAAAAGTGTAATCAAATGGCTGACCCATCAGGAGATTTTCTCTCTCTGAAATCTCCCGAGGGTCAGCCACCTCGAATGAGTAGGAGGTGGTGGAGTATTTATATCCTTGTCTCTCACCCTGACATTTCCTTGTGGGACTAATGGATTCATTCCGGGGTTAGGCAGCGACCTCTTCTGATCAGTGGGCCATCTCTTCCTTGCTTTCTCTTCTTCCCTCTTCTTATGATTTATCATTAATCATTGATTTTATTTTCATTTATTCGGCTACTTATCCTTGAAATTTTTCAAGGGTAAACAATTAGGAGTAAATTTATTAATTTGCACGTAATTTTGAGTATTTATTCGGCCAAAAATAAAAAAAATTCAAACAACTTCTTTAAACAGCTTTTTAATGCATCTTACTTAATTTTTATGCAAACTTAGTGTCGTTGAACGTTCATATCGATGTGTTAATTAGATAATCTTCTAATAGGCATAGTTAGGGGTAATTGTATTAATTTTCACGAAATTATGTGTAGTTATGAGGCAAAAAATGTCAAAAATCTTAAACAACTCGTTTGAACAATGAGTTTCTAATATATCTTACTTATGTTTTATGAAAAATTAGTACCGTATGATATTCGTTTCGAAGTGTTAATTGGACAACCTCATAATAGGCATAATTAGGAGTAATTATATTAATTTTCACGAAATTATGAGTAGCTAGGCGGCCAAAAATTTTGAAAATTTCAAACAACTTGTTTAAACAGCAGTTTTTAACACATATTCCTTATGTTTTGTGAAAAATTAGCATCATAGAATGTTCATATCGAAATTTTAATTGGAAAATCTTATAACAGACATAATTAGGAGTGATTATATTAATTTGCAAGAAATTATTTGTAGTTAGGCGGCCAAAAATTTTGAAAAACTGAAATAACTTGTTTAAACAGTAGTTTCTAATGTATTTTACTTATGTTTTATGAAAAATTAGTGTCGTAGGATATTTATATCGAAGTGTTAATTGAAAAATCTTACAATAGGCATAATTAAGAGTAAACACATTAATTTTCATGAAATTATGTGTATTTATGCGCCAAAAAATTAAAAAAGTCAAACAACTTGTTTAAATAGCAGTTTTTAATGCATCTTACTTATGTTTTGTGCAAAATAGGCATCATAGAATATTCATATTGTTGTTTTAATTTGATAGTATTATAATATGCATAATTAGGAGTAATTTTATTTATTTGCATGAAATTATATACGCTTATGCGGAAAAAATATTTTAAAAGCTCAATCAACATGTTTAAACAAATTTTTTTTAATGCATCTTACTTATGTTTTGGGCAAAATTAATGTCGTAAAATATTAATATCAAAGTTTTAATTTTATAATCTCCTAATAGGTATAATTATGAATTGTTATATTAATTATCACGAAATTATATGTAGTAATGTACAATGAATGTTTTAAATCATAAACAACATGGTTAAACAGCAGTTTGTAATGTATCTTATTTATGTTTTACGAAAAATTAGTCTCGTAGGTTATTAATATCGAAGTGTTAATTAGAAAATCTTATAAAAGGCATAATTAGGAGTAAATTTATTAATTTGCATGAAATTTGAGTATTTATTCAGCCAAAAATAAAAATAAAATTCAAACAACTTCTTTAAACAGTTTTTTCATGCATTTTACTGAATTTTTACACAAAATTAGTGTCGTTGAACGTTCATATCGATGTGTTAATTCAATAATCTTCTAATAGGCATAGTTAGGAGTAAATGTTTTAATTTTCATGAAATTATGTGTAGTTATGAGGCAAAAAATATTGAAAATGGTAAACAACACGTTTAAACAAAGCAGTTTCTAAAGTATTTTACTTATGTTTTAAGAAAAATTAGTGTCGTAGGATATTCATATCGAAGTGTTAATCGGACAATCTTACAGTAGGCATAATTAAGAGTAATTACATTAATTTTCACGAAATTATGTGTATTTATGCGGCCAAAAAATTTAAAAAAGTCAAACAACTTGTTTAAATAGCAGTTTTTAATGCATCTTACTTATGTTTTGTGCATAATAAGCATCATAGAATATTCATATCGATGTTTCAATTTGATAGTAGTATGATATGCATAATTAGGAGTAATTGTATTTATTTGTATGAAATTATATGCAGTTATGCGGAAAAAATATATTAAAAGCTCAATCAACATGTTTAAATTGCTGTTTTTAATGCATCTTACTTATGTTATGTGCAATATTAGTGTCGTAGGATATTCATATCGAAGTTTTAATCGGACAATCTACTAATAGGTATAATTATGAGTAATTATGTTAATTTTCACGAAATTTTATGTAGTAATGGACAATGAATGTTTTAAATCTTATACAACTTGGTCAAAACAGCAGTTTGTAATGTATCTTACTTGTGTTTTACAAAAAATTAGTCTCGTAGGATATTAATATCGAAGTGTTAATTTGACAATCTTACAATAGGCATAATTAGGAGTAAATTTATTAATTTGCACGTAATTTTGAGTATTTATTCGGCCAAAAATAAAAAAAATTCAAACAACTTCTTTAAACAGCTTTTTAATGCATCTTACTTAATTTTTATGCAAACTTAGTGTCGTTGAACGTTCATATCGATGTGTTAATTAGATAATCTTCTAATAGGCATAGTTAGGGGTAATTGTATTAATTTTCACGAAATTATGTGTAGTTATGAGGCAAAAAATGTCAAAAATCTTAAACAACTCGTTTGAACAGCAGTTTCTAATATATCTTACTTATGTTTTATGAAAAATTAGTACCGTATGATATTCGTTTCGAAGTGTTAATTGGACAACCTCATAATAGGCATAATTAGGAGTAATTATATTAATTTTCACGAAATTATGAGTAGCTAGGCGGCCAAAAAGCTTGAAAATTTCAAACAACTTGTTTAAACAGCAGTTTTTAACACATATTTCTTATGTTTTGTGAAAAATTAGCATCATAGAATGTTCATATCGAAATTTTAATTGGAAAATCTTATAACAGACATAATTAGGAGTGATTATATTAATTTGCAAGAAATTATTTGTAGTTAGGCGGCCAAAAATTTTGAAAAACTGAAATAACTTGTTTAAACAGTAGTTTCTAATGTATTTTACTTATGTTTTATGAAAAATTAGTGTCGTAGGATATTTATATCGAAGTGTTAATTGAAAAATCTTACAATAGGCATAATTAAGAGTAAACTCATTAATTTTCATGAAATTATGTGTATTTATGCGCCCAAAAAATTAAAAAAGTCAAACAACTTGTTTAAATAGCAGTTTTTAATGCATCTTACTTATGTTTTGTGCAAAATAGGCATCATAGAATATTCATATTGTTGTTTTAATTTGATAGTATTATAATATGCATAATTAGGAGTAATTTTATTTATTTGCATGAAATTATATACAGTTATGCGGAAAAAATATTTTAAAAGCTCAATCAACATGTTTAAACAGCTGTTTTTAATGCATCTTACTTATGTTTTGGGCAAAATTAATGTCGTAAAATATTAATATCAAAATTTTAATTTTATAATCTCCTAATAGGTATAATTATGAATAGTTATATTAATTATCACGAAATTATATGTAGTAATGTACAATGAATGTTTTAAATCATAAACAACATGGTTAAACAGCAGTTTGTAATGTATCTTATTTATGTTTTATGAAAAATTAGTCTCGTAGGTTATTAATATCGAAGTGTTAATTAGAAAATCTTATAAAAGGCATAATTAGGAGTAAATTTATTAATTTGCATGAAATTTGAGTATTTATTCAGCCAAAAATAAAAATAAAATTCAAACAACTTCTTTAAACAGTTTTTTCATGCATTTTACTGAATTTTTACACAAAATTAGTGTCGTTGAACGTTCATATCGATGTGTTAATTCAATAATCTTCTAATAGGCATAGTTAGGAGTAAATGTTTTAATTTTCATGAAATTATGTGTAGTTATGAGGCAAAAAATATTGAAAATGGTAAACAACACGTTTAAACAGCAGTTTCTAAAGTATTTTACTTATGTTTTAAGAAAAATTAGTGTCGTAGGATATTCATATCGAAGTGTTAATCGGACAATCTTACAGTAGGCATAATTAAGAGTAATTACATTAATTTTCACGAAATTATGTGTATTTATGCGGCCAAAAAATTTAAAAAAGTCAAACAACTTGTTTAAATAGCAGTTTTTAATGCATCTTACTTATGTTTTGTGCATAATAAGCATCATAGAATATTCATATCGATGTTTCAATTTGATAGTAGTATGATATGCATAATTAGGAGTAATTGTATTTATTTGTATGAAATTATATGCAGTTATGCGGAAAAAATATATTAAAAGCTCAATCAACATGTTTAAATTGCTGTTTTTAATGCATCTTACTTATGTTATGTGCAAAATTAGTGTCGTAGGATATTCATATCGAAGTTTTAATTGGACAATCTACTAATAGGTATAATTATGAGTAATTATGTTAATTTTCACGAAATTTTATGTAGTAATGGACAATGAATGTTTTAAATCTTATACAACTTGGTCAAAACAGCAGTTTGTAATGTATCTTACTTGTGTTTTACGAAAAATTAGTCTCGTAGGATATTAATATCGAAGTGTTAATTTGACAATCTTACAATAGGCATAATTAGGAGTAAATTTATTAATTTGCACGTAATTTTGAGTATTTATTCGGCCAAAAATAAAAAAAAATTCAAACAACTTCTTTAAACAGCTTTTTAATGCATCTTACTTAATTTTTATGCAAACTTAGTGTCGTTGAACGTTCATATCGATGTGTTAATTAGATAATCTTCTAATAGGCATAGTTAGGGGTAATTGTATTAATTTTCACGAAATTATGTGTAGTTATGAGGCAAAAAATGTCAAAAATCTTAAACAACTCGTTTGAACAGCAGTTTCTAATATATCTTACTTATGTTTTATGAAAAATTAGTACCGTATGATATTCGTTTCGAAGTGTTAATTGGACAACCTCATAATAGGCATAATTAGGAGTAATTATATTAATTTTCACGAAATTATGAGTAGCTAGGCGGCCAAAAATTTTGAAAATTTCAAACAACTTGTTTAAACAGCAGTTTTTAACACATATTCCTTATGTTTTGTGAAAAATTAGCATCATAGAATGTTCATATCGAAATTTTAATTGGAAAATCTTATAACAGACATAATTAGGAGTGATTATATTAATTTGCAAGAAATTATTTGTAGTTAGGCGGCCAAAAATTTTGAAAAACTGAAATAACTTGTTTAAACAGTAGTTTCTAATGTATTTTACTTATGTTTTATGAAAAATTAGTGTCGTAGGATATTTATATCGAAGTGTTAATTGAAAAATCTTACAATAGGCATAATTAAGAGTAAACACATTAATTTTCATGAAATTATGTGTATTTATGCGCCCAAAAAATTAAAAAAGTCAAACAACTTGTTTAAATAGCAGTTTTTAATGCATCTTACTTATGTTTTGTGCAAAATAAGCATCATAGAATATTCATATTGTTGTTTTAATTTGATAGTATTATAATATGCATAATTAGGAGTAATTTTATTTATTTGTATGAAATTATATACAGTTATGCGGAAAAAATATTTTAAAAGCTCAATCAACATGTTTAAACAGCTGTTTTTAATGCATCTTACTTATGTTTTGGGCAAAATTAATGTCGTAAAATATTAATATCAAAGTTTTAATTTTATAATCTCCTAATAGTTATAATTATGAATAGTTATATTAATTATCACGAAATTATATGTAGTAATGTACAATGAATGTTTTAAATCATAAACAACATGGTTAAACAGCAGTTTGTAATGTATCTTATTTATGTTTTACGAAAAATTAGTCTCGTAGGTTATTAATATCGAAGTGTTAATTAGAAAATCTTATAAAAGGCATAATTAAGAGTAAATTTATTAATTTGCATGAAATTTGAGTATTTATTCAGCCAAAAATAAAAATAAAATTCAAACAACTTCTTTAAACAGTTTTTTCATGCATTTTACTGAATTTTTACACAAAATTAGTGTCGTTGAACGTTCATATCGATGTGTTAATTCAATAATCTTCTAATAGGCATAGTTAGGAGTAAATGTTTTAATTTTCATGAAATTATGTGTAGTTATGAGGCAAAAAATATTAAAATGGTAAACAACACGTTTAAACAGCAGTTTCTAAAGTATTTTACTTATGTTTTAAGAAATATTAGTGTCGTAGGATATTCATATCGAAGTGTTAATCGGACAATCTTACAGTAGGCATAATTAAGAGTAATTACATTAATTTTCACGAAATTATGTGTATTTATGCGGCCAAAAAATTTGAAAAAGTCAAACAACTTGTTTAAATAGCAGTTTTTAATGCATCTTACTTATGTTTTGTGCATAAGAAGCATCATAGAATATTCATATCGATGTTTCAATTTGATAGTAGTATGATATGCATAATTAGGAGTAATTGTATTTATTTGTATGAAATTATTAGCAGTTATGCGGAAAAAATATATTAAAAGCTCAATCAACATGTTTAAATTGCTGTTTTTAATGCATCTTACTTATATTATGTGCAAAATTAGTGTCGTAGGATATTCATATCGAAGTTTTAATTGGACAATCTACTAATAGGTATAATTATGAGTAATTATGTTAATTTTCACGAAATTAACATTATGTAGTAATGGACAATGAATGTTTTAAATCTTATACAACTTGGTCAAAACAGCAGTTTGTAATGTATCTTACTTGTGTTTTACGAAAAATTAGTCTCGTAGGATATTAATATCGAAGTGTTAATTTGACAATCTTACAATAGGCATAATTAGGAGTAAATTTATTAATTTGCACGTAATTTTGAGTATTTATTCGGCCAAAAATAAAAAAAAATTCAAACAACTTCTTTAAACAGCTTTTTAATGCATCTTACTTAATTTTTATGCAAACTTAGTGTCGTTGAACGTTCATATCGATGTGTTAATTAGATAATCTTCTAATAGGCATAGTTAGGGGTAATTGTATTAATTTTCACGAAATTATGTGTAGTTATGAGGCAAAAAATGTCAAAAATCTTAAACAACTCGTTTGAACAGCAGTTTCTAATATATCTTACTTATGTTTTATGAAAAATTAGTACCGTATGATATTCGTTTCGAAGTGTTAATTGGACAACCTCATAATAGGCATAATTAGGAGTAATTATATTAATTTTCACGAAATTATGAGTAGCTAGGCAGCCAAAAATTTTGAAAATTTCAAACAACTTGTTTAAACAGCAGTTTTTAACACATATTCCTTATGTTTTGTGAAAAATTAGCATCATAGAATGTTCATATCGAAATTTTAATTGGAAAATCTTATAACAGACATAATTAGGAGTGATTATATTAATTTGCAAGAAATTATTTGTAGTTAGGCGGCCAAAAATTTTGAAAAACTGAAATAACTTGTTTAAACAGTAGTTTCTAATGTATTTTACTTATGTTTTATGAAAAATTAGTGTCGTAGGATATTTATATCGAAGTGTTAATTGAAAAATCTTACAATAGGCATAATTAAGAGTAAACACATTAATTTTCATGAAATTATGTGTATTTATGCGCCCAAAAAATTAAAAAAGTCAAACAACTTGTTTAAATAGCAGTTTTTAATGCATCTTACTTATGTTTTGTGCAAAATAGGCATCATAGAATATTCATATTGTTGTTTTAATTTGATAGTATTATAATATGCATAATTAGGAGTAATTTTATTTATTTGCATGAAATTATATACAGTTATGCGGAAAAAATATTTTAAAAGCTCAATCAACATGTTTAAACAGCTGTTTTTAATGCATCTTACTTATGTTTTGGGCAAAATTAATGTCGTAAAATATTAATATCAAAGTTTTAATTTTATAATCTCCTAATAGGTATAATTATGAATAGTTATATTAATTATCACGAAATTATATGTAGTAATGTACAATGAATGTTTTAAATCATAAACAACATGGTTAAACAGCAGTTTTTAATGTATCTTATTTATGTTTTAAGAAAAATTAGTCTCGTAGGTTATTAATATCGAAGTGTTAATTAGAAAATCTTATAAAAGGCATAATTAGGAGTAAATTTATTAATTTGCATGAAATTTGAGTATTTATTCAGCCAAAAATAAAAATAAAATTCAAACAACTTCTTTAAACAGTTTTTTCATGCATTTTACTGAATTTTTACACAAAATTAGTGTCGTTGAACGTTCATATCGATGTGTTAATTCAATAATCTTCTAATAGGCATAGTTAGGAGTAAATGTTTTAATTTTCATGAAATTATGTGTAGTTATGAGGCTAAAAATATTAAAATGGTAAACAACACGTTTAAACAGCAGTTTCTAAAGTATTTTACTTATGTTTTAAGAAAAATTAGTGTCGTAGGATATTCATATCGAAGTGTTAATCGGACAATCTTACAGTAGGCATAATTAAGAGTAATTACATTAATTTTCACGAAATTATGTGTATTTATGCGGCCAAAAAATTTAAAAAAGTCAAACAACTTGTTTAAATAGCAGTTTTTAATGCATCTTACTTATGTTTTGTGCATAATAAGCATCATAGAATATTCATATCGATGTTTCAATTTGATAGTAGTATGATATGCATAATTAGGAGTAATTGTATTTATTTGTATGAAATTATATGCAGTTATGCGGAAAAAATATATTAAAAGCTCAATCAACATGTTTAAATTGCTGTTTTTAATGCATCTTACTTATGTTATGTGCAAAATTAGTGTCGTAGGATATTCATATCGAAGTTTTAATTGGACAATCTACTAATAGGTATAATTATGAGTAATTATGTTAATTTTCACGAAATTTTATGTAGTAATGGACAATGAATGTTTTAAATCTTATACAACTTGGTCAAAACAGCAGTTTGTAATGTATCTTACTTGTGTTTTACGAAAAATTAGTCTCGTAGGATATTAATATCGAAGTGTTAATTTGACAATCTTACAATAGGCATAATTAGGAGTAAATTTATTAATTTGCACGTAATTTTGAGTATTTATTCGGCCAAAAATAAAAAAAAATTCAAACAACTTCTTTAAACAGCTTTTTAATGCATCTTACTTAATTTTTATGCAAACTTAGTGTCGTTGAACGTTCATATCGATGTGTTAATTAGATAATCTTCTAATAGGCATAGTTAGGGGTAATTGTATTAATTTTCACGAAATTATGTGTAGTTATGAGGCAAAAAATGTCAAAAATCTTAAACAACTCGTTTGAACAGCAGTTTCTAATATATCTTACTTATGTTTTATGAAAAATTAGTACCGTATGATATTCGTTTCGAAGTGTTAATTGGACAACCTCATAATAGGCATAATTAGGAGTAATTATATTAATTTTCACGAAATTATGAGTAGCTAGGCGGCCAAAAATTTTGAAAATTTCAAACAACTTGTTTAAACAGCAGTTTTTAACACATATTCCTTATGTTTTGTGAAAAATTAGCATCATAGAATGTTCATATCGAAATTTTAATTGGAAAATCTTATAACAGACATAATTAGGAGTGATTATATTAATTTGCAAGAAATTATTTGTAGTTAGGCGGCCAAAAATTTTGAAAAACTGAAATAACTTGTTTAAACAGTAGTTTCTAATGTATTTTACTTATGTTTTATGAAAAATTAGTGTCGTAGGATATTTATATCGAAGTGTTAATTGAAAAATCTTACAATAGGCATAATTAAGAGTAAACACATTAATTTTCATGAAATTATGTGTATTTATGCAACCAAAAAATTAAAAAAGTCAAACAACTTGTTTAAATAGCAGTTTTTAATGCATCTTACTTATGTTTTGTGCAAAATAAGCATCATAGAATATTCATATTGTTGTTTTAATTTGATAGTATTATAATATGCATAATTAGGAGTAATTTTATTTATTTGTATGAAATTATATACAGTTATGCGGAAAAAATATTTTAAAAGCTCAATCAACATGTTTAAACAGCTGTTTTTAATGCATCTTACTTATGTTTTGGGCAAAATTAATGTCGTAAAATATTAATATCAAAGTTTTAATTTTATAATCTCCTAATAGTTATAATTATGAATAGTTATATTAATTATCACGAAATTATATGTAGTAATGTACAATGAATGTTTTAAATCATAAACAACATGGTTAAACAGCAGTTTGTAATGTATCTTATTTATGTTTTACGAAAAATTAGTCTCGTAGGTTATTAATATCGAAGTGTTAATTAGAAAATCTTATAAAAGGCATAATTAGAGTAAATTTATTAATTTGCATGAAATTTGAGTATTTATTCAGCCAAAAATAAAAATAAAATTCAAACAACTTCTTTAAACAGTTTTTTCATGCATTTTACTGAATTTTTACACAAAAATTTAGTGTCGTTGAACGTTCATATCGATGTGTTAATTCAATAATCTTCTAATAGGCATAGTTAGGAGTAAATGTTTTAATTTTCATGAAATTATGTGTAGTTATGAGGCAAAAAATATTAAAAATGGTAAACAACACGTTTAAACAGCAGTTTCTAAAGTATTTTACTTATGTTTTAAGAAAAATTAGTGTCGTAGGATATTCATATCGAAGTGTTAATCGGACAATCTTACAGTAGGCATAATTAAGAGTAATTACATTAATTTTCACGAAATTATGTGTATTTATGCGGCCAAAAAATTTGAAAAAGTCAAACAACTTGTTTAAATAGCAGTTTTTAATGCATCTTACTTATGTTTTGTGCATAAGAAGCATCATAGAATATTCATATCGATGTTTCAATTTGATAGTAGTATGATATGCATAATTAGGAGTAATTGTATTTATTTGTATGAAATTATTAGCAGTTATGCGGAAAAAATATATTAAAAGCTCAATCAACATGTTTAAATTGCTGTTTTTAATGCATCTTACTTATGTTATGTGCAAAATTAGTGTCGTAGGATATTCATATCGAAGTTTTAATTGGACAATCTACTAATAGGTATAATTATGAGTAATTATGTTAATTTTCACGAAATTTTATGTAGTAATGGACAATGAATGTTTTAAATCTTATACAACTTGGTCAAAACAGCAGTTTGTAATGTATCTTACTTGTGTTTTATGAAAAATTAGTCTCGTAGGATATTAATATCGAAGTGTTAATTTGACAATCTTACAATAGGCATAATTAGGAGTAAATTTATTAATTTGCACGTAATTTTGAGTATTTATTCAGCCAAAAATAAAAAAAAATTCAAACAACTTCTTTAAACAGCTTTTTAATGCATCTTACTTAATTTTTATGCAAACTTAGTGTCGTTGAACGTTCATATCGATGTGTTAATTAGATAATCTTCTAATAGGCATAGTTAGGGGTAATTGTATTAATTTTCACGAAATTATGTGTAGTTATGAGGCAAAAAATGTCAAAAATCTTAAACAACTCATTTGAACAGCAGTTTCTAATATATCTTACTTATGTTTTATGAAAAATTAGTACCGTATGATATTCGTTTCGAAGTGTTAATTGGACAACCTCATAATAGGCATAATTAGGAGTAATTATATTAATTTTCACGAAATTATGAGTAGCTAGGCGGCCAAAAATTTTGAAAATTTCAAACAACTTGTTTAAACAGCAGTTTTTAACACATATTCCTTATGTTTTGTGAAAAATTAGCATCATAGAATGTTCATATCGAAATTTTAATTGGAAAATCTTATAACAGACATAATTAGGAGTGATTATATTAATTTGCAAGAAATTATTTGTAGTTAGGCGGCCAAAAATTTTGAAAAACTGAAATAACTTGTTTAAACAGTAGTTTCTAATGTATTTTACTTATGTTTTATGAAAAATTAGTGTCGTAGGATATTTATATCGAAGTGTTAAATGAAAAATCTTACAATAGGCATAATTAAGAGTAAACACATTAATTTTCATGAAATTATGTGTATTTATGCGCCCAAAAAATTAAAAAAGTCAAACAACTTGTTTAAATAGCAGTTTTTAATGCATCTTACTTATGTTTTGTGCAAAATAGGCATCATAGAATATTCATATTGTTGTTTTAATTTGATAGTATTATAATATGCATAATTAGGAGTAATTTTATTTATTTGCATGAAATTATATACAGTTATGCGGAAAAAATATTTTAAAAGCTCAATCAACATGTTTAAACAGCTGTTTTTAATGCATCTTACTTATGTTTTGGACAAAATTAATGTCGTAAAATATTAATATCAAAGTTTTAATTTTATAATCTCCTAATAGGTATAATTATGAATAGTTATATTAATTATCACGAAATTATATGTAGTAATGTACAATGAATGTTTTAAATCATAAACAACATGGTTAAACAGCAGTTTGTAATGTATCTTATTTATGTTTTACGAAAAATTAGTCTCGTAGGTTATTAATATCGAAGTGTTAATTAGAAAATCTTATAAAAGGCATAATTAGGAGTAAATTTATTAATTTGCATGAAATTTGAGTATTTATTCAGCCAAAAATAAAAATAAAATTCAAACAACTTCTTTAAACAGTTTTTTCATGCATTTTACTGAATTTTTACACAAAATTAGTGTCGTTGAACGTTCATATCGATGTGTTAATTCAATAATCTTCTAATAGGCATAGTTAGGAGTAAATGTTTTAATTTTCATGAAATTATGTGTAGTTATGAGGCAAAAAAATATTAAAAATGGTAAACAACACGTTTAAACAGCAGTTTCTAAAGTATTTTACTTATGTTTTAAGAAAAATTAGTGTCGTAGGATATTCATATCGAAGTGTTAATCGGACAATCTTACAATAGGCATAATTAAGAGTAATTACATTAATTTTCACGAAATTATGTGTATTTATGCGGCCAAAAAATTTAAAAAAGTCAAACAACTTGTTTAAATAGCAGTTTTTAATGCATCTTACTTATGTTTTGTGCATAATAAGCATCATAGAATATTCATATCGATGTTTCAATTTGATAGTAGTATGATATGCATAATTAGGAGTAATTGTATTTATTTGTATGAAATTATATGCAGTTATGCGGAAAAAATATATTAAAAGCTCAATCAACATGTTTAAATTGCTGTTTTTAATGCATCTTACTTATGTTATGTGCAAAATTAGTGTCGTAGGATATTCATATCGAAGTTTTAATTGGACAATCTACTAATAGGTATAATTATGAGTAATTATGTTAATTTTCACGAAATTTTATGTAGTAATGGACAATGAATGTTTTAAATCTTATACAACTTGGTCAAAACAGCAGTTTGTAATGTATCTTACTTGTGTTTTACGAAAAATTAGTCTCGTAGGATATTAATATCGAAGTGTTAATTTGACAATCTTACAATAGGCATAATTAGGAGTAAATTTATTAATTTGCACGTAATTTTGAGTATTTATTCGGCCAAAAATAAAAAAAAATTCAAACAACTTCTTTAAATAGCTTTTTTATGCATCTTACTTAATTTTTATGCAAACTTAGTGTCGTTGAACGTTCATATCGATGTGTTAATTAGATAATCTTCTAATAGGCATAGTTAGGGGTAATTGTATTAATTTTCACGAAATTATGTGTAGTTATGAGGCAAAAAATGTCAAAAATCTTAAACAACTCGTTTGAACAGCAGTTTCTAATATATCTTACTTATGTTTTATGAAAAATTAGTACCGTATGATATTCGTTTCGAAGTGTTAATTGGACAACCTCATAATAGGCATAATTAGGAGTAATTATATTAATTTTCACGAAATTATGAGTAGCTAGGCGTCCAAAAATTTTGAAAATTTCAAACAACTTGTTTAAACAGCAGTTTTTAACACATATTCCTTATGTTTTGTGAAAAATTAGCATCATAGAATGTTCATATCGAAATTTTAATTGGAAAATCTTATAATAGACATAATTAGGAGTGATTATATTAATTTGCAAGAAATTATTTGTAGTTAGGCGGCCAAAAATTTTGAAAAACTGAAATAACTTGTTTAAACAGTAGTTTCTAATGTATTTTACTTATGTTTTATGAAAAATTAGTGTCGTAGGATATTTATATCGAAGTGTTAATTGAAAATCTTACAATAGGCATAATTAAGAGTAAACACATTAATTTTCATGAAATTATGTGTATTTATGCGCCCAAAAAATTAAAAAAGTCAAACAACTTGTTTAAATAGCAGTTTTTAATGCATCTTACTTATGTTTTGTGCAAAATAGGCATCATAGAATATTCATATCGTTGTTTTAATTTGATAGTATTATAATATGCATAATTAGGAGTAATTTTATTTATTTGCATGAAATTATATACAGTTATGCGGAAAAAATATTTTAAAAGCTCAATCAACATGTTTAAACAGCTGTTTTTAATGCATCTTACTTATGTTTTGGGCAAAATTAATGTCGTAAAATATTAATATCAAAGTTTTAATTTTATAATCTCCTAATAGGTATAATTATGAGTAATTATATTAATTTTCACGAAATTATATGTAGTAATGTACAATGAATGTTTTAAATCATAAACAACATGGTTAAACAGCAGTTTGTAATGTATCTTATTTATGTTTTACGAAAAATTAGTCTCGTAGGTTATTAATATCGAAGTGTTAATTAGAAAATCTTATAAAAGGCATAATTAGGAGTAAATTTATTAATTTGCATGAAATTTGAGTATTTATTCAGCCAAAAATAAAAATAAAATTCAAACAACTTCTTTAAACAGTTTTTTCATGCATTTTACTGAATTTTTACACAAAATTAGTGTCGTTGAACGTTCATATCGATGTGTTAATTCAATAATCTTCTAATAGGCATAGTTAGGAGTAAATGTTTTAATTTTCATGAAATTATGTGTAGTTATGAGGCAAAAAATATTAAAAATGGTAAACAACACGTTTAAACAGCAGTTTCTAAAGTATTTTACTTATGTTTTAAGAAAAATTAGTGTCGTAGGATATTCATATCGAAGTGTTAATCGGACAATCTTACAGTAGGCATAATTAAGAGTAATTACATTAATTTTCACGAAATTATGTGTATTTATGCGGCCAAAAAATTTAAAAAAGTCAAACAACTTGTTTAAATAGCAGTTTTTAATGCATCTTACTTATGTTTTGTGCAAAATAAGCATCATAGAATATTCATATCGATGTTTCAATTTGATAGTAGTATGATATGCATAATTAGGAGTAATTGTATTTATTTGTATGAAATTATATGCAGTTATGCGGAAAAAATATATTAAAAGCTCAATCAACATGTTTAAATTGCTGTTTTTAATGCATCTTACTTATGTTATGTGCAAAATTAGTGTCGTAGGATATTCATATCGAAGTTTTAATTGGACAATCTACTAATAGGTATAATTATGAGTAATTATGTTAATTTTCACGAAATTTTATGTAGTAATGGACAATGAATGTTTTAAATCTTATACAACTTGGTCAAAACAGCAGTTTGTAATGTATCTTACTTGTGTTTTACGAAAAATTAGTCTCGTAGGATATTAATATCGAAGTGTTAATTTGACAATCTTACAATAGGCATAATTAGGAGTAAATTTATTAATTTGCACGTAATTTTGAGTATTTATTCGGCCAAAAATAAAAAAAAATTCAAACAACTTCTTTAAATAGCTTTTTTATGCATCTTACTTAATTTTTATGCAAACTTAGTGTCGTTGAACGTTCATATCGATGTGTTAATTAGATAATCTTCTAATAGGCATAGTTAGGGGTAATTGTATTAATTTTCACGAAATTATTTGTAGTTATGAGGCAAAAAATGTTAAAAATCTTAAACAACTCGTTTGAACAGCAGTTTCTAATATATCTTACTTATGTTTTATGAAAAATTAGTACCGTATGATATTCATTTCGAAGTGTTAATTGGACAACCTCATAATAGGCATAATTAGGAGTAATTATATTAATTTTCACGAAATTATGAGTAGCTAGGCGTCCAAAAAATTTGAAAATCTCAAACAACTTGTTTAAACAGCAGTTTTTAACACGTATTCCTTATGTTTTGTGAAAAATTAGCATCATAGAATGTTCATATCGAAATTTTAATTGGAAAATCTTATAATAGGCATAATTAGGAGTGATTATATTAATTTGCACGAAATTATTTGTAGTTAGGCGGCCAAAATTTTTGAAAAACTGAAATAACTTGTTTAAACAGTAGTTTCTAATGTATTTTACTTATATTTTATGAAAAATTAGTGTCGTAGGATATTCATATCGAAGTGTTAATTGGACAATCTTACAATAGGCATAATTCAGAGTAATCACATTAATTTTCACGAAATTATGTGTATTTATGCGGCCAATATTTTTAAAAAAGTCAAACAACTTGTTTAAATAGCAGTTTTTAATGCATCTTACTTATGTTTTGTGCAAAATAAGCATAATAGAATATTGATATCGTTGTTTTAATTCGATAGTATTATAATATGCATAATTAGGAGTAATTTTATTTATTTGCATGAAATTATATGCGTTTATGCGGAAAAAATATTTTAAAAGCTCAATCAACATGTTTAAATAGCTGTTTTTAATGCATCTTACTTATGTTTTGGGCAAAATTAATGTAGTAAAATATTAATATCAAAGTTTTAATTTTATAATCTCCTAATAGGTATAATTATGAGTAATTATATTAATTTTCAAGAAATTATATGTAGTAATGTACAATGAATGTTTTAAATCATAAACAACATGGTTAAACAGCAGTTTGTAATGTATCTTATTTATGTTTTACGAAAAATTAGTCTCGTAGGATATTAATATCGAAGTGTTAATTGGAAAATCTTATAAAAGGCATAATTAGGAGTAAATTTATTTATTTGCACGAAATTTGAGTATTTATTCAGCCAAAAATAAAAATAAAATTCAAACAACATCTTTAAACAGTTTTTTCGTGCATTTTACTGAATTTTGACACAAAATTAGTGTCGGTGAACGTTCATATCGATGTGTTAATTCGATAATCTTCTAATAGGCATAGTTAGGAGTAATTGTTTTAATTTTCACGAAATTATGTGTAGTTATGAGGCAAAAAATATTAAAAATCGTAAACAACACGTTTAAACAGCAGTTTCTAAAGTATTTTACTTATGTTTTAAGAAAAATTAGTGTCGTAGGATAATCATATCGAAGTGTTAATCGGACAATCTTACAATAGGCATAATTAAGAGTAATCACATTAATTTTCACGAAATTATGTGTATTTATGCGGCCAAAAAATTTTAAAAAGTCAAACAACTTGTTTAAATAGCAGTTTTTAATGCATCTTACTTATGTTTTGTGCAAAATAAGCATCATAGAATATTCATATCGATGTTTGGATTTGATAGTAGTATGATATGCATAATTAGGAGTAATTGTATTTATTTGTATGAAATTATATGCAGTTATGCGGAAAAAATATATTAAAAGCTCAATCAACATGTTTAAATTGCTGTTTTTAATGCATCTTACTTATGTTATGTGCAAAATTAGTGTCGTAGGATATTCATATCGAAGTTTTAATTGGACAATCTACTAATAGGTATAATTATGAGTAATTATGTTAATTTTCACGAAATTTTATGTAGTAATGGACAATGAATGTTTTAAATCTTATACAACTTGGTCAAAACAGCAGTTTGTAATGTATCTTACTTGTGTTTTACGAAAAATTAGTCTCGTAGGATATTAATATCGAAGTGTTAATTTGACAATCTTACAATAGGCATAATTAGGAGTAAATTTATTAATTTGCACGTAATTTTGAGTATTTATTCGGCCAAAAATAAAAAAAAATTCAAACAACTTCTTTAAATAGCTTTTTTATGCATCTTACTTAATTTTTATGCAAACTTAGTGTCGTTGAACGTTCATATCGATGTGTTAATTAGATAATCTTCTAATAGGCATAGTTAGGGGTAATTGTATTAATTTTCACGAAATTATTTGTAGTTATGAGGCAAAAAATGTTAAAAATCTTAAACAACTCGTTTGAACAGCAGTTTCTAATATATCTTACTTATGTTTTATGAAAAATTAGTACCGTATGATATTCATTTCGAAGTGTTAATTGGACAACCTCATAATAGGCATAATTAGGAGTAATTATATTAATTTTCACGAAATTATGAGTAGCTAGGCGTCCAAAAAATTTGAAAATCTCAAACAACTTGTTTAAACAGCAGTTTTTAACACGTATTCCTTATGTTTTGTGAAAAATTAGCATCATAGAATGTTCATATCGAAATTTTAATTGGAAAATCTTATAATAGGCATAATTAGGAGTGATTATATTAATTTGCACGAAATTATTTGTAGTTAGGCGGCCAAAATTTTTGAAAAACTGAAATAACTTGTTTAAACAGTAGTTTCTAATGTATTTTACTTATATTTTATGAAAAATTAGTGTCGTAGGATATTCATATCGAAGTGTTAATTGGACAATCTTACAATAGGCATAATTCAGAGTAATCACATTAATTTTCACGAAATTATGTGTATTTATGCGGCCAATATTTTTAAAAAGTCAAACAACTTGTTTAAATAGCAGTTTTTAATGCATCTTACTTATGTTTTGTGCAAAATAAGCATAATAGAATATTGATATCGTTGTTTTAATTCGATAGTATTATAATATGCATAATTAGGAGTAATTTTATTTATTTGCATGAAATTATATGCGTTTATGCGGAAAAACTATTTTAAAAGCTCAATCAACATGTTTAAATAGCTGTTTTTAATGCATCTTACTTATGTTTTGGGCAAAATTAATGTCGTAAAATATTAATATCAAAGTTTTAATTTTATAATCTCCTAATAGGTATAATTATGAGTAATTATATTAATTTTCAAGAAATTATATGTAGTAATGTACAATGAATGTTTTAAATCATAAACAACATGGTTAAACAGCAGTTTGTAATGTATCTTATTTATGTTTTACGAAAAATTAGTCTCGTAGGATATTAATATCGAAGTGTTAATTGGAAAATCTTATAAAAGGCATAATTAGGAGTAAATTTATTTATTTGCACGAAATTTGAGTATTTATTCAGCCAAAAATAAAAATAAAATTCAAACAACATCTTTAAACAGTTTTTTCGTGCATTTTACTGAATTTTGACACAAAATTAGTGTCGGTGAACGTTCATATCGATGTGTTAATTCGATAATCTTCTAATAGGCATAGTTAGGAGTAATTGTTTTAATTTTCACGAAATTATGTGTAGTTATGAGGCAAAAAATATTAAAAGTCGTAAACAACACGTTTAAACAGCAGTTTCTAAAGTATTTTACTTATGTTTTAAGAAAAATTAGTGTCGTAGGATAATCATATCGAAGTGTTAATCGGACAATCTTACAATAGGCATAATTAAGAGTAATCACATTAATTTTCACGAAATTATGTGTATTTATGCGGCCAAAAAATTTTTTAAAAAAAGTCAAACAACTTGTTTAAATAGCAGTTTTTAATGCATCTTACTTATGTTTTGTGCAAAATAAGCATCATAGAATATTCATATCGATGTTTCGATTTGATAGTAGTATGATATGCATAATTAGGAGTAATTGTATTTATTTGTATGAAATTATATGCAGTTATGCGGAAAAAATATATTAAAAGCTCAATCAACATGTTTAAATTGCTGTTTTTAATGCATCTTACTTATGTTATGTGCAAAATTAGTGTCGTAGGATATTCATATCGAAGTTTTAATTGGACAATCTACTAATAGGTATAATTATGAGTAATTATGTTAATTTTCACGAAATTTTATGTAGTAATGGACAATGAATGTTTTAAATCTTATACAACTTGGTCAAAACAGCAGTTTGTAATGTATCTTACTTGTGTTTTACGAAAAATTAGTCTCGTAGGATATTAATATCGAAGTGTTAATTTGACAATCTTACAATAGGCATAATTAGGAGTAAATTTATTAATTTGCACGTAATTTTGAGTATTTATTCGGCCAAAAATAAAAAAAAATTCAAACAACTTCTTTAAATAGCTTTTTTATGCATCTTACTTAATTTTTATGCAAACTTAGTGTCGTTGAACGTTCATATCGATGTGTTAATTAGATAATCTTCTAATAGGCATAGTTAGGGGTAATTGTATTAATTTTCACGAAATTATTTGTAGTTATGAGGCAAAAAATGTTAAAAATCTTAAACAACTCGTTTGAACAGCAGTTTCTAATATATCTTACTTATGTTTTATGAAAAATTAGTACCGTATGATATTCATTTCGAAGTGTTAATTGGACAACCTCATAATAGGCATAATTAGGAGTAATTATATTAATTTTCACGAAATTATGAGTAGCTAGGCGTCCAAAAAATTTGAAAATCTCAAACAACTTGTTTAAACAGCAGTTTTTAACACGTATTCCTTATGTTTTGTGAAAAATTAGCATCATAGAATGTTCATATCGAAATTTTAATTGGAAAATCTTATAATAGGCATAATTAGGAGTGATTATATTAATTTGCACGAAATTATTTGTAGTTAGGCGGCCAAAATTTTTGAAAAACTGAAATAACTTGTTTAAACAGTAGTTTCTAATGTATTTTACTTATATTTTATGAAAAATTAGTGTCGTAGGATATTCATATCGAAGTGTTAATTGGACAATCTTACAATAGGCATAATTCAGAGTAATCACATTAATTTTCACGAAATTATGTGTATTTATGCGGCCAATATTTTTAAAAAAGTCAAACAACTTGTTTAAATAGCAGTTTTTAATGCATCTTACTTATGTTTTGTGCAAAATAAGCATAATAGAATATTGATATCGTTGTTTTAATTCGATAGTATTATAATATGCATAATTAGGAGTAATTTTATTTATTTGCATGAAATTATATGCGTTTATGCGGAAAAACTATTTTAAAAGCTCAATCAACATGTTTAAATAGCTGTTTTTAATGCATCTTACTTATGTTTTGGGCAAAATTAATGTCGTAAAATATTAATATCAAAGTTTTAATTTTATAATCTCCTAATAGGTATAATTATGAGTAATTATATTAATTTTCAAGAAATTATATGTAGTAATGTACAATGAATGTTTTAAATCATAAACAACATGGTTAAACAGCAGTTTGTAATGTATCTTATTTATGTTTTACGAAAAATTAGTCTCGTAGGATATTAATATCGAAGTGTTAATTGGAAAATCTTATAAAAGGCATAATTAGGAGTAAATTTATTTATTTGCACGAAATTTGAGTATTTATTCAGCCAAAAATAAAAATAAAATTCAAACAACATCTTTAAACAGTTTTTTCGTGCATTTTACTGAATTTTGACACAAAATTAGTGTCGGTGAACGTTCATATCGATGTGTTAATTCGATAATCTTCTAATAGGCATAGTTAGGAGTAATTGTTTTAATTTTCACGAAATTATGTGTAGTTATGAGGCAAAAAATATTAAAAGTCGTAAACAACACGTTTAAACAGCAGTTTCTAAAGTATTTTACTTATGTTTTATGAAAAATTAGTGTCGTAGGATATTCATATCGAAGTGTTAATCGGACAATCTTACAATAGGCATAATTAAGAGTAATCACATTAATTTTCACGAAATTATGTGTATTTATGCGGCCAAAAAATTAAAAAAAGTCAAACTACTTGTTTAAATAGCAGTTTTTAATGCATCTTACTTATGTTTTGTGCAAAATAAGCATCATAGAATATTCATATCGATGTTTCGATTTGATAGTAGTATGATATGCATAATTAGGAGTAATTGTATTTATTTGTATGAAATTATATGCAGTTATGCGGAAAAAATATATTAAAAGCTCAATCAACATGTTTAAATTGCTGTTTTTAATGCATCTTACTTATGTTATGTGCAAAATTAGTGTCGTAGGATATTCATATCGAAGTTTTAATTGGACAATCTACTAATAGGTATAATTATGAGTAATTATGTTAATTTTCACGAAATTTTATGTAGTAATGGACAATGAATGTTTTAAATCTTATACAACTTGGTCAAAACAGCAGTTTGTAATGTATCTTACTTGTGTTTTACGAAAAATTAGTCTCGTAGGATATTAATATCGAAGTGTAATTTGACAATCTTACAATAGGCATAATTAGGAGTAAATTTATTAATTTGCACGTAATTTTGAGTATTTATTCGGCCAAAAATAAAAAAAAATTCAAACAACTTCTTTAAATAGCTTTTTTATGCATCTTACTTAATTTTTATGCAAACTTAGTGTCGTTGAACGTTCATATCGATGTGTTAATTAGATAATCTTCTAATAGGCATAGTTAGGGGTAATTGTATTAATTTTCACGAAATTATTTGTAGTTATGAGGCAAAAAATGTTAAAAATCTTAAACAACTCGTTTGAACAGCAGTTTCTAATATATCTTACTTATGTTTTATGAAAAATTAGTACCGTATGATATTCATTTCGAAGTGTTAATTGGACAACCTCATAATAGGCATAATTAGGAGTAATTATATTAATTTTCACGAAATTATGAGTAGCTAGGCGTCCAAAAAATTTGAAAACTCAAACAACTTGTTTAAACAGCAGTTTTTAACACGTATTCCTTATGTTTTGTGAAAAATTAGCATCATAGAATGTTCATATCGAAATTTTAATTGGAAAATCTTATAATAGGCATAATTAGGAGTGATTATATTAATTTGCACGAAATTATTTGTAGTTAGGCGGCCAAAATTTTTGAAAAACTGAAATAACTTGTTTAAACAGTAGTTTCTAATGTATTTTACTTATATTTTATGAAAAATTAGTGTCGTAGGATATTCATATCGAAGTGTTAATTGGACAATCTTACAATAGGCATAATTCAGAGTAATCACATTAATTTTCACGAAATTATGTGTATTTATGCGGCCAATATTTTTAAAAAAGTCAAACAACTTGTTTAAATAGCAGTTTTTAATGCATCTTACTTATGTTTTGTGCAAAATAAGCATAATAGAATATTGATATCGTTGTTTTAATTCGATAGTATTATAATATGCATAATTAGGAGTAATTTTATTTATTTGCATGAAATTATATGCGTTTATGCGGAAAAACTATTTTAAAAGCTCAATCAACATGTTTAAATAGCTGTTTTTAATGCATCTTACTTATGTTTTGGGCAAAATTAATGTCGTAAAATATTAATATCAAAGTTTTAATTTTATAATCTCCTAATAGGTATAATTATGAGTAATTATATTAATTTTCAAGAAATTATATGTAGTAATGTACAATGAATGTTTTAAATCATAAACAACATGGTTAAACAGCAGTTTGTAATGTATCTTATTTATGTTTTACGAAAAATTAGTCTCGTAGGTTATTAATATCGAAGTGTTAATTGGAAAATCTTATAAAAGGCATAATTAGGAGTAAATTTATTTATTTGCACGAAATTTGAGTATTTATTCAGCCAAAAATAAAAATAAAATTCAAACAACATCTTTAAACAGTTTTTTCGTGCATTTTACTGAATTTTGACACAAAATTAGTGTCGGTGAACGTTCATATCGATGTGTTAATTCGATAATCTTCTAATAGGCATAGTTAGGAGTAATTGTTTTAATTTTCACGAAATTATGTGTAGTTATGAGGCAAAAAATATTAAAGGTCGTAAACAACACGTTTAAACAGCAGTTTCTAAAGTATTTTACTTATGTTTTAAGAAAAATTAGTGTCGTAGGATAATCATATCGAAGTGTTAATCGGACAATCTTACAATAGGCATAATTAAGAGTAATTACATTAATTTTCACGAAATTATGTGTATTTATGCGGCCAAAATTTTTTAAAAAGTCAAACAACTTGTTTAAATAGCAGTTTTTAATGCATCTTACTTATGTTTTGTGCAAAATAAGCATCATAGAATATTCATATCGATGTTTCGATTTGATAGTAGTATGATATGCATAATTAGGAGTAATTGTATTTATTTGTATGAAATTATATGCAGTTATGCGGAAAAAATATATTAAAAGCTCAATCAACATGTTTAAATTGCTGTTTTTAATGCATCTTACTTATGTTATGTGCAAAATTAGTGTCGTAGGATATTCATATCGAAGTTTTAATTGGACAATCTACTAATAGGTATAATTATGAGTAATTATGTTAATTTTCACGAAATTTTATGTAGTAATGGACAATGAATGTTTTAAATCTTATACAACTTGGTCAAAACAGCAGTTTGTAATGTATCTTACTTGTGTTTTACGAAAAATTAGTCTCGTAGGATATTAATATCGAAGTGTTAATTTGACAATCTTACAATAGGCATAATTAGGAGTAAATTTATTAATTTGCACGTAATTTTGAGTATTTATTCGGCCAAAAATAAAAAAAAATTCAAACAACTTCTTTAAATAGCTTTTTTATGCATCTTACTTAATTTTTATGCAAACTTAGTGTCGTTGAACGTTCATATCGATGTGTTAATTAGATAATCTTCTAATAGGCATAGTTAGGGGTAATTGTATTAATTTTCACGAAATTATTTGTAGTTATGAGGCAAAAAATGTTAAAAATCTTAAACAACTCGTTTGAACAGCAGTTTCTAATATATCTTACTTATGTTTTATGAAAAATTAGTACCGTATGATATTCATTTCGAAGTGTTAATTGGACAACCTCATAATAGGCATAATTAGGAGTAATTATATTAATTTTCACGAAATTATGAGTAGCTAGGCGTCAAAAAATTTTGAAAATCTCAAACAACTTGTTTAAACAGCAGTTTTTAACACGTATACCTTATGTTTTGTGAAAAATTAGCATCATAGAATGTTCATATCGAAATTTTAATTGGAAAATCTTATAATAGGCATAATTAGGAGTGATTATATTAATTTGCACGAAATTATTTGTAGTTAGGCGGCCAAAATTTTTGAAAAACTGAAATAACTTGTTTAAACAGTAGTTTCTAATGTATTTTACTTATATTTTATGAAAAATTAGTGTCGTAGGATATTCATATCGAAGTGTTAATTGGACAATCTTACAATAGGCATAATTCAGAGTAATCACATTAATTTTCACGAAATTATGTGTATTTATGCGGCCAATATTTTTAAAAAAGTCAAACAACTTGTTTAAATAGCAGTTTTTAATGCATCTTACTTATGTTTTGTGCAAAATAAGCATAATAGAATATTGATATCGTTGTTTTAATTCGATAGTATTATAATATGCATAATTAGGAGTAATTTTATTTATTTGCATGAAATTATATGCGTTTATGCGGAAAAACTATTTTAAAAGCTCAATCAACATGTTTAAATAGCTGTTTTTAATGCATCTTACTTATGTTTTGGGCAAAATTAATGTCGTAAAATATTAATATCAAAGTTTTAATTTTATAATCTCCTAATAGGTATAATTATGAGTAATTATATTAATTTTCAAGAAATTATATGTAGTAATGTACAATGAATGTTTTAAATCATAAACAACATGGTTAAACAGCAGTTTGTAATGTATCTTATTTATGTTTTACGAAAAATTAGTCTCGTAGGTTATTAATATCGAAGTGTTAATTGGAAAATCTTATAAAAGGCATAATTAGGAGTAAATTTATTTATTTGCACGAAATTTGAGTATTTATTCAGCCAAAAATAAAAATAAAATTCAAACAACATCTTTAAACAGTTTTTTCGTGCATTTTACTGAATTTTGACACAAAATTAGTGTCGGTGAACGTTCATATCGATGTGTTAATTCGATAATCTTCTAATAGGCATAGTTAGGAGTAATTGTTTTTATTTTCACGAAATTATGTGTAGTTATGAGGCAAAAAATATTAAAAATCGTAAACAACACGTTTAAACAGCAGTCTCTAAAGTATTTTACTTATGTTTTAAGAAAAATTAGTGTCGTAGGATAATCATATCGAAGTGTTAATCGGACAATCTTACAGTAGGCATAATTAAGAGTAATTACATTAATTTTCACGAAATTATGTGTATTTATGCGGCCAAAAAATTTAAAAAAGTCAAACAACTTGTTTAAATAGCAGTTTTTAATGCATCTTACTTATGTTTTGTGCAAAATAAGCATCATAGAATATTCATATCGATGTTTCGAATTTGATAGTAGTATGATATGCATAATTAGGAGTAATTGTATTTATTTGTATGAAATTATATGCAGTTATGCGGAAAAAATATATTAAAAGCTCAATCAACATGTTTAAATTGCTGTTTTTAATGCATCTTACTTATGTTATGTGCAAAATTAGTGTCGTAGGATATTCATATCGAAGTTTTAATTGGACAATCTACTAATAGGTATAATTATGAGTAATTATGTTAATTTTCACGAAATTTTATGTAGTAATGGACAATGAATGTTTTAAATCTTATACAACTTGGTCAAAACAGCAGTTTGTAATGTATCTTACTTGTGTTTTACGAAAAATTAGTCTCGTAGGATATTAATATCGAAGTGTTAATTGGACAATCTTACAATAGGCATAATTAGTAGTAAATTTATTAATTTGCACGTAATTTTGAGTATTTATTCAGCCAAAAATTTTAAAAAAAAATTCAAACAACTTCTTTAAATAGCTTTTTAATGCATCTTACTTAATTTTTATGCAAACTTAGTGTCGTTGAACGTTCATATCGATGTGTTAATTAGATAATCTTCTAATAGGCATAGTTAGGGGTAATTGTATTAATTTTCATGAAATTATGTGTAGTTATGAGGCAAAAAATGTTAAAAATCTTAAACAACTCGTTTGAACAGCAGTTTCTAATATATCTTACTTATGTTTTATGAAAAATTAGTACCGTATGATATTCATTTCGAAGTGTTAATTGGACAACCTCATAATAGGCATAATTAGGAGTAATTATATTAATTTTCACGAAATTATGAGTAGCTAGGCGTCCAAAAATTTTGAAAATTTCAAACAACTTGTTTAAACAGCAGTTTTTAACACATATTCCTTATGTTTTGTGAAAAATTAGCATCATAGAATGTTCATATCGAAATTTTAATTGGAAAATCTTATAATAGACATAATTAGGAGTGATTATATTAATTTGCAAGAAATTATTTGTAGTTAGGCGGCCAAAAATTTTGAAAAACTGAAATAACTTGTTTAAACAGTAGTTTCTAATGTATTTTACTTATGTTTTATGAAAAATTAGTGTCGAAGGATATTTATATCGAAGTGTTAATTGAAAAATCTTACAATAGGCATAATTAAGAGTAAACACATTAATTTTCATGAAATTATGTGTATTTATGCGCCCAAAAAATTAAAAAACGTAAAACAACTTGTTTAAATAGCAGTTTATAATGCATCTTACTTATGTTTTGTGCAAAATAATCATCATAGAATATTCATATTGTTGTTTTAATTTGATAGTATTATAATATGCATAATTAGGAGTAATTTTATTTATTTGCATGAAATTATATACAGTTATGCGGAAAAAATATTTTAAAAGCTCAATCAACATGTTTAAACAGCTGTTTTTAATGCATCTTACTTATGTTTTGGGCAAAATTAATGTCGTAAAATATTAATATCAAAGTTTTAATTTTATAATCTCCTAATAGGTATAATTATGAATAGTTATATTAATTATCACGAAATTATATGTAGTAATGTACAATGAATGTTTTAAATCATAAACAACATGGTTAAACAGCAGTTTGTAATGTATCTTATTTATGTTTTACGAAAAATTAGTCTCGTAGGTTATTAATATCGAAGTGTTAATTAGAAAATCTTATAAAAGGCATAATTAGGAGTAAATTTATTAATTTGCATGAAATTTGAGTATTTATTCAGCCAAAAATAAAAATAAAATTCAAACAACTTCTTTAAACAGTTTTTTCATGCATTTTACTGAATTTTGACACAAAATTAGTGTCGTTGAACGTTCATATCGATGTGTTAATTCAATAATCTTCTAATAGGCATAGTTAGGAGTAATGTTTTAATTTTCATGAAATTATGTGTAGTTATGAGGCAAAAAATATTAAAAATGGTAAACAACACGTTTAAACAGCAGTTTCTAAAGTATTTTACTTATGTTTTAAGAAAAATTAGTGTCGTAGGATATTCATATCGAAGTGTTAATCGGACAATCTTACAGTAGGCATAATTAAGAGTAATTACATTAATTTTCACGAAATTATGTGTATTTATGCGGCCAAAAAATTTAAAAAAGTCAAACAACTTGTTTAAATAGCAGTTTTTAATGCATCTTACTTATGTTTTGTGCATAAAAGCATCATAGAATATTCATATCGATGTTTCAATTTGATAGTAGTATGATATGCATAATTAGGAGTAATTGTATTTATTTGTATGAAATTATTAGCAGTTATGCGGAAAAAATATATTAAAAGCTCAATCAACATGTTTAAATTGCTGTTTTTAATGCATCTTACTTATGTTATGTGCAAAATTAGTGTCGTAGGATATTCATATCGAAGTTTTAATTGGACAATCTACTAATAGGTATAATTATGAGTAATTATGTTAATTTTCACGAAATTAACATTATGTAGTAATGGACAATGAATGTTTTAAATCTTATACAACTTGGTCAAAACAGCAGTTTGTAATGTATCTTACTTGTGTTTTACGAAAAATTAGTCTCGTAGGATATTAATATCGAAGTGTTAATTTGACAATCTTACAATAGGCATAATTAGGAGTAAATTTATTAATTTGCACGTAATTTTGAGTATTTATTCGGCCAAAAATAAAAAAAAATTCAAACAACTTCTTTAAACAGCTTTTTAATGCATCTTACTTAATTTTTATGCAAACTTAGTGTCGTTGAACGTTCATATCGATGTGTTAATTAGATAATCTTCTAATAGGCATAGTTAGGGGTAATTGTATTAATTTTCACGAAATTATGTGTAGTTATGAGGCAAAAAATGTCAAAAATCTTAAACAACTCGTTTGAACAGCAGTTTCTAATATATCTTACTTATGTTTTATGAAAAATTAGTACCGTATGATATTCATTTCGAAGTGTTAATTGGACAACCTCATAATAGGCATAATTAGGAGTAATTATATTAATTTTCACGAAATTATGAGTAGCTAGGCAGCCAAAAATTTTGAAAATTTCAAACAACTTGTTTAAACAGCAGTTTTTAACACATATTCCTTATGTTTTGTGAAAAATTAGCATCATAGAATGTTCATATCGAAATTTTAATTGGAAAATCTTATAACAGACATAATTAGGAGTGATTATATTAATTTGCAAGAAATTATTTGTAGTTAGGCGGCCAAAAATTTTGAAAAACTGAAATAACTTGTTTAAACAGTAGTTTCTAATGTATTTTACTTATGTTTTATGAAAAATTAGTGTCGTAGGATATTTATATCGAAGTGTTAATTGAAAATCTTACAATAGGCATAATTAAGAGTAAACACATTAATTTTCATGAAATTATGTGTATTTATGCGCCCAAAAAATTAAAAAAGTCAAACAACTTGTTTAAATAGCAGTTTTTAATGCATCTTACTTATGTTTTGTGCAAAATAGGCATCATAGAATATTCATATTGTTGTTTTAATTTGATAGTATTATAATATGCATAATTAGGAGTAATTTTATTTATTTGCATGAAATTATATACAGTTATGCGGAAAAAATATTTTAAAAGCTCAATCAACATGTTTAAACAGCTGTTTTTAATGCATCTTACTTATGTTTTGGGCAAAATTAATGTCGTAAAATATTAATATCAAAGTTTTAATTTTATAATCTCCTAATAGGTATAATTATGAATAGTTATATTAATTATCACGAAATTATATGTAGTAATGTACAATGAATGTTTTAAATCATAAACAACATGGTTAAACAGCAGTTTGTAATGTATCTTATTTATGTTTTACGAAAAATTAGTCTCGTAGGTTATTAATATCGAAGTGTTAATTAGAAAATCTTATAAAAGGCATAATTAGGAGTAAATTTATTAATTTGCATGAAATTTGAGTATTTATTCAGCCAAAAATAAAAATAAAATTCAAACAACTTCTTTAAACAGTTTTTTCATGCATTTTACTGAATTTTTACACAAAATTAGTGTAGTTGAACGTTCATATCGATGTGTTAATTCAATAATCTTCTAATAGGCATAGTTAGGAGTAAATGTTTTAATTTTCATGATATTATATGTAGTTATGAGGCAAAAAATATTAAACATGGTAAACAACACGTTTAAACAGCAGTTTCTAAAGTATTTTACTTATGTTTTAAGAAATATTAGTGTCGTAGGATATTCATATCGAAGTGTTAATCGGACAATCTTACAGTAGGCATAATTAAGAGTAATTACATTAATTTTCACGAAATTATGTGTATTTATGCGGCCAAAAAATTTAAAAAAGTCAAACAACTTGTTTAAATAGCAGTTTTTAATGCATCTTACTTATGTTTTGTGCATAATAAGCATCATAGAATATTCATATCGATGTTTCAATTTGATAGTAGTATGATATGCATAATTAGGAGTAATTGTATTTATTTGTATGAAATTATATGCAGTTATGCGGAAAAAATATATTAAAAGCTCAATCAACATGTTTAAATTGCTGTTTTTAATGCATCTTACTTATGTTATGTGCAAAATTAGTGTCATAGGATATTCATATCGAAGTTTTAATTGGACAATCTCCTAATAGGTATAATTATGAGTAATTATATTAATTTTCACGAAATTTTATGTAGTAATGGACAATGAATGTTTTAAATCTTATACAACTTGGTCAAAACAGCAGTTTGTAATGTATCTTACTTGTGTTTTACGAAAAATTAGTCTCGTAGGATATTAATATCAAAGTGTTAATTTGACAATCTTACAATAGGCATAATTAGGAGTAAATTTATTAATTTGCACGTAATTTTGAGTATTTATTCGGACAAAAATTAAAAAAAAATTCAAACAACTTCTTTAAACAGCTTTTTAATGCATCTTACTTAATTTTTATGCAAACTTAGTGTCGTTGAACGTTCATATCGATGTGTTAATTAGATAATCTTCTAATAGGCATAGTTAGGGGTAATTGTATTAATTTTCAGGAAATTATGTGTAGTTATGAGGCAAAAAATGTCAAAAATCTTAAACAACTCGTTTGAACAGCAGTTTCTAATATATCTTACTTATGTTTTATGAAAAATTAGTACCGTATGATATTCGTTTCGAAGTGTTATTTGGACAACCTCATAATAGGCATAATTAGGAGTAATTATATTAATTTTCACGAAATTATGAGTAGCTAGGCGGCCAAAAATTTTGAAAATTTCAAACAACTTGTTTAAACAGCAGTTTTTAACACATATTCCTTATGTTTTGTGAAAAATTAGCATCATAGAATGTTCATATCGAAATTTTAATTGGAAAATCTTATAACAGACATAATTAGGAGTGATTATATTAATTTGCAAGAAATTATTTGTAGTTAGGCGGCCAAAAATTTTGAAAAACTGAAATAACTTGTTTAAACAGTAGTTTCTATTGTATTTTACTTATGTTTTATGAAAAATTAGTGTCGTAGGATATTTATATCGAAGTGTTAATTGAAAAATCTTACAATAGGCATAATTAAGAGTAAACACATTAATTTTCATGAAATTATGTGTATTTATGCGCCCAAAAAATTAAAAAAATCAAACAACTTGTTTAAATAGCAGTTTTTAATGCATCTTACTTATGTTTTGTGCAAAATAGGCATCATAGAATATTCATATTGTTGTTTTAATTTGATAGTATTATAATATGCATAATTAGGAGTAATTTTATTTATTTGCATGAAATTATATACAGTTATGCGGAAAAAATATTTTAAAAGCTCAATCAACATGTTTAAACAGCTGTTTTTAATGCATCTTACTTATGTTTTGGGCAAAATTAATGTCGTAAAATATTAATATCAAAGTTTTAATTTTATAATCTCCTAATAGGTATAATTATGAATAGTTATATTAATTATCACGAAATTATATGTAGTAATGTACAATGAATGTTTTAAATCATAAACAACATGGTTAAACAGCAGTTTGTAATGTATCTTATTTATGTTTTACGAAAAATTAGTCTCGTAGGTTATTAATATCGAAGTGTTAATTAGAAAATCTTATAAAAGGCATAATTAGGAGTAAATTTATTAATTTGCATGAAATTTGAGTATTTATTCAGCCAAAAATAAAAATAAAATTCAAACAACTTCTTTAAACAGTTTTTTCATGCATTTTACTGAATTTTTACACAAAATTAGTGTCGTTGAACGTTCATATCGATGTGTTAATTCAATAATCTTCTAATAGGCATAGTTAGGAGTAAATGTTTTAATTTTCATGAAATTATGTGTAGTTATGAGGCAAAAAATATTAAAAATGGTAAACAACACGTTTAAACAGCAGTTTCTAAAGTATTTTACTTATATTTTAAGAAAAATTAGTGTCGTAGGATATTCATATCGAAGTGTTAATCGGACAATCTTACAGTAGGCATAATTAAGAGTAATTACATTAATTTTCACGAAATTATGTGTATTTATGCGGCCAAAAAATTTAAAAAAGTCAAACAACTTTTTTAAATAGCAGTTTTTAATGCATCTTACTTATGTTTTGTGCATAATAAGCATCATAGAATATTCATATCGATGTTTCAATTTGATAGTAGTATGATATGCATAATTGGGAGTAATTGTATTTATTTGTATGAAATTATATGCAGTTATGCGGAAAAAATATATTAAAAGCTCAATCAACATGTTTAAATTGCTGTTTTTAATGCATCTTACTTATGTTATGTGCAAAATTAGTGTCGTAGGATATTCATATCGAAGTTTTAATTGGACAATCTACTAATAGGTATAATTATGAGTAATTATGTTAATTTTTACGAAATTAACATTATGTAGTAATGGACAATGAATGTTTTAAATCTTATACAACTTGGTCAAAACAGCAGTTTGTAATGTATCTTACTTGTGTTTTACGAAAAATTAGTCTCGTAGGATATTAATATCGAAGTGTTAATTTGACAATCTTACAATAGGCATAATTAGGAGTAAATTTATTAATTTGCACGTAATTTTGAGTATTTATTCGGCCAAAAATAAAAAAAAATTCAAACAACTTCTTTAAACAGCTTTTTAATGCATCTTACTTAATTTTTATGCAAACTTAGTGTCGTTGAACGTTCATATCGATGTGTTAATTAGATAATATTCTAATAGGCATAGTTAGGGGAAATTGTATTAATTTTCACGAAATTATGTGTAGTTATGAGGCAAAAAATGTCAAAAATCTTAAACAACTCGTTTGAACAGCAGTTTCTAATATATCTTACTTATGTTTTATGAAAAATTAGTACCGTATGATATTCGTTTCGAAGTGTTAATTGGACAACCTCATAATAGGCATAATTAGGAGTAATTATATTAATTTTCACGAAATTATGAGTAGCTAGGCGGCCAAAAATTTTAAAAATTTCAAACAACTTGTTTAAACAGCAGTTTTTAACACATATTCCTTATGTTTTGTGAAAAATTAGCATCATAGAATGTTCATATCGAAATTTTAATTGGAAAATCTTATAACAAACATAATTAGGAGTGATTATATTAATTTGTAAGAAATTATTTGTAGTTAGGCGGCCAAAAATTTTGAAAAACTGAAATAACTTGTTTAAACAGTAGTTTCTAATGTATTTTACTTATGTTTTATGAAAAATTAGTGTCGTAGGATATTTATATCGAAGTGTTAATTGAAAAATCTTACAATAGGCATAATTAAGAGTAAACACATTAATTTTCATGAAATTATGTGTATTTATGCGCCCAAAAAATTAAAAAAGTCAAACAACTTGTTTAAATAGCAGTTTTTAATGCATCTTACTTATGTTTTTTGCAAAATAGGCATCATAGAATATTCATATTGTTGTTTTAATTTGATAGTATTATAATATGCATAATTAGGAGTAATTTTATTTATTTGCATGAAATTATATACAGTTATGCGGAAAAAAATATTTTAAAAGCTCAATCAACATGTTTAAACAAATGTTTTTTAATGCATCTTACTTATGTTTTGGGCAAAATTAATGTCGTAAAATATTAATATCAAAGTTTTAATTTTATAATCTCCTAATAGGTATAATTATGAATAGTTATATTAATTATCACGAAATTATATGTAGTAATGTACAATGAATGTTTTAAATCATAAACAACATGGTTAAACAGCAGTTTGTAATGTATCTTATTTATGTTTTACGAAAAATTAGTCTCGTAGGTTATTAATATCGAAGTGTTAATTAGAAAATCTTATAAAAGGCATAATTAGGAGTAAATTTATTAATTTGCATGAAATTTGAGTATTTATTCAGCCAAAAATAAAAATAAAATTCAAACAACTTCTTTAAACAGTTTTTTCATGCATTTTACTGAATTTTTACACAAAATTAGTGTCGTTGAACGTTCATATCGATGTGTTAATTCAATAATCTTCTAATAGGCATAGTTAGGAGTAAATGTTTTAATTTTCATGAAATTATGTGTAGTTATGAGGCAAAAAATATTAAAAATGGTAAACAACACGTTTAAACAGCAATTTCTAAAGTAATTTACTTATGTTTTAAGAAAAATTAGTGTCGTAGGATATTCATATCGAAGTGTTAATCGGACAATCTTACAGTAGGCATAATTAAGAGTAATTACATTAATTTTCACGAAATTATGTGTATTTATGCGGCCAAAAAATTTAAAAAAGTCAAACAACTTGTTTAAATAGCAGTTTTTAATGCATCTTACTTATGTTTTGTGCATAATAAGCATCATAGAATATTCATATCGATGTTTCAATTTGATAGTAGTATGATATGCATAATTGGGAGTAATTGTATTTATTTGTATGAAATTATATGCAGTTATGCGGAAAAAATATATTAAAAGCTCAATCAACATGTTTAAATTGCTGTTTTTAATGCATCTTACTTATGTTATGTGCAAAATTAGTGTCGTAGGATATTCATATCGAAGTTTTAATTGGACAATCTACTAATAGGTATAATTATGAGTAATTATGTTAATTTTCACGAAATTTTATGTAGTAAAGGACAATGAATGTTTTAAATCTTATACAACTTGGTCAAAACAGCAGTTTGTAATGTATCTTACTTGTGTTTTACGAAAAATTAGTCTCGTAGGATATTAATATCGAAGTGTTAATTTGACAATCTTACAATAGGCATAATTAGGAGTAAACTTATTAATTTGCACGTAATTTTGAGTATTTATTCGGCCAAAAATAAAAAAAAATCAAACAACTTCTTTAAATAGCTTTTTTATGCATCTTACTTAATTTTTATGCAAACTTAGTGTCGTTGAACGTTCATATCGATGTGTTAATTAGATAATCTTCTAATAGGCATAGTTAGGGGTAATTGTATTAATTTTCACGAAATTATGTGTAGTTATGAGGCAAAAAATGTCAAAAATCTTAAACAACTCGTTTGAACAGCAGTTTCTAATATATCTTACTTATGTTTTATGAAAAATTAGTACCGTATGATATTCGTTTCGAAGTGTTAATTGGACAACCTCATAATAGGCATAATTAGGAGTAATTATATTAATTTTCATGAAATTATGAGTAGCTAGGCGGCCAAAAATTTTGAAAATTTCAAACAACTTGTTTAAACAGCAGTTTTTAACACATATTCCTTATGTTTTGTGAAAAATTAGCATCATAGAATGTTCATATCGAAATTTTAATTGGAAAATCTTATAACAGACATAATTAGGAGTGATTATATTAATTTGCAAGAAATTATTTGTAGTTAGGCGGCCAAAAATTTTGAAAAACTGAAATAACTTGTTTAAACAGTAGTTTCTAATGTATTTTACTTATGTTTTATGAAAAATTAGTGTCGTAGGATATTTATATCGAAGTGTTAATTGAAAAATCTTACAATAGGCATAATTGATTCTTTATTATATTTTATTATTATTCTTTATATGATTAAATTTTTAATCCAAATTTGAGCGATTAGGATACCGTGTACTTCAATGTTTAGTGTGGGCGGCCATATCCGAGACTGAAATCTAGTTCGTGATACTATATTATTATATTTATCCGGCTTATTTAGGATCTTAATATTGTCCGAAGGGCTTTCTCCTTTGGCCCTTGGTTGGTACAAAGAAAGTCGGGATGCGGTTTGCTGGCCTTAGTAGGTACAGTGTAGGCTCTCATTTGTTTATATTTCGTTTTGATACTTTTACGGGATGCGGTCCTCTGACCCTTGTTTGGTACAGTGTAGTCTCCCATTTGATTTCGATTTGTTAATTCACGAGTAGTTATCTCCTTTGGCGATATGGCAACTGAAGACATATTTATCCGTTTGTTTTTATTTTGTAAGGTGAATTACCAGATTTAGCAGACCAGAGTACGTGCTTATGCACGCTCACTCTCCTAGGGCGTTATCGCCTCGGGAGCCCGAATTGTCGTTTATGCGGCATTGGCGCCGCATAAACATAAAGTCCTAAGTTCGTAAGTTGGGTCGCTGGTGGCGCCCGCTTAGGCAAGGCCCAAGTTCGTAAGTTGGGACGCTGGTGGCGCCCTCTTGGGATAGATCTGGTGATTTACAAATCGGCATATTTATTTCGGGTGTTTGTTTCTCATACCTTATATTTTATACTATATTACGATTTCCACAGATTTTCTATTTCGGGGTTATTTGTCATTTCATGTCACTCATGTAGGTGTGTTCTCAATATGTATAAAATAGTAATACATTAACATATATTAAAATATTTCATTGCATTCAAAATTCGGTATTGGTATTTGGGTCCAGTCTAGGAAAGAAGATCAAATCTTAAGGCTGGATCTAAATCAGTACTGAGTAATTTAAAAATTACTCACGTTTCCACGGTGGTTGTGGGATCTAGATTTATAGGAGCGGGATCGAGTATTTGATGAGAGTGTTAGGTGCAGTCCTGCGTGATATCAGAGGTGCTTCGCCGCATTAGCACAGTGAGGCGGGTAGATGATTAGGACTTATCGGAATCGGGTTTTTGGTTTCTTTCTTTGGGCTTTATTTGAGAGATTTTGCTACCCATTCCGATGGAGTTAGCCCCGCCGGTGTCTGGCGTTGTATTTATCTGTATATTATGGACTGTTTTGTTTTGTATTATTATTATTGTTTTATTTATTCTGGGATTTACTTTATTTTTATTCACTTAACCTTTCGTACGCACGTCTCGTCGTGCGTACGTGGCGGGATTAAGCACCCCTAATCCGTTTTATTATTTCTGGGGTGTGACACCAGGAGCCCAAAATATGAAAACGGGATCCGACGCCCACGGTACCGCCGAAAATGAGCCCGGGAGCGCAAAATATGAAAACGGGATCCGACGCCCACGGTACCGCCGAAAATGAGTCCGGGAGCGCTAAAAATGAAAACGGGACCCGACGCCCTCGGTACTGCCGAAAGCGAGTACGGGGACGCAAAAAATGAAAACGGGACCCGAAGCCCTCAGAACAGCTGAAAACGAGTCCGGGAGCGCAAAACATGAAAAAGAGACCCGACGCCGTCTGCACCGCCGAAAACCTGTCCGGGGGCGCAAAACATGAAAACACGACCCGACGCCCTCGGTACCGCCGAAAACGAGACGAAATAACCTCCGCACAGCCGAAAACGTGTTCGGGAGCGAAAACATGAAAACGGGACCCGATGCCGTCGGTACCGCCAAAAACGAGTGCGGGGACGCAAAATATGAAAACGAGACCCGACGCCCTCGAAACCGCCGAAATTGAGTCCGGGAGAGCAAAACATGAAAACGAGACCTGACACCCTCCGCACCGCGAAAATGTGTCCTGGAGTGAAGACATTAAACGGTACCCGACACCGTCGGTGCCGTAAAAAATGAGTTTGGGCGCGCAAAACATGAGAACGGGAGCCGACGCCCATGGTACCGTCGAAAACGAGTCCGGGAGCGCAAAATATGAAAACAAGAGCCTACGCCCTCCGCACCGCCAAAAACATATTCGGTAGCGCAAAACATGAAAACGGGATCCGACGCCCATGGTACCGCCGAAAACGAGTATGGGGGCCCAAAACATGAAAACGGGAGCCGACGCCCTCGATACCGCCGAAAACGAGTTCGGGAGCGCAAAACATGAAAACGAGACCCGACGCCCTCCGCAACGCTGAAAACGTGTCCGGGAGCGAAAACATTTAAACAGGACCCGACGCCGTCGCTACCGCCGAAAATGAGTGCGGGGACGCAAAACATGAAAACGAGACCCGACGCCCTCGGTACCGCCAAAAAATGAGTGAGGGAGCGCAAAACATGAAAACGGGACCCGACTCCCTCCTCACCGCCGAAAACGTGTCCTGGAGTGAAAACATGAAAACGGGCAGCACTAGAGTGGGCCCCACACATGATAAATAAAGGAAGAGAGAGGGTGTGCCACGTGGCAGCACCAGAGTGGGCCCCACACATGACACGTGGCACTCACTTGTTGGTCCACATCAGCAACCACTTCACCAAACAGAGACACATGGCACAATGCTATTGGTGCAAACCACCACCCGGCCAATCCTCTTCCACTTAATCCCCTTTTTCATGGCCACATATCTTTACGGATAAGGAATGGAGAAATCTTTCTTCTGTTCCACAAATCAAATGGTTCTTTTCCTCCGGGAGAAGCCATCTCTTTCTCAACAATATTTTCTTTTTTTCATTTGATCCAAGAGCTTTCCCTTAGATAGGAACAGATTTGCTAAATACTGATAACTCTCCAACAGAATATGAGAAGAGAAAGATCCTTTACATAAGGAACTATTGATTCTAAGTCTTCTTTGCCTGACGACGAGCCAACAATTCGGTGTGCTTTTCTTGCTTATTGAACCAATTTTCATTGAAAGATGAAGAAGGATACTTATCTAGGTCGAGAAAGCTAACTGAATCCAACTTGGATTGAGAGTTCAATTGACTCAGGGTTATTTGGACCAATTAGAAGTCAGAGGGCTTAATTGAATCAACTCTGATAATTGAGGGGCCATTTGTAGACTCTCTTGAGAATAATACAAATGTATTTATTATAATATATAGTATAATCAAACCCATAATATTATAATGTAAACACATGCTTTAAAAAAATAACGTGTATTAGATTTCTTTTTGACAAAACAACGTTACTTTTTGCTTCTCTCTCCTAAAGCGGAGTCGGAATTTTAGATTGGGGGTCGAGACTTGAAGGGTCAGACATTCGAGAAAGAAATATTGAGGTCAAACATATAAATTTTTGAATTTTTTTTATAAAATTATATATATTTTTTAGATATTTTAAAAAATTAAAGGAGGATGAGCCCCAGCCTCTAAATCGGCCACTGCTCTCTCCTAGTACCGACCTCACTATTTTTCTTCTGCACCTTTTGCCTATTCCAACTTCCAAACATGCAGTGTTACAACGTACTGGCTATTGATCAGACGGAACAAGTTCATTTTTTTTTTACTTTTTTAGGGTCTATGTTTGTATTTTATTATTTTATTTATTTTTAATCTGTATTAACTTTTTTATTTTATTTAACGAAAATTCATAGTAAGCTTTTCATGTGCTATACATAAAAAGTGTAATCCTTTCTGTTCATTTTCATTAATATAAATGTCTGAATAATATAAATAATAGTATTGACAGAGTTATTTTGAGTGAAAAGGAGACTGACCATGCAGGATTTTACATAAAATGTAATGAGAATATTTGGATCTCACTATCAAATTGATTGTCAAATGAGATTTGACAATTGTCATTTTGATTTCAGAGATATAATGACTAAATAAAATTAAACAATTTTCTAAATTTGACAATATATTTGACAAGCCACGCAGTGAAAAAAAGAGAAAAATCTCTTTGCTCGCGCGGAAGTGAAGATGCAGAGAGTGCCATCACTCAATCTAATCTCCATATCAAAATCTATTAGTATACCAAATTTAATATTTTTTTTGGAATTCATTTGCTATTTTTTTTGGATAGGGGGAAAATCGTCATTTTTGGATGAATCAAAATTCTCAGATCAAGTCATTTTCTCCTCATCAGAAAAAATAGCAAAAAAAAATCTAAAAAATATAAAATTTGGTTTACTAATATATTTTGATATGAAGATTAGATTGAACGGTTCGAGTCGATTATTTCTAACTTAAAATTAAAAATAGAGCGCAAAACACACAACGTCTCTGTGTTTTGCAAAGCACCATAGTCGGACTCTATATATATAGAGAGAAAGAGAGTAAATATACCGTGAGCTTAACTCAAAAAGTATATCAAATCATCTCCAAATTTTAATTTATCATGCTCATTAAATTATTTATATGAAAATCTTGTGGGATGCAAAAATTTAAAGTGTTTTGAGCTTTTTAAGTCATAATTTTTAATTTTTGAAAATTAGCTCTAAAAATAATAATAAAATATTTAATATTTGAACATCATTTCGTTATGAAATTAGATTAGTGTTGCGCTGAAATAAATTATAAAATTACTTTTTTGACAATTTCATCGATGGAGTATCCATTTTCTTTTCTGAAAATCACTGTCTGTCAATCTGATGTGGCAGGCTTTGCAAATCTATTTACTATTTCAGCGATAGAGATGCTCTGAGTAACGCATTTTCCATTTTAGAAACGAAATTAGAATTTAAATATAACTATTTATTTTTAGGTACTGCTAATAGTACCCTTAACTAAATCCCCCGTCCGCGTCCCCCATGTCTCCGGCATGTGTGCAATTAGGGGTGTCAAATGGCTGAAACGGTGATGAAACAGTGTTGTTTCGTCAACCATTTAGTTTAATAAACGAAATAAAAAACAGTTTCGTTTAATAAACGAAATAGAAAATCATTTCGTTTATCACAAAATGGAACGAAACACGAAATTTCGTGTATTTTACACTGAAATAACGAAATAAGAAATACTGTTTCATTAACCGTTTCGTTCTTTGCGCGAAATAGAAAATAATTGCGTTAACCGTTTCGTTTAATAGACGAAACAAAAATTCATTTCGTTAACCATTTTGTTACCACGAAATAAAATGAAACACGGTCGAAACAGAATTCGTTGACAACCCTATGCGCAATTGATCTAGCTCCTTTGAACAGTCAAAATAGCGAAAAAATAATCCTTGAATATTCACGGTTTTCTTCTAAACTGACTAAAAGGGAATTCGGATTAATCATCTAGATATCATGGACAATTTGGATCCATGTAATCAGACACGTTAAATTTTTTTGTTATTATATTGCATGTGCTGTTTTTTCTATTTCAATATATATACATTATGAATTTAATATATAATTGGTTTGATGTGATAGGTGTTTACATTTGAAATAAAAGTGATTATATTTTAGTTTATGTGTTTTACTTGTGATTATATCTGTGTGTTTATATATTCAATGTCGGTATTCATAATTAGCACTAAAATATTAATAATTTTAAGGAAACATTATTGATGTTTGTTTGTTTATATATTTAAAGTCGGTGTTCATAAGTGACACTCAAATATACTTGTTAGTTTATTCTTTACTGTAATAAAAAATAAATACCTAATTAGCAGTTATGAACACTGTAGTGATGTATATAAACACACAAACATATAATTATAAATCTAAACTCTTGATTTCATATATTTATATTTTGCTTTTAGGTGTTTATATCTTATATTTAAGTGTTTATATTTTGCTTTCATGTGTTTATATTTCAATAGTAGGTGTTTATATCTTGATTTCAGTGTTTGTATCTCATTTTTTGGTATTTATATTTTGATTTCATATTTTGATATTTATATTTTATTTTTAGGTGTTTATGTTTTCTTTCAGGTATTTATATTTTATTTTGTAGTATATTTTTCTTGCTTTCCTATATTATTTTGGCAGATATATATTTCCATCTATTTCCAAATATTGTTTGCCAGAGATGTTTCTCATATAATCTAATAAGTATATATTCTCATCGTTTTTCTTAAAAATTATCATCACTTGCATAAAAAAAAGTCACCTGGAGATAATTTTGTTCACAATTATTCGCAGTGCTCACACTCATAAATATTGATATACAAATCACTTAATTTGTGATATTTAATGTCCATTAAATTATTTATTTGCGAAAAATAAGAATGTCTTAATACACCCTTATCATGTAGTACTGGATATTTTCTCGAGCATTAGAGAGAATGAAAACAACTACAATATTTGATAGGAATAGGATGTACATAAATATCTTTCTTGGTTGGCACATTAATTCTTGCGCATATCATGATGATTGACAAATCAATTATAAATCTCCACAAACAAGCTCGATACATGCATATGCGTTGTCTAAATAATTAGCAAATATCTACAATTTTTTTTTAATTTGTCACACCTTTCAATTATATATATAGCATAAGAATTAGATACATTATAAACATTTGATATAGCCCGGATCATTCATTTTTATTATAAATGAGGAAAAAAGTAAATAATCAAGCTAATCATGGCTGTAACGTGTAAGGAAATAGACATGTGTAAATATAGAGTTCGTTAAATGTCAAAAGAAATCAAATTATTTTTTTGCATTTATCGAATTGTAAAAAAAAATGCACTATCTATGGAACATTATTCACGAGATTTATACAAAAAAATATTTATTTTGTAAAATTATCAATATTTTGAAACATCAATTATCTGGATTGTAAAACAATAATAATTAATTCCCAAATCATTAATTTAGAGCTCACCCAATTATATTAAAATCATGAATGAAAGTGTATATATATATATATATATATAGTCCGACTATGGTGCTTTGCAAAATACAGAAAACACCAACACATATTAATATAATAACTTTTTCTTTTGTTTTATTCATTTTTCTTTATTTTATTTATTTCTTTTTAATCCTTTTTATTTTACTTTTGATTTTAAAATTTATTTTTCTAACTTATAAAATCTATTAATCAATTTCTCTATTTTTAACAAATTAATTATTATAATTATAATTAAGTAATGCGTGATTATAAAAATAATACGTGTGCTTTGCGCTCTATTCTTAATTTTATGTCAGAAATGACCGATCTGAACCGTTCAATCTAATCTTCATATCAAAATTTATTAGTAAACCAAAATTTATAGTTTTTTAAATTTTTTGCTAATTTTTCTCGTGAGGAGAAAAATGACTTGATCTGAGAATTCTGGTTCATCCAAAAATGACGATTTCCCCCCTATCCAAAAAAATAGCAAATGAATTCTAAAAAATATGAAATTTGGTTTACTAATAGATTGGATATAGAGATTAGATTGAGCGGTTTGAATCAATCATTTCTGATTTAAAATTAATAATAGAGCGCAAAGCACACAACGCTCTTGTGTTTTGCAAAACACCATAGCCTAATTATATATATATATATAACTGGCCACAACGAATAAGATACCAAGACGTACAACCTTTATCAGACATTAGTGACCAATTAATAAAGAATGCAGTATGGTCACAAAGAACCAAAACTCAATTAAAAGGTTGAATTCTAGAGTCTAGATTCTAACCGGTTTGCAATCTCACCTAGCTTAGTTGAATTAAGTACAATCCGTAGAACGGTTTAAGTGCTGTGCTGTCTTCTCACCACAGAAGAACAGATACAAAATATACTTTGAAAAGTCAATTGATCTAATTAACAATACTTGCCTCCATCCATTTACACTTTGCTTTAGAGTCGGAGAAAGAAAGTGAGAGAGTGGAATGAAGCACAGCGTTAAGCGCTGCCACTAACCGATTTAAATTTTTTTAGAATCCGTTTCAGATATCAAAATCCTTAATTTGGATATACAAATGTTATTTTTCTAAGGAAAATAGTATTACACTCTATTATTTCAATTCGGTACCGCTCGATTTAAACAAATATGACAAATTCATTTTAATTTAAATTCATAAATATTTTTTATATACATCTAGTCCGTTTGTTTCAATTATATAATTTGGTTAGGACCTTTTTGGAATAAAGATGGAAGTCAATACATCTTATTTTAAATGTTTATAGATAATTTTTATTTAGATTTTGAACTTGTGACCTCTTCAAAAAATTAAGGACTTATTTTCCTATTGGAAAATAGAGGATATATATCGATCATCTTTATTCATCGCTATTAGAATTGGTATCTGCTGTTATATATGTTTGAATGAACAAAATTAGAAAAAGTGGTATTTTTTTTATCTGAAGATTTCAATTCTCAATAAATATAATCGAAAATATCTTCCTTTTTTTATGAAAAGTAATGCCAATTCATTCAATTATTGGCTGCATATAGAAGCTATTAGTATGCGTCATTATGAACTAGATATTTTTTTTGAATAAAGCAGATTTTTTTTTCCAGAAACTTCATACAAAATACGTTCTATGATAATAACATCTACCAGTATGTTATTAATATAATTAATTGATTGATGGCAACAAGACATATCAACAAAATGTGGGGCAAAATTGACCAAGTCAACAACACAAATTACTCTTTTAAATCAAGAAGTAAACAAAAACACTTTGCATTCAGTCTATAGAATTGATTGAGAGTCAATTCTCAATTTATCATCACCTCATCTCGTCTTTGTGTCCTATATATTATTTATATTATTAAAAAAAGGACTTCAGGTTGCATGCTCAGTAGAGCTCAATTGGAGGATAAACTTCGAATTAAACAAAACTCAAAGCTTGGTTAAGCTCAACTATGGCGGGTGAAAGTGATGCGAGCGCAAGAGAGCTATACGAAACCCCTACTTGGGCTGTGGCTTTAGTGTGCGCTGTGATGATTATTATTTCTCTTTTGCTTGAGAAAGGTCTTCACCATATCGGCGAGGTATGAGTTGGTGATACCAAAATTTAGAAATTGGAAAAAGCTATTGATTAAGTTATTTATTTATTTATTTTTGAATTTGATGTTTCTGAGTACTTGGGCTTTTAATTGTTATGAATGTTTATTCCCAAAATATTGGGCTAAAACCAACTTAATTTCTGATTCTTCTAGTTGTTTTCTGTAAGAGTGAGTTTTGGTGGTCTGTACGAGGATATGGAAATAAAATTATTATAATTTTTCTCCACTTAAATTCAATTATTTTTCTTTAAAAAGAGAGCAGAAGTGCAGAACTTTCTTTTTCCTTTATTTTCACTACACAGAAACTTGATTTCCATTTTCAGTGGTTCAAGAAGAAGAACAAGATTGCTCTTAGCGAAGCTCTCGAAAAGGTCAAAAACGGTGAGCTCTTTAATCTTTTTCTTCAATTTTCTGTGCCAGTTCTCCTTAAAAAGAAGGAACAAATAATGAAATCTTCATACCAACATTTCATAACTGGTTTTGCAATTAATTTAAGCTTGATTATTCATGGAAATTGCAGAGCTGATGATCCTTGGCTTCATCTCCTTGTTGCTTGTATTCCTCCAGAACTATATTGCTAAAATATGCATACCAGCATCAGCTGGCGACATCATGTTACCATGCAGTAAAGAAGCAATAAGAAAAATCAAGAAAGGTAGACGGCTTTTGTGGACTGAAATTATGGATTTCAGTTCAAATCGTAGATACCTCGCTGCTGCTGATACAACATTCACTTGCCCTAAGGTGAGTCTGCAATCAATTTCATTATGATATAATCACAAAAGCATGCACTAGTATATCTGAGGCCATAAGTAGTCATTTACTGTCTTTTTAATTCTTTTGGTTCATTTACCATTCCTTTTTGTCTTTAGGGTTTGTCTGAAAATATATTCAGATTCCATCAAATTATTTATCTGAAAATTGTACAAGTCTGGTAGTGATAGATGATATTCTTCTGTTACAAAATAGAAAGAGAGTTTTCTGCAATTTTGGGTTGTAAATAAGCTTTTACTCTAATTAAATGCTTTACATTATTAACAGGGTAAAGTGCCTCTTATGTCAACAAAAAGTTTACATGAGTTGCACCTTTTTATATTTTTCCTGGCTGTTGTTCATGTCGTGTTCAGTGCTTCATTAATGGCTTTTGGAATAATAAAGGTTTGTAAATCGTCTCCATAATCATATTTTATTTCTCATATTTAATTTCTGTGGTTAATCATTTTGTGTTTAAATTTTTAACTTTTTTTTAATGCAGATAAGGTCCTGGAAAGAATGGGAAAAAGAGACATCATCAATTAATTATGAGTTTTTAACTGGTAAATTTCATTCAAATGGGACTTGGTAAATTTGAATGTAGTTACTCATCTCCTTAAAAAAACATTTTGTTCATAATTTTTTAACTAAGATCTCAGAACATTGTACAAACTATCACCCCTAGAATGCTTTCACACATTGGTGACAGCCTATTTTAAACAAATTCACACGGTATTACAAATGGAGATTCCATTTTTCTTTTATTATGTAACTATGTTTAATTGTTTGATGTTAGATCCTTCAAGGCTCAGGTTTGCTCGTGAGACGTCCTTTGTGCAGAATTATGCCGGTTCTTGGAACAGAAAAGTCATTATTCTTTACATTGTAAGATTTTTTTTTTGTTAACTGTTTTCATGTATTTTTTTTATCTTAAAGTCCGATTTGAACGGTATCTTTACATTTTGGTGTTTTTTTTACTGGTATTGTTAAGATCCTTTGTTAGATACTTTTTACAGTAGCTCTGTGTTTGGAACGGACAAGTCATCCTCTTTTTTTTTTCAAATATTAATATATGTTTGAGATAAAAAGATGAGGATCTAGCCTTATAATTTAAGTACTTGTAAATGATACCCAGTCTTATTTGTGCAGAGTTGCCTTAGCCACTGTTTCCTTTGATTTGTTATTATAATCTTTCTATTCGCTACTTCATACCAGTCTGCTATAAAATGATCGTCTCTTACTATGTTCTTTGCTTTTGATAGGTAAGCTTTTTTCGGCAATTTTTTACATCTGTTCGAAAGACTGATTATTTAACATTGCGCCATGGCTTCATAAATGTAAGGTTTCTCTAATTCAAGCATCTTCTTTGAACTCATGTGAATGCTATTTTTATTGACATCATTTACTTTCTTATAGGCTCATTTGAATCCTGGAGTTAAATTTAACTTTCAAAAGTATATAAGACGTTCACTAGATGATGATTTCAAAGTGGTTGTTGGAATAAGGTACTAATTAATTATAATCATTACTTTAGTTTCACCTTTTACTTATGTTTTCTATTGAGATTGTTTATTTATTTTTTATTTTTATTGTTTTGATAGTCCAATTTTGTGGGCCTGTGGAGTCATCATACTGCTTCTAAACGTACACGGCGAGTGTCTGATTTGTACTATTCGAAAGAGTTCATAGTAAAAAAAAAAAATACTCTAAACTCTTTTTTTTTGACATAACTTTCTTTTTTCCCCTCAGATTATCAAAAATTATTCTGGGTTACGATACTGCCGCTAGTTGTAAGCTCCTGCTGTGTCATGAATTTTTTCAATATTACTTAGTTCATGCGATCTCGTAACAATAGTTTGGTATATCACTTGATAGTTCATGCATGAATTCAATGAGCATTTGAATCAATCTTTTTTTTTCTTTTTGATTTGACATAATGCTTAAACTTTGAAAAGTAAATACATTATTTTCTTAAATTGAACGCAATTTTAATGATGCTTTGAAAGTATATATGCTTCTGATTTCAGTTGATTTTGGCAATTGGAATGAAGTTACAAGCCATAATTGCAACAATGGCTGTAGAGATACAACAGAGGCATGCAGTTATTCAAGGAATGCCAGTTGTGAAGTTAAGTGACCATCATTTCTGGTTTGGGCGCCCCCGATTGCTTCTGTTTCTAATTCATTTTACGTTATTTGTGGTAAGCATGCACCTTTTAGATTAGTATTTCATTATTGTGTGACTTATTATAATACAAAAAATAGCATTTGTTACTTAAATCTAAAGGAATTATTTTTTTCTTTTCTTGTAGAATGCTTTCCAGCTTACATATTTCCTCTGGATTTGGGTAAGTATGTTAATTTTAGTGTCAGAGAGCATAAATGCTATTCTGTCGTTTAATTTTGAACTTTGATGGAGGCTGCACTGAATTGTTTGTATATTGATGCAGTTTAAGTTTGGTCTAAGGTCTTGCTTCCATGAAGATTTTGGTTATGTCATTGCAAGACTGTGTATCGGGTACGTTCATACTTTGTTTAATTTCCTCAAATTGAACTTCTCTTAATCTCTTTATTTTGAAAGGATAATCATGAAGACTATGTTAACTGTCTGGTCCTTAATTTGACATTTAATACCTATAAAATATGATATACAGTCCCCTCTTAGCAATTTATGTTCCAAATTAATCTTATTAAGTTGAGTCAACTATATGTGTATATTTATCAAGAACACAATTAAGGCTCAATAAATCTTCATTTTGGTAATTAGTTGTAATCTATTTAAGCATTGAATGATTAATCCAAATTGAGCCAGGTGGCACCAGAAAATGATAAATCCCTGATCAACAGGTGGCATGGTTTCATACTTATTAATGCTTTACTTTGACATCATATAGAACTACAGTACACGTCCTCTGCAGCTACATCACACTTCCTCTCTATGCACTCGTATCTCAGGTGAGTTACACTTTACACCATCGATTTCTAAGACTGCATATACAAGTCTCCTTTTCACTAATAATTAAACTACAAAATCATTATTCATTAATTACAACTTGTTTTTTAGATGGGATCAAACATCAAAACGTCTATTTTTGACGAGAGAGCATCAAAGGCACTCAAAAAATGGCATGATGAAGCCAAGAAACATAACAAAAATGAAAAGTTGAATTCGGGATCTGTCTCTGTAAGTCCAAGCGCCGCACAAAGCCCAATGACATCACCTAGATCTCGCCATGTGTACCAGAATAGATCTATGGGATATGCTGGTGATGGTTTTAGAAAGTCACATCCTGACAATGAGTTCTCAGACATCAAAATTGAGATTCCAGTAGCAAGATCTGAGCTGAGCCAGCAAAATGTAGTGCAGGGACTGCAGCTAAGCATAGAAAAGGGAAGAGATAGAAGAGATGAAGGTGACTTCTCATTTGCGAAACTCGATACAAGAAATTAAATAAATAGGATCTCTTAGTGATCTGATTTTTTATGTGTTGTAACTATATTAGTTGGTTTTTTTTTTATGAAATCTTACTTGACATGTTTAATTTACATAACATCTATTAGATATTGTAAAATAATTCCAAATGAGTTGCTGTTATCAATATTGATATTAATATTACTAAAACATCATCATCATCATCGTATCACTATCATCAAGAAAAGCAATACTATAACTATATATTGTCAGATAATTGATTATTCTTCCATGAACACTACTAACAGTTGAAAGATCCTTTTCATGCACAATTCTAATTATTGAGATCTTCTTCTTCATCCACAAACTTCTTCATCCACAAACCTAGCTACTACAAGTCCAAGAATGGTTTGCTGGAAATAGATTTTCATTTTACAGAAAGGCCTGGTTTGTCAAAAATTACCAAGTTCAAAAAGAAAAATGCTCGCCTTGCCAGTTACATGTGTTTCAAAATTTACAATTTCAAAAGGCCTAGTTTGTCAAAATCATGTCAATTAAAGCCCAAAAGGCCCGTTGCATTAATATCTTCCCAAGTCCCAACAAGAGAAGAAAAAAATCTCGTGCAGTGAACTATGAATGCACGGCAAGTAAAAGCTATTTGTTACACTTGTTATTTCTCTTTGAAAGTTTCTCGCTTGTTGTGGTTCAGTTGGGAAAGGACAGATGGTGATTACTTGCGCAGAGCAGATGATCTCTCTAAATGGGTTCAATTTATCTACTAGATGTTCTTCAGTAAATAAAATTTCGAGGGTAAATTTGGGGTTTGGATTGAGAGGAATAGTGAAAAGAAAGCAGAAGCGCTGTTACCAACCCCGGGCGATAGTAAAAAAATCTCCATTTCAAGGTGACTTTTTGTTATAAAGATTTAGTTTCAAGTCATTTGATATTGTTGATTGAAGTAATTTCTCCCTGTTGGAAAGTTGATTGATGGGGAGACATTACAAGGGATCAATTTCCTTGCGTGATCTTTTCTTTTTCTCTTTCCTTTACCTAGTTTAGCTAATGCTTGGAATTACGGATGTAATATTTTATTATAGGTGTAACATAGATCCTGATTCAGATGAATATCTCTGTGTACAATATTTCAAGTGGCTTTTGCAATTTTTGTGCTAGGAAGAAATGAGAAACCCTATTTTGTTCCCAAGACCTCTTGTTGGAAAGAACTAAAATTTGGCTTCTATAAATTGTGGACGTTTCTCTAATTAGTTAACTGATCCTCTAAATAAATAACTTTGATGCAATCCTTTAAATATATAAAGATTGTATAAGCCTGATAATACTGGTACAATTGTCAGATTTTCAGACTTATGTCAAGCCAGCACGTCTACTACCAGCTGAAGAGCCAAAGATACATTCCCAAAATACTCCCAAGAAAACCTACTACCCTTCAAGATTAAAACAATCTAACTCATTTTACATATTTGAGCTAAGTACCAGTAGAGATTTTGGGTCTGGCTTGAGTGACCAAAATGCTGGTATAATGTTATGCCTGGTTGATGTCGAGGGAAACTCAATTCTGCGAAGAATACCATCAATTCCTTATTTGGAGCACTCTGCACAAGAAACATCTGATTTTGCTGAAGGAGCACCCTTTCAGCGGGGTTTGGTCGATACTGTGACATTTGAAGGTGCCAAATTGAGAAAAATTGTGGCTCTTTGGATTGGCCTTGATTCAGGTAATCTTGTTTGTCCAACTTGTTTTTATCCTATTAAAGTATAATTACATCTGGGTCCCTATGACCACATACCTTTAGGATGTCATGCATAGCCTGCAAAATGAGAAATATTATCATATACTTGCAAAGAAATATATTTCAAATATAATATCTTCATTTTCCTTTAAAAATGCTGTCATTTTAAATGACTCTCTCATATAATATGGACAGTAATATCAGCTAAGAATGTGCAAAATGAGCATCAGGTAAATGAAATGTAAAAAGCAATTGATATGGTATATATTTGTTTTGCTCTATTAAGGCATATCTGATATTGCTTTATTTCAAGGGTTACCACATGAGGTATGTCATTTTACAAGCTATTTGTTGGTATTCTAAAAGTACGGAACGGCATGCATTTTGCCTTTATTTATTTTCCTTGTGCAGTTGTACTTGGTCTAGTTTGGTGTCGTATGTTTCTTTGAACAACCTCTGGTGTACTTAACATCTCATTTTACCATAAAGGTCAGGCTCATGGAAACTAGATGGAGTTCAGCTAACTATCCTCGAGCCACAGTCAAATGATCAAGAACAATCAGAAAATTTTCAGTTTAATGGCTTGCAGTACAAATTTGATGGAACTGCAATATCTCTTGGAGAAAGGAGTGTCTCTATGACCGAGCTAAGACCTGTTCTGACCACAGAGTTGCAAGGAAAAGATCTCTCATCACTACCTGCAAGTTCAGTTACATCCAACTTAAAAGCAAAGAAGGAATCAAAGGAGCAAAGTATGAGAGACTATGCTGATCTCAAGTTCTCTCTGTTAATCTATGATTTGGCCCTTATTTTAACTGGTTTTGGAGTGTTAAGTTTATTATCTTATGAAAAGGAGTCGTATGTTTTTCTATTTGGTGGTTTTTGTGGGTTCCTTTACTTGATTCTTTTACAGAGGTCGGTTGATGCAATACCTGGCCCAGAACTGTACCCTGAAAGTGGCAAAGTGCAAAATTCCATGAGAAGGCCATTGCTGATTTTGGCATTGGTGATTGCAGCAAGTGCAGTTTTGGTGAAATATAGAAGTGGAGACTCAAGCTTTGTGCTGACGCCAGCTGAGTTGTTTGCTGGTGCTGCTGGGTTTTGGGCAAATAAAATTTCAGTTCTTCTTTCAGCATTTAAGCCACTCAAAAGGGAATCGGAGTGATCCTATTCACTGTGGTTTTGTCTGGTAACATCAATGTTGAAATGTGGTAAAAATGTTGCCAGACAGTTTCAAGTAGTGTCAGAACAGCTAAAATAGAACTCTTCAGCTTAGAATAGCTGTAATTATGTAATTAAGCTAATTACTAAAACAATGTAATTAATGACTAATGTAGTATAGTAATTGAGCAAAGATTGTATTAATCAGCTACTTGCATTTAACTATTTTATTCTAGTTTCAGATATATTCTTTAAAGTTTAAACTATTTTATTCATTTCAGCCAACAGTTATCTCAGCTATGTGTAAGACAACACGCTTTCGATTCCGTGAAAATAAACTTTTCCTGATTCAATGAGAAAAATATTACAAATTAAATCTTTATAAAGAAAAACTACTACATAAAAAGTCCTATAGAAGAAGAGCCTTTAACATGAAACAAAAATGATTATTATACAAAAATACAAATAATGAAACAATTGACTTTCTTAGTATTTTACGTGGATCAAACTCTTAGTTCATTTATCCTCAATAATATTTAGTTTATATTTATATTTTTATTTTTATCATGTCAAATGAAAATTTTCATATGGCATTAATGGAACCATTCTCCCAACAAATACTTTACCCTGGCAACAAGAAGAATATTATATCAATTTTTAAAGTAGTCATTACAATAAGAAAAAAAAAACTATTTTGGCACTAAGTAGAAATAGAAGTGCTTCAATAGAAGCTATAAATGTGTTTTGTACTTTTTGTTTAGTATTAACAATAATGCTTGTGATTTTGGATGTCCAGAAAAAGCTATTTAATGATATTGATTGAAAGAAAAACAATTGAATACCTAACACAAATTTTACTAAATCTTGCCTCACAATAAACATGCAGATGTTCAGATTTTATCAGAGATTTTAGAAAAAAAAAATTGAATGTCGAATCAATGAAGCTCTTGTTTTATAACAAAAATATCGGGTTTGTGAGACCGTTAAATATCGGGTCGGGCAGGAAAAATGGCGCCAAACCCTACGATAACTCTTCTGAGTCTTCTCCGATGCTCTCCGTCGCCTTTCGGCGCCACACGCCGCCGTATCTCCGACACCTCCTCTCCTTACAACTTTTCTCCACTGCCACCTCTACTGGTCCCTGCGCAAAATCGGACTCATTTCGATCCGACCCGCCTCCCATCCGGATCGCGTACACCAGCTCCGCCGGGCGAGGGGTGTTCGCCACGCGTCCGATCACCGCCGGTGAAATGATCCACTCCGCCAAGCCTCTCATTACCCATCCTTCTCTCTCTCGCCTTCACGAAGTAATGCAATTTCTGGTAGAAAAACCTTATTGTCACTTATTATTTTTTTCTCTCTCCTAAATTAGCTTAGGGTTTAGGTTTGTTATAATTGCTTGAGGAGGAAAGAAGGGAAGGATGATGTGGGCCCTGGCTTGTACTATTTCTGTAGCCACAGCTGCCGGGAGAAATCTATGGTGTGAACTTCTTGTATGATCTTTTTAAAAAGTGTATTATCTTTTATTTTCTTCAGTCTCACCTCTAGTTTATCTTTCTACATACATGAATTCAGGCATTTCATGAAGTTGAAAGCAGAGGCGATTGGTCGATGTTCGAAGAACACTGCAGGTTATCATGTTAAATATTCATATTGTTTTAAGCTATAGTTCTTGTGATCATTGTTTCATTGGTTGTGTCTATCAATTGTTAAAATGTGAAGGAATCGAGGATTGAAATATCCATTGATGGTGAAACGGCTGGCATGTATGGTTATGTGCGGTGTAGTGCCATCAGATTCTCTTGATATACTCCAGCCAGGACTTTTAAACAAAGAGATGCTACCTCAGGTGAGAATAAATTATGCAGTCCGACAACTTTTTGTTATCATTGCAAATTTTGTTAATTCTTTTTTCTGAGAACTTTTAGATTGAACTGTGTAGATGGAGCAGGAGTTCAAGCTGTTGGAAAATGCATTTAAGAAAGCTAACATTGCTGATGAGGTGACGGCATGTATCCTTTCTTCACATTATCATTATTAAATAACTTCAATAGTCCCTCGTATCACAATTTGACTATTCATTTGCTGGTGATGGCATGTATCCTTTCTTCACATTATCATTATTAATAACTTCAATAGAGTCCCTCGTATCAGAATTTCACTATTCGTATGATGGTGACGACATGTATCATTTCTTCACATTATCATTTAAAATAACTTCAATAGTGTCCCTTGTATCAGAATTTGACAATTCATCACTATGACAGTATTATTGCCATGTTCAGGGTTGTATCAGAATTTGACAATTCATCACTATGACATTATTATTGCCATGTTCAGGGTTTTGAATTATGAAGTGACACTTCTACAACCAGCTTTTAGAAAGACTACCATCAGCATTTAATTTGTGTGTTTATTGTACTCTTAATGATAAGTTATTAGCTAACTGACAATTTCATGAAGAGAAAAATAATATCTGAGTAGCTGTAATATGCTGATAAGGTAATGCGAGTGCTGTAGTTCCCCAGTTGGAAAAAAAAAGGTTACTTCTTACATATTTTTAGGAGCAAGGAGAAGAAATGTTCTATTGATGTTTTATTGTTTCTAATCTTTTACTGGATTGTATTGTGTGATAATATTACTTAAAATCAAGTTGTTTAGCTGCACTTTCTACTCTCCATTTTATTTCTTGGTGAAAACCAAATTTTCTTATGCTTTCCGATTGGGTTTCATTTCTAGCCTACCCCAATTTATTTTGGGATTAAAGGCTTTGTTGTTGTTGTTGGTGAAAACCAAATTTTCATTGGTTGGAGTGATCTTTAATGACCCTAGTCCTCAGCAAAGAATGGTACATCAATGTGCTGGCAAGGATACGAATAAATGCATTCAGAATAGAATTAACCTGTGGCTCATATGAAGATCTCCTCGCATCAGCAGTTGCATTGATTGGTGAAGATGCAGCAATTGGAAATGCTGTTTACATTGTTCCCTCTTTCTATAATCATGACTGTGGTACATTCTTTTTCCATTGGCTAGATGGTTTATGTTATTTGATAATATTTTGACAGTAAATATTTTTCTTTTTTCTCTATAGACCCAAATACACACATAGTATGGGTAGACAGCTCAGATGCTAAGATGAAGGCTCTACGGGATATTGAAGAAGGTACACGTAAACTAAACATGAATTAATATTCATATATCTATATTTATATTCGTGCTCTTTAATTTGAGAATTCATCACAGGTGAGGAGCTGAGGATCTGCTATATTGATGCTAGCATGGACAAAGAGGCAAGGCAAAAGATTCTTTTAGAAGGCTTTGGTTTCAAGTGCAACTGTCTGCGTTGCTTGTCAGAAGAATAAGACACCCACTTTCTCCTGGCTCCCCTTCTTTTTGTTATCAGACTTGGAAGGAGCTAGTCAGTTATTGTAATAATGACTTTGTTTGGTGGATTTCTTTCTATATCAATTTTCTCTACCATGTGAACTGATGGTGAACTACCATAATTGATTAATAATTTTAGCTTCTGTACGATAATAACATTTTTTTATTAATTAAAAGCTGTAATCTAACTGACATCTTGGTGATCGAAGATGCATCCTGCAATAGAAGGATCTCTATGCACAAAATCATTTGCTGGTTGCATCCCTGAAATTTATTTACTTATTATAATTATTTTCTTTTTTTGGGTTTGATTCAATGGTTAATAGGATCTCTTCAGCAGGCCATTGATTGCCATTAATAGATTACTAATTGAAATTTTTTGGGTGAGGGACATAATCTAAAAAATATTTTAATGTATAATCATATTTCTGTATTTTTTCAGAAAAATACAAATATAAGTGTTATTATTATTATTATTAGAGTTAAGCTATGGTGCTATGCGTAGTTAATGATTAAATTTATTATGGATTCAAAATTATAGTTAAATCATTTTTAAATTTTGATTTATGGGTCTTAATAAATTCTTTATATCAAAATATGATGGGATATAAAAAATTTTATTTTTCAAATTTTCTAAGTATTAGTTTTGAATTTTTAAAAATGACCTAGAAATATATATTATTTTTTATTATTATTATTAAATCATCTTAAACAATTCAAAATTAATACTCAGAAAATTTTAAAAATATAATTTTTTTTATATCCCATCATATTTTGATATAAAAATTTATTAAGATCCATAAATTAAGATTTGAATATGATTTATCTATATTTTTTTAGTCTGTAGCAAATATTATTCATTAACTACATATAGCACCATAATCTAACTATTATTATTATTATTATTATTGAAATAGAGGTGTGAAATGCTCACCGCTAGCACCATGTGGCTCGATGACTAGTAGTGATCGAATAAAGCTAGTCCGGATACAATGTAGCATTGTAGCCAGTAATTCTTTGATCCCACAATATGCCGCTCATTAATTTATGGATGTTAACTATAAATTAAATGATAATTAATGGAGGCAACTAGGAACCCGCCTGCACCTACGCAACCACTGATGAAGGATTATACATATGCCGATATGCGAGGAAGATAATAAAAAAAGAACTATAAATTAAAGTATTAATTAATGGAGGCAACTACGAACCGGCCTACACCTACGCAAATGCCTTTAGTGGAGTAATACAAAGATATACATTCAATGTGTGTGTTGGCTGAGAGAGAAAGATGCATGTGTTATTTTTTCTCCTCCGTTTTTCAATAAAATTTTCTTTCCGCTGGATTTCTTTGTATATTGTGGCCACAATTAAAGCGATCGTAATTGATCTGGTTGATTACAGACTAATAAACAATTATATTTAAATGATCTGGTTGATTAAAGACTAACAAAAATTATATTTAAATGATCTGGTTGATTACAGACTAACAAAATATATATTTATTTTCCGGCTGATAGTTCATAAATGAAAGATTTCAATAGCTCTGCTGCTCCAGCACACTACTTTGAGTCTTTGATGAAAAGTGTTGAAACTATATTGATATCCACTTCTTAATTTTCTAACTATCTAAAAATTTAAAAAAAATATGAAATTTGATTTACAACTAAATTTTTGAATGAAAATCATTTTAAAAAATTGGATCGACCATTTAAACTTTGAAAATGGAGAAATGATCTATAGACGTGGGGCATCCGTGCTACACCTGGCAAACTCAATTATTAATTAATATTTGTAATAGTAATATTATATATAAATAATTTTTTTAATAACTAATACTATTTTATAATATATGTTTTTATTTCGGACATGAATAATAGAGTCTAAAATAAAATTTATATTTGTATCCATATTATTTTTTTATGGATATAAATTGGATATAAATATGAATAATTAATATTCGAATACAGATGACGTATATAGAGCCGGACAAAGAAGATATTATCCGCTTTGTTTACACCCCTACTAACAACTTTTGTACGAAGAAAACCCTTGGTTGAGTGAGAGAAAGGTTATTGAATAAAAGACACAATCATCTAAATTATTAAAGTATAATACTTAGTTTATAACTTACTTAATATTTTGTATTATTTGGATTTGAATCTAATAATTCTTCTGTTATTTTCATTTTGGATGTAGTTGTTCCTTTAAAAAAAAAGCACACTATACTTGTGTCTTCAAAATGAGTTTAACCAGTCAACATGAAAGCGCAGTTAATTTAAGACAAATAAACAATTTAAATTAGGGAGAATTCGTGTTAAACTGCTTTTTAGACTTTTATTTACACCACGTTGATTTTTGAATCTTTTAAGAGAATCAAAAGAGTCCACTTGAACTTTTTGTGAAAAATTAAATTAGTTCTTAAACTTTAAATTACATCAATAATTCATTAAACTTTTGAATGAAAAAACACTAAATTTTTTTCCTGTACTTTTGTTTGCACCCAGACATTGTTGTTTGAGATAAATTTATCAACTGGAACTGACCCGCTATAACTCGTGAAAATTGAATCTAATACAAGTCTCAAAATATTGAATAGATTTGCTTAAAAAATAAAATAATACAGCATGACCCAGTGCATTATTAGTCCATTTACACCGACTGGAAATAAGTTTTAGAAATTTATTTTGTTGTTTTTGTTGCTAAAGGATTGATAAATCTTTAGTACATACTTTTTATTAGAACAATCTCATAAAATTATTAATTTTTAGGATATTTGAATTATTTTGTTATCATTTATAATCTGTACTGTTATGTTTTATTTGTAGAGCACAAGCGGATCAAGACGCAACAAAGCAAGCAAAGGAAACATCAAGATGACAAGATGTTAGGCGTGCACACCGCACACCCAGCCACACATACCACAACTAGATCATTTGGCATTTTGATACTTACCCATCTTTTCAAGAAATTCTGAAGCAAACCTCATGTCTGCGAACCGCGCACTGCGCACACATCTCATTGCGCGATTTTAGCATGTTTTCTTGTTATTTTTGACTCGAGATATAAAAGAAAATACCTTTCTCTTTCCAAGCACGCCCTAGCCACCAAGAGACTTGTTTTAAAGCTTTTGAAGTGATCTAGCACTTTGAACAAGATCTAGAAGAACTATATGCCAAATCCAATAATTTGATCAAGAGATTAAGTGAGATTTTAGGTTTATTCTTTTTTTCTCTATTTTCTGTGCTACGTAATCTTTGGCTTGTAGTTCTTGAAATTTTTTGAGTTAATTTGCTTGATTTTTTATTTTTTTATCATTTGTTATGTGATATAACTTTCGAATGAAATGTTATATTCTTGAACTAACAGATGCTTAAAATGTGATAAACCTTAGGAATTGTACTGGATTATAGAATACTATATCTAGAAGTTCGTATCTCAAAAGTAAAACCTAAGTTGCACACAACACCTAGCGGTAAGTTGCGGATTAGATGGTTGATGTAGAACCAAATCAAATATTGACATAAATCTTATAATTGTAGCGTCGATCTTTGATAAAGTTTTAGTAGAAAAGACCATAAAGGGTTTGAATTTTTAAGGTGAGATATCTAATTATGATGTCTAAATGGTTTGAACACGGTGTTGTCACATGAAAGCGCAAGTTAACGCTAATTTAGAATTATCAATCTTACACTTGTTTATCATCTAAAAAATAAAAAGACTTGAGTAAATTAATTAAAGTGTGAATAGAAAAAGCAAAAATTCTAGTACTCATCATTTAGTTTAAAATATTATTTTACTTGCTATTATTTAGTTTAACATTAGTCTAGCTAAAATTAACTTTTGTTAGTCTAAATTAGTGAATTTGTGAGAATCAATAATTTACCATTGTTCTTGTGTTTTGACACCCCAATTATTACTCGATAAAGTCATATATTTGTGATCAACATTAGATATAAATTAGAGTAATCATTACCTATCGATAAAACTCATCAAGGACTAAAAGTCATATTATTTTATTCTTCTTCTAAAATTTCAAAGATTCATTTGATGTAATTTCAATTTAAAGACCAACTAGTTTGTTTCTGAAAAAAAAAATTAAGTACCAACTCATTGGTTTTTTTTTTCTAGAAACTTGAGGACAAATTTTGTGAAAAATAAAATTTTAGAAACCAATTTGATTTTTTTTTTTTAAGTTTCAGAGACCAACATGAAAAAAATATATATATTCTTTTTTTTTTTAATTTTCAACCCGGATGGTTGAAAATCGGGTGGAACACGAACGGTTCAAAATCGGCCAGACCGTAGGCTCTACGTAAATCATTGCATCTCCAAATAATAATATAAAATTCAACCAATAATTTAAATTTCACAAAAAAGACCCACTGTATATAATTGTTTAATTTTTATATCCTTATTTGGATTTTTTTTTCCAAAGTCCTCCTTTATATTAATACTACGAAAGAATTATCGATTTCAATTTTTTTCAATTTTACATATAAGTTTCATATATGTCATTATTACATATAAGTTTCAATTTTACAAACATTTCATCTATAAAAAATAAAATTATGAACAAGAAAATATATTTTGAAAGGAAAAAATGCACAAACTTTTCCTTTTAAAAAATATCATTAATTCACTTTTATGATATTCCAAAAAATGATCATGTGATTTTCTTGATTTATATAAAATAACGTCATCATTATCATCATCATTATAATTAATATCACTCAAGGTGTTTGGCGAGTAATGCAGGGACTTCTGTGAGTAATTTTCAAATTAATATAATTAATAAATAAAAATGAGAAAAATTGTCAAACGCCACTTTTGACCTATGAATATGCGTCTTGAATTTTTTTTTTCACATCTTTTGTCTTAAAAGTTCATGAAAAATATACATCATTTTTAGTACTTTCTTTCTGTTGATTACATTTTTAGTACTTGAGTACAAGTGCCAAAATCATTTTAATAACAAATTGTACAAGTGTTATTACTACATCTCGTCGGATATATGCATGATGTATACATTTCATAACCCTTCATAATTTAATTATTGAGTCAGGAGTCAGGAGTAAGGACAAATTTTGACCCATTTGGGACGATTTTTAAATTGATTTGGTCACAATGGTGCGCTAAGATTTTGATCGGAGGATTGTAATAGTTTATCGAGTTTAAATTCATTAACTAATCGGGTACTAAATAAAAAATTAATAATTTAATATATATTCTTATTTAATAAAAAAATTATTAAAATAATAATATTTTATATATTAAAAATAATAATAAAATAAAACTTAAAGTAATAAATAATCAAGTTGATGAAGGAAGTTTCTTTCTACGGAACTTTATATTTTGAAATATTTATATAATTATTTTATTATGTACGATATTAAATATTTTTTTTTCAATAAAATTAGTCAGACAATTCAAAAAAGCAAAAATATTTTTCAGAAGAGACAAAATACTAAAAATATTATCAAAAATCACTATTGTTCAAAATGTGTACACCGGATCTGTCCTGATGGTGTGCAGAAGAGTAGCTACAGAAAAACTCATTGCCGTTTAACAACTCTCTTGGTACCACCTTTTATTATATAAGCCATGAGACCTTCAAAAATCAAAACCCGTCATTTTAGCAACACAACCAAAGAGCGTACTGAAATTGGATTAAAAATCGCTGGCAAAAAGAGTCTCCAACCCTACATTTTACCAACCCCCACTTCTCCTCACCTTCTAAAATATCCATATAACTTAACCTTCAACTATCCTGTTTCCACCTCTTTCTATCTTTTATTGTTCACTTGTTTAATTCTGTTTATTCCACATCAATGTTATAGGATGAGTATAGTTTATGTTTTCAACCTAACTTTTACCCCTTGTAGATTATAGTTTTTTTTTTCACTACCCTTCCACTTCTGTACTTAATTTCTAGAACGATGGAAAGCTCATGTCTAAATAATTCTCATATTATGAAAAAACCGCCAATTTTTTTCTCTCCTCGGAAGGATAAACTTCTTCAAAAGAATACCTTCTCTTTTCAATTACAAACGAAGAATAACACAAAAATAAATTATTTCCATCTAAATGGAGACTTCAGAGCCTCAAACAGGAATTCTTCCCTTTTTCGAAAGTGCCAAACAGAAACCGTCGGTACATCATTCTGCGCGCATTCAGAAGTCGGTAATGATGGTATCGGAATTGTCAGATTTTTACAGGGAAAAAACTTCCTTATTACCGGAGCAACTGGTTTTCTTGCCAAAGGTGATGCGTCTATCTAACAATTTACATTCTTAATTTCAAAATGATACTATATACATTTAGAGATAGTTCTTATATTTATCAAGTTCTTAATTTTTTTTCTCAAAGTTCTAATGGAGAAAATACTGAGGACTAATCCTGATGTTGGAAAGTTTTATATCATCATTAAGGCAAAGGATGAGGAAGCTGCAAAAGAGAGACTTATTAGTGAAGTATGGTTTTTTTTTACCATCTACAAAACAAAGTCAAACTATCATTTTTTTAATTGCTTCAGTATTTCAAATTGGAAATTATATTTCCAATATTCACCATTTGAGCCCTATTTTATTTCTTATTTGCTATTTGTGTTTGTACAATGCATTCGTATAAGAATATTCATAGATGTAGCCCTTTTGAACAGTGGCGGAGCTTCCTTCAACGAAATTGGGCCATGGCCCCCTCTATAAATTCCAAATTGACAAAAATAATATATATTTTCTAAGTAAAATATATTTGAGGTATATAATTAGCCCCCTCTAATCACTTGAAATAAATAATTAAGTCTGATTAGCCCCTTCTTAATTTCACGTGAAGCTCCGCTACTGCTTTTGAACCTAATTGGATGAAATGAAATATTACCATTGTTTTAGAATGTTATCTGTATACTTTTTTTGTGACCCGCATACGTTTGGGGGGTTAAAAAAATACCATCTGGTTGGCCACAATAAGGCTTCATCGTTTAATTAATAATTACTCTAATATAACATATTCTTTTATTTTAGGCAAAATTTTTAAAATATTCTTTATAGCACATTTCAAAACTTCTTACAAAACATACGCCTGAGTTATATGTTATATGGTGGTCACGTACATGCATGGTCTAGACATTAATTCAAAACATCGAATATGTATTCATGTACATATGTTGTATTTGCCTTTCTTAAATATGTGGGAAGAGAAGGAAAACCGGATATTCAATATTGGTCCTCCTAATTTAATGGGCCTGAAATTTAATTTGAAGTATAAAGTATAACAAGGTATTTGTTCTTTTAAATACTCAGATAGTGGACACAGGGCTCTTCAAATGTTTAGAAGAAATCCATGGAAAAGACTACCGAGATTTCATGCTTACAAAGATTATACCAGTTTTAGGCAATGTTAGAGATACTGGCATTGGGATCAAGTCAGAAATAGCTGAAGAAATTGCAAAGGAAGTAGATATCATTGTGAACTCAGCAGCAAATACTACTTTTGATGAGAGGTTCCACTTTAATTATCTTAAGTTTTATATATATAATGGTTTTTTAATTCTTATTAAGACCTTTCAAAGGTGGATATTTATACTTATGTTTCCAATATGGAACAAAGTGGCGAATCATCATAACTCACGATTTATTTTTATCCCTTGTACAAATTCTGTAAGCAAGAGTGAAATCTTTTTTAATATATAAATTACTAACTCGATTGTGTAAAGCACTCTTATTGTAGGTATGATGTAGCCTTAGACATAAACACCTTGGGACCTTACAGGCTAATGAGCTTTGCCAAGAGAATGAAGCGGCTCAAGCTTTTCCTACATGTATCAACAGGTTAGAGTATAACTCATTCATCTACTTTATTTTCTATTTTCATAATACATTTTCATTTACTAGAATTTTGTTCTTTGTAATCTTTGTCAGCTTATGTCAATGGGCAGAGACAAGGTGTTATTTCAGAGAGACCCTTTTGTCTAGGCGATACAATTTCAAGTGAGACAAGATCATCTACGGATTGCCCGGTATTGGACATTGAAGAAGAGATAAAACTGGCATTTTCTTCTATGAGCAAAGATGATACATCAGTTGTTCAAGTGATGAAAGATTTGGGCTTAAAAAGGTGAACCATTTAAAAGAAAACTACAAAAGAACAACAATCCTACTTGTTTTACTTGATTTTTTTAGAGGAGCAAAATTGTATGAACATTATCTAAAATCATAGTATGGTCATAAGAAAGCATCATTTTTTCAGGGCAAAATTGTACGGATGGCAAGATACATATGTCTTTACCAAGGCGATGGGCGAAATGGTCCTCAACAGCATGCGTGGAGAGATACCGGTGGTCACAATAAGGCCCAGTGTCATCGAAAGCACATTAAAAGAGCCCTTCCCTGGTTGGATGGAAGGAAACAGGTAATTATGGCCCCTCAAATTATTTGTGAATTTTTTTGTTCTCAACATCATTTTCCTGTTATCTAGATTATGTTATTGGATTATTTCAGGATGATGGATCCAATAGTGCTTTATTATGGTAAAGGACAGCTAACAGGATTTCTTGTTGACCACTGTGGAGTGCTTGATGTTGTGAGTGATCTCATCTGAAATTTTCTTAATAAAATTCTGGTATGCTAGCTCAATTTTGTTACTTTGAACCACAACACAAGTTGTATATGGAGAAGCTTTCTTACTCTTTATGTTTAATGCAACTATAGAAGCTCAATTCATAAATAATTTTTGGTTCTTTAGGTACCAGCTGACATGGTCGTGAACGCAACTATAGCTGCCATGGCAAAACACGGTTCCTGCACCGATCCTGGCATGCATATATATCACGTGGCTTCATCAAACGTGAACCCTCTGGTGTTCAATCAATTAGCCGATATAATTTTTGAATATTTTAACGGATCTCCATATGTGGATCCAACAGGGCAGCTAATCCAAGTTCAACCCTTAAAAATATTTGATGGCATGAAAGAATTTTCAGATTTTATTCTTACTGATGCTATGGAAAAGAGCGCAAAAATGGCTGGCACTGTTTTGAATGAAAGGGTTTCTGATCGACTGAAAGTTTTGGTTATGAAATTGGTGGAGCAAGCTAAGTACTTGGCCACCATATATGAGCCATATACATTCTATGGTGGAAGGTGAGGTTCATACTTTAGTCCCTTTTTATGGACACTATTTGTTGAATTAGATACAGCTTGACCAGAAGATTCCACTTGCTGGTCCTTCCAGTACTTAAATCTTAATTAACAATGAATCCATGATCAATATCAATGATAAAACGAACACATTAAGCTTAAATATAATCAGACATTTTAGTCAGTTAGTTATTATTTCATTAGGAGACAATGTACTTCACAAAAAAATGTTGTATATCAATCTCGGTAAGGAAGGATTGTGGTAAGTCATGACATTAGCATGAGGGGAAGTATACATATTTCACCCATAAGGCATGATTTGATGGGCAGTTTTGGAAAAATGTAGGTTCGAAAATACAAACACAGCTGAGCTGATAGATGAGATGTCTAAAGAAGAAAGAGAGAATTTTCAATTTGATGTTGAAAACATTAACTGGAAGGACTATATAGCAAATGTGCATATACCAGGATTAAGGAAGCATGTTATGAAGGGAAGAGGCACACAGCCGTAAATTGTGGATGCATCAAATTGAAGATGGAAAGTTGTAATTTAGTTAAACTGGAGCACAAACGAATTTGCAAATCTACTTGCAATTATGATATACTAAAGTTAGATTGAAGCAATATAAACAGATTTTTACGCCACAAACGTAGGTACTATTATGCTGTTAAATTTACTTTCAATTCATGTAATCGTTGATGAAACACATCTTTAACTAAACTATGTACACATCTGTTGGGGAAAAAAAGATTTAATGTCCTGTTTCAGATAATAAATTGGTACAATCTGGCGTGAGTAAAGAAATATATATCTAATGGCTTTGGATTTGAAATTGGTTTCTGTTTCAATTCTTTTTTTCTTTCTTGGGCGATGTATTGAAATTAAAATCGCCCATAAAATGGGTGCAAAAGAATATCAAATTCATTCCCCTTAATAACCGCTTAACGGTACCGAAAATGTTTGTTATAAATAATAATGGATTACAAGTTAATTGCTTACAAAATAACTAGAATGAAGAATGATATCCACATTTAATAAGTGCACACCAAGTTGTGAGTATGAATTTGAAAGTATGCACCTCGAATCCAAAATTGACTTTCAGTCCTATCCCGTTGGATTCTTTACTGACCAAAATACTCGGCCTAAAATAGGCCCAGCCTCAATAGACAAGTATAGACTACAAGTTATAGTTTTATATTACCTTTTGGGCGTTTTTTTGTCTGGCATGATTATTTGGTTAAAAGGGCCTTGATATTCATTGTAATAATTGAAGTGTGCGAAAATTCCGGACAACTTCGTCCCCGAGGGCGGATCTACTGTACGTCGATATTACCTAACAAATGGCTCATGTCAATCCTACAACTGTGATTTTCTCCGAAGTGAGTTTACTGATGGACTTTTAAGAAGGTTTAACACCATTTAGTTTGATGAGTACAAAATTTTGTTTAACAAATGATTATTTTGCACGCTCATTTTGAAAAATAATGTCTTTGGAATTAAGTTTTGCCCCCACCCTAATCCAATATTATTCGGCCCGTCTGAGTCTCGCTATGGGCTGTGAAAAATAAATTCCTCCGCTCTCTCTGACTCGTGAATCGCGATGCCGATGGCCATTCCGCTTTTGAAAATTTTCCGCTCTCTCAGTCTCTCTGACATACTCGCGATGGCCCATTCCTCTCTCTGACAAACAACGAGTAGGCCGTAGGTGGCGACGCGGCGATATCTGTGCGCCAGTGAACGACGCGATGGCGACTAGCGACTAGTGACGCGACGACGGCATCTGTGCTGCGCCAGTGCGCGATGAGACGGTGACGTTGTCTGGCAGGCTCTCGGCCTCTCGCTCTCTTTACTGGTAAGGCATTTACTGCTTAATTTATCTCAAGTTTTACATCGTTTGTTTCTCAGAAGAAGCATCTTAACTTCATTAAGTTTTGCAAACTTCGTGGCCTAATGATGTATAAATGGTATAGAAACGGAAAATCTGAAATCCTTGTTCTTTGTTGAAGCCTGAATAAGTAAATTGCTTTGTAGAGATAGAGAGAGAGAGAGAAAGGACATTCCATATCTGCTGTTATTCTGAATTTGGATTGCTTCCTAAATTCTAACTCTAAACCCTGATCACAACTAATAATGTTTCTTTTTTTCTTGTTTTTGCGCTCCAGAGAGCATTGCTTGTTGATATACCATATAAGTTTACTATTTCAGTTGGCTAAAGTTGATGGTGGTTTTTCTCCTGACGAAAGTGAAACAATGATTTGGGCTTAATGCCATACCACTTGTGCAGTGTTAAATACCAGCTGGTATGATAACCAATTTGAATTTTATTTCCCTTAACTAAAATTTCCTGTTCTGAGTCTGGGCTGTAATAAACAAAAAAGTACTAAATTGCATGGTAATTATTGTGTAGTAATTGTGTAGTTAGGAATAATCACTAGAATTGAGTTCTCTTTTTTGTTTTCTTTAATTGGATACACAAGCTGTAGAAAAAAAAAACTTGGGAATTCAGAATGTAAGGAAGTTTCATAATATTGTTTTTTTTTTCAACAATTTTGATTTGTTTCCCTTTCATAGAACTGAGTTTTAATTCAGAAACTAGGGCTAGTGTTCATCTTATCTTATATGTCTGTGTGCCTTTGTTTCTCTTTGACAGGATTGTGAAAATACAATGATTTTTTAAAAAGCACCGAAACCCCAAATTAATTCATCTTCAAGTTCTAATCTTTCTCATGAGATTAATAGTACGAACGAGATCCTCCTTCATATCTTTCTCTAAGGCCATCTATATCTCATTTTAATCCAAATGAGCGTACCATATACATCGATATTACCTAACAAATAGCCCACGTCAATCTTACAACTGTGCTTTTCCCCAAAGTGAGTTTACTGGTGAACTTTTGAGAAGGTTTAACACTATTTGGTTTGACAAGTACAAAACTTGGTTGCAATATAATATAAATAAGGATGCGGTATTTTGTCTCTCTTATTATCTATTTAGATAGAAAATTCTTGAATCCGGTGGAAGGATCAACATCTAAATATGAATAATTTATATGTTGATAACACAAATTTGAAGAAACATAACTAATTTACATTATTATCATGTTAATCTGTTTTACATGGTTATTGATATACAATTGTAAGAACATAATAACAGATTTACGAAAATAAATATCGAACTTTTCATTTGTGTATTGTGTTTGGATCCGAAGAACTTTTTTTATCTTTTAACAAAGATAAGTTGCTTCAATTAGTTCAATTGTATCCATCTAATTTCAATCAATTTGAGTTTTCTATCTTTGTGAGTCAATTGAAAAATTGTATTATGGATGTACAAAATGATAAAGACTTTTTGAAGGTAAGTAACTTGGAGGAACTAAAAAAATGGTGAAAATGAATAGGCATAATGTTTATACATTAATCTATAAGTTGATAAATTTGGGCTTGATATTGCCGGTAGCAACTGCTAATATTGAATGAGTATTTTCGACAATGAATTTGGTGAAAACCGACACAAGTAGTAGTATGAGATATAAATGGATGAATGCTTATTTAATTATTTTCATTGAGAAAAAAAATTCAATACCGTGGATAATAAAAGGATTATAAAAAGTTTCAAAATATGAAGTTCTGTAAAGAAATTTTTCTTTGTTGACTTGATTATCTATGAGTTTTATTTTTTTGTTAATATCGATAGAGTGATATACTGTTTTTCCCTCTGTGTTTTTCATCTGCAATATTTTATAGCATTCATATGGAATGCAAAATAAAACAATGGCTGAAATGATCACGAAACAGATGAGTTTCGTCAATCATTTTGTTTCAACGATGAAATTAAATGTGTTTGTGTTAACGGTTTCATTATTAAAACGAAATGAAAATCCTTGACCAAAATGGCGAAACGATCAAATGGGATTACGTTGACACCCTTAGAAATGGATAAGGGAGAAGAAGAAAGATGGGAAGCATAAGTAGCGAGGAGTGGCAACGAAAAGATATCGTCAGAGCATCCGAATCGGTGTCGATTGTCAAGATTAAATTTTTATGTCACGTCATCAAATTGACAGTTCATTATAAGAGTGGCATCCCTGAATAGAATGAAATTGTCAAAATGACACTTTCATAATTAATTTTCTACTCCTACGGCCTACGTTGACGTGGTTTGTCAAATGGAATGTCAAATTTAGACAATTGTATAATTTTGTCTAGTTTTTACATTCCTAAAATTCAAATGACAATTATCAAATGAGATTTGACAATCAATTTGACAATGAGATACAGATGCTCTCATTGTCAATTGTCAGTTATCTGATGGAGTGGAGGGAGATGAAAACGGGAAGAGATAAGAGGGGCCAAATTGAAAGAAAAATCACAGCATTGAGCAGTCAATGTTTACAACAACAACAACAAAATCTTTCATCTCAAATAAATTGGGGTAGGCTAGAAATGAAACCCAATCGGAAAACATAAGATCAAAGATCTCAAATATCAGTGATAAAAATGAATATGATGGAAGAAAAAAATAAAATAAAATAAAATAATAATAATATATAAATAAAGATGATAATGATAATGATAATATGCTAATAATAGTAGCAATAATAACAATAATAATAATAGTATAATAAACCTCTATTATAAAATCTATTTCTAATTTCTAAAATCCTATTTTAAAACCTAATTCTAAATTCTAAATCCTAAAATCCTATCTAAACCTCTATTTCTGAAATCTATTTTCAAATTCTAAATCATAAAATCCTAAAAAATCTAAGAATATGAAGTCTATAACTCTACTATTAGACTATAACTCCTAAATCATGGTTCAGGTACATGAATCGCTATCTTCCACGCACTCATATCCAAAGCAAGCTCTTTGGGTATATTTCATTCCTTCAAATCTCTTTTTATTGCTTCCTCTCATGTCAATCTCGCTCGACCTCTTCCTCTTCTTGTATTTTCAAGACGACTTAAAATACCGCTAACGTCGATGCTTCAGAGGCCTTCGTTGATATGACCAAACCATCGCAAACGATGTTGACTAGCTTCTCTTGAATTGGTGCTACCCCAAGTTTGTCCCTAATATCATCATTTCGATTCGATCTTTCCTTGTGTGGCCACATATCCAACGCAACATCCGCATTTCAAATACACTCATCTTCCGGATGTGTTGTCCTTTTGTAGCCAACATTCTCGCGCCATACAACATCGCGGGTCTAATCACCGTCCTGTAGAACTTGCCTTTTAGTTTGTTTGGGACCTTCTTGTCACAAAGAACACCAAATGTTTGTCTCCATTTTACCCATCCAGCTCTTATTCATGACTAACATCTTCATCGATCTCTCCTTCACTCGCAACATCGATCCCAAATACTGAAATGTGTCATTCATGGGCACTACTCGTCCATCCAAACTAACATCTCCGTCATCTAAGTTTTCCCCGCTGAACTGACACCTCATATATTCAGTTTGTCCTACTAAGTCTAAAACCTTTCGATTCTAAAGTTTGTCTCCACAACTCTAGTTTCGATTGACTCTAATTCTCGCTTCTCGTCAATCAAGACCACATCATCAAGAAAGAGCATACACTAAGGAATATCTTCTTGTATGTTCTTTGTGATCTCATCATCACTAAGGTGAAAATATATGGACTCAATGTCGACCCTTGATGTAATCCTATCTTAATAGAAAATGTATCGGACTCGCCGTCCACACTCTTACACAAGTCACAAAGCTTTGTGTACATATCCTTAATAAGTCACAATGAATCGTCCAAGGACACGCACACGTTCAACTATAAAATCACAATTGGAGGATACTCTCAACTCACGACAGGATAAAAGAGGAGATAAACTCAACTCAAGATAAACTTTTTCATAATAATTCAACAAGTGAGTTTACATTCGAAAATTAGGCTTTATATAGCCATACATTCTTAATTCCAAAATATAATTAAAACATAGAAAGACTCAAAGACAAGTAACGTACTTTTTTGACCAAGAAGACTCTGAATGGGTCCATTTCATCTAGTTTATTATGAGAGTTATGCCCAAAATATCGCGATTTGAATCATCCGAGAGCTGCTTGTTTCGTAAATTAATTGTAAATATGACTTGGGCCTGGTTCTTCAAACGAGAGAACCGGTCCGAACTTGCTTCCTTGATCATGATTGTTCACCCGTAGACCACCATAACTTGATCGCCATCAATAAGGGTAACGTATTTTGTTGGGACTAGTTTCTTTTGAGCGCCCACCACATGATATTTCTAATTTTATCATACGCTTTCTCTAAATCAATAAATATCATATGTAGGTCTTTCTTTTGTTCTCGATGTCTCTCCATAAGTTGTCTTATCAAGAAAATCGCCTCCATAGTGGACCTCCCGGACATAAAACCAAACCGATTTTTAGAGACAGGTTGTCGCTTTTCTTAAACGGTGCTCGATCACTCTCTCCCAAAGCTTCATGGTATGACTCATGAGCTTAATTCATCCGTAATTAGTACAATTTTGAATATCTCCTTTATTCTTGAAGATTGGTACTAATATACTTCTTCTCCACTCATCAGGCATCTTATTGGACCGAAAAATGGTATTAAATAGTTTAGTGAGCCACACTATTGCTATATCTCCAAGACATCTCCATACCTCAATCGGGATGTCATTCGGTCCTAACGCCTTACCTATTTTCATCTTTTTTAAAGCTTCTTTCACCTCAGACTCTTGAATTCTCCGAATAAATCGCCTATTGGTGTCAATTGAGTCGTCCAACTCGATCACGCTTTTCTCACTCTCGTCGTTGAATAGCTTGTCGAAGTATGATCTCCATCTGTTTTTAATCTCCTCATCTTTCACCAAAAGTCTATCAGCCTCATCGTTAATACATTTAACTTGGTGGAAGTCTCTTGTCTTCCTTTCTCGAAGTTTAGTCATCTTGTAGACATCATTTTCGTCCTCTTTCGTATCTAATTTCCGATACAACTCTGTATATGCCTGACCCCTTGCTTCGCTCACAGTTTTTTTTGCGTTTATTCTAGCTTCTTTGTATTTCTATATGTTTTCATTACTCTTGTTGTGATGTAAACGTTTGTAACATTCTTTCTTCTCATTGATAGCCTTTTGTACTTCATCATTCCACCACCAAGTGTTTTTAGGTTCACGTTTATTTCCTCTAGTTACTCCAAACACTTCTATAGCCACATTCCGAATGTGAGTCGCCATCTTCTTCTACATATTATTCGCATCCTCACCTTCGTTCCACAATCCTTCTGCAATAACTTTATTCTTAAACACCTGAGAAACGTCCCCTTTGAGCTTCCACCACCTCGTTCTCGTTATTTTCATACCTCTATCTCGCCGAACGCATACCTGAAAATAAAAATCAGCCACCAAAAGTTTGTGTTGTGTGATAACACACTCGCCAGGTATAACCTTACAATCCATGCAGTTTAGTCTTTCCTCCCTTCTAGTCAGAACAAAATCGATCTGGCTCGAGTGTTGGCCACTACTCGAGTGTTTGGTCTCTCCTCCCTTCCATGCAGTTTGAGCAGTCAATGTTTAACATCATTAATTTTAATATATAAATAAATAATGGGTGTTAATTGTTGGGTTTGTGACATGTATGAGATGCGAAATTTTAAAATTTTTCATGCAACCCAATTGAAAATTAAGGATCATGTGTATAAAATTTGAATTCTAACAAATAAATTTGTGAATAATATATCTTACTTGATATCGCAACCAAGCGCGATGACTTTCTTTGGATGGTGGTTGCGTGTGCCTTCACCAATCACCGCAAAGTCGTCATCTCGTCTCTCGAAAGCTTTCCAAGCGTGAAGCCTCTACCGCGTGCACTCCTTGACGCATCGAAGCGAGATTGCTAGACCTCCAATAGAATAAGATTTCAAATCATTTTTGGTCTCAACACATGAGAGGTATATATATACAATTGGATTTAGAAGAGAGAGAAAATAAAATAATCAACTCTCCTTATGCTTTTTCGGATGAGAGAGATGTACACTTTCAAAGAATTAAAAATTAACTCTTCGTCAGAGAGAGAGGGAGCGTCATATAACCAACACTGGTTATTCATTAATTAATTAAATAAACTTTCGAGCAGAGAGGTTATTAACCTCTCCACTTGCGCAGGTGGCAAGTGATGGTTAATTACCATTTGCCGAAATCTTTAAGTGTTTGGACCCACTCTGAGTCCAAGTACATCTCATCCATAATTTGAGTCTTACTCAAATTGATTCAATCCAATTATATATTTAATTAATCATGTCCTGCATAATTAATTAATTATTCTATGCTTCAACTTGTCAAATAGAGCGACCCGGTAGAATCCATATCTTGATAAATAATAAATTAATATACATTAATTTATAAATCATAATTGACATCTAGCAATGTATTATGATCACCCGATCAAACACATACAAATCGTGATCTTTTAATTCTTTTTTCACGTAATATCTATTAATTAATGTTAACCGTCAGAATATATCATCCTTGACCATTAATTATTTTCTTGATCCTCAGTGCATAATTATTTATATGTGATCATCCCATAATCATAAATTACAAACATAATAATTATCACTACATCAAGGGGCTCAGAGATATCATTAATCTCATAAGAAATGAGACGGACAAAATATACTATTGACTATCCATAATTTATATATATCCGGAAATTACCTTTATAGCTCTCGGTTAAAAGCAACGTTTGATAATCGCATAAAATATACATTAATTATCTAGAATTATGAATATATCAGATAATAAAATTAATACTAATTTATGATCTTTGCTGATGACACAAACACAATCCATACAACAAATCAAAGTGGTTCAGGTCCAATATCATGCATTCCATATATGTATATTTATGTGATTAAATAGATACTCTGTATCAGTGATTTGTGAAACATGATCACACATTAATCCACATACTAGTCCATATTATCATTCAGTGTTCCATGCTAATGATATGGGACTAGAGACAATTCAGAGTTTTAATAACATTTACAGAGTTTCACAATTCAAGTCATCAACTCAAATAATCTATAAAATATTAAAACTCAAGGAACAAAATGATACAAATCATTCAATATATAAAACAAAATAAAAGCACCATCATAAATGATTGGTCCTCTAAATCACTTTATTAACATTAATATCTTTACTAAAACTTGTGCATCATTAATATCTATTATAAATAATATGTCTATATTTTTATTTATTTTTAATGTATTCAAGAAAATGCAGTTTAAATCATCTAAATACACTACAGTGAACATGATTTAATCATCCGTTTTAAGATACATGATTCAAAATTTCAGATATTAATCCATTCTAATTAAACCTATCTCATTGATTCAAAAACTTTTTTTTTAATGTATGAGTCATAATAATTAATTCTTTTTTAAGAAAAGCGGGATCAATTTTGAAAATTTATTTGCCATTTGAGTCTCAAAAGTGATTGGAGAACTTCGGATTTTAAATTAGATGTTATGAGACTGAGCTATTTTGTTTCCTGTTGTTACTTTTGTTTAAAACATTCATATTGTAAGTTCTATTATCATATCTGTGTTTATTATTTTTAGTTGTTTGATACGTTATAGCCTAAATATCCAGGACATCGGGTTGTGATATCCATTTCAAACTAAGTTTCTCTAATGAAACAGGTGAGAAACCACTCTTTTAAAAAAAAATCTTTATAAACAAAATAATAAAATTTTGGAAAAGAAATTGAAGTCAACTGAGACAAATAATATCATATGAAAAATAAAATAATAAAGAACTAATTTAAAATAACATATATCAAAACTGGAAAATTCATCTTCATTTTTTGCAATTTGATTTACATTCATTGATCACATATCAGAATTATAGAATTGCGGATTTTTTTTTTACATATAACACATGTGTTTGAAATAATATTCTCAAAATTATGGGATTGATGAGAAACGTTGACACACGCCGAGAGAGAAAAAAGAGCGAGACTGAGGAAAATCCTAGCTGCCAATTTCATCTCCGTCCTGGCTTTTTCCCATTGCCTCGCGTTCGTCTCGTCTTCACTTAAGGATCTTCACCTCTTTATCATCACCCCCACTCTTAAACTTTGTACTATTTTTTTTTTTTTCGATCTTAACCACAAAGAGAGATGAGAGCATTTCTGCTATGAGTGGAAGAAGAGAAACACGTGTTTTGTTTCTCCCAATAGTTATCTTTTTTTTTTACTGTATTTCTGCTCCTTCTGTGTCTCTTTTGTTGCTCCGTCTTTTTCGAAACTAATTCATCCACAATAACCATCAAAACTCTAGCCATTGAAATCTAGCCTGAAGAATTTCTTGAAGCCATAAATTTTACAGACATTTTCTCGTTGGTTTGTTGTTAATGCAGGTAATTGAATCTAGTCTTATACACGCAGTGCTGTTTTTATGGGGCATGTTTTTTTAACATTAAAAAAAAACTAGATTAATTGAATCTAGTCTTTCAAAAAAAAAAAGATCCTTTTCTTCATCCGAATATATCTCGAATAGCAGTTCATTGAGTGGATAAACAAATAATAAATGGGTCAACTATATCCATTAACTCTATTTCCAAAAGTGTGAATATTATTTGCATTTGGTACTTGACTGAAGCATGATAAAGTATAGCTGTTATCTTCTCATACTATATATATTATCATCTTTATATCAATTTGGATAGAAATAATCTCCATCTACATTTAAGTTTTACCAAACATAGCCGCTGAAGATCGAGTCACATATTTATTTTCAATTTAATTCTAATCAAATATAACTGGAGTTAGTTGGCCGATGGCACCAATTGAGTCAAATTTTCATTAATAATATCATATTCAATATATTCAATTAATTAACTAACAAAACTTTGAAAACGGAAAGAAAACGCTTCATTTTATTATTCAACTCAAAAAAATTAGGTGGTAAAGTCCTGTATGTATAATTACTATAAATATAAGTTAAGAGACTCTAGCAGATTTTTAATTCCTCATAGGAAATATAAACAAAATATTGTTGCCTACTTGCATTGTTCTGAATTTTTTTATTAATAAAAACTATTTTAAATCACAAATAGAGCAAGTGAGGAGATTTTTTTTATCGAAATAGCAGGTTTATCTTTGATAAAGGACCCAGGTCTGTCTTTCTTAAAGGTGGATCTAGATAATTTTATTCAATTTTCATTCAAAATTAATTACAATAATCTAAAAATATACAAATTAATAATAAATACAATTATTATGTTATAAAGTAAAAATATTATTATTATATCATCATAATCATTAAAAAAATAATCATATTAAAAATATAAATTAATATTAACCAAATATCATGAAATATTTACACTTAAAAATTATAACAATATAATTATAATAATTATACCAATAAACTATTTTTTATAATTAGATTATAAAATATAATTCTAATAATTTAGAAAACATTTAACTTAATTTAAATTATTTTATAATAAGAAAGTTAAAAAATTTAGAAATTTAGAAATATTTTATAGAATTAATTTTATTAGTATATTATAAAAAATCTAAATTAGTATGTACTTTTTGAAGATAAAGTAAAATTTTAATATATAATTAATGATAAAGTTTTTGAAAATATTAATTATTTTTTATTAATAAATTATTTAAATTAGTAGATATATTTGACTGTAAATTATAATCTTTTAGTAATAAATTATGAATAGTATTCAAAAATAATTTATTATTAATGAATTATAAAAAATAGTAAGTAATTTTTTTATCAATATTTTATTTAAAATATTATCTCAAAAATATTAATTCTCTAGCAATTTTAAGAAAGAAAATTTTAGAATTATTATCATAACCAATATATGTTGATCTTGTGATGATATTATCACCCTCATACATTATAATTGGAATTATTCTGATAATTTATAAAAAATAATCAATATTTTTATAATATACTTCATCATGAATTATATATTAAAATTTTACATTATTTTCAAAATATATATTTTATTTATATTTTTTATAATATACTCATAAATTAATTGTATAAAATATTTCTAAAATTTTAAATATTTTTAACTTGTTATAAAATTTTTAGTTAATTTAAATATTTCTAAAATTATTATATTTATATTTTATAATCTAAATTAAATTATTAATTTATTATTATTGTTATTATTATTATTATATTTTACTATTTTTAATTATAAATAATTCATTATATTTAGTTATTATTTTTTTAATGTGATTATTTTATTTAATTATTATTATTATGTAATAATAATATTATTAATTCGTACTTTCATAATATAATATTAATTAAATTTATATTAATTTATATATTTCTAAATTATTGGATTGAAAATTAAAAAAATTACTTAAGAACGGCGGACCTGGGTCCTCGACAGACCTGCTATTTTGATAAAAAAAAAAAAAAAACTCATCCTTTGTTCTACTCGTGATTTAAAATAATTTTTATTAACAAAAAATTGTGTGCAATGTTTATTATATTTTTCTTTTATTTAGTTATGTAACGCATTAACACGCTAAACAGGTCGAACAAAAGTAAACTCAAGTACCTTTAAACTTTAATAATCACAATATATCTCTTTATTCTCTTGTCTGCTTATCATATGATGGGGAAACTTCATGGATTTAATTTCCGACAACAACATTAGATGATATGTACTAGACCATGTAATGAATATCCTAGCTGAAGCTCCAAATAATTTATTCTCGTGTGAGAGCCAGCACATGATCAATGATCATCCATAGGGGTAAAATAGGCATTACCTTATGATTGCCATCAAGGATCTTCAAGTCTTTCCCTCTTCACAAATTAAGTTACTTTGTTAAATTACAAATGACTAATGACTAATTGACTTTATATAACGATCCATTTTATTGTCAAATATCAACCAAAACTAAAAGTGAAAGAAGTTGCATGAGATGAGAGAACTTTTCAACAATGAAAAGGATAAGATACGCTAATCGTCAACGAAAACAACATTAGCCAAGAAAAAATTGTATTTTGCGAGAGATCTTTTGCACCGAATATCATGAGTTCGATAACATTTCCTAAATTAATACAAAAGCGAAAAAGAAATGTTGAAAAGGGGGTTGGTGACCACATGAAATGTGAATCTGGTCCAGCTGTGCGACTTTTGTGTGTACAAATCTTTAGTTAGAGATTGCAAAAACAAATCGTAGCAAGTAGAGACGGTAAAAGCGACGACTTGTGTTCTCCCCTCTCAATATTTAATACGTAATTATATTTTTGAAGGCGAAATTTTTTAGACCTTAATGTTTCTAGAAATTATATTTACACTTTGAATGAAAAAAATATCTTGTATATTATTGCCTCCAAAGATTTTATATTATTTTTAAAATTCTAATTTGAGATTAAAAAATTGACATTCACAATATCTGATAGAAATGGATACCAAGATAAACAAATTTTAAATTACAAACGAAAAGACTTTCTTGTTTAGATACATCTCTTTACAAATTGAACCGTTAAATTTTCAAATAAATGTCCAATTCCTTTTTAATTATATTAAATTCGATACACATGTTTTTAAACTATATTTAATTCTATTTTTTATTTTAATGATATTATAATCGTGATATGCATGGGTCACAATTAAAGCAATAATGTCTGACAAAAATGAAATATGAAAAATGCTTCGCATGTTATCACTAAAGTGTTTTTTTAAATAACTAAATCCTTGGAATTTTTGTTTCTAATCTTTACTCTTTGTGTAAGTGTTCTGATTCTGTAACGGTTAGGATTGACTGAAATTTATTAATTATTTTTTTTGGAGAGAACATGAGTGTTTAGATATATTAGGGTTTTTATTGAAGTTTTTGTTAAATTCATAACACATCTGCTATATTAAAAATTATACAATTTATCCTATCTCTTTTCTAAAAAATATCATTTTACTGAAGAATTTACTAAATTTAAAATTTAATTACATATTTACAAAAGTTATGATTATTGCATAAAAGCAATTGATTAATTGTATTTGCTTCTTAATTTATTTGTTATCATATTTTATACTGGAATAAGATGAATTTTTTAATTTTGATATAAAAAATTATAATATAGAAATCACCCATAGCAAAGCATGGACAATATACTAGTAAACAATAGAATCTATCTTTTTTTTCAGAGAATTATAGGGTTCATTTGGAAAATCAAGGAATAGGTTTGGAAGAGTGGTAATTTTGGAAGAGTGATAGAATAATATCTTTTTGAAAGAGTAGTATTCTTAACTATTTGGAAAAACAAAAATATTGTTTGATGGTTGTTAATTAGAATAGTTAAAATATGAATAATTATGATACTAACAACGATGACAATAAAAATAATAGTAAAATAATAATAATAATATAATAATAATAAAAAAATATTAATAATCTATAATCCATAATCATAATAAATAATAATATTCTTAGTTGTAATCATAATAATATAATAAAAATATAAATATAATCATAATATAATAATATAATACAACATAATCAAATAATATCATAATCATAATAATAATAAATAATTATAATGATAATAATATAATAATAATATAATCATAACTATAATCATAATATAATAATATAATACAAGATAATAAAATAATAATAACAATAAGTAATAATAAAATAAATAATATAATAATACTAACAAAGATGATAATATGACAATAATACTAATAGTGATGATAAAATAATAATCATAATCATAATCATAATTTAATAATATAATAATAATCTTAATAATATTATAATATAATAATAATAAATCATAATCATAATCATAATATAATAATATAATATAACATAATCAAATAATAATCACTATTTCGATGAGAGCTAATCTGGTATACCACCTATAGCTTGGTATACCGGATTAGCACTCTTCCGCACTCTTCTATTTAGTCTAAAATTCGTTTGGCAATTTAATTCGTCGGAATAATAATTCTATTTCTATTTTTTGTTATTCTATAAAGTGCCAAATAAACTCTAGAGAATAAAAATTACATGATAAGAAATATAGGTAACATCACAAATGAACGTTTGTGGTTGATAATACGTGTGAAATCTAAAAAAAACTATATACTGAGAATTTTAATATTTTTATTTGGTTAGGTTTCAGAAAGTTTAACTCTATAGATACTTTAATAAAGAGATTCTGTAATATTACTTAAAAAAAGTGTCTGTGATAAATTGAATATTTTGGGGGTAGGATGAGAAATTCCCCAAACTTGAGGAATCACACCAGAAATCTCGCCACTACTAAAATACCGAAGAAAGCGCGATTAACTGCTCTTCTTCTTCGAGCATTTATCCTCCTCTCAGCTGTTTATTTATTTCTCTTATCCGGGTTCTAAATGTCGGAAGAAGCGTGATTCAAAGCGAGAACTAATTAAAGACAGAAAAATATCTTCATGCACTAATTGTTCGTCTCCCCTCTCTCTCTCTCTCAGTTTTTTGTCTTTCCTTCTCTTTCTTGCCGTTTTGCCTGGATCCATGGATGGGGCCACAGAAGCTTCACCAAGCACGTTCAGAGGCGTGCGTGTTCAAGCTCCATTGGTAAGCTTGCTCCATTTCTGACCCAATTTGGGTATTTGGTTGAATTTTATTAATTCTGGATCTATAGGTTTTATCCATTTGTTGGTGATATTTGGTAACTTTTAGTGCTTGATTTAGGGTTATGGGAGATTTCAATTTTTTTGAATGGTCGAAGTGAAGTATAAGTCTTTCTTATCGTAGATTAGTTTCTAATCCATATGTCCATATGTAATGTTTTTTTATGATCTGTACGAACTTTGCGCTACTTAATGATATGTAATTTCTCTATTTGCGTTCCTGAGAGTGCTTATTAGGAAATGTAGTTATGGAAAATAGTAGCTGAAATTCTTCCCATTTTGGAGATAAACTAATTGTTGTTATTATATTAATACAAGAAAATACTATAAATTTATATTTTATTATAATATTTTTCCAAAATTAATTATTAATTGGGCTAAATTTGATTAAATTGAAAACAAATAGACAATGTGAGACAGCTAAAGCGCTGTTTTTGGTCTAGTTTCTGCACTTATTTTTAACTAGCTTTACACTACCAGGTTGATTCTGTTTCATGCTATTGCCGTGTGGATGCGGGTCTTAAAACTGTAGTGGGGGCCCGAAAGTTTGTGCCCGGTGCCAAGCTATGTCTACAACCTGAAATCAAACCCAACATAAGGCGGAAGCCAAGAAGTTCGCGCAAAGACCGGGCCCGCACCCAGGCCCCACTTCTTCCTGGTCTGCCTGAAGACCTGGCGATTGCTTGTTTGATTCGTGTTCCCCGTGCCGTGCATCCAAGTCTGCGCCTTGTGTGTAAGAGGTGGAATCGTCTTTTGTCTGGAAATTACTTCTACTCCCTCAGGAAGAAAACAGGTATTACTTTAGACTTTTGAAATAATAGTGCAGTATTTGTGAATGCATGCTAACAGAACACATCGTATATACCCGATGGTGCTTCGGACACATTTTTGTTTCTCCAAACACCAAAATAAAATTATCTGGACAAATTTATCCCCGTCCTTTGTTTCCCGTGCATTCTCTGCTACTATGCCTCAGTGCCTGACTGCCTGTTTACAATTATGTATAGCGTTTTTCTTTCCTATTTTATTTTTTTTATCTTTGAAACCACTGCAAGTGAGATGCACTGACATGTAGGGCTGAGTTTATGCTTATTTAATTTTTTTTAAGTCATATTAGCGGAGTGTATCTTTTGAATGCTAATATTCTTCAAAAGAATTGACAAAAATTAATTATGCATGGTAGAAAAAACAATAATAGCACATTATTTTTAGATCGATATTTCCCTATTGAAATTATAACACAGATTCCAATGTTTCACTGATTTATTATTTTCATAATTTATTACCTAATTAAGCAAAATATCAACCATACTTACAACAACAAAGCCTTTAATCCCAAATAAATTGGGGTAGGCACCCACTATTTATGTGTACAGACGATTTAGTAATCATTTAATGGTCGATCAAAAACATCAAAATTACAACTATTGTAAATTGTATAAATTTTCGATGGTCTTTGGTGGACTATCAAACAATAACTAAATTTCATGAAATTGAAACACTATCAATCTATGAGTTGAAGAATATATATCTATAATTTTTTATTTTAAGATTTTTTTTAATTTAGTTAAGAGTTTCATTGTCAAAAATGTCAAAATAACCCATAATCAAGTAATCTCTCCCATTAAATGTAGGTGAGTTAAAGATATAACTACCGAAGAAATAATGAAATGCATATGATATAATACCTGATGTAGGTGGGTTGTGTTAAGATCGGATCCAGGATCCAGCGAATAGCATATGACCAACTCAAATAAAATTAACGTTGTAGAAACTGGATTAAATTTAAATAATCATATGTTAAAGAAAGCATTTCTTAATTTTCGACTTATAGCTTATATTAAAACATAAAAGTGCTCAGTTCTCAGTTCTAGAGGAGCAAAAAAATAATGTACAGTGTAGGTCTGACGTCTGGAGTGGAGGAGCGTTTGGAGTCATTGTGCTGCTGTGCATGCTGAGGTGTGAGGGTAGTTCTGTCATTTATAAAAATAAAGGGTGTATGGAGTTTTCTTTTTAAGGTGCCCGAAGCAGCACCCATATATGCCCACCCATTTAATCATTGTTTATTGGTACACACTTGGAAAAAGTGGTTAATTGGGTTTTTTTCTCAAAGAATGCTCATGCTTGGGTTTTTTTCTCAAAGAATGCTCATGTTTTTTTCTCAAGGGAGCAGTTACAAATTTGGTTCCCTGTCTGTGAGGTTAAACAGGGATAAATGTTCTTCCAAAATGCTTTTCCAGCTGTGAAGTAACCTAATATGTAACAATTTGCGACTAAAAGTAGTTCAGTAGGCTTTGTTAAAAAGCTTTACACAAATTATACTAGATAACAAGTCCTGAACTTGCCTATGTGGCTAAATATTTTTAGGTATGGCTGAAGAGTGGGTCTACGTCTTTAAAAGAGACAGAGAAGGTAAAATATCGTGGCAAGCCTTTGACCCAATTTATCAACTCTGGAAGCCACTGCCACCTGTCCCTCCTGAATACTCTGAGGCACTTGGGTGTGGATCAGCTGTCCTTAGTGGGTGCTATCTGTACCTCTTTGGTGGTAAAGACCCGATAAGGGGCTCCATGAGGCGGGTAGTCTTTTACAATGCACGGACAAATAAATGGCAAAGAGCACCTGATATGCTACGGAAAAGACACTTCTTTGGCTCATGTGTCTTAAACAATTGTCTTTATGTGGCTGGCGGTGAGTGTGAAGGTATACAAAGAACGCTAAGGTCAGCTGAGATGTATGATCCAAATCGAAATAGGTGGGCTTGTGTGACTGAAATGAGTACTGGTATGGTACCATTTATAGGGGTTGTTTATGAAGGCAAGTGGTTTCTCAAAGGGCTTGATTCGCATCGACAGGTGGTGAGCGAGGTGTATTCGCCAAGCTTGAATTCATGGTCGACTGTTGGAGATGGTATGGTAACAGGTTGGCGAAACCCTAGTTTGTCCTATAATGGTCAGCTTTATGCAGTTGATTGTAATGATGGTTGCAAGCTCAGGGTTTATGATAGATCCACCTGTTCCTGGACTCGGTTCACCGATAGTAAAAGCCATATGGGGAGTTCTCGTGTCTTTGATGCTGCCGCTTTGGTGTCACTGAATGGGAAATTGTGTGTGATAAGAAATGATATGAGTATTAGTATGGTGGATATTTCAGGTCCAAGTGTGGAGGCTGGTAATTCTCCTTTGTGGGAGACTATTGGGGGTAAAGTTCACCAGCAGAGATCCTTTATGTCAAACCTGTGGTTGACCATTGCGGGTCGGGGTGGATTGAAGAGCCATATTGTGCACTGTCAAGTGCTTCAAGTATAGCTTGGTAATTGTAGCTAGGTAATCTAGTTTATAATTCTCAGAGGGGTAATTGCACCGTAGCCACATTAACTGTAAGATGCAATGTACATAACTTTTCTTTCTTGCTGGAGCCACCCTAGTTTTCTCACACCAGAATTTTCTCAGGTTTGAGCTTTCACCAAGGATGTGTGGTAAGTTCTTTGAAAGAAAATTAGGTGGAGATCAGATTTTGTGTCTTAGGTGCATTTATTCCTTGCTGAGCTTCGGTGTGATTTTTGAACAGAAATTTATCAAAATTTATTCTGGTGTTATACCTGATGAGGGTATGCAGACTAGGAGATGGAAGTTGTTTTTGGGGTTTATGGTGATATTTAGTGAAAGGATATTTAGGAACTGTTGCTAGTTAGAGGCTGCTCAGGTGCTGAGACAGATGTGAAATTCTTCAGAGAAATTGATGTTTTAATTAGGTTGAGGACATTACAATATCGGGGGTTGGGTTAACAGGTAGAGAGTAATGTTCGCGCTTCTTTCTGTTTGTTTCTTTCTGAATGTGTTTCACCTCTGGTGCTAAATTATTAATAATTGAAACGATATATGCATAGTTATTGGTGGAAAAAATAAGATGATTGTTATATACATTTATTCAGTGATTTCCGTTTTTTTTTTTTTTGCTTCCTTGATTTTGCTTCTTTAATTAAGTTTACTGAAAGCTTCTGCGCATCATTTTGGTTCAAACATGAAATTCACAAGATGCCCTCACAAAATTGAGGCTAAACCATATGATTTTTTTTTATCTCTCTACCACAGTAGCCTCCATGGTTATTGAGTATTCAGATTTTGTGTGATTTGTTACAACTGATGTGGAAGTACTAAATACAAATCAACCATATTAAATCCGTGCTACATTTGTGAATTGACTTTGCTCAAGTCCGGGGGACATGATAACAGAGTTAGGTTCCTGCACCCAATCTTGGCAATTGAATAATCTTAGCTCGCATTGACATTAATAGAGCTGGCAACATCTTATCGGACTCGAGAATAGAGCTGGTAAAAAAATTAATGGTTCGAGTCTCGTTTGTGGTTGAATCATAATCGATTCGTTATTGGCTCGCTCGTTAATAAACTGAGTTGTTAACGAGCCGTTTTATTAAATTCGTTAAGTTAATGATTCGAGATTGAGCTTGAACTGGCTCGACTCATTTGACTTGATAAATTATTAATAATTATTATTTATATTATTTATTATGAATTTTTAGTATGATATGTACTAAGTTATTTTATCAAGTTTGTATGAAATATATTATTATTAATTATTTTATTAATTTCTGTATAAATTTTAATATAAAATATCATAAAATATATTATAATTATTAGTGAGCCTTAACGAGTCGATCTCAAGTCAAAAGACTCGATGTAGTTAACGAACCAGCTTGTTAGTTAAGCTAATGAGCCGAGTACAGTTTAATCTAGCTTGACTCGGCTCAATTCAACTCATTCACATCTCTACTCGAGAAATTCACTCAACTTGTCAACCTAACTCAAAATCAAATAATCAGCAATCCAATCAAAATTAATTAAAAAAAAAACTCAACTCGACGAACCTGATTTTTCTGTCAAACTGACTCGCCCAGATCCAGACTGATTGCCACCTCTCGATATTATGTCCTTGGATTACAAAACTATGATAGATAAGATAACTAAGGGATTGCTTTTGTTTTAGATGGCGTTAAACTGTGTGTTGAATGTAGGTATCATTAAACGTAAAAAAAACTGTTTGAGAGCTTTTCTTGACACTAAATTTTTTTAAATGACTACCCTGTAATACAGCTTCAAATTTAGATATCAAATTGATTGCTTGGCTGTGGGAGATCATCATCATAGATTGCATAAGTGGATAACTCCAGCCTTGATGGATATTTATTTTATCAAATTTGATACAGATCATATATTATTGCCAGTCATAATCTTCATGGTTGACCATCCATCAAAAGCCAGAGCAATTTTGACCCACTGTTTGGATAGAGGGGCCAATTAAAACTTGAAAGATTTAGTAACTAGTAACTACAAGCCATCAAGGCTGGAGTTATCCATTATATCTGTCAGGGTTACGGATCATATTATTTTATTATTATTTTTGATCCGATCCGAACCTGATTAAATTCGGGTCAAAAAATATTAACCCATACCCGGCCCAACGGGTCACGAATCGACCCGTATAAAATGATTAAATATTTATTAATTATTTTTATATAATTTTAAGTAATAAAATATTAATTAATTTATAATTAATCTTAATTAATGTATAATTAGGATATATTTAACCTTTAATTAGTACTAAATTATAAAATTACTTCAAAAAACATAATTAATCGGATAGACCCGATTCGGGTCAAAAAAATCAAACTCATACTCGATCCATTTATCTTATCATATCGATCGGATCAGATTTGGATCGAATTAACTCGTCGGATCGGGTCAAAAATTGACAGCCTGAACCCCTGATTCATAGTAAACATACGACGGGAAGTACAAGATTTAATAGGCGCAATGAATTAAATTCCATGACCACAGATTGATTTCTCCAAAATACATAGAAAATGACTATATTATTCATAAACATAAAGCAAACTCTACATGACACTACTTACAACAAACCATGCGGGGGTAAAAAGAACGAAAAAAACAAAGAGGCATTTTTCTCAAAGGAGAGGGAAAACACAACATCATATTAGAAAAGAAAATGAGAAGATGAAAGAAATCAAAGAAGATATTCACTTATTCAGAGCTCCTCCCTTTTTTGCCCAGTACCAACTACATTCTCCTTGGCCGTGTCGAACATCTCCTTTGCGGCATCGACCGCCTCTTTAGCCTTCTCTTTTGCCGTGTCATAACCCCCATGAACCTTTTGTTTTGCCGTCTCACTCGATTCATCCATTTTTTCCTGTGCTTGTCCCACCATCTCTTTGGTTTTCTCCTTCGTTTTTGTACCCGCTTCTCCGGCCTTCTCTTTCACTTCATCTGTGGCGTCATGCGTTGCGTGCTTGGCAGTTTCTTTTGTTTTATCTTCCTTGTCAGCTACTCTCTTTCCCCCCTCTGTTCAGTTTGAAAATTTAGATCAAGCTATATGATGTCTTAAGACTGATAAAACTACTACTGTTTTATTATTGATAAAAGGAGGCATTAGAACCAGACAATACCTGAGGTCACCTCCTCAATTTTCTCAGTGCCCTTTCTTGCATGATCTTTCGCTTCCTTTGTTTTGTCTATTGTAACAGAGAAAAACAGAACATTCAACTAAACCAATTAAACGGGGTTCTAAAAAATAATAAATATGGGGCATTAATAAATGGCCCAAAAATCATCTACACATTATATCAAAGTTCATAAAATTTTGTTGTGTGTTTACTACACTACTTTTATCAGCTTCAAAGAAATAATCCACTAAAAAATTGCCTGGGATTCCACCTAGTAATTCCATGAATACCGTGCACCATTTTACATTTTGTTAGCACACATTATGACATTACCCAACTTTAGCGTATCCTTGTGTTGTCAACATTAATTAATTAGTCGTACGTTCAGTTGCTCTTAATCAATTAATTACAAACAAAAGTAAAGGGAAAAAAAGAGGAAAGAAGAACAAGAACACATAACTCACCGGCGACAATCTCTTGGGCATTCTCTCTGGTCGACTTGATGGCCTCCCCGGCCTTCTTCCCGACCTCCTCTTCATCCTGTTGATGCTTAAATCCTAACCCTTCACTGATCTTGTCCTTGGCCCAATTTGTCCATGAGTCGTCCTCAGTTTCCTCAGTGTTTACATTCGCCGCCACTGCCACGACAAGTAACAAACCAAGGAGCAAAGCCAAGGGAACAATTGCTCTCCTGGGAACCTTCATGTCTGCTTGTTGCTTCTCTTTACTTGTCTCAGTTCTGTTTAGTAGAGTAGTTCTTTTGGCTTACTGGCAGCAACCGAGCATGGCTTGGTGTGATATGATCGTATGATCCAGATATATGCTGGTGTGAGATGAGTCCAGAAGAGTTTGAAAGGAAGAGGAGAATGATTGTGGACACGTGTGATGTTGCAGCTGGGAGGCTGTTGCTTGTTAGACAGGTGCCCGGTGAGGTGGCATGTTTCGATTTTGACGCATCTTTATCAATAAAAAACATGGGCCTGATCAAATGGACTGTGTTTCGACTGGGCTCCTTATCTTATCTGGGCCTTGAACAACCTCGGCCCATAATCAGAACTTTAAGCAATTATTTTCGCGACCTTAATATGTACCCATAAAAAAATTTATTAATAAAAAATTCCCCATGAATATTTTATAATTTATTATTTATTCATTGAAAATTCAATTATCTTTTTATTATCTAAGAGATAATTTATCTTAAATAAATTAATAATAATATTCATTGAAAAAATTATAAGACCAAAATACTTTTCCGTCTGTTCACTTGTACGGAAAAAATTGAAAAATCATTTTCACTGAAAAACAAAAATCTGAAGGAAAAGAAGATATTTTTTCTTGTGTTTATTTATATAGAAAAGAAAATATTATTTTCTTTCTATTTGTCTAATTGAAAAAAATCAAAGTTGAAAAGAAAATCTTCATCTCTGAAAATTTCATAATTCTGATTTTCTTCTAATTCTACTTATTCATCATCACTTCTACCCTTGCGAGCCATGTCGTACTTAGTATTTCCAGGGGCGGACTTAGCATTCGCCAGGGGGGGTCAGTTGACCCCCCCTGGATTTTGAAAAATAGTGCTTTTATGTTAATATTTTGTTAATCTGACCCTCCCCTGGATTAAATTTCTGACCCCCCTGGATTATTTGATTATTTTTCATTGAGAAAAATATTTAATATCACGGATAATGAAAAAATTATGTAAAATTTTTAAAATATGAAGTCTTGTAGAAGAAAATTTTCTTTATTGCTATGATTATTTATTATTTTAACTTTTATTTTTTATTATTTTTAATATATAAAGATATTATTTTAATATTTTTATTTAGTACCCGATTAGTTAATGAATTTAAATCCGATAAGCTACTGAATCCGATTATTGACCCCCCTGACCAAAATTCTGCATCCGCCCTAAGTATTTCGGTCCAGTGTCATAACTTCAACTCAATAACGTAACTAATGCCAACTATATTAGGATACCAGACAGAGATAATTGCATAGCCCATAAAAACAGAATGGACCAAAATGCAGAGAAAAGTATACATATGTTTATTAGCTAAGTAAGAGCAACTGTCCACCTTCTGATTAGTATACCTGCTGGCAACCTTCTAATATCTCCATGAGGAACGAAAACTGAGTTAAATCATAAATTGGGGCAAATTATATCATTTTTTACTTAAACCTGCAGGCAATTAACTAATTTAAAAGTTTCTTACATCACATAACAAAAGTTTTGAAAAGAAAAATAGAAATGAATGCATGTTGATTGTTGAATAAGCAACTTTTCCAACTAGAAAGACAGTTACAGCTAAAATGCATCAGAGGCACCACAATGTAAACTAGAGAAATTATAAAAAATCAGAATACTGATTAACCCGTTCAGTATGCATTCTTGCTTGAACCATCAGTCCGACTCGAATCTCCTACTTTTCTCTCAATTTGTGATCTGTAAATAACTTGGCATCAAAAAGATAAAGGACAAAATAGCTACATTACCATATTTCAGCCAAATTGAATAGAATTTGAACCATGTCGATCATTTTCATATATAATAGCTACATTACTACATATTCTGAACTGACAGTCTGGTTGTGCAGTAAAAGTTATCTTTGTTGGCTGGAAATTAAGCTTGGATGAGCTAAACAATTTTCAGAAAATAAATCTTTACTCTAACAATGAAACTAAAATACAAAAACTCATAAAAACACCATATAAGAACTCGTTCTGTCATGGGATAGAAGTTAGCTACAGAAACTCAATTAAGCTACAGAGAAGCAATACACAAATCGCTCCAACAAAGAATTAATGAACAACACCAAAAACATCATTAATTACCACAATCAAACCCTATATAAGCGTGCCATGGCCGCTTTGCCTAAAGTATAAAAATTGAGGGGGGAAAACTAGTTAAGTTGTCGGAGAAATCAGCAATCGCCTTCTGTACCCTTTGAGCTATGAGATATTCAATAGCGATTTGATTTGTGTATATCTAGCGAGCGATGCTAAGAGCAATAAGGAGAGATGATCAGGGTTGAAGGGAGAGAAACGCAGGAGAATGGAAAGAAGGCGGGAATGGAGGTTACAAAGGGAGCAAGCATGCGGGAGTGGAGAAGAGCAGTTTGTCGAATTTTATTTATGTTTTCCGTCGAAAAAATTCGGAAAGCGAAAATGACAATTTTCGACAATATATGGAAAGCAACTTTCCTCAAAATTTGTATTTAATACTAACTGAACAGACATAAAATCAAATTCCATGGAAAATAACTTTGGTAACATCTCTCCCCCTCTCGTCATTCCCTTCTCCTCTCTCACCCTCTCAATTGTTATGGAGAAAGACGAAGCAAGCGATGATTATTTGTCCTCTTTTACTATTCAACTCACAAATTGATGATGCTATGATTAGCAATGAAGTTTTGCCTCATCAGATACTCAAAGGCTCAAACCATAGCAATTGAATATAATGCAAGGTAAGCAGTTGTGCGTTTTCCTTTTCTTTTTGTCTGATAAACAGGTAATTGATTGTTTTAGATGATATGGGTATCTGAATAGCATCGATTCATTTGCTCTTGCAATAGTTACATAGATACAAATTAGTATGGAAAAGACTTGGTTCATCAGCAATTGAGTCAGTCAGTATCGTATTCTGAGAAGTCCGTGGATGAATTGATATACGTATCACACTCACACCAGAATGTCTAAGCAGTTAGTATTTAATTACAAAAATTCTTACTTAAGCTCTTCACATAACCTAATTATTGGCTTACGACGCCCGGACATACATGGTTCAACATGTATGAATTGAGACAAATTAAAAATTTGATGGACGATTTAGGACATCCTCATATTTTCACAGCGATTCTTGCATCAGCGGGTCAATTTAAAATTTATCCATTTCAATTTGTAGTTATTTTTATTGAATTTTAGTTAATTTAATTCATTAATTATGTGTAATTTAATTACACAGATCTTCCGATGGATCCTGAGGATATTGATATCTCTGCCGCTGACTCTCTTACTGACGGCCCACCTGACTCGACACGGAGCCAATGACTGATGACTTCAACATATTTCAAGAAGATTTTATGTCATACTCTTAGCTGATGGGTCAAATGACCCTCGATCCGAGTGTTGGTACATCTTGTACTGAGGCCATCACACATTGTCGTATGATGCCCTTGGCCCATCCACCCAAGTGCCCGAGACGCAAGCACTTGCCTCGCAAGGCACGAGCATACTCGCCGTGCAATCCGACCAAAAGACACATACAATTCATCTCTCATTAGGAGAATATTTTGTCAGCGTTGATTTATTTTTTTATTTCAGGATTGTAGTTTATATTTTATTTTATTCGAAAGACTATACTTTATTTTCTTTATTTATAATTTAAAATTAAGTTTCTCTTATTTATGATTTGAAATTAAGTTGTTATAAACGTTTAAAAATATTAAATCTTAAATATATGTTAATCAATTAAATAGTATAATATTATTTTAAAATAATAAAATATAATAATTTTTTAAATCATCACATAAATGAAATTATATAATTAAATAAGTTAATAAACTATTTTAAATAAATAAAATTATATAATTAAATAAGTTAATAAACTATTTTAAATAAATAACTCAACTAAACTTATCTAAATGAAAAAAAAAACAAAATATTTGAGAACTCGGTCCAAAACGCTGGAATCAAGTTTCAACTCCTACTCACACAAATTCACACTAATCTTGTTGGTTTCCTATTTTTATTTTTTTTTATTTAACAAAAAAAAAATCTGGAGAGAGGGAGGCAACTTGAGAGAGCGGATGATATTATCGAGGGTCACTTTTTATCGGAGAAGAAAAAAGCATATCGGAAAAAGGTAGAAAGTAGAGGTGCTAATGGAGCGGGTCGGGTTGGGTTTGGGTTTGGGTTCGATCGGACGGGTCGGGTCAATTTGATTTTTTAGAAAAAATTGGGTCGGTCAGGATCAGGGTCGGATTAATTTATATGTTGTGTTTTTTCAGATCGTTGATAGATTTCGATTGGATTGAAGGTCATTTGATCTCGAGTCGGGTCGGGTCAGATTCGGATCAAGTCAGATCAGTTTGATTTTCTTAAAAAATCGAATCGGGTCCGGACGGGTTGGACGGGTTAGACGGGTTTCTGAGTTCGGGTCGATTCTAGTAAAAAGTGTAATGATAAAAAGTAACGATAGAAAGAAAGGAAACAGAAATTTAGGCTGATTGAGCCTGGGTTTGATTTCAATCGGTATTTTTTTTTATATCGTACAGTTCATATGAAAGATAATAATTAATCAACGGTTTATGTTTTATGTGAGTGACAGATAAATATTTTCAATTGAATTTTCAATCTGCTTGCTTACTCGTTAAGGAAGATGCTTTATCATAAAGTACTTCAGTTGTTGTCGATATCATTAAGGTGCTTTACCATAAAGTCTGATATCACTATTATTTTACGAGATTAAATTAAGTCCCGCGAGTTTGAACTCTTGTTCCCACGGAAGACGAGAAACTCACCTCCTCTCTTCCCCCACGAAACCCCCAATCGAGCATTACCTTTCTCCGACGTCAAGCAATTCCAAATCCAAACCCCAATCCAACTCGAACACTCAACTCCACTCCCATTGTTTCTTTAATTTACATGTACAAGTCCCAATCCAACGGAAACAGGAGCGCGGGGGAAGAGATGGATGCTGCCAGTCCTTCCAGGTGGGTCCCACAAGCAGAGGGCCCTGAGATAGCCTTCTTTGACACTGAGACTACCGTGCCTTCGCGCAAAGGCGAGAGCTACTTCCTGCTGGAATTTGGGGCTATTCTCGTTTGCCCTCAGAAGTTGGTGGAGATATTTAGTTACTCCACTCTGATCAAGCCAGCTGATTTGGATGCCATTTCGGTTGCCTCGATAAGGTGTAATGGCATCTTTCGTGAGTCGGTTGGATCTGCGCCGACTTTTGCTGATGTGGCAGACATTATCTATGCCATTCTTCATGGTGTGTTTCCTTTCTTTGCTTATATACGCTTTTGTGTCTGTATATGTTGTTAGTATATATGTTGCTGTAGGTTGTTGATTTTATGACCTTGGTGGCTTTAGAATTAGGCTATTCACCATTCATTAAGTCACCAATATATCTTTATTGCTGGAACATTGCTTTGCCTATTTCTTCATTCGAAGTAAAAATCTGGCTTCCTTGTAATTTCTTGAAATTTATAATTGAGAGGCTTGAAATACTATAAAGCAACAATAAAACTGAAAGTACATTTTGACGTAGTACTGTTTGATATTCTGATATGCAGGGAGAATATGGGCTGGCCATAACATAGTGAGATTTGATTGCCCAAGAATAACAGAGGCCTTTGCCAATATTGGTCGGCGGGCACCAGAACCAAAAGGTTTTATAGACACATTACCACTACTCACTCAGAGGTTTGGTCGGAGAGCTGGTAATATGAAGGTAATTATGTTTGTCTTGTAAAGTTCTCTTTTTTCCAAAGAAAAAATTGTGCTGTTAAGGAGCTTTTAGAGTTTTGAAAGTTGAAACATTGGTTTAGAAAATAAAAGTGTTAACTCAATATATTGAAGTATAACAACTGTTTGTTTCACGCTGTGCATTATGTCAAAATGAAAAATATGGCACCTCTAAAGTAGAACATGAAGGCTAAAGTACTTGTTTTCACATGGAAGTTTTCAGTTTGCTTCCTTTTTTTTTTCCAAATGATGAAAAGGGAAGGTGCTTTGTGCAATTTTGCTTTGTACAGCTTTTCCCCCTACATATCCTTCCCCAACTCATCTTTTCCTGTATAAACTATACTGTTGAAGATAATTTAGGATATAATGATTTGAGACAATGATTCATTTGCAGATGGCTAGCTTGGCAAATTATTTTGGTCTTGGACGGCAGTCACATAGGTAAAAAGCTGCACCTTTTCTATTATGTTTCTATGCTTCTCTATCTACATTTTGTCTTTTTGAACGGAAGCAAATTCATTAACAGGAGCTTGGATGATGTGAGGATGAATCTTGAAATTGTTAAATCCTGTGCTACCGTGCTCTTCCTTGTAAGTAACTTCCCTACTTTTACCCAACATGTTGTATCGTGGAACCAATTTCATGGTCACCCCGCAAACATCAGGATATGATGTGAACACTTTAAAATAATAAAGGAAAACATATGCTCCTGTGAAAAACATGGAAAATATCACAAATAACTGTGCATAAGATTAGTTTTGGACACTTTTTGTTGAAGAATTAAAATGGCATTGATGGGAAAATGTCTAATGCTTTTATGTTTTTCAGGAAGCGAGTTTGCCTGGTGTTTTATCTGTTGCCACGCCGATAGATGAACTTCCTATAACTAGAACTGATACAGATCCAACTGCATCACCTAATGAAACCTCTGTACTAGTAACACATATAGAAGAAATGAAACTTGACAACTCAAATGCTGGCACGACACCATCTTACACCACCATACCTATTGGTGAAGGCTCAAGTGGTTTCTCAGGCTACTTAGAACCTGATGACATTTTGACCCAGCATATTACAGTTTCAAACCTTCCTTTTGGTCAATTTGTGAAGACAGCTGTGTTCTACAAGGATGTACCGCTACATTTGTGTTGTACCAGTTTGGAAGTATGTTTCGGCATTAGCACAAAATTTCTGGATAGTGCTGGACGACCAAAACTCAATATAGTGGTGGAAATACCTGAAAATTTGTGTAAAGTATTAGAAAAATGTGATGAGATGGCTAAGATGTCTTTGGAGGCAGGAAGTATTTCTCAATGGAGACCTCTGGTGAAGAAGAATGGTTACATTAATCTACCGACTGTTCGTCTGCAGTACGTTTTTCATATCTACCATTTTAGTATTTTTTGGAATTAGATTTTAGATCAATGCTACACTGTAAGTTCTTGTGTCACCAAGAACCAGAATTACAGAACTAATGCTAGTTGAAGTTCTTGTGTCACCAGCAGAAAAATCAGAATTAATATTTGAGATCTCTGATCTCTATGATTTTGAATTGGGTTTCATTTCTAACCTACTCTAATTTATTTGAAATTAATGGTTTTGTTGTTGTTGTTGTTGAAGTGTTGAACTTTAGACCCTAGGGGACCTCTGTTGGACCCTTATACATTAATTCACACCCAAACAAATATAACAACAACAAAATCTTTAATCTCAAATAAATTAGAGTCGGCTAGAAATGAAATCCGATTCAAAAGTACAGAGATCAAAGATCTTAAATATAAAAATCAATGATAGTAATAGTGACAATGATATTGATATTAATGATGATGGGAATAATGAGAATCATAATGAATTAATGATGTTGATAATAATGACAATAATGATGATGATATAATAATAATAACAATACTATTGAATATCCATAATAATAATAGTAATAATAATAACAGTAATGCTAATAATAATAATAATAACAATAATAATAATAATATAAACACCCAAACAAATACAATTGAACAAAAACCTGTAGTAGATTTTTTTTTTAGGACTGATACTACGTACCTAGCTGGTATATTGAGGAATGAATTGATCGAAGTCGCTTATTCTGATATTTCTTTTCTAGCATACCCATTGTCGCGAACGGAGATCGTCTCATTTACTTGACCGAGATATACCAGAGAGAATCATCAGGAAATATCCAGAAGCTCGTTTTCACCAAGGTGGATGCAACAGAATTGGATGCTCTTTTTATCCCTGGTAATAGACTATATGCATTCTTTGATTTGGATATATATGATTATCAGCAAAATGCTGGTATTCGACTAGTAGCCAAGAGGCTGGTTTTGCATTCCAAGTGACTATTGCTAAAATGTCTTTTGGAATGTGAAGTGCTAACACATGGCGTAGATGTAACAGCTGTAAATTAGACATTATATTTAGGTGTTAACTTAGGATTGGTTGTGCTTGTGTTTATGTTAAAAGAGTAAATTAATTGAATTAGAAGATACAATGTTATTTTTTTTTGTTTTTTTAATGTAAAATAATTTGTTACAAATTTACTGGTTAGTTATTTTCAGACATTAATTTTTGGTAGAGTAGTTCAACGATTATCCGCAAATAGTTGTTTGTCACGTGACAATACATCTCAGAAATCTTACTTAAGAGTCGAGAATATATCTAGAAGCTGGTTACAAAAATAAAGCTCTTAAAGATGTCTAGACGCTTTAAGCAAGTTAAAATTTAAATATGAAACAAAAGTAAAAAAAAATAAAGACTTCTCCTAAATAAAAAGATTGTAAATGAGTCGAGTTGCGTCAAGCTCGTGCTCGGCTCATTAGCTTAACGAGCCAAGCCGAGTTGGCTTGCTAATTATTTTCGAACCAAAAGTTTTGGTTTGAGATCGGCTCATTAAGTTGATGAGCTAATCGAGCTGGACTCATTAAGGTTAATTTAATAATTAATAATATTTTTATGATATTTTATATTAAAATTTATAAAAAATTATTAAAATAACTAATGACAAAATATTTCGCACAATTTGATATAATAATTGAAGTACATATAATACTATAAACTATTTACTATACTTATAAATTCATAATAAAAAATATAAATAATAAGTATTAATAGTTTAACGAGCTAAACGAGTCTAACGAGCCGAGAAGCTCAAACTTGGCTCATTAACTTAACGAGCCGCCTCAGTCCATTAACGAGCGAGCCAATAACGAGTTGATTATGAGCGAATCACGAACGAACCATGAACCACAAGCTCTTTTTTTTTTTGCCTAACCCTACTCCTAATTGAGCTTTTTAATATAAGCTATGAGGAAGGAAATTTGGAAAAGGAAAAACAATTCATTCACTATGAGGAAGGAGATTTGGAAAAGGAAAAACTCTTCATTCACTCTGTGTGAAAGGCTGCTTGTATTTCCATTCAATGATGTGCATCAAAGTATCGGATTGAAAATATTGAAATCCTACATCCAGCTGCGCAATACGGAGTTACGGACAGTATCGTACGGCCATCTTGCATTAAGATGCGCGCAAATCTAGTCAAAGACCTTGGATGATCATGGTCAGTCACGCTTCTAATCACCTAACGGTCAGTTAGAGATGTTAATGGATATCCAAAATTCAAAAGATCTAAATCTATATAGATGAATCCACATGCGGATTTTGAAAAAGGGTTTAATTTATTTTTTAGATTCGCATTTAGATATTACATTATCCGAATTCAAATTCGTTATTAATTTGTTAAAATATATATTTTAAGTTTTTAATTACAAGATGTATATATGGTAGCAATTATCTTTTGTATAACAAACTTAATAATCATGCTTATAGTAGTAGTTAAGTTTGTCTTAAAAATAATATAGATCACATTGGTTTTACGAAAAATCATCTCATAAATTAAATTAGTATTTTCATAATACATTACATTTTGTAGTTTAAATTGTATGTATTTTTATTAATATTAAATATGTAATCCATTATTTTATATTTGTATTATATAAAATTCAAAATATAATTTGAATCCGATATAGTAGCTGTTATGTAAGTGAATATAAATTCTCATTTGAATCCTCAAATTTTAATTAAATATATATGCACATTTAGGGCCCATTCAGAGTGAACCCACGAGTGGGAATGAGAATGGATTTTGAACTGAAATTATTCTGCGCATGAGAAAAATAAAATTCAGTTGAACTGAATTTTTTATTTCCTACGTGAACAATAACGAGTCTGGAAAAGATCCGAACAGGACCTTAAATACTACAAGATCCCATCTGAATTCAATCAATTGACACCATATGACTAGTCCTCTTTGGTACCGGCTAGGGATGCAAACGAATCGAACACGAACGAATTAACGTGTGTTCGAGTTTGATTTGAAACTTATTTCGAACTAGTTTGATTTGAAATAGATAGACAGTTTCAAACTCAAATCATAGTTCGAAATTCGATTCGTTAAAAGTTCGAACTGTTCGGTTCGATTCGTTAATAGTTCGAAATAGAATTATCAGGTGAACAAATTCCACAATTCATATCAAAATAACATAATCAAATATAAAAAATGTCAATTTAATACAAATTCATACAAAACTAAAAGTTCATTCAACAAAAATTAATAAATTTCATATAAATTCATACTACTCAAAGTCTCAAACAATCAAATAATTAATACAAATACAAACAAACAGACAACATAATAAAAGTTCAAACTATAATAGTTCACGAACACATTTCGAACGAACTCACCATGGTTTGAGTTTGATTCGGTATAATTTTGAATCGAATCAGTTTGATTTGAAATTAATTTCAAACTAGAATCGAATGAACTTTTTTCGAATCGAACACGAACGAACTACGAACTTCGAATATTTCTTGCAGCCCTAGTACCGACATAGTGATAAGTTTCGTGAATTATTTACAAATAATTCATTTTTCACTCATAGCTTAATGTTTCACGAATAATTCATCAGTTTAATACACAGTGCGTCTTTTTGGTCAAAAAAACGTTTTATTCGCAAATTATTCGCCAAAAAATATATTATATATTATTTTAAATGAAATATTATATTTTTTAATATATTTTGAATATTTTATTATTATAATATATATTTTATTAATATTATATAAAATGAACTATTCCTAATTATACCCGTATTATACCCGAACGTCGAATTTTTGATCTCGCCGAACGTTTTCCGAATCACGAACTTATCACAATGGGTACCGGTGCCGATGTGCCATTGTTTTAATGATTATGATCCTCTGCTACGCATATAGTGCAGTGTGACACGTGATCTGTTGAATCACTTTAAGATTCGAGTTATCGTGAATCACAAAGAGATTTAATGGATCATATATTGTGCTGCACATAGTGATGGCAATGGCCCGGGTTTGTGTCAAACTCGGAGTCTGACCCGACCTTCAAAATTCTCGGCTCGGCCTACACGGCCCTTACCTCCGGGTCTAAAATTGTTGGCCCGACCCGCCCATGATGTTTCACGGGCCTACCCGGCCCGAGTTATTGCATAATCAAATTTTTTTTAATTAAATATTTCTCTATTCTTAATTATATTATACCTTTAAAAAATAATTATTGTATTTAATTAAGTTTGTAGTTTGTACATATTCAATGAAAATATAGAATATTAATATGGTAATTAAATATTTAATACATCGATATATCGATATTTTTGTAGCACAAATGTTTATATAAATGTTAATAATTAGTGTTATTATATAATTTAAGGGATAATATTATATTGAGATTTATAAATAAACAAAATAAATTATTGATTCAATATACAATAATATATACATAACATATATCAATACATTATTAAATTTTATCGATACTACGGGTCGAGCGGACGGGCCTCATCTTAAACCTGTATCCACTTGGCCCGTACTTTAACCCGGTCCGGCTCTATCCATTTGACCTCTGGGACGGACAGATTAAATGTCGGATCGGGCAAGTCCGAGTAGGCCTGACGAGTCTGAGGCTTTATTGACATCCCTAGCTGCTCAGTATTGCACAGAACATCCCTAGCTGCACAGTATTGCACAGAAGACAAAAATTCTCGCTCTAAAGTCAAAAGCAAAGTGAGGTCTTAAATCTCAACTGGTAAATCAATTTTCTAGATCGCTACTCCATGTGGCGAGCGAGTTATGAAATGAAATCTCAACTCCGGTAAATCAATTTTCTAAGGAGAGGGGATCAGTTGACAATAGTTTATTTTAATAATGAAACTCTAAATGAATATCAAAATAATTAAAAAAAATTATAGATGTGTTCTTCTACCTATGGATTGATGATCATTCAAATTTTATATAATTTCATTATCTTTTGATAGTTCATCAAAGATCATCAAATTTTCATGCAATTTGCAACGGTTTCAAGTTAACGGTCTTTGATGAACTATCAAATGATAATTAAATTGAATGAAATTTGAATGAACATCAATCCATAAGTAGAAAAACACATTTATAAAAAAATTATTTTAAAATTTTCTTCTATTTTTTTTAGAAATCTATTGTCAACCGATTCCCTCTCTTTTCTAAATATATTGCTTTGTTATTTTTTCAAAATATTTTTTTTCCGACCACGCATACATAAATAAACAATCATGTTTGCATGTACCATGCGCACAGGTACACAGTCAGTAACACACACAATATAGAAACTCTTGTAAATATAAGGTTCATTCGTACACGCATATAGTGTGGAACTCAAGTTCCATTTTGACAAGGTCACAAGATTCTTGAAGTCAATTCAATCTATCCTTTTAAAAAAAATCGAACATATACTTTGTACATCCGGTAAACAAATAAAATGAATTCTAAATATCATTATTTAGTATTGGAACAATGTCATGACGTTTGATGTTTAATGTTTATTATATTAAATTAAATAATCAACAAAATTCGTCATTATTTTTTGTTTGATATGAGACAAACATAATCACGTCTTAAACATAAATTGGATGACTTTTGATCATCATTTTTAACTAAAAAAGATATCTACTAAATTGTCGGTCATTGACTTGAACCATTATCAAATGATTCGTAGTTTTTTACTCATGTGAAAAATCCAAATTAGCAATCAAATATGTTACCAACAGCCCGATTTTCCAATCAAGTTCATGGCTACCCAAGCAAAAGAATAAATAAATGAAGGGAAAAAAACACACCAACGATAAACATCCATACGACACGTAATACTCTTGATGCTTTCGTACACGCACAAGCTTCCTTCTTCTCTGATACGGATACGTCTACATAAAATTAACTTTATCCCTTCTAATCTTTTAATTTAATACACAGAATATGTAATATATAGACAAATTTACCCTTATTTATTCCCTTATTTATTGCCTATATATATATATATAGTTTGGCTACGGTGCTACGCGTATCACAGATGACCCGTGTGCTACGGATCATTTCTCCGTCTTCAAAGTTTAAATTATCGATCCGACCGGTCAAAATATTTTTTTTATATGAAAATCTAGTTGGAAACCAAAATTTATATTTTTTAGAATTTTTTTACTATTTTTTAAGATGGTTAGAAAATGACTCCTTTTGAATAGCTCATAATAATTAAATCAAGTGATTTTTTAGTTATCTTAAAAAATAGTGAAAAAATTCTAAAAATATAAAATTTGGTCCCCAAATAGATTTTCATATGAAAAATATTTTGACCGATCGGATCGACTATTTGAAATTTGAAGACGGAGAAATAATCCGTAGCACACGGGCCATCCGTGCTACGCGTAGCACCGTCGCCAAACACTCTCTCTTTCTCTCTCTCTCTCTCTCTCTCTCTATCTATATATATATATATATATATATTTCCTTATTTCGATCAGTTTCACATCTTATTTGGAAACGAGACATTCTATATAACACTGATATCAATTAATATTCTTTCAACCAGCTTCGCAAGTTCTTTTGATGGTCAATATTTTATCCTTATTTCAACTCTATTGTTAAATAAATTAAAATAAATTTATTTGTAATGTATGCCATAAATAATGTTCGCACTTGAAATTTAACTATGATTAATGTACTAACAATTTCAATTAGATTGACTATAGAGAAGAGATTTTTTAAATCAAACAATATACACTACAACAAAAATGATATTAGAGAACACCAATTTAACAACGATCATAGATCAAATTTGTTGTTAAAATGACTCAATGACATTATTAAAATATTAATAATTTCTTTAACAATAATTTTTAATAAAAAAATATTATTAAAATAGAGTCAAAGAACACTAAAAAGCAGCACACTCATTTAACAACGGTTTTTTTAAGGAACCGTTGTTAAATACAACATTTAACAACGGTTCTTGAAGGAACCATTCTTAAATGAGTGTGATGATTTTTCATTTTTTTTTACTATATTTAGTAATGGTTTTTTGAAGGAACCATTATTAAATGGGTGTGTTGATTTTTCATATATTTTTACTTTATTTAGCAACGATTTTGTTTAGATAACCATTGTTAAATGTTTATGCAACTTTTTGGCTCTCCACCAATGACATTTGCTTCAATGAATTTTCAGAATTTTTTTTCATCTCACCGTTCATTCATCCCAATCTAACGATCCAAAAATCAAAATTCAAAAGAGGGATGAGAGACAGAGAGAGAAAAAAGAAATAAATAAGTAAGAAAGAAAGAAGAGAGGCACAAAAATAAAAATTGAAGTCCAACTATCTCAATTTCAAATGACCATAACTTTTGATAGAAAACTCTGATTGAGATGTGCTACTCAGCCACGAAAAACTTACGACAAGATCTACATAGTTGATGGCTTATGCCGTTATGACCATTTTTAGGGCCAAAAAATTTCGTCTTGAAGCTCAAAAATATATTTGATGTTTATTTAAAGTTTTTAGTTTAGTTTTTTTCTTTTTTTATTTTGTCTTAGAAATTATAAAGATTTTCATATTATTAAGTAAAAAAGATGTATTTTAAGTAAATTAGTTTTTTTCATTATATGAATAATTATTTTTTATATTAATTATTGAATGAATAATATGATGTATGTTACAATGCTTTTTTTTATCATATGTTCTTATATCATTTATTTTTCTTAGTTCATTTACCATCTATATAGAAAGTTAAATTTATTTAAACCACTGGACATGCATGCCTTTGGTCCAATTTATATGACCATTGTTTCACAACTATTGTACTTTTTATAATTCCTCCATATAGGAAAAAAATAAAAAAATACTTTTCACAAGTCAGGTTTTCTATCATTTGAAAGTTTCTTTTCATCTGTTTATATTATTTTTATATCTTGATACTAATTAGGAGAAACGAAAATGTTTAACCAAAGCTAATCGATCATAAGGATCTAATCACAATCGAAATAATATATAACATTTATTTACACTATAACTCAGAATTCGTCTCGAAAAAATAGTTTTTAAATAAATAATTAAAATATAACAAGATTAAATTATATTTAATAAAAATTTCATATTAAGAAATTTTAAAGTTATTTTTTAAATACTAAAGATATAATAATGATATAATTAAAAATGATAATTTTTAAATAATAATATTAAAAAATTTAGAACATGTGAATAGTTAAATTTTACCTCAAGTATATCACTATATATTAACTATTGAATTTAAGTAGATAAAAAAATTTAAATAAAATCAACGGTGGGGAAAAAATGATGATATAATATATTTGAAAAGTTCAAAAACTTAAGCCTATAAGTATATTAAAAAATATTGTTATTGAAATAAATGAAAACACAAGGATTTGTTAACCGCCATGAAAAGCCATTAATTGCGGTCAAAAGTAGTAGTCTGGGAGCGTGAAATTTGAAAACTAGGCCTGACGCCCTCGGTATCTCCAAAAATGAGTTCAGGAGAGCAAAACTTAAAAACTAGACCCAGAACCCTCAGTACCGTCAAAAATGAGTCCGGGAGCGTAAAACTTGAAAACTGGACCCGACGCCCTCGGTACCGCTAAAAATGAGTTCAGAAGCGCAAATTTGGACATAGTGCCCTCGGTACCGTCAAAAATGAGTCAGGGAGCGAAAAATTTGAAAACATGATCTTGCACCCTCGGTACCGCCAAAAATGAGTCCGGGAGCGCGAAATGAGTATGTGAGTGTGAAACTTGAAAATTGGTCCCGGCACCCTTAGTACCGTTGAAAACGAGACTGAGAACGTGAAACGTGAAACTTGAAAACTGGACTCAGCACCCTCAGTACCATCGAAAACAAGTCCAGAAGAGCAAAACTTAAAAACTAGAACTGGCGCCCTCAGTACCGCCGAAAATGAGTCCGTTAGCGTGAAACTTAAAAACTAAAGTGACCTCTCAAATGAATGATATTATATTTGCCAATGTACTAAAGGTTGATTTTGTTAAGTTTTAAATTTAAGTTGTGAGTTTATTTGCATTTTTGTCCACTGGGAAATCAGAGAAGATATTTTATACTTTTCGTCAGATGCCTCCAGCTTTTAGTGTTTAGGTTAGATATTAATTTTCTTTTATCTTTTTCTAATTCTGTTCGACTATTCCAACGTAGTTAGTAATTCTTGTGTAAGTTTATTGTTTAGGGACCAAATTTTAATTACACTCTGTTGTCATTGTCATACTTAGCTAATTATACCTTAGATGCTTGATTTTGTGAAGTAACTTTAATAATAGGGTCTATCGTGTAAGATATTTGTTATACCAGTAAAGTTTTAATCCAAAAAACCAAGCATTATTTAGTATTGAGAACTTATTTTCTAATCACATGTTATTTTTAGTGTTTTAGGTTCATATTTTTTGCATTCTAGATTGTATCAATTAACTATCTTATGTTTGTCATTTGGAATATTGAAGGGTTCGTGTTGTAATAATTAATCATGTTATCATTTGTTAATTTACTTGCATATAGTGTTTTTTTATGTGAGATCTTCTCTTTAGAATTGCATTTATTATCTAGGCGGTATTTTTTTTTTGAGAGAGAAAGATAAGAGTAACTCACAAATTTTATTTTATGTTTATGAGGGTTTGAACTTATGATTTTTTGGAGGTCATTTAAATTAACTATCACTTGAGTTACTCGATCATTTACATCTATGCGGTATTATTATTTGGAATGTTGAATTATCTTCAGCTGTTTGCTTCAATCTTCTCTCTTTATGGCATTTCAATAGCATTTTTCCGATTTCAACAAATAAATTACAGTAAGTCCAACTTTGACTCGAGTTCCTTATTCCAATTAATGAAATTGGTGTGTATATTATGTACAAAAGGTTTGGCATGTGAATAACCATATCATAGCAAAGGATCACATCTGTTAATTAATTTCCATCCGCTCGCTGTGGAGTACGGACTCTGTCCGAGTTGATCATTGGGCTTTTTTCCGAATCAAACCTGGACTGGGCACCAGTTTCCATCCGCTCGTTTGCAGTTTAGCACCCCTTATCTAGTTATCTGGCTCTCTCTCCCCCTTCCTTTGCCCTCCCCCGTCTGAAGCTCAGACAAGACAAGGTAAGTGATATGGGGCGGCTATTTTTAGAGAGAATTTTCAGTGAAGAGTTTTTAAATATTAATTATAATGGTTTATTTTAATTGTAATGACTGTAAGTAAATACTAATTTTGATATATGAAAAATTTATTGTTGTTAAATTAGAATCATTGATCTCTGATTGAATGAATCGGATAAAAAATATTTTATTTAAAAGTTTTTTTTGCTCAATAGGAGATGTCGTTCTAAGTAATATGGCCCATAACAGAAGTATACAAAAGACTTAAATCAAAATAGTTTAGTGATCTTCGTAAAATTATACAAATATACAACAGCCCGTATTGAATCTATTGGTGTGTATGCCGAATGGAGAGAGCGCACTGTTCGTCTATCTCCCCGCCCGAGGCCGATGCTCAAGGCGTTATTCGGAAGATAACTCCAGTTCTCGATCGAACCCGCTACAAAGGCCAAGCTGGTACTCTTGTTTCATCACTGTTCTCCACCTTTGAGCTGAAGTTTGATTACTGTGAGAGTGCTTAATAGGCGTTGTTATTGCGTTTGTAGGTAAAATTGCAGTTATAGGTGGATGCCGCGAGTACACTGGTGCTCCCTATTTCACTGCTATATCCGCCTTAAAAATTGTTAGTCATTCTCCTTTAGCTCAACGCCTCTTGTTTCTGTTTCGATTGTTATGTTTTAGTCGAGCAATTGAGGTAAACTGGGAGTAAACTGGGTTTACTTGAGCCCTTTTAAGACAGAATTGCATAATTCAGGGTAATCAAAGCTTAATTTCACTTCTAAATAAAGGTGGACGGTTCTGATATATGTTGTTCCTGTCTAACAGCAAAGACTGTTAATAGTTATGTAGTAGCTAAAATTTCAGCTTACTGTATATAATTAAAACACTTATTGTTAATTTTGTTACAATAACAGTTTGAACTAAATTTTACTGAGACCAGAATGATTTGATGGTGTGACGCAGGGTGCAGACCAGTCACATGTGTTCTGTACAAAAGATGCTGCAACGGTAATAAAAAGTTATAGCCCAGAGTTGATTGTACACCCTATTTTAGAAGAGTCCTACAGTATCAGGTAATTTGGTTGACAGTTTTTTTATTGGCTTGTAAGAACTTAGATTTTCAAACCTGTCACATAGAAATTACATGCCAACCTTGGCTTTTCAAAGTTCAAAATCAAAGCGAAGATAATATAATAGCAGCAATTGAAACTCAAGAGGGAACAATGAAGAGCTTTAAAAAGTTTTAATGATATTAACTCTGTTACAGTCTAGGTTAAAAATACTCTAACCCAGTTCCATTAGAATTACAATAAGTGAGGGAGTTGTTTAACTGAAAGTTAAATGAGGCTGTATATTCAATATTGAGACATGGCTGCTGAATTTATTGGGGTTGATTGATTCAGGCTCATTCCATTTGAATTTTGAAACATTGTATCTGCACAAGGCTGGTCCATTTACATATGATACCAATACTGTACTTACCAGGTTCAGTATTAAGCATGTATTGGCTGAGACTGATCCTTGATCTGAGCTGATCATAGTACTTAAGATTATTCCAGGGAAGATGAGAGAGAAGCTGTCTCTTATAAGGTCCTCACTGAAATCAGAAAGTGGTTGGAAAGATTTGACTGCATAGTTGTCGGACCAGGTCTTGGGAGAGATCCATTTCTCCTTGTATGCCCTTGCAGTACTAATTCAAAAATATAGCTTAAATACAACTTTGCTGTGCTAACTTTTGCACAACTTTTGTGTGTGTGTGTTTTGTGCTTCTTTTCCAACAACTTTGTTGGTTCTTATTCAACATGGTCCCATCTGAAAAATTGACTGCTGAAATTGGCCAAAAGTATTTAAAATGTAAGATAATTTTTATCAGTTGAGAAGAGTAATAATCATAAAAATGATGAAATTGTAATATATTACTGCTGTTTCTGTTGTTCTTTGCTGGTACCATTAGTTCAAATGTATGTTTACGTAAGAAGGCAAAATTTGGTGGCACATTGAGTTTACACTAATTTCTGTTTTAAATGAACCAAAGTGCCCTTCTGTTTGAAATTTAATTTGATTTGCAGTATCTTTTGTTTTCATGGTTTCAGAATTGCATCAGTGACATCATGAGTCATGCTAGGCAGTTAAACATACCAACTGTAATTGATGCTGTAAGATTATATCTCAAGCTATACTCCATAAGGCAACAGTGCATTTGGTTTGGTATAATATGTGTATCCAAATTTGGATAAATTGTTGACATTATAACAGATATTTGTACAATTGCTATTTTGCAAGTTATCAGTGCTCCTATATAAAATATGCAAGTTAAATCTCAGTGACATCATGGTTGTACAATTGAACTGTAAGATTGCCCATTTTTCCTTGTTCAACTAGTCCCTACTGCAATTACATGTCATTTATACAATTGTGCTGTAATTTGATCTGAATTTGTAAATATTAAACATAGGTGCTTCAGCCTCAACTTATCTTGATATATTTAACATGCTAAATTTTTTTGTTCGTTCATATATAATACTATATTTATGTATTCTGTACAATTTGTAGGATGGGCTATTTCTTGTTACAAACAATATTGACCTCGTGAAAGACAATTCTCTGGCAGTATTAACACCAAACAAAATGGAGTACAAACGCTTAGTAGAGAAAATTCTCAATTCTGATGTTAATGAGGACAACCCATCAGAGCAGCTACGCCTTCTTTCTCAAAAGTATTTTTTTTTTCTTTTCCTTACCAGTTCTTTTTTTTTTAACTTTGAAATACCCCCTTTCTGGTAGATTTAATGATTAAGTCTTGTTTTAAGTGTTCTTTTTATGAATTATTAGAAAGGGCTTGAATAAGTCCATCCCTTTATGTTTAAACTTGTACAAAATCACATCATTAGAGTTACTTCAACTAAATTTGTCATTCATTCTTATTTATTTTATACATTTATTTCTCCATTATGTCACTGTTAATTAAACAGGATTGGAGGGGTTACTATTTTGCGAAAAGGAAAAGAGGATCTAATCAGTGATGCTGAAACAGGTAGAGCGCAATATTCCTTGTTACTATAGATCAAGCTTTAAGTTTTAGTGTGACTAATTGACTAATAACTATTATCCACTTCTGAGCTCGATCCTGAAACTATGAAAGCTCATATAAATTGAGATTTTTAATGTGAAAATTGTATGTATTTCAAGTTACGAAGGTGAGCATAGTTGGATCCCCTAGGCGCTGTGGTGGTCAAGGCGACATCCTCTCTGGAAGGTTTGTTCAACTTCCCCCACGCCCCCCTAACCACCCTCAAAAAAAGGGGGCAAAAAAGAGAAACAATATAAATTAAAAAAACAACAATAAAGTTCCTCCTCCCTGGCATTCGTCCAGTGGGCTTAGAGTAAACTGAATTTTCAAAATAGGCTAATTCATAAAAGAAACAAGCTTAGGGATCATTTATTTAATGAAGAGATGTGCGGCTGATGTTCCTGCTAACAAGGAGTCACTTTGGTTTATTATTATACCTGTTAATTATCTGCAATTTCATGATGTTCCTCTATGCTCCAGTGTTGCTGTATTCATATCATGGGAACGGAACTATCTCATGTCTGGTACACTATCATCTGAAAAAAGGTTCTTGTTGTTACTTTTATGTTTCACTTTATTGGACATAAGTGTCATGCCCAATTTTCTCTTTTGCCATAAATAATTGCTGAATTGTTTTGCATGAATTTACCAGTTTAAATCCCTTGATCCTTGGTTGTGTGGCGGGTTCAATTCTTCTTAGAAAAGCAGCAACAGCGGCTTTTACAAGCAGAAGGCGTGCCACTCTTACAACTGACATTATTGAGTTTTTAGGCCAGAGGTAAAAAAAATTTAAGAGCACTTTTTTCTAATATCAATAAATGTGAATAACATAGTTTTCAAATAGTGCCCATGAGTGCACCATTATGCATGCAACATTCAACCTTTTTTGTATTACACTTAATCATGATGACATGCAAGTGGAAAAGTTCATTCTGTTCTTTTTTGTACTTTTGGCCGGTCTTGAATTAATCTTCTCATTAAAATAAGACAAGATCAAACTATAATTGAACAAAAAAGGAGATTAAGGGACTAGTATGTGAGTTCAGTTTTTTTAGCTCTTAGGATTCTCATATATTAATTTATGAATGTGTTTTGTCTTAAGCCATAAATTAACACAATAACTTTTGTATATAGTGAGGGCAAACTAGCTCTTAACATTTTTATTTGGGCCTGTCCATAAAAATAAGAAAAGCAGTTGAGTATAAACTAATAACAAGCTTTTAAAAAACAGAGTTAAAACTTCGTTAAAATCGTTTTAACGTTTTTTGACAGATTCTAATGTTAAGTTTTTGAGAAAAAACGCATTTAACGGGTTTTTTATGATTTAACGGTTTTAACGTGAGTTAAAACCGTTAAAATTGTTAAAAAAAAACACATTTAACGACTTAAATTTATTTTGTTTCAACTCTTAATAGTTAGTGACTCTAAATTTTTATTTTTTGGATGCAATAGTTTAGTATAATTTAAGATTTTTGACTTTTAAGTACTTAATTAATATTGTAATTGTTATTTTTACTTAATTTAGTTAATTGTTAAGTACAATTCGTATGACAATGCATTTCTTAGTCTTTTTAAATATCAATTAACAGGTAAAAAATGATTGTCCGTTTTATTAATATAACGGTTGTTTTTTAATTTAACGGCCGTTGTAAAATCGTTAACCGTTAAATGGTGACCTGACCAAGAGCTGTTAAATGTTTTTTTAAAATCTTGACTAATAAGCATAGAATTTAATTCATTGTTCTTGCATTATTGTATGAAATTATTTTCAGTTTGGAGGAGATATGTCCAGCTGAGTAAAGTGCCTTCTTCAAATTTCATATTTCAATAGAGGTCTTCATTGTGGATTTGTAGTTATGGCTTGTTTTTTTTTCTTAGTTGAGGATTTTGTATGATAATGTGGCATAAGAGGGAAGGTTATGTGACAGAATTCCAGCCTTGTTTTGTAATTTTATCAAAAAATTACCAAAAAAAAAATTACACAACTTTGAGGTGATGCAGTTGCTATATTCCAAGTTTGTTTGACTATACAATTATTGGTGAACATGTAATTGTGAAGCTTCGCCACTGTTCTCAGTGAAGGGTTAGTTTGTAATGATGTGGCAAACTGGCAATGGAATTCGAGATTCGAGATTTTCGAACATCTGCTTCAGTTAGCTAGATAAATGGTATATTGAAATTGACCAACTGCAATATGCATTTATTTGTATATGGACATGATTAGCAAGTTGTGTACCCCTTTTGTGTACTGTCAACTGTGTAGTCCTGTGACTGTGAGGGAGGCGGGAGGCCTGCGTTTAAGTCTTGTTTGTCTCACAAAGATGAAAATAACGCATAACACAGAAATTTATCGTCGGTTGTTGACTTGTTGCATACCATCACTGTTTTCATTGATCCGTAATATTTGGTTGTGACGCATGTAAACCTGCGCAAAAAAAAATACTGAAAAGGCACGAAAGCCGTCAAGGCTCTGATTTACATATTCTGCCCTTACAAAGATATATGTTACTATAAATGCTGGTGAGTGTAAAATAAGATGTCAAAATTATAATTTTGACATTTTATTTTACATTCACCTATAATTTTGACATCTTATTTTACACTCACCTATAAATTTTATAGTAACATACTGATTTATAATCAAATTCCAACAGAAATGGAATTGAGAAACGACTGTATGTACAAGTTTGTAGTAAGAAAAAGAAAAAGAAGTTGCACGTGAAACTAAATATGTGGCATTTCCAGTTGGCACTCTGTCATAATAACCTTAATTTTCTTTAAACAATGTTATCCTATTACAATATTTTTTTTGGGTCGTGCTAACTGTATCTCTATAAAAAAAAATTTTAAATCCTTCATCTTCTTATCAGCTGTATGTGTTGAAATAAAATCGAGGTCTAATGGCTTAATTACACAATAATGGCGGAAGCGTTTAAACTAAACAAGGCAATTCAAGTAATTCAATCACAATTCTTGAATAAAAATATTATAATAGAATGTAAAAAGAGAAGAGTGAGAAAAAACACAAACACAAAGGTTTTAACGGAGTTCGGATATTGACGATCCTACTCTTTGGGACACCCGATCCCTGACACGGTAACAAGGTCGAGCCGATGTACTAAATGAAGCAACAATTTAAAAGTTTAACATTTCCTTTCTCACACAAAGCAAATGTAAGGTGAAAGGACGGAGCGAGATCACGTCTCGAAGGAGCTAACTCAAAGGATCCAAAGAAGTGAGTGCACAATGCCTCGAAGGTGTTAGCTCATGGCTAGATCAAATACTAGATAAAGAAAGAGAGACTAAACCTCTAGATTTGATAATAGGGGAAAAGAGATTAAACCAATTTAATTGAGTCTTTGAATTTTATCAATTTGCTTAAGATTGGTTGCTCTTTCTATAATGATTTTGCTCTTTTAAATATAAAAATATATTTTGAAGAATGAACTCTTCTCTTGAGGGAAGAAAGAGCTAACCTTTATATAGAAAAAAGTAACCCTAACAAAGTGATTCTGCGCACAAACCGTTACATAACGGTTTTCAACTGTTACACAACGATTTGTTACGCACTGCTGACTGTTTTAATCATATTTTATTCATACAATGTCATATTTGGATGATCAAAGATATTTTGGAAAGATAAGAAAAAATTTATAACTTTTATGTTTTGATTATTTTCAAATTCAGAGATCATCATAGTCTAAAATCTAATTGAAAACAGAAAAGCTTTCTGCTTGCAAACTGTTACAATGGTTTAAAGAACCGTTACAACGGTTTGCAGGAATATAGACGTTACTAGCCATTTTTTTCTTCACAAACCGTTACACAACAGTTTGGACCATTTCCAACGGTTTAGAACCAGCAACTACAAAGAACAAGTTCAGCAAACCGTTACATAACAGTTTGAAACCGTTACCCAACGGTTTGTTGCATATTGTTGACTATTTTGCTCATAACTTTTTCATACGATGTCGGAATTAAATAATTAAAGATGTTTTGGAAATCTAAGAAATATATCTACAATTTTTATATTATTAGCTATTCTAAATTCTAAGCACATCATATTCTAAAGTCTAATGAATATGACTAGATAACGGTTTCTTGATTTTGATTTTTTCTGACTTATTTTGACTCATTTAATTTGATTTAAATTAAATAATTATAAAATAAAATAAAACCTTTTAAATATCCTATTCTATGTATTGATTTGTTTTTTTTTTGTCCAGTTTCTTGATTTTGCTTATAAGAATTCCTACAAATAACTCAAACATAAAAATTAATAAATTCAAGTTTATTGTTTTGCAAATCGACAAATCAAAGAAAATGTTTAGTACAACAATCTCCCATTTTTGATGATTTGCAAAATATGAATGCATGCATAATAACATTCTTAATATTTCTCCCTCTTTTTATAAATCGGGCAAAAGAACAATGAAATGAATCCCTTTATAATCAAACTCCCCCTTAATAAATCTCCCCCTCAAATTATGCATATAAATTGAGATAAATAATCAAATTCATTTGATTAAAAATATAAATAATTTAGAAAATGCATATGAGCTCCCCCTAATTATATGGCATATATGGCATTGGAGGGATTTATGCATTTAAGCCCCTATACTTTAGATTTAGGAATCCAAGAAATATTTTTAGTGTTGCTTCCTTTTCTAAGTGGGCATTCAAATGAAATGTGACTTAATTTGTAATAATAATTGCAGAAGACATGAGTGGAGGAATTCTCATTGGTCTTCATAAAAAGAGTTTAAAAATTATTTTTTAATTCTTGAGATTGATTCCTTAGTTGATATATGTAATTAAAATTTGACTTGTGTGTTTTTTGAATTATTTGATTGTTGGGATACAACTCTTAGTTTCTCATTATATTGAGGAACAAATTGCATAGGATTTTTATTTTTAACTTCATAGCACCATCCGTCTGATCCCTTATGGTATATGTTACTAGACCATGATGGATTAAAATTATTATATAATTGGCTTGATTTATTCTTGACATACCTACAATTGTTAGACTTATATCTAAAGGCATAATTTGGTGTATTTCTAACATTTTGATAATATGCAATCTTGTCCTTATAGTTTTGAGTTTGTTTCCTTTTTCTTTTTGAGTTTTGATGGTTATTGGATGATAAAGAAGATGAGTTTTTTCTTGTATCCAAGTCACGATTTGTCATGATATTTTTGTCCCTCATATACTTTGATTAAATCTATCCAAATGTCACTCTTTAATACACTAGTGGATTTTAAAACCTTATTTTTTTTTTTAATTTTTGTATTTTCATTTCTAAGTTATATATCTCTTATTTATGTTTTTAACATTCATTTACGTTAGAATAAGATCAACAATCTTTTTGTTTAATCCCCCAATTATATCTTCTCTTCTCATTAAAGCTTGATTTAATTCAATGAGAATTTTATTTAACCTAGTAATTTTAAGTTTCAAAGAATCTTCATTAAATAAAATGGTTAAATCATTTGAAGGATCATCATCATCATCCGAGTCACTAATGGATTCACAAAAAAAGGTTTTACTTGGCTTAAAATCATTGATATTAGGGTTTAGATATACTTTAGCTTTCACTTCAAAAGTTTAAAGTGTAGTTTCTATTTTGTTTGCCTTCTTATCATACGATGTCGGAATTGAATAATTAAAAATGTTTTGGAAAGCTAAGAAAGATATCTATAACTTTTACATTTTTAGCTATTTTAAATTTTAAACACATCGTATTCTAAAGTCTGATGAATATGACTAGATAACGGTTTCTTAATTTTAGTTTTTTCTGACTTGTTTTGACTCAATTAATTAGATTTAAATTAAATAATTATAAAATAAAAACCTTTTAAATATCATATTCTATGTCTTGACTTATTTTCTTATCCAGGTTCTTGATTTTTCTTGTAAGAATTCCTACAAATAACTCAAACATAGAAATTATAAATTTCAAGTTTATTATTTTGTAAATAAACAAATCAAAAAAATTGTTTAGCACAACAGTATGGACATCTATATGCAATGTATGAACACCCCTCGAAGGAGTTATGAATATTTTTTTATCGAAATGAATATCCAAAGCTAATGAAAATTCATTCTTGAAGATGATGGTCATCCACAGATGAAAATTAATATTTCAGTCAAATCACTAATTAGGCATGTGTTCTAATTAATTAATCATCCTTTTAATTAATCACGTACTAAATTAATCATTGCACTAAATAATCACGTGTTACATTAATTCGAGCTCTAAATTAATCTCGTTTAGAGTGCCTTCATTGCACCATCTACTGGATGTTCAGAGAGGTATAAGCGAGATATTCAGAGCACCTTCTGTGGGATGTTCATATCACCTTTTGTTTGATTTTCAGAGCATCATTTACGAGGTGTTCAAAGCACCTTCTGCTTAGTGTTCATAGCACCATTTGCGAAGTGTTCAGAGGAACGTCCGCAAAATATTCAAAGCAGCTTCTGCTAGATATTCAGAGCACCTTACCTTATATAAGATGTTTATAACATCTTTTGTAGGGTAACACCATCACTAGCAGTTTTAGGTTTGCAAGATGGAGAAGTCAGACTTGTGGTATTTTTGGGTTTTGATGTTGTGTAAAGATTGATTGGTTATTAAGCTTTTTCTGGCCATGCGTAAGTACAACTATGGTCTGAGAGTGAAGGTTGTATTTGTGTTCCAATTTACACCGGTTACTTCACTCGATTAATTTCCTCTTAATTTGCAGTACACCTGTTTAGTTTTATATGCTGCCAGTTGTATTTGGCCGTTTAATTGTGTGTTTGTTCTATGAAAATACTGTATTTAGGTCAGCTAGTTACGTGATTATACTTGCCACTAATTAATGGGGGTACTACTAGAAGGTTACTTTTCATTATTGCACACATGCTTCTATTAGCTGCTTAAAAAAGAAAATCGATGCTATTAAATTGCCATCCAGGAAGCAAAATAATTGTCCTACTTGTCATGGAAGTTTAACTGGTACTTTATTATACCTTCTACAAATATAACATAAATAACAATGTACCACACAAGCTGATAAAGAAGTATGAATTAATAATGAAACAATTCCATTATATCCTTTTTATGTGCCACATTACCGAGTTAAAATAACATATGTATCTGAAAAAAAAAAAAACATCTCACAATTAATTCATTTCTTATCACCTTTTCCATGATCCTGGTCATTTGCTTTTCTTCGCAGTGCCATGCATGTTCACTTGTCAAAAGCTTTAGTTTTGTAAACAGCTCGAGACAGCTCACCACAGATACTGATTTATCTGCGTCATCCACTTCCTCATTGTTGAATCCAAACCCAGAAAAACCAGCCCCACTGCCCCAGAAAATGGAGTCAGCATCATCCTCATCCCCAGGATTTGGATCGGGTCTATTAACGGTCCTATAGTCTCCTCAGGTTCATTGAACATGTCCCCAAAACCATCAAAATTCACCTCTTGTTGTACATTTATCCCTACATATACTGCAGATTATTCTGTTTTTATTTCATCTGCTAAAGTTTGCAGGGTAATTGCAGTGCCAGTACTCATATCAGTCTCATTTTGTGTATTCTCTATCATAATAGAGATATCAGCAGGTTCTTCTTTGAAATTGTACTGTTTAGATTACCTGAACTGTCCTTGAAAGCCTCCCAATCTTGCAACTCAGAATTGGTTGATATTAATATCTGATTGGGAATAAGCACGCACGCTCGTTTTGATAACTGTGCTATGGAGATGGGAGGGAGGGACGGAGGGTGTAGAGAAGAGAGGGACGAGATGGAAAGATGGGAGAGACTAGGGAGGAGAGGAAGGAGACTCTGAGAGAGGAGGAGAACGAGATGGAAGGAGAGATGGAGAGAAGAGCGAGACAGAGAGACGAGAGGGAGAGACGGGGAGAGAAACGGAGAGAAGCGATAGCGCTTTCTGTTTTAAAACGCGTGATGAAATAGACTTAGTAAGGGTAGTAAGGGGATGAGAACAGATTTTTTTTGGTAATTAAAACAATTAAAAATGAGGATTTGGTAAGATTTTTTTTTTGTAAATTAGACTAATTAGTGCGTATCAAAGTTTGAAACTCAGTACTAAGTTTTTAGACTGAATTTTAAATTTGGTCTCAATTTTTTTATAAATTTAATATATTTTAATTAATTATTTCTTTAGTTATTTTAGTATCCGAATTTTAAATTCGGTCCCAACTTTTTTTATAAATTTTACATATTTAATTAATTATTTCTATAGTTATTTTAGTATGTTTAATTATTATTAAATAGTTTAGAAAAAAAAAGATAATTGGAAGTATAATATTATTGTATATTCAAGAATAATTTATATTTAGAAAATCATAAGAAAAAATTATAAAAATAATAAATTAGAGTAAATACACATATTTATTATTTTTTTACTTTGTATATCAATAAACATGCTTATTATGAACTAAAATGTATATACATACATTAACTAAAAATAATGAACTAAACATATATATATATATATATATATATATATATATATTAAGCTGTACAATAATCACGATATATGATACATAATGAACCAAGATATATATAATTTTTTTTTACAAATCTAAAAAAATGAAAAAATAGATGTTCAGAACTTCAAATATGTTCTTGAGCTTGAAGATGAGATTTTTTTTTTTTTTACCTAAAAAAAGAAAATGGTCGCAACGTTCTTGAGCTAAGCCATTAGCCCCGTATATCTCGTTGCGAGCTATTTGTGGCCATGTAGTATACCTCGATCGGAGTTTTCTACCAAAAGTTATGACCGTTTGAAGATGAGGTGTTCGGATGTCGATTTTATCTTCCAATCTCATCTCTGTTTGATCGATCGGGAGTGTCGGATAAATTAAATATTATTCAACAATCAATTAAAAATAAATTAAATCATTAAACAAATAATTAAATATAATAAATAACTAAATAAATTATTAAAACTATGTTATAATTCATAATAAATATGTATAAACATATCTATTTATTCTAGTTTATTATTTTTATAATTTTCTCTTATGATTTTCTAAAATATATATTATTATTAAAACACAATAATATTATATTAACATACCATTAAATATAATAATATCATATTTCTAATTATTTTCTAAACTATTCAATAAATAATTAAATATACTAAAATAACTAAATAAACTATACAAATAATAGATAAATAATTAATCAAAATATATAATTGTTTTAAAAAAATAAAAACCTTCGACCGAGTTTGAAACTCGGTCCAAAACCTGGAATCTAGTTTCAAACTCGATCCAGATTAGTCAATCTAATTTAAAAAAAATCTTATCAAATCTTAATTTTTAATTATTTTAATTACCAAAAAAAATCTGAGATGAGAAGGTGATATCAATTTTTTTAGAACATGTCAAAGCCAGAAAAAAAAAATGAACCATCCTTTGAGTTATCGAAAGAAATTTCTTATACGAGCCGATCAATTTTTGATCGCACGGTCTATTGGCCAAATTTGGCGGCGGAAACATGTCGAATCTAGGGATATCAATGATACAATATGGTCGGATGATCATATCCATATCTATTTAATATTAGTCTTTCCATATCTTATCCTTAATTATTATTATTTTTACCCATACAAAACCCTTACCCACTTGGATGACGAATGAATAACAAATGAGATGGCCAACAAATAATTTGTAATTTAACAATTTAACAAAAAAAATATAACAAACAAATAAACACATATTACTTTCAACACTACTTATATCTATCGATTTTTAAAGAAAATAAATTAAAATTTTGTACAAATCAATATCATCATCATATATATAATCAAAATTACACTACATAAAGTATTGTATAACAATAAATAATTAATAATATTGATAATTATGTATATAATAATGATATATAGTTATATATTATATAATCAAATATAAAATAAAACAATATGATATATAGTATTTATCCTGTAGGAAACCAACACGAACTTTTTTTTAACTAATATGTTAGTATATTTTATCAAATATAATTTTTTAACTAGTATTTATCCAATATATTAATGAAATTTTTTTCATAGAGGGAACGAATCCGAAAACGGTCTATTAATAGGTCCAAACCCACGACTTCCCGGATCCGTAACCCAGTTTGTTAATGGATCCAAACCCACAACTTTAAACTGTTTATGATATGATGCGAAAGCAGCGAAACGACACCACGACACAGCGGTCATTTAAGGGAGGTGACGCGGGAAATAAACAAGTCTAAGATCTCTATGTCCATTTCTATGTAGATATGTGTATAGAAAATCACTAACTTGATATTAGAGTTCGCGGGACCGACTGTTCGGTTGATCGATATAAAAATTAAATTAAGATTTACATCTGAAAATCTGATATCACGGAATAACTTCCATTTTCTTTATTGGGGCTCGCTGTGCTGTCAAGCTTTTAATAACCAACACAAAAAAACGCAACTTAGGAACAGAAACGCACACACACAAATAGATAGCTTCCTCGTCGAGTGGCAAGACGCTTCGCTTTTAATTCGAAGCCTCCATTAATTGAGGTACGATTCCAGTATATGGTTCTCTCTTTTAATATTGTTGTTTTCGTTTTAGCCTTCTCTATTGTTTTGGAATGAAATTGTGCACGGTTGATTCAATGTTGCCATTCTAAAGGTATATGTTTTCATATGCATCAGGCCGTACTTTGATATTTTGTTAAAAAAGATGGTGTGCAATTACTTGTCTAAAACTTGAGATGATACTCAAACTGAGGATATTCACCCAAGCTTTTTACACATTCAGAGATTGGGTTAATTATTACCTTTTTCTTTTTAATTAATCGCTTGTAGGTCAGGAATCTTTTTTTTCTTTTTTTCTCATTTTTTTTCGTGAGTCGACTTGTCTTTCAAATTAGAGAGTGTTCAAATCGGTGCTTTTGCTAGAAATTTGGGGAAATTTTATACTAAGAACAAGTTGTACGGTTCTGATTTTGTGAACTTGTGATACTCACTTTTGATGTCAAATTTAATTTCTAAGAGATCTTACTTTTCAAACCCAAAATTTTTCCTTTCTTATTTTCTTTCATGAATGAAGGGCTCAGGATCGTCTCTATCAAATAAATCCCAAGTTCCCAACCTAATCTTTAAATTTCTAATTTATAAGTCGTAGGGAATCCAATGATGATTTTCTTCTCTCTAAAGAGAAGCTATCTTTCCCGGGCTAATATATCAAAATGAATCTTGCATACTCCGACAAAGTGCATCAAATATTAAAAGTATAAGACTATGGACTCAGTGTTCTGCACCAGACTGTCTTTTTCAGTCAAAAGCACTGCTAGCATATCTGAAAAGGGCTGAGTTGGTTGCTGAACTTCAAATGGAATCTTCAGAATTTGTTCTCTTTTTTTGGCTTTCTTCGAGGAAATTTCCAGAATTTGTTAGGAAATAAAATAACAATTTCGACCCTAAAAAGTTCTTAGCTGAAAAACAATGAATGGTAAACTTAATTCTCTGTAATATCTTTCTCCTAATGCCAAAGTTTTCCTACTTTCAGGTTTATTGACTTTGGACTCAGAAGAGAATGGGTTCTCGCAGAGTCGCTTCATTGATACAGCGTTATGAAGCAAAAAATGAGAAGAGTCCAACAGAAAGTCCAACTGCTAGTCCAAATAAAAAGGATGACACTAAGATCACAAATGCTTCGCCGAGATCAGTGATTAGCAAGATCCCATCGTGTGTTAGTACTGACAGCTCAGATGCCGAGTGTTCCTCTCTTAGTGACCAATTATCTGCAGATCTCTCTCTGTCCCGAGAAGGTAATTCTCTTTCTAAATCAGACGGGAGTTCAAATGAATACTTAACACTAGTTAATGATTAACTTGTGTTTTTTTTTCATGACAACAATTTAGATATTTGGGTTTCTTCATTAGACCTTGATGAAGAAGATTCACAGTTGATAGTAGAAGAAGACCAAGATATCAGCATCTTTGATGCCAATTTTCCTAGCCCGTCCTTCAACACCAGGTCAGAATGCGAGGATTTTTGTAAGGATGAACTGGACAATTTGGTCTCCAATTCCGACATTGAGGAGCCCATCTTCTGGCCTTTTGAGAATGAGTCATACAAAACCCCCGATCTCAATAAATTTCTTTGTGTGTCGCCACGTAGAAATATACTCGATATGGATGAATCAGTTAAATCTGGTTTGGATCCAATCAGAGTGAGACCTCATCAGAAAAGCAATGGGTTCATTGGCACATCAGGAAATGAAAGAATAATTGTTCCAAACCCAGAACTAAATTTGACAAATACTCTGACCAGGGCTCAACAAATTCCGAATATGCCCTCTAGACTCGGGAGATTGAGTAATGCATCTAATGTCGTACAATACGACAACTTGTTTCCCACCAAAGGTGCTACAGAACGTTATCTTATTAAGCCTTTTAAAAATCTTATACAAGGAGGTTTAAGAACCTTCAAAGAAAGTTCCATTGAGAAATCAATTGGGTTGCATGAATTTGACGGTCATGAAGGAATTGAAGAACATGGAGCTGATAATGAGATTCCTCTTTGTGGGTCACCTTGGCAGATTGCTAGCGTGATGAAGTTCAGTATGCAAAGAATAAAGAGAGGACCAGTTGGAATGCTGTAATGAAATACTAGCTCTTTGGATTTAAGGTCTTTAGATCATGTCCCTTGAGTTCATAAATTATTACCAGTTTGTAGAGTTCTATCACCACAACTTGTTAGGAATAGGAGCATTTTGGTTTTAAGTTATGTATCTTTTTGGTGTTCTACTAAATCTACGTATGCCTATGGTCATTTTCATAATCTCATTATTATATTTAGATGACCTGTGGATAATATGAATAGTTGGCTTATTTGATTTTGTCAACCATAAACTTTTCCTATGCGTTTTTACTATATACCATAGAAATTAAAAACATTGGAGATAATAAGTATATAGGTAAATCTCATTTGATTCTCTACAGTTTAGCATTAGTCATATTATAATCACAAAAAAAATAACAAATATCTTCTGAACTCTGTCAAGTACTACGGAGGAATACCAATCTTTCAGATATACAAGGGCATAACTGATATATTCCTACTTTCATCTCAAGTGTATGCTCCATATCATTTTGGTTTTCTAGAGCTGATATGAAAATTTGCCTTTTCCAAGCTTTTAAAATGCTTACTTTCAAAGCAGCAATGAGGTGAGCAAATGGAACAAAATTTTGGTCGGTTCTCTTCCCATCATTGTATCCGTTAAAATGCAATGACCATTGAAAAAGTGTCGATTATCACAAATCCAGAAGCAATAAGAGCTGTCAGACTGAAGAAAAGTTAGAACTTACAAATTGCATGTTGTGAAAATAAGGAATATTATAAGCTGAGGCATCTTTTATCATTTGAGAATGCACAAACAAAGATGCAAAATAAAAGGACAGTCTACGTTATGTTGGGTTCGAAGGCAAACCCTAATTTACAGTAAACAAAGGATCCTGGAGTTGATTTCCAATCAATCCCTCTTCCCTCAAATTAACTAGTAGTTAGATACTTTTTTTTTAAAGAGTGAAATATCACTTTTTCATAATGAAACCTTGTCCAATTGGTACCACATCCTGGTACCATAGGCACTTACATCTACTAATAAAAAAATAATAAAAATACCAGGAAAAATTTATCAAAGTTTGCTCACAATACATCAACAAAAGGAATTTCAAGAACTAAACCTCTCCAAACTTCTCTTCAAACCCAATGTGCATAATCTCCTTACCGCAAAATGCTCAACACCAGCTGCAAAATAAGAGAAGCATACCATATCCAATACTGACGAAAAAAACCACCTAAAATTTAGAGTACTTAACTAGATTATATTAGCGCCATTATCTAGATAATAATCAATTACTAGATGTTCTATTTCTTCTCCAAACAAATCCTTGATTTCCACCTCGGATTGCTCGTTTTAAATTTTCCTCTAAAATCTGCATAGGTAAAGAATCAATATTAGGTGGTATGATTAAGTGAATATTATTAGTGCAGTTTTGTCTCTTGATTAGACTCCAATATTTTATCAGATTAATAACTTTGTCTCCCAAGGTTCTAATACTGCTACAACTTCCTCCTTGAAATATTAAATTATTCATTTCTTTCCATATAACCCATAAAATAGCTCCTCTAAGCATTTCACAAATATTATCATCCTTATATGGTATTACTGCATTAATACACCATAAATTCTCTATGTTTTGACATGAAAATTGAAAGTTATTATAACTAGCTATCCATGACCATAAGCAAATTGCAATTAAACAATGAATAAAAAGGTGGTCAATTATTTCTGAATTATTACAAAAAATACAGTGTATATCTCTTGCCAACCTCTTTTAACCAGATTATCTTTTATCAATATTTTATTTTATCGTACAAGCCATAAAAAAAATTATTTTCAAAGGTATATATGATGACCATATTGAATGAAAAACAAAGTCTTTGACTCCCCCAAAGTCCATCCAACTATAACAAGAGTTTACACTAAATATACCAGAATTACTTCATCTCCATATGTATATGTCATTTGTTGTATTTAAATTAACCATAGATAAGAGGTTGTAAAATGATAATAGTTGCTGGCTTAATACCTCACTAAGAGATCTACTAAAAGAGAGATAAAATCTATTAAACCCTATTACTTCAGTCACACTAATCTGTTTGTTAGATGCAAGCTGATATAGTAAAGGAAAATGTGATTTTAAAGCACAGACTGTAATTCATCTATCATGTCAGAATAATATATTAACTCCATTATCTAATTTTTTATTAATACTAATATCAAATATATCTTTTTCTCTACAGACTTCTTTCCAAAAAGGAGATAAGTAAGTGATGACCCTTCTATTTCTATATCTATTTAAAATAATTAATTTCCACGGACCTTTTTCATTATCATTGTAGTATCTCCATAACCATTTACATAATAATGCTCTATTCATTAATTTAAGGTTAATAATTCATAAACCTCCTTGCTCAAAGTTGTTACAAACTATTTTCCAAGCAACTAAATTATAGGATTTTTTCTAACTGAATGACCTCCAAACCAAAGAAATCACCTACATAATTAATCAATTATGTTTCTAATCCTAACATAAAGTCTAAAAATTATCACCCAATAAATAGGAATTTCATTTAAAACAAACTTAATAAGTGTCAATCTGCCTCCTAGAGAGAGTAACTTTCCTTTCTAATTATCTAATTTCTTTTGTACTTTGTTAATAAGAAATTTTCAGTCTCTATTTCTTAATTTCTTAGCATGTAGAGGAACTCCTAGATATTTAATTGGCAATGTTCCTATCTTACCTCCTATAATATTAGCTAAAAAATGAACTAGTTGGTTTGTCAAAAAAAATTTTTAAAGTGGCAGGTGAATTGTCTACCATAAATTTATATTAATAAAAACGAAGAAGAGATTACAGAATTTAAAGGGATTATTTCACTTTTTGAGTAATTAATTTTTAATTCAGACATATTTTCAAATCCAGTAAGTAATAACTTAAGAGCTGCACATTGTCTCTCATCTGCTTTGAGAAAGATTAATAAATCATCGGCAAATTGTAAGTGTGTAATATTAGACTATTAAAGTTACCTAATCCTTCTATAAAACTTCCTTGTTGAGCTGATTTTAAGATCTTTGATAGTGTATCAGTTACAAGGTTGAAAAGAAAAGGAGAAAGGGGTCTCCCTGTCTAAGTCCTTTTTGACATTTAAAATATGAGGTTGGCTTATCATTAATTAAAATATTTATTTATCCTGATTCTAGCAAATTATAAATTTATTTTCTCCATTTCTCCCCAAAACATCTTGCTTGTAAAACTTCTAAAAGAAAATTTCCTCTTTTGCCTTTTTTACTTTGAATAATATTTCCTTAGCACATATTATATTATCATGAATATTTCTACCTTGTATAAAAGTTATTTGTGTATAATCTATAAGTATGTTCATTAAAGTGGAAATTCTATTAGCTAAGATTTTAGAAATGATCTTAACACTACAATTAATAAGACTAATAGGTCTAAATTATTCTATTTCAGTACAATCAGATCCTTTAGGGACTAAAATAATTGTTGTATGATTTAATTTAGATAAATTAAGTGTATGATTATAGAATGAGCTGACTAATTGAAGAACATCATGTTGAACTATATCCCAATGTGATTGATAGAATGAAAAAGACAATCCATCTGAGCCTGGTGCCTTATTTCTATTAGATTCAAATATTGTCTTTTTAATCTCTTCTAGTGTAAAATGTCCTTCTAATATACTACTTTGATCTAAATTAAGTTTTTCATCTTGACTCCACAAATTCATATCTAATGTTAATATTCTATCATTAGTTGTTCTTATTAACTTTTTATAATATTCCTGTATATAAGACCTAATGGTGTCTTGATCATATATTATTGTATTATTTATATTGATGGAAAATATACTATTTTTTCTTTTTCTATCATTAGCTATTTTATGAAAGAATTTGATATTGAGGTCACCTTCCAAGAGCCATTATAGTCTTGATTTTTGCTGTCAGTAGAGTTCTTCTTCTAAATAAATTTTATCTAGTTTAGATTTATTTTCATCCCAACTATTAAATTATGTGAAATTTAGATCTCTATTCTCTTGTATAAGTTCTAAATTATTTATTTTATTTAACAAATCTATTTTTTTTTGTTTTTTGGTTTTACCTTTTGTGTTATAGTTCCATCCTCTAAATTTTCTTCTCATATATTGTATTTTAAATTTTCAACTTGAGCCTAAATCTATCTGTTCTAATTTGAATGAATTCCACCAATTCATTAAAAGATCATTAAACCCTTCATGTTGTGTCCATTGTTTATCATACTTAATTAGTGTATTATTATTCATCCTAATTGTATTGTCTGTAAAGAGGATGATTGCATTGTGATCTGACTGATATCTCGAGAGAGATTTATTAAGACAATTAGGGAATTCTATTTCCCATGATGTAGTACATAGGAATCTATCTAAACAAGCAAATGATGGTCCTATTCTCATATTAGACCAAGTAAATAACCTATCATGTGTTCTTAAGTCTATCAATTGATTCCTATGTATAAAAATATTGAACTTATTACTAATTGAATGATTAAAGGTTCTTCCTTTTCTTTTTGCTCTAGACCTAACAACATTAAAATCTCCTCCTATTAACCATGCCACATTTGATATTGATCTTATATTAGTTAATTCAATCTAAAAAGTATTTCTAAGACTTAAATTTGATGGACCATATACAGAAGTAAACATCCAAATAAATCTTGTGTTCTTTTGTTTTAACATTAGTGTGACTCTAAATGAAATTTTCCAATTTTGAATCAATTTAACTTTATCCTCATTAACTCCTACTAATATACCTCCTGAATTTCCAACTGAAGGAAGGATAACCCATTTATTGATTTTATTGCTTAGGTTTTTCAAAGTTCTATCTTTAAAATCTTATTTTTTTTTGTCTCTTGTAAACTAACTATATCTATATTATGTGATTGTAAAGTATATTTGACTAATTTTCTCCTCTTTGGTTTTTCTAGTCCTCTTATATTCCAGCTTAGGATATTCATGTGTTAATAATTGAAACCAGTGGAAGAACCTCTACACTCAAATCTATATCTTGAGTTTGATTAATATTGTCTATTTTTTCTAAAATACCATGAAGTACATAAGCTAGATTTTATTTGGATAATGATCTAAAGTGTTGCACTGTCTTAATTCTAATGTTATCAGTTATACCTAAAGCAAAACCATATTTTGAAAATAAATCTACTGTTTCTTCATCTATGAACTGAGTGTAAGGAAAATCTCCTATTAATGTATCAATACCGGCCCTCAGCAGAGGTAGCTTGTTCTAGTGTGGTGCAGGCACTGGAGCACTAGTGAAATATCGGATGGGTGGCTTCTTCTTGATCCTATCACTTTGCCTATACTGCTTTGGTGAGGACTGGGGTAAGGCTTGATTGAGTGGAGTAGCCAATATTGCCTCTGTTTCTTCCTCCTCACCTTTGTCAGTGTTCTCAACTAACTTAGCCCCTTCTTCACTGTATTGGACTATTGCCAGACTTGTAAGAGTAGGTGTTTCTGTTGAGCTAGGTTTTTGGGCTGAAGGTTCTGTGTAGGGAACTTCCTTCATTTCTATATGTTCTTGAATATCTGGTTCTGAAACTTGGGGGTTAAAAGTTGTTCCCTTGTTTTCTCATTATCAGGTTGGGTGGTATATTTGCTTTTCTTGTGGTTATCCACTCTAGTATTTGAGTTTTGGTTTTCAGTGGATTCTGTTGGGTCCAGGTCTTCCTTTTACTACTATCCCCCTTATCTTTTTTCCGTCAATATATTTTGATTTTGTGGTTCTGGTTTGAGTTGTCTGTTGAGTCAACCATCAGCATATTGGCTTCATGGTCTATTTCAAAGAACAGTGTAAAGAAACGTATTGTTCCATTGTTATCAGTAAATTTGAGCTTTTTGAAAGGGGGAATAACACCCAAATCTGGCACCCCTAATTTTAATCTAAGCGATGTGAAGTCTAAATGATTACTAAAATGGGGATCTACTTCTAGCAACAAATTTCCACTTAATTCATCAGTTATGCGCTCAAACTTAATTATTTTGAAAAACCTATAAGGCAAACCTGTGATTTTAACCCAAATCGGTAGAGGAGGGTGGTCTGCATTGTCGTGTTTGTCATTGTTATAGGCTTCTACTGGGAATCTTATGCCTCCGAGGGTGATTGAGCCTAACTCCAGGGTGGACGCCTTCCACAGCGGGTTAGACGGATCTAGGAGGTATCTGTTGTTGTTGATGGCTCGAGCTATCTAGTGAAAGCCCGCAATGGTGAAGCGCTAGGAGAGATGTGCTTGGATGTATAGAGGACCCAGTTGATATTCATCGATGATCACTACACTGTTGGACAATGTAGCTTGAAGATTAATGTTCGCTGGGTTGGAGTAGAACTTCATAATGGAAAATTCTAGAGCTTCGTTGATTGAGTCCATGGGTTTAGGAGTTGTCCGTACTAGGTTCTTGGAGGAGAGGTGTAGAAAAGTTCGGAGGTTGGTTGACTAGAGATTTCGGGATGATCGGGGCTACTGGTGCTGTAGAAGGAGGTATGAGGGTGATTGATCGGCAGTTCTTGGATCTATGTCCTAGTTTGCCACAAGCGAAACAGACAAGGGCATTACGACATTCAGAGGATAGGTGATTGTGTTCGCCACAGCGATAACAGGTTATAACTCCATTTCTCCGATTTTCTCTTATTTGATTTAGCTTGCGATGAGCTTGGAGTTTGGAATTAGGGTTACAAAAAGGGACGTTTTGAACGAGGGGAACTGGAGGAATCTGGTGATTCTGGACTGTATTGGGCGTGGTCTTTGATTTTGGCTCAACGATGATATCAATGAAAGATCAAATATTGGCCATAATCTTGCCATATACTCCGATTAATCTACCTCCTTTCTTGAGTTAACGGGTCCCGCTTGCTTTATCGGAATATTGGTTCTTGGATTCCCATCCTTGATTTGATCGGACGGAAGAGCCTTAGAAATTAGAGTGATAATGTTTTTAAAGGATGTATCCAACTCGCGGAGAATGAAAGTCCTATCAGGCTCAGTATCTGTCATTCTTTAGAAGATATGGACGGTTTTTGATTAACCACCAGCTACTCCGGCGGTCCAACTTAGACACGTTATAAACTTCACGACCGACGTTTTTCTTGATCCGCCCCGATTTTAATACAAGAGTAGGGAGTAGAGGAGGGAGGGTGGAAAGGGATGTTATGTGATTTATTGAAGAGGACTAAAAATGACTCTATTTAATGAAAATAAGATAAGAACTGATAAAGGAAATATGAAACAAAACAAGGCGGCTGTTAATGATAGCTGGCCAATGAAAATAGAAACTTGTTTAGGGTTCAATTACAAGCCAAAAGATATTCTCATTTACTGTCTTCTAATCCTTATATAGTCTAAGAACAAAACAAAATAAGAAATAAAACAAAAAGATGGAATCAGGCAATTCTGACAACGTCCCAACAACGTCCTCGAGCCTAGCTCACCTCTTCACTCCGCACTTCCTTCATCCGCATGGGCTTCCTTTTCCTTCCTAGGCCCAACTGTTTGGTCCCGCGCTGCCTTGGCCTTCCCTGGGCCCTTGACCAAGTCAAATTCTTCAACGGTCTCCAGCGTTTCAATTTTCCCAGCTGCTAATTCTGGCTCAGCTTCTGACATCCCCTCCCCATTAGCACAATCCTTGTCTCTAAGGATTAGATTAGGGTAATGATTTGCGATGTACCTGTAATCTTCCCATGTTGATTCCTCCTTAGCAGTGTTGAGCCATTTAATGAGCACTTGTACTGCCGGTGCATTCCCCTTTTTGATTATTTTCCTTGCTAAAATCATTTACGGTACCAATCTTACTCCTCTTTCTGGACCTAATATGGGTAGTGTGGGTTCTATTGCCTCCTCTTTGCCAATCCTTGGTCTTAACTGAGATACATGAAATGTATTGTGTATTTGGGAGTTTGGGGGTAGTCTCAGTCGGTACGCCACTGTACCAATTTTTTCCAACACTTCAAAAGGCCCATAAAACTTTGCACTGAGTTTGGAGTGTTTTGCACCTGCTACTGAAACTTGCCTGTATGGTTGTAGCTTGATGTACACCTAGTTCCCCATTTGGAAGCTCCTTTCAGATCTTTTCCCATCTGCAAACTTTTTCATCCTGTCTTGTGCCTTGAGTAGTTGCCGCTTGAGTCCCTCAATTGTTTCTTGCCTCTCTTGCATTAGTTCATTAACTGCCTGCACCTTACTTTTTAGTGGGGCACCTGTGTGGAGAAGGGGTGGTGCATAACCATATAGAGCTTGAAATGGGGTCAACTTGAGGGAGTTGTGGAAGGAAGTATTATACCAATATTCAGCCAGTGGGACCCACCTATTCCACCTCTTAGGCTGATTGAACACCATGCACCTCAAATAATTTTCTATACACTAGTTAACTCGTTCAGTCTGCCCATCAGATTATGGGTGGTAGGCTGAACTATAATTCAACTTGACTCCTAGCTTCTTCATGATTCCCTTCCAGAATTTACTAGTAAATATGACATCTCTATCACTCACAATGGAAAGGGGTAGTCCATGGAGTTTGTAAATGTTGTCCAGGAATACCTGAGCTATGTCAGCAGCAGTGAATGGATGGGAAAGTGCAAAGAAATAAGAATACTTAGTTAATCTATCCACAACCACCATAATAGTTGTTTTACCTTCAGATTATGGCAACCCCGTTATGAAGTCCATGCTTACACTTTCCCAGGCTTCCTTAGGTACTTCAAGTGGCTGCAATAATCCAGGGGCCTTAATGTGTTCAGACTTGCCAATCTGGCAGGTTTCACAATTCCTGACGTGTTCGTGCACATCCTCCTTTAATCTAGGCCAGTAGAATAATTTCTTCATCCTGTGGTATGTTCCTTGCATACCTGAGTGTCCTCCTAGACTTGAATTGTGCATCTCACTAAGCAGTTTCTCCCTCTAACCTCCTTTTCCACCAATACACATTCTTCCCTTATATCTTACCAGTCTTTTTTTTTTCACTGAATAGCTTCTCCTTATCCCAGTTTCTCTCTATTCTTTGTTTTATCAGGTTTATCCACTGATCATCTACATAGCTTTCTTTGACATCACTTACCCATTGAGGCACCAATTCAGAGATGGCTAATATCTTTTCATAATTACCATTATACCCCTCTCTCCTAGAGAGTGCATCTGCCACTTTATTTTCAATTCCTTTTTTGTATTCAATTGTGTAATCCAACCCTAAAAGTTTTATCAATCCCTTATGTTGCATTGTGTGGTTAATCCTTTGTTCAACCAAGTGTTTCAAACTCATTTGGTCGGTTTTAATTATGAATTTAGTGCCCACTAGATAGTGTCTCCATTTTTTGACAGCCTCAAGCAAGGCTAAGAACTCATTTTCATAAGTTGAGAGTCCCATGGTCTTCTTCCCTAGGCCTTTGCTCAGAAATGCAATTGGTCTCTTGTTTTGCATAATCACAGCTCTTATGCCCCTCTCGCTAGCGTCTATTTCTAGCACAAATGGCTGGCCAAAATTTGGCATGGCTAACACAGGCGCAGTGTTCATAGCTACCTTTAATTGTTCAAAAGCTTCCTCAGCTTCTAACCCCCAATGGAATGAGTTCTTTTTGAGCTGTTCAGTGAGAGGTTTGCTTATAACACCATAATTCCTCATAAATTTTCTATAATATCCAGTTAATCCCAGAAATCCCCTTAGCTCCTTCACTGATTTTGGCCTTGGCCAGCTGACCATGGCTTCTATCTTCCTGGGGTTTGTTGCCACACCTTTCTCAGATATTATATGGCCCATGTATTCAACTTGTTTGGTACCAAATTCACATTTGCTAAGCTTAGCACATAAATGGTTCATTCTGAGGATTTCTAACACCTCTCTCACATGTTCCACATGATCCTTCCAGCACTTGTTGTATATCAATATGTCATCAAAGAAAACCAACACAAACTTCCTCAATACCGGCTGGAACACTTCATTCATCAATGATTGGAATGTAGTTGGGGCATTGGTCAGCCCAAATGGCATTACATTAAATTCATAGTGACCTGAATGAGTTCTGAAAGCAGTTTTGTGCTTATCCTCCTCTTTCATCCTGATCTGGTGGTAACCAGCCCTCAAATCGATTTTAGAGAAATATTTAGCACCTAACAATTCATCTAGGAGATTATCTATGATAGGTATGGGGTATTTGTTCTTTATTGTGCTGGTATTCAGCTGCCTATAATCTATACACATACGCTAGCTACCATCTTTCTTCTTCACTAGTAAAACTGGTGAGGCAAAAGGGCTTGTGGAGGGTTGAATAAAATAATTTTGTAGCAGCTCTTCTATAATTCTCTCAATCTCAAGTTTCTGGAAGTATGAATACCTGTAAGGCCTTAGGTTTACTTGTTTTGAATTTGGTAACAGTGGAATGGAGTGATCAATATTTCTCTTGGGTGGTAGGTTTGTGGGTTCAAGGAAAACATCCTGGAATTGGTCTAATATCTTCTGCAGGTCAATATGGATATTCTTCTGCCTATTTTCCTCATTCCTCGTGATGAACAAGTGTGCCACTACTATCTCACTCCCTCTCCTCTTTTCTTTCTTAATATCAATAGCACCCTCACACAGCTTCACTTCAGCCACTTCTTCCTGTACTTGTAATTTAATGTATGTCCCATTGTGGTTGAACTTTATACTTTCTTTTCCCCAGTCTATCCTCATGGGGCCTATCTGTGTGAGCCAATCAATGCCAAGTATCATGTCATATCCTTGTACATCTAACACCCTCACATCCTTTTTAAATTCATGACCCTGAATCTTGAAGTTCAGAGCTTCACATTGTAGGTCAGTGACCATCTTAGCCCCATTGGCCACTGTCACTACCATAGGTGTAGTTTGCACTAGTTTGAGCCCTTTCTTATTCAATACTGAGGGATTAACAAAAGAGTGAGTACTGCTGCTGTCCAACGGTGCACATACCGGTACTTTATTGATTTCACCTTTAAACTTTATGATCTTCACTGTCTTGCCTTGCTTGGCATTGAACATTGATACTACAGCCTCCTCAGTGTGGGTTGTCAACTCATTCAACATCTCTTCTTTATCACTGTCATCTCCTGATTCAGTGTGTCCATCTTCCTGTATTTCAATTGAGTTCAAAAGTCTAGGTGTGCATTTGTGTCCTGGGAAGTATTTCTCAGCACACTTATGGCATAGCCCCAAAGCCCTTCTTTGCTCATAAGTTGTGTTCCTTCCAATGTACCTTGGTGGCCCCCCTTTATAGGGTACCAATTCAGTACCATTGGTGTTACTGCCTTCCCTGCTGTTCTGACTGAGTTTCCTCTTGTCAGGGGGGTATTTTGGTAATTGTTGGGGCTTGTATATCCCTTTGTACCTCTTTTGTTGCCCTTCAATACTCAGCTCTATTTTGTATGCGAAATTAAAAATTTCATTCAATTTTCTTGGGTTTAGGATCTCCACTAAATGTCTAATCTCCTCCTTAAGGCCACTAATGAATCCTTGAATAAAAAATTCCTCACTTAAGTAAGAATCATAATGCAACAACCTTGCTCTCATTCTCCCAAACTTCTTAATATACTCCTCTACTGTACCAATCTAGTGGAGCCTTTTGAACTCCTCTATAGGGTGCTTGTGTATGGCTAACTTGAACCTTGCATTCACTTCTTCCACCAATAGGTCCTAAGGAGGCGATTGGTTGCCTACTAATAGAGTTCTGTACCACTCATTTAACTCCTAAAAAAAATGAAGTACTGTCATCCTTGTTTTATACCCTTCTGGTACTTGGTACATTTCAAAGTAAAATTCACAATTCAATTTCCATTCCAATGGATCCCCACCATCATACCTTGGAAAATCGATTCTGGGTAACCTGAAGGTGTTTGCATTATTGTGCTGGTTTTGCCTTCTTTCCATTTCCCTCATGAAATCTAGCCCCCAGTTGTATTCCTCTTCATTAATCCTAAAAGTCTCTTCACTTGGAGTTCTATGGATACTAGATATTCCTTTGCCAGCCCCCACTACCACATTTTCCATTCTTGTCCCATTATTAGGGTTAACACTTTCATCATTCTCATTTTGGGTGGTTGTTTTATTAGTTGGTTAGGTACTACTCTGGCCTGCTTCCATAACTGGTTCTTTCCCTGATTGATGTTTTATTGATCTTTCAACCAATATCTCCAACTTACTAAGTCTCTCTTCTGAGTTTTCTTAGAATGCTATCACCCTCTTGTTGTTCTCATGCATTTCCTCTGCCAATTTCTCAACTTGCCCCGTTAATGCCTCCACCATGGCTTCCTGACTAGCACTCCTGGTGTGTTTGGCCATCACTGTCTCGTTTTGGGGTGTTAATCGTAGATATAGATGAACTATAATAGGTAATCAGGTCCACGGTTGATCGGTGCTCTGATACCAAGTTGTTATGTGATTTATTGAAGAGGACTAAAAATGGCTCTATTTAATGAAAATAAGATAAGAACTGATAAAGGAAAGATGAAACAAAACAAGGCGGCTGCTAATGATAGTTGGCCAATGAAAATAGAAATTTGTTTAGGGTTCAATTACAAGTCAAAAGATATTCTCATTTACTGTCTTCTAATCCTTATATAGTCTAAGAACAAAACAAAATAAGAAATAAAATAAAAAGATGGAATCAGGCAATTCTGACAACGTCCCAGAGCTTAGCTCACGTCTTCACTCCGCACTTCCTTCATCCTCCTGGACTTACTTTTCCTTCCTAGGCCCAACTGTTTGGTCCCGCGCTGCCTTGACTTTCCTTGGGCCCTTGACCAAGTCAAATTCTTCAACGGTCTCCAGCATTTTAATTTCCCCGGCTGCTAATTCTGGCTCAGCTTCTGACAGGAGAGCGCCCTTCAGTTTCGTCGCTTTGAAAATCACCTTGAAAAGATCTTCGGTTTCGTCGCCAGGATCCCCGTCTCTAGTAGTTAGATACTTGGTATAGCATATCCAATCAAACTGGTCGAATCATAGAGAAATACATTTTCCACATGTTCAACACCCAGTTCTGACTATCTTAATTTATCCTCCCCCCTCAGCTTAAGAAAATAACTTACATCCCTTTTTCTTCTCTAATTTTCTCTTACACTGTGCTCCATACGGAGGTAAAGGAGGTGGCGAGAGGGAAGGGAATGGGAAAATAGCAAATTTTACTTGCTCCACAAAAAATAATAAAAGGTAAAGGAAAGGTAACGGAAGTAATTTATTTCCTTTACGGAACTCAAATTTGTCCCTCTCAAATCGGGTAGAACTGTAGACGGAATAAAATGTACTAATAGAATGATTTATCATTTATACCCCCAATATTCCCGCTAGTATGCCCCATCTTCCCGCCTAATCACACTGATCTATTTATTTGTGAAAAAGATAACATCTCATTTCTACATTTTTAGCTCTTGGTTCCCACAAACACCATTGCCCACGTACTGGTGTTCTCATTTCTAGCTCTTGGTCCCCACAAACCCACTGATCTCTGGTGCTCTATCTGAACTTCTTTATCAGGTGAGTTCTCAACTTTTCTTTTTTATTTGTTTACTATTTCTTATACTATTCTACAATAGTATTCAATTTTATCAATGTTTTTTGTCGTTTGTTCCATTTAGAAATGAATGTTGGCCTCTTTTAAATATTTTTCTAAAATTTTGTTTCGTATAACCTTCTAAGAATGAGGTTTCACCTTAATTTGTTAAGTTTGTTCTTAATTTTTATAATGAAAGAAATAAATTGTTACATGGACGACAACATCAAATAAAGCATTTTTTATTAATATATTTTTTAAAATCTTGTGTAGATGGATGAGCACAAAAATAACAGTCATAAACTGTTTGCAATATTACATCATATACATCAGTTACCATAATTACATATCGATTAATGGTTGAAGTGATAAAGAAAAAAGCTCTGAAAATTCAACACGACTTGAAAGTAGAAAATGAGTGTCAACGAGATAAATTGATGGAGAAACTTACTCATATTGGACAATGTCGTGACATAATTCGAATGGACGCTACATCTTTTCTTAATTTGTGTTTTCTGTTGGAAGAAAAAGGTGGCCTTAGGCCAACAAGAAATGTTGGCATTCATGAGCTAGTGGCAAAGTTCCTCTACCCGCTCAGCCATAATGAAAAACATTGTTCGACAGTCTTCTTCTTTTGTCGTGGAAGAGGTACAATTAGTCGTAGGTAGAAGAGGATTTCTTTAAACAATCATATGGAGCAAAAGTCTCGCAAGTACTAATAACAAGTTTTATCCATATTTCAAGGTACACTATAATTAATGTATAAGTCCATAAAAAATAATGAATATTATGTCGCTCTCTTGTTTATATAGTTTTGGTGGGAAATGAGGGAACCGCATCATTCAAAAATCATTAGAAGTGCATTGAATAGGAGATACCCTCTCAAAATTTCACAAGGTATATCAACTAAGACAAGAATATATCATAGAGAACTAAATATTTAATTAAATATGATAAATAAATTAAGGTTTTTAATGGGTATTATTACTTTTCATAAGAAAATATTATTTGGTTGATGCTAGATTCATGATAAGATTGGGTTAATTACACCATATAGAAGAGAGAGACCACTTAAAGGAGTACTCAAGAAATCCACACCAAAATTCTCATGAATTGTTCAATCTTCATCATTCTGTTGGAATTAATTATTATTAATTACAATATGTATGGGCTTATATGTAATAAATATATTATATAATGGACTGTCAAATTATACACATAATGAAGTGATCAAATTCTGTATCGGGTTTATTATATGTCATGAGAAGTGGGGTCTTTAATGTGTAGAATGCATATTAATGACTTTATGATTTAGTGATGGTCTGAATTATATAAAGTCTGATAATAATACAATTATGTTATTGGTTCCTGGAGAACACAACCATAGACAGCTTTCTGATTAAGCAGCGAACCCGTTAAGAGAGAATCTGGATCCGATATGGACCCGTTAAGGTATAACTGCACTCTGTTATATGGGTGTCCATATATATGTAGGGATACAGTTGGTTTTGGACATCTTTTCATTTCCCCACTTTCTGGCACCCTTTCATTTCCAACAGATCCAGATCTCTCTCTTAACACTTGTTCCAGAAGAGAAGAAATTGTCTGACGTCGGTCCTCTCAATCACTCCATCGGATTAGAGGAAGATCGCTGGAAGGCTAAAGGAGTCTGGTGATCAACGGGGTTGTGTCTCTCTGGAAGACTGACAGCATGGATCAAGGTAACTTAATTTATATTTAGGGTTCACTAGAGGATCATGGCCATAACAGTAAAAATTCTAACAATTGGTATCAGAGCCTACTCTAGTTGAACTGTTAAGATCTAATGACTGATTTAAAAATTTCTCAGAAATTCGTATTTCTATAATAGGATATGTTCTTTTAATCAAATAGTTTATAAATAGTTCGGAAATTTATAGATCTGTTTGTTAAATATGAAATTTTAATAAATTTGGATCAAGATTGACAATCAGTTTCGAAAATTAAGTTTATCAGTTTATCAGAATCCAGAAATATTTCAGAAACTGATTGGTCAACACAGTAGTTTTCGAATTGTATATGATTAATTGTTCTATTACATGATTCTGTTAAGAAAATACGAATTTCTGATCTGTATTCCGCTGCGGTTATTTTTGAATCATGTCAAGATCAAATATTGTTGGTTATCTGAACGGGCAATTATGTAAATTGGCGGTTTTTAAAAAAAAATTCCCCAGTTAGGAAGCCCGTTCAGTATTTTCATGCCTAACTCTTTTTTGCAGAAGGATTATGAGATAGTATGACCATGTTGTCTTGTGTGAAACTTGTAATGCATGAATGATTTATGTGTGTAAGCGGCCTAAGGTGCCAATTAATTATTTTTATTTTGGTGGCTTGCATGTCACATAATTTTCATTTATTATTAGGATAGTAATTTGGTAAGAATGAGAGATTTACATTAAGCATAGGATGATGGCTTGTGAAAAGGATTCTTACGAAGGAGATCATCATGCCTTGGGTCATACTATCTCGCTTATGAATTGATTATGTTGGTTGTTGTTTATTCGGTATTGATTGCATGAACCCATGAATTGATATTTAGGTTAAGCCAACATATTTGAGAAATTTATTTGGATAATGTTAAATCATTATGAAGGCTTCGATAAAATACATTTTTTGAAATAATTAACAAAATTATTATCTTACCAAAGTAAGCTCTTATATTGGCGTTAATTATTTTTCAAGACTTGTATACGGACGATATACATATAATATTTGATTTTTGGACTATCCCAAAGGAAAGACAAAAATCACTTATTATATGTAAACAGATTGTAGTAATATATAGGTAATGGTCAATAAGTTTTAGGTGTGATTAGTTGATTGACCCAAAGGAAAGTTGACTAATTGACATCAAATGGACCGTTATATATCATTATTACGCCTAATTATCTTAGAATAATAATTGATTCTAAAGAACACTTATTATTTGAGGATACTTAGTTGATGGAATATGCCTTATTTTGATTTAATATTATAATTCAGACATTTGATTCGTTATATTGCATGTATTTTTCAAAGAAAGATTACTGATCTTATCACGCTAAGCATCAATAGCATTCCGATGCTGACGGGTTCTAATTATAAGGAATGGAAAGATACCTTAGAGATTATTTTTGGGTGTCTTGATCTAGATATAGCGTTACAGCAGGCTAAACCACCTGTACCTGCTGCAGACAGTCTGACAATGTTCAGAATGCGCATGCACGGTGGATGAGGTCAAATCGCTTGTGTCTTAAGGTCATGCAAAGGACCATTCCTGAAAGTTTTAGGGGACCTGTTTCTGATTCCACTCTGGCCTTGGACTATCTTAAGGAACTTGAGCAGAGGTTTGTTAGGAATGAGAAGGCTGAAATAGGCATTCTGTTAAACAAACTCTGCACAATGAAGTACAATGGCAGAAGTAATGTCAGGGAGCACATTCTTGAAATGATGAATACCGCTTCAAAATTGAAGGCTCATAAACTGGACATATCGGAAGATATGTTGGTCTATTTGTCTCTCAACTCTCTTCCCACTTCTTTTGGGCAGTTCAAGGTGAGCTACAACTGTCAGAAGGAATCATGGACAGTCAATGAGCTCATCTCGCACTGTGTTCAGGAGGAAGAGCGTTTGAAGACGGACAAGAGCGAGAGTGCAAACATTGCTTCCACATCTAAAGGAAAAGGGAAACAGAAACGTAAAATCAATTCGAGATGCTTTGCGACTACAAGTTCGCAGAAGAAACCCACTAAGGACAAGAAATCGGTTATCAAGACAGAGCCGGATAAGGAAAAGAAAGGGTGTTTCTTTTGTGGATCTGAAGGGCACATGAAGAAAAAAATTGTACCAATTATCACGCATGACGTGCAAAGAAAGGTAATTTTTCTCTTATTTGTGAAGAAGTTAATTCAGTTTCAGTTTCAATAGACACATGGTGGATAGATTTGGGTGCAACAACTCACATATCTGTGTCTATGCAGGGTTGCCGAAATTACCGTAGGCCAAGAGATGGTGAAAGATACATCTATGTAGGCGATGGCAATAAGGCAGAAGTTGAAGCCATAGGGCATTTTAGATTACTTATGAAAACCGATTTATATTTGGATTTGTATGATACTTTTGTTGTGCGTCTTTTAGACGGAACTTAATTTCTATTTCGCATTGGACAAATTAGGTTTTTCTTGTTCATTTGGAGATGGAAAATTTAGTTTGTATCGACACTCCAATATGGTTGCTTCTGGTTTTCTATCCGTTATGGATAATCTTTATGCTTTAGATACTATTGCTTCCTATAATGAGACCTTGAATAATGAAACTCGAAATGTTAGACAAAAATTAACACATCAGGATTCAGCTGCACTTTGGCACAAGCGTTTAGGTCATATTTCTCAACAGAGAATTACACGTCTTGTTCAAAGTGAAATCCTGCGCCCTTGAACATGTCGACCTTGGTCCGTGCATTGAATGTGCTAAGGGCAAACAAACAAGCATGCGTAAGTATACAACCAATCGTATGACGAATGTTCTTGAGCCGATACATACGGATATATGCGACCATTCCCTACAAGAACTAGGAATGGTCATGTATATTTTATCGGTTTATTGACGATTATTCTAGATATGGCTATATATATTTAATTAAAGAAAAGGCTCAAGCTTTGGACACATTTAAATCCTTCAAGTCCGAAGTCGAGTTACAACTCAACAAAAGGATTAAAGGCGTCGATCGATCGTGGTGGTGAATATTACGGTCGCTCCCGACGGCTCGGAGAGCAACGTCCAGGGCCTTTTGCTAAATTCTTGGAGGATAATGGGATTGTGCCACAAGATACAATGCGGGTTCACCGAAATGAACGGTGTAGTCGAAAGACGCAATCGAACATTAATGGAGATGGTGCGAAGTATGATTTCTCATACATCGCTTCCATTGAACCTCCTGGGGAGAAGCACTTAAGACAAGAAAGATACATTTTGAATCGGTACCGCCTAAGGCAAAAAACAAAACTCCATATGAGTTGTGGACTGGACGAAAACCTAGTCTCCAACATTTTAGAATTTGGGGTTGTCCAAATGAAGTTCGGCTTATAGGCCACAAGAGAAGAAGTTGGATGAAAGGACCATTAGCAATGCTATTTTATCTGATATGCAGAAAAGGTCCCGTGGGTACAAATTTTATGATCCCACTAATAGAATAATTTTTGAGACAAATACAAGCTTAAGTTCTTTGAGGATGTTATGGTTCGTAGGGAAATACAAATCAAATTGTCTTTGAAGAATCACAGATTCTCCTATACGAGAGGCACCCACATCGGTACCAATTGTAATAAGGATGTCTCGAAGACTCATTGGTTCCCGAACCCACATCCGTGGTGAATGAACCTATAGCCAATGAACCTCCGTAAATAGAAGAGAATCCGAACAAGACAATGTTGATGTTGATGAGGAACCTATACCACCTCAAGAACCTCAAGAAGTCAGTGCCTTTAAGACGGTCCACTGAGAGAGAGAAGAAGCGCAATATCTAATGATTATATTGTGTTTCTTCAAGAAAATGAATTCAACATTGGCATGATGGAGGATGATCCTGTCACTCTCCGTCGGGCTTTAGAAAGTGTGAATTCTCATAAATGGACCAAAACCATGGATGAAGAAATAAAGTCAATGTATGACAACAACGTCTGGGATATCATCCATTTACCTCAAGGTGTGAAACCTATTGGTTGTAAATGGATATTTAAGACCAAAAAGGATTCAGAAGGTAATGTGGAAAGATATAAAGCACGACTAGTTGCTAAGGGATTTACACAAAAAGAAGGTATTAACTTTACGGAAACTTTCTCGCATGTGTCAACGAAAGATTCTTTTAGAATTATCATGGCTTTAGTGGCACACTTTGACCTTGAGTTATATCAGATGGACGTTAAGACTGCATTTCTCAATGGCGACATTGATGAATGCATTTATATGTCGCAACCACCGAATTACGAATCTGATGACTCGAAACAGATGGTTGCAAATTAAAGAAGTCTATCTATGGACTCAAACAAGCGTCTCGTCAGTGGTATTTCAAATTTCATCAAGTAATTATCTCATTCGGATTTGAGCCTAACTTGGTGGATGAATGTATATATCACAAGTTCAGTGGGAGTAAGTTTGTATTTCTGGTTTTATATGTCGATGACATATTGCTTGCCAGTAACGATAAAAATATGATGCATGAAACCAAGAAATTTCTTTTCAAACATTTTGACATGAAAGATCTTGGCGAAGCATCGTATGTGTTAGGTCTTAAAATACACAGAGATCGAAATAAGGGTATTTTAGGACTTTCACAACAAGCATATATCGATAAAGTTCTCAAGCGATATGGTATGGAAAATTGTAAACCAGGAAATATCTCTGTTGCTAAAGGAGACAAGTTTAGTCTTGATCAGTGCCCAAAAATAGAACTCGAGAAATCGAAATGTATCGATTCCATATGCTTCCTTGATAGGAAGTCTTATGTATGCTCAAGTGTGTACGCGTCCGGATATTGCGTATATCACAGAATGCTTGGTCGCTATCTCGCAATCCCGGTATGAATCACCGAAAAGCGTACCAAAAGGGTACTAAGGTACTTGCAAAGAACGAAGAATCACATGTTAACATATCGACGATCAGACAAGGTTGAGCTCATTGGGTATACTGATTCCGACTTTGCGGGTTATGTGGATAGCTTAAAGTCAACATCCGGTTATATTTTTATGTTGGCTGGAGGAGCTATTTCTTGGAGGAGTACAAAGCAATCCATGATTGTCTCCTCCACCATGGCAGCCGAATTCATTACGTGTTTCGAGGCATCGAACCATGGAATATGGCTAAGGAACTTTGTCACAGGGTTGCGTATTGTGGATACTATTAAGTTACCACTTAAGTTATATTGTGACAATAGTTCAGCGGTGTTGTATTCTAACAACAACAGGAGCTCGTCGAAATCCAAACATATCGACATTTAGTTCCTTGCTGTGAAGGAGAGAGTTCAGAGTGAACTTATAAGTATTGAGCATATTAGTACACTTCCATGCTAGCAGATCCACTGACTAAGGGATTGATACCCAAATAGTTTCATGAGCATGTCGCTCATATGGGTATATATGTTACAGAGGATTATTAGGTTGAGTGGGAGTTTGTACTTGTATTTCTTTTTTTTTATGTTTTATATGATATACTTTTTCAGATATCATGTAGTAGTTCTTATATGATATTCTGTGATTTCGTATGTATCATGCGATTATTCGATTATTCGCTTATTCATTTTATATACACTCGAGTTTATAATCGACCTCTAATTCAGATTGATTAAGGTGACCAAATTGAAAATAGGCATGTGGATCACATTACATGTAATTTTCAAACTACACATCCCCTTCATGATTCATGTCATTCAGTTATATTTATATCATGATTTGTGTCAGTTTAGTTTCACTTTATGAGACGAATACTGCATAAAGTCCTTATAAATATGATTGATGGACAGAATTGGATGATGACATAAAAGGTTATGACAGCACAGTTAAGAGTACTCAATTCAGTATATGTATATATATATATATATATATATATATATATTTCAGATACATATAGCCCAAGTGGGAGATTGTAATAAATATATTATATAATGGACTGTCAAATTATACCCATAATGAAGTGATCAAATTATGTATCGGGTTTATTATATGTCATGAGAAGTGGGGCCTTTAATGTGTAGAATGCGTATTAATGACTTTATGATTTAGTGATGGTCCAATTATATAAAGTCTGATAATAATACAATTATGCTATTGGTCCCTGGAGAACACAACCATAGACAACTTTCTAATTAAAATAACCCGTTAAGGTATAATCGCACTCTGTTATATGGACGTCCATATATATGCGGGGATACGATTGGTTTTGGACATCTTTTCATTTCCTCACTTTACTTTCTCGCACCCTTTCATTTCCAACGATCCGCATCTCTCTTAACACTGTTCCGTAAGAGAAGAAATTGTCGACGACGGCCCTCTCAATCACTCCATCGGATTAGAGGAAGATCATTGGAAGGCTAAAGGAGTCCGCAGTGATCAACGGGGTTGTGTCTCTCTGGAAGACTGACAGCATGGATCAAGGTAACTTAATTTATATTTAGAGTTCACTAGAGGATCATGGCCATAACAGTAAAAATTCTAACACATTCCTCACTATGAAATGCAATTAAACGAGCTTTTGGAGTTCTAAAAAAAAATGTTTTCCTATCATAAGAAGCACAACTAAACCACATTACTCAACTAGTACATTAAAAAAATCATACTATCTTGTTGCATATTACATAATTTCTTAGTTGATAAGGATCTCAACAAAATTATGCTTGCTGAAGTTGATGCTGAGATTGAATATAGGGTTCCTGATCGACCTGATCCGCCATTTAATCGAGCAGAAGAAGAGGACTCGCGAAGGGGTGAAGCCATCATAAATGAAATAGCACTTAATATGTGGACAAATTATGAAAGATGAACTTTTCTTTGACTTTTGTTGATATGTTGATGTACCTTTTTGTTAGACTATGTTGCTGCACTCATTTTATTATTCTACTACTTTTAAGTCTTTTGTTATCGAACTATGCTTATCAAAGTAATTAATGTATTTTGTTTATGTACTTTTTATTTATTATGCTTGCTTAATGCATTTTCAAGTCAACTATAGTTTGTGCATTTTACAATTAATTGTGATGACCTGAAAATGCTTTTTCCAGATGTTGAGAATTTGTCAGCTTATAAAAATGCCGAGATTTCACGTTTTTTTTAGAAGTAGATCTTCTTGTCCTTTCAAATGTCAAGATCTTATCCGCTTTTGATAAGTGGAGATTTTACCATCTTTTGAAACTCCGAGATTTCATCCGCTTTTGAAAAGATATATTGACTGCTTTTTGAAATGTTGAAATTTTGCTGATTTTTGAAAACATTTTGCCGCCTTTAGAAAATTGAGATTTTGCTGGCCTTATAAAAACCGATCTTACTCTGAAAAGCCCGTAATTCGCCGGTTTCACGAAACAAATAAACCGGCTTTCGTTAAATTTAGTCCGGCCATTTAATTTTCCGCTTTATTTTAAATATATTAAAAGTGTTCACTGCTCAGCAAAAAGAACAAAGAAAAAGATTACAACGTTCGTTAAAACGACACCTGAAGGTGAAGGAGACCAATCCAAATTGTTATAGTTCCATCTGGGACAAAATGAGAACTATTCGGCCTAGAAATCAAGCTCTACTATAAGCAAAATTTCTCCAGCCCTGGTATTAGGTCATGGCCGAAATGAGATTAGGTCAATTCTAATATAGCTTAAAGATGGATTCTTGAGATTGCAAAAAGAGCACATTCAAACACAAGCAACCAAAACTTTGGATGTTCGAAAATGCAATAGCATCTCTTCCGAAAATGTCTTTGGTACCCCCAAGAAAATGGCGACGACCTGAAAAACTACAAGTTAGAAGATTTAGGAATAAGAATCACCAGTATGCTTTTTACATGGTGATGACAGTAGTCTTTATAATGCTAATTGCATCGACTATGGTGGCTATTTTCCCCTTCGTTCCGTGCTTCATCTTGCCTTCACATGCGTAACGCATATAATATTTGTTTGCCTTTCAATATATCAGATCGAAATGTACCCAAATTGGACAATTCTATTTGTTCTATTTGATTCATCGCATTTTTTGCAAATGATTTTGCTAAATACACTTACGGTTGTTCACGTCCATTTGACAATATAATTTTATCCAAAAAACGGATGTATGTAAGTTGAGCTAGCAATACAAGTATTGAGCTACAAATATAATGAAGTATCTTCAAAATTGCAATAAATATATATATATCAGGAAGACCCAATCAAATTATCTGTCAGTGCACCATCCAAAGTGTAACTAATCGCTGGGCCGACTTGTCTGATGTTCAATTAATCTTCTCCATATAAGCTGCCAGCTGTAATACAAGGTCGTACCAGCCATGATACAAAGCAAGGGCAAACTTACCTTGCAACCCCGGGGACAAGGTTGAGCAGTGTCTGAAATTTATGAAAACAAAAGTAAGACAACTTGAAATGATTTCTAGAACACAATGTGAATTTGCACATCCTTGTCCAACATGAAAATATAATAAAGCATCCTCCCAATTCTCTCACAAAAAAACATAGAAATACCTATAATTTCAGTTGAAAAAAAAAGAGAAATAAAATGTTTGGTTCCAATTGGAGAGATTTCATGGGAGGAATACCAATCTTTCAGATATACAGGGGCATAACTGATATTCCTACTTCCATCTCAAGTGTATGTTCCATTTCAGTTTGGTTTTGTAGAGCTGATATGAATTTTTCCTTTTCTAAGCTTTTAAAATGCTTACTATCAAGGCAGCAATGAGGTGAGCAAATGGAACAAAAATTTGGTCGGTTCTCTTCCCTTCACTGTATCCATTAAATGCAATAACCATTGAAAAAGTGTGGATTATCACAAACCCAAGAGCAATAATAGCTGTCACACAGAAGAAAAGTTAGAACTTACAAATTGCATGTTGTGAATATAAGGAATCTAGTATAAGTTGAGGCATCTTTTATCATGGAGAATGCACAAACAATGAAGAAAATAAAAGGAACAGACTATGTTATGTTGGGTTTGAAGGCGAACCCTATATTATAGTAAACAAAGGACCCTCCAGTAAATTCTCTCAAAAAAAAAAATTTATTTCTCTCAAAAAAAATTTCAATCAATCCATCTTCCCTCAAGTTTAGTTATAAATTGACATAGCATATCCAATCAAACTGGTCAAATCACAAAGAAACTCATTGTTTCACACATTCAACGCCCAGTTTCTGATCCTCTTAATTATCCCATACCCCTCCCCTCAGTTTAAGAAAATACCTTACATCCCTTTTTAAATTTTCTCCTATAATAAACCGGATCTGTTCTTCCATATTCTGAGTCTCCTACAATGGCCTAAAGTTTGCTCTCTTCTCCCCCTTTATAAAGAATATTTAGTTATCTGAAGCTACAACAGCATAAGTTGATACTTGTTACTCTCCTTTTTCTGAACCAACAAAATTTCTTTCTCAAGATTCATACTAGCTCTTCCATTGTCCTTAATTAAAAAAAAAAAGGTTATACACTTGCATGAACAAATGCTGCTTTTAGACCACTGCCCAGCTGGGACAAAACCTAAACAAGGTTTTTGTTCAGCCAAATCCCATTAAAAATTAAGATTATATGCAATCCCCACAACCTCTCAGAGGGTTTATTCAGAAGATAGAAAAAATAGGGCATATAGAAACAAGAGATGGGATTGTGAAGATGCTAATAACAATATATGGTACGAGCAGGAACATGATTCTGGATTTTCTAAAGCATAAAATATTTTCTCTGTTACTTGTATTAAAGACTTCTTACAATTTAGAAACCATCTTTCTTTCAAATTTTCTGAATTTATTTACAATTCAGTCTAATAACCTATAAGCTGCAAATTCAAAAGTAACACATTTGCTTTTTGTTATCTTTTTAGTAAGTTATTCATAAGAATTAATGAATTGGATGTTGGCTATGCAAGATAGTTACTATTATTTTCTTTATTTTTGCACTGTTTCCCCACTGCATTGGAAGCTATGCAATCTCAGTACTAAGATATCATGACATTAAGCAAGAATTATAGAGATGATAAACAAACTACACAGTTAATGTTACTAACAAGGTACCTGAAATTAGGAAAAAGGGAATGCTGGAGCACTTGTCAACATAAAATGTTGCAGGACCAAAGGCAGGTGTAAGGAGGCTCAGACAGAAAAAGACAGCATGAGCCAACCCATGTCCTAGTCCCCCAGCTGAAACAATTTAGTAACAATGGATATGACACATTCGAAGAATTGATGGGTTACCAATGGAAAATATATGAAAATAGGTTCAAGAAATTAACAGAAATCCCTCTTTAGTTGTTATAACTGAGTTCTGTCATCTAATAACATGATAACTGATTTAATAACATGTACAGTAAATTTTATATCAGCTCCAGTACCGGTGAGGTATGAACTCATATACTGGTAGTATGGATTGATACATACAAATTGGGATGGTAACAGTACAGATTGTATATACGATATTAAAACCAGATATGTTGATTTGTTTATGGCTTTTTTATGTCTATCCTATAGCATAGGAGTTTGGATTAATCACATAATTGCAGCTTAATTGCTTAGTTTAATGGATAATGTGGTTTAGCGGCAAAACCATTGGAAAATAAGTGCACTAAATATTAAAAATTATGCCAGAAAAAAAAAGGAAAAATTTTGCTGGTAATTTAGTTGGTACCCAGTGCCAATAGCATCTTGTCAGTCAAGAAAAGACGAGGCTTAGATACTCTATCAGCAAAGGCATTCAACATATCTTCCATCTTCCTACCAGAAATCATCAGTATGTCAATATTAATTATGCTTTATGCCAAGTTATCATTAACAACTTTTATCAGGAGTGTCAGAGTAAAATAACATCTGCTAGTCTAAATGGTAAATGCCCTACTGTTAGTTCTTATTGTTCCCTGTGACTCCTTTTTTTTATTTTCATTCACATATTTTTGGGTTTCTTCAAGCAAGCCTGATATATTTCTGAAGCTCAGCCAGGCCTTAAATACAAGGACTGAAAGCACATACCAATAAGCTTTGTTTCAGACTAACAAAGCTCCATTCATACACAGAGAAATAGAAAAGAGAATTGAAAAGCCCGAAATAGAATGAGAAAGCTTTCATAGATAAAAAACGGAGCCTACTTGAAAAGCCTCCAGAAACCAATCCGAATGCTTTCTTGAAAGCCAACAGAGGTGAGGATAAGAATAGAATAAGGCCATAACTCAGTAGATTTTACAGGAAGAAAAGACCTCCAAGCTCCCGCAAGAATTATCAGGCTAATCAGCCAGAACAATGTGCTGTATCGAGCATAGTTTAACATAAAGTTATTACACTTTTAAACAAAAAGTAAGATGGTTGCAACTATCAATAATGACCAGCAATAGTTTGCTAAATTACACTGAAATTGAAAATCAATATTCCATTTATTGCACAATTTACTTGCAGATGGGCCTATGATGAAATAGCAAGTTCAGTGATTTAGCACAGCAAGTTACATAAATCCATTTGCACAGCAAGTTACTTAAGCCAGAGGTTACAAAGTCAACTTTTGGTCTGCATAGCTGTATTCTAACAATTGGGTGATTGATCAACTTAAGAAATTGTGCCTTATTTTCAAATACAGTAATAAGATATGTTAATTGCGTGCTACTAGGGAATGTCAGGTATCAGATGCATTATAATACGAAATAAAACAATAAAAACAAGACTTGTAAACAATAAATTGGTAACCGGACCTCAACTACTGTTACCGCAGACACCTAATCATGAAATAAAATTCAGATATAAAAGAGTCTCATCGTTCTCCTTGAAACGAGGCTGAAATGTAGAGAATTTTTTAAGCTGATAGCAGAAAACTAAAAATGTAATTTGGACCTGGAGAGGAGAGTGAGAATTAAGAAGGGCTTCTTAGCAATAACGGAGGCGAAGAGGGATAAAGCGGGTCCCAGCGCGATGAGCACATATCCCAGCCCCGAGGCAACAGTCATCGGATCTCTGATCTGCGATCTCTCTCCTTTATCGTCTCCTTCAATGGAGAGAATATGCGCACACAGTCGAGACAAAAGATGAGAGGGGGAGACGGAGTTCTGGTTTTGCCCGAAAGTCCTCCAGAATAGAGTGATGAAAATATCTGAACGGGTCAGATCGTGATCCGTTCTGTTTCGGATGACTCATAGGGAGTGTTTGGCACACAATCGAATAATAAAAAGTTAAAATAAAATAGTTATTTCGACGAATTAATATAAAAACGAATTTTAGATCAAGTAAGTAGAAGAGTGCGAATAGTCTAATCCGGTATACCAACTTATAGGTGGAATACTGGGATTAGCACTATCGGAATAGCGATTATTGTTTGATTATATTATATTATTATATTATGATTATGATTAAGATTTAGAATTATTATATTATTATATTATATTTATGATTATAATTTCTTATTATATTAATATTATGATTATTATTTATTATTATTATTATCATTATATTATTATTATTAAATTATTATTATCATTATTGTTATTATATTATCGTTATCATTAGTATTATTATATTATTTATTATTATTATAAATATAATTCTAATATTATATTATTATATTATTAATATAAATATAATTATTTTATTATTATATTATTATGATCAAGATTATTTATTATTATATTATGATGATTATGATTATGATTAGTATTACTTATTATTATTTTATTATGTTGTATTATATTATTATATGTTAATTATAGTGATGATTAATTTATTATTATAATTATAATTATTTTTAATTATTTTTATGATTATGATTATATTTTTATTATTATATTATTATGATTATGATTATGGTTATATTATTATGATTATGACTATAATTATTATTATCATGATTATGATTATGATTATTATATTATGATTATATTATTAAAATTATGATTACTTATTATTATTATATGATTGTAATTATATTTTTTTATTATTATATTACTATATTAGAATATGTTTATATTTTTATTATATTACTATTATAATATTATTATCTATTATGATTATTTCGTATTACTTTATTATTATTTTATTATGTTGTATTATATTATTATATGTTGATTATACTTATAATTAATTTATTATTATATTTTTATTATTATAATTATTTATAATTATTTTTATGATTATGATTATATTTTTATTATTATATTATTATGATTATGATTATGGTTATATTATTATGATTATGATTATAACTATTATTATCATGATTATGATTATGATTATTATATTATGATTATATTATTAAAATTATGATTACTTATTATTATTATTATATTATTATTATTATATTATAATTATTATATTATAATTATGATTGTAATTATAATTTATTATTATATTACTATATTATGATTATGTTTATATTTTTATTATATTACTATTATAATATTATTATTTATTATGATTATTTTTATTATTTTATTATTATTTTATTATGTTATATTATATTATTATATGTTGATTATATTTATGATTAATTTATTATTATACTATTATAATTATAATTATTTATAATTATTTTTATGATTATGATTATATTTTTAGTATTATATTATTATGATTATGATTATGGTTATATTATTATGATTATGACTATAATTATAATTATCATGATTATGATTATGATTATTATATTATGATTATATTATTAAAATTATGATTACTTATTATTATGATTATATTATTATAATTATGATTGTAATTATAATTTTTTATTATTATATTACTATATTATGATTATGTTTATATTTATATTTTTATTATATTACTATTATAATATTATTATTTATTATGATTATTTTTTATTACTTACTTTATTATCATTATCTTACTATTATGATTATTATTTTGCTATTATTATTATTATTATCATTATCATTATTAGTATCATAATTATTCATATTTTAACTATTTTGAGTAACAACTGTCAAACGATATTTTCGCTCTTCCGAATAGTCAAGAATACCACTCTTTTACCACTCTTCTAAAAAAAATACTATTTCATCACACTTTCAAAATTATCACTCTTCCAAAGTTATTCCTTGATTTGCCAAACGGACCCATAGGTTATCCGGACTAGAGAAAAATCTAGCTTTAATAAGGATTTAGTTTGAAATTTTTCATATTGATCCCTTCTAATCTGTCTTGTGCCTATCCGTGATCCGTCTAGATCACTTCCGTGTTTACTCATGACCCGCTTAGACCCGTCCCACGTCTACCCGTACCTGCTCGTGTTTACCCACGCCTATCCAGATGTGGACCCGTGCCTATCAGAATGCACCCCTCTCTACCTGTGCTATCCGTGTATGGCGGTGTCGCGTAACGGCCGCACCTGTGCTCATCCTTAACATGTGACCCGTCCTTATCTGTGATCCGGAGGAGTTTCAATCAGACTGTTCAAACTGTCTTCAAGTCTCTACTCCAGACATAAAAATCAAAGAGGCTATATGATTATCGTTTATATCACCCTGGTCGCTGGCACAGTAACAAATTAATAGTTTGAAAAATGTTGGGTAATATCGAAAGTTTATGATTCAAATATAATTTAGATATAATTCAAGAATAATTTGTTTATATATAAAAATATAAAAATATTTATTTTTTTATAAATTAAAAAAAATTTGATAAATAATATTTGTTAGGAAAATTTTTACTAGTTTATTTATAATATTTATATTCATTCAATAATATTTTATAAAGAAATACATTCAAAAACGGATTTAGTTTACAATAAACAGATAATATATGTTTATATTTGATCACAAAATATCATAGATTTGACAACACCAATGATAAAAGAGTTGTTGCGATATACTTTCTGAGTAGTTGATTTCCGAGGCTTGAATAAGGAATTTCTCCATTTGCTTATAGTAATAAAGTGGTGGGGGACTCGTGCACCGTTTTTGTCTTGAAGTACTGAGAGAAATGCCAGTTCAAAGAAATGGTCTGGTCTCTCTAATTTGCCCAGTGATTTAAAATGCGATTTATGCTGTAGCAGGGCGGATCCAAGAGGGTCTGGGGGGCGGAGGAGGAAGCTGCTCCATCTGGATTTTAAAAAATAATATTTTTCGATAATGTTTTTGGTAATTTATTTCTCTTTGAAAAAAAATTTTACCCTTTCTGAATTATCTAATTATTTTTATTTAGAAAAAATATTTAATATCGTGCATAATGAAATAATTATGCAAAGATATCAAAATATAAAATTACGTAGACGAAAACTTTCTTCATCAACTTAATTGCTTATTATTTTGACTTTTATTTTGTTATTTTTAATATATAAATTGTTATTATTTTAATATTTTTTTATTAGGTAATAATATATATTAAATTATTATTTTTTTATTTAGTACATGATTAGTTAATTGGTTTGAACCCGATAAGCTATTACAATCCGATAATTGCCCCATGATCAAAATCCTACATCCGCCCCTGTGTTGTCGTATATGTGTGTGCGGTTATCTGGATGCGACGAAGTTGATATGCGAATGAAAATATGTGGATGGGAATATGAAGCCGCATATGCAAATATGCGGGGGCCTGTTCAAAAATGCGGACGCTTAGGCGGGAATTTTGATTTTGTGTTCTATTTTGTATTTGGTCCAGTAATAAAGGGTTGTATTATTTTGTTAGTTTTGTGTTAAATCTTATTGCAATGAACTGTATTATTTTATTAGTTTGTGTTATAATATATTATGATATACATTGTATAAAACTAATTATACCGCATATCGGCATATGCGATATGCACTAGCTTTCTACACACATTAAAATCCACATTTTAAAACGTTGAACTTGCCAATGCATCATAATGACTCAATACTCTCACATCACGTCAAGTCAAAAATTCAGACAATGGTCTAATATTCCGATAAATACACAAATTATATATGAAATCTGTATTCATGAATAATTCCCGTAGATAACGAATTATTTATGAATAATTTGCATATATAACGAATTATTCAACAATTAGTTAATTAAAAGTAATTTTGTTCAGTTGATGTTTAAATCCGAATAATTCATAAATTTTGTTACTGTGATCCCTAGATAACGTTAAAACTTAATGTATCCCACTTGCATACTCGTTTGAATTTAACAATTATTTCTCAATTTTAGTCTGACAATCTTTATCATATTTTTCTAGTTTTACTTTCATTTAAGATTTTAACACATGTTATGTTAAGTATGCATATCTGTAAATACTACGCAAGTTATTTGCAATTATGAACGACAATTAGAACATGATCGCTAAATAGCAAGATATCCAAATTAATGATTAATTCTCTATTATTGCAATAGATGACATAATTCAACATTGAAATTACAATTCACATAATTTTATAGACAGAATTTTGATAGGAAACTAATTATGTTTGTGATGGATATTTTCATTTTTCGCTAACCGAAAAAGATTAGATAAGTCGAATAATTGAAAGATCTTTTAGGATTTTTTTCGCTGAAAATTTTAACAATAAGTACCAAAATATAGAGTAAGAATTTATTAATAAGAAGTAGTTTGATAACCTTGACAATCATAAAATCTGACAAGATAAAAATGAAATCGTTTGGCATATTTGAGTAACAAAATAAATAGTGAGTGGACAGTGTAATTTAAAATGTGAAAAATGTGTGAGAGATACCGTAGTTGATATCAGTTACGGAAGTTAAAAAGAGTTACTATTCGTAACAATAATTTAATTGTATAATTTATTTATTCAATTAACATATAAGAATTCTAAATAATAATTCATTTAAATTGAATAATAAAGACCGAAGCTGAATACATACGGGATGAAATTGCTGCATGGCCCTACCTACTAATATGAGATGAAATCGCTAAATAGATACCAGATGAAATTGCTAACAGACCCTACCTAATAATTACTCTTGAATTTATATGACATGGAGAGTTTTTATCAGGAAAAAAAAATAAAATAACATACGATGACATGGAGAGGTTGACCCGGTGACTCTAGATCTATAACAAATGAATAATTCATTATGTAATGATAAACTGAAATTTACAGTGACATTATCATCTCGTTCTTCGCCTCACAAAAAGTTAACATCATAGACTATTAGACATAATGCAAAAGTGAATTCACATCCGCTACCATAATTTTTTTGACACACCCGCTGTTCTGGTTTTTGTATTTTTATGATGAATCTGATAAAAAAAATATATAAAAAATAAATATACTTCTTATAAATTAGACCTGACCCTTTCAAATCAAATTAAGAGGTTTAGAATGGGAATCACATCCACCGCCGTACATTTCTATGGCACTTTTTGTCAAAAATGAGAGTCTACCTCTTTAAATTTTATTTTAGGTTCGTAAGGACTTAAATCTATAATTTTTAAAGGTATCACTTGAGCTATTAAGTCATTTGCATGACACAATATTATTAGTTTTGTTCGTGTCCAACTGTCTACGTGAGTGGAATCTACCTTAAAAAGCACACTTCATTTTATAAATCGATCGGAATCATTTAAATAAATTCAAAAGATCATATTAGTTATGACAGGATCCTGTCATAATTTTTTTACAATAGTTGATTGGAACCAATCAATTTAGAAATAATGATTATTATGTAAAGTACTGCATTTCTACTGTCTACGCACATAAAAATAGCTCAGCTTTTTGGTTTGGTTCGGGATGGAGCTAATCGCTCAGTAATTAAATGAGTTGAATTTGAATTTGAGTTGACTTAGTTTATGATTCGGCCAGGTTCGAATAATAATAATTTAGTTTATTTCGTTGAACTCTAATTTGATATCTCATCTCTCATTCTCTCTCATCGTCTCAGCGACTTAACAACGTCTCTTATGACTCATCTCATATATCTGACTCGATAATTTGTTACCAGTCCACCAATCATATTAGCGTAACAAAAATGTCATTAAAAATATAATTTATTAATATATTAATTTTGTACCAACTTTTATATTAGCTTTGTAGATGTATCAAACCTAAATGTTAAATTGAGTAAACACATATGTATTGACTCGTGAACTAGTTCGAAATATAATGGATTGAGTTTGAGCATGATCTTTCAGCTCATGCCGTTTCACGAACTCAACTCAACTCGATTTGTATTTTTATGAGCTGAGTTTGAGATAAACTCAGCTCATTCGGACTCGACTCGTTTATTATAATTGACGGGTCTAAATCTATATATGCACCTACATTTTTGCGATCTGAAAATAATCAAGTTGTATATCATTTGAATTAGTACGAGCGGATGAAATCTATCAAAATTAAATTAGAGCCTCTTTGGCATTTTCGTGAGATTTGAATAAGTTGTTATCCTTCTCAAGATAATAGGACTTTGTTATTCCAAATGAGACTATCAAATTAAAAACAAACTGATCAGATTGATTTAGTTTTCTCTCTTATTTTACATTTTCTCTTTATTTGAGACTCATCAGATTCGTTTGTTTTTTATCTGACGGCCCGATCAGAATCTTGACGCCTTTGTTGAAATCTCTGGTATGCGCTTTATCAGTGATGGATGAGTATCATAGTACAAGCGTCAAGCGAGATCAACTCCATGATGAGTATCAGTGAGACTCAGAGGTAAGTTCACAGTCTTTTGAATCAAAAAATTAGTTTGAAGGATTCTCAAATCGTTGATTTTGTATCGAAATTCATAATTTTAACAAATTTCGAGGTCCGAAATTTGCACTTTCATTGATCATTATAAATTTCAATGCAAAATCAACGACTCGCAAACCCTTCGAATTATTTTTTTTATTCCAAAGGCTACAAACATACCCCGAATCCGTATCAGTGGAGTTATGCCCATCTCAAACTCCAATTTTTTTTTTATTTTTTTCTCAAGATTATTGTACCTGCTTTTTTCTCATGAATGAATTCCGACAATTCAAACTTGATTAATGATAAGATATTCATTATATAATTTTTTTAATCATATTTTGTATTAAATTATAATTATTAAGATAAAAAAATACAGCAATAAAGGGCCCGAAAAGAACATCGATCTCTTTTTCTGTGAGATCAGAAAAGGGAATGGAAATTTACAACTAGGTCAATGGAGAAGGTAGATGAATTAAAGAGAAAAAACAGAGAATTAGAGAAATAAATTGACGAATTTAATTCATTGGGATTTTGAGTCACAAAGAGGCACTCACTCTGGGGTTCTAGGGTTTGGTTGGTAAGACGAAGTGACTAAAAATTAACAGAGGCGCCTCCATTAGCACACATTGATCTGTACGAATCATGACGAGAGGCATGATAAAAAAAAATCACACTACATGATTTCCTCCATACAATACATTGCATTTTAATCTACCTCTTTATTTATTTTGCAGTTCTGTTAAAAATTGAACGGGAGTTATCTACTCATACTGATTACTCCAAAATCAAAAGAAAGATCTAATTATTTGTACTGTTTTTTTTTTTCTCGTCAAAACTGTTTATTTCTTCATGAAAACTAACAACCTTTTAATTTTTCTCCTGTAGGACATTTCGAGGGGAATGAGAGAAATTAATCTCAACAACATTTTTATTTAAGATGCTTTCTCTTTATTTTGTTTAGCCTTCATTTAAATCAGAGAAAAATAAGTCCAACTGAAATAGTATTCTAGGCTCCTTTTTTTTAACAATGACATAATATTTGGCAACTAGAGCTGAAATTGAAAACGGGTTGCAGGGAACAATTACACAGACAGCTACAGCTACCGGGTCACATGCCAACATCACTTCTAAACTGAAAGAATTGAAGGGGAAGGACCTGTAGTAGCTTGTTCGAGGCCATGAACAAAACTGAAAGAATTTGTTAGGCACGGAGAACTACAATTAGCTTTCGCCAACCTTCAATGCAAAGATATCACTACTGGTAATATCATGTGTCTTTGCTCTGCGAATTGGCTTATGATCTTCAAAATTGGTAGAAAAGGGGGATAATCAAAGAAAACTGTAGCAGTTTGTTCGAGGCCGTCACAAAATTAAGAAATCTGAGCGGCACGGAGAACTGCAGTAATTTGTTCTCGCCAACCTTCAATGCAAAGATCACAATTTCTGAATATAATGCCCCTTTGCTCTGCGAATTGGCTTCTTTACTAGAAAACAATACAAAAGCCAAGACCAAATCAATTTCGGTCTATATAAAAAGATTAAGTGTCATCCAACTCCGAAAGATATGAGACACTAGAAAACGAAGAGGGGTTGGAAAATCACTGAATTGCTGAAAAAAATAAAGGAAAAAAATGTAGACGCATATAATCGCCCTGGGAAACCCTAAATGAGCTGAGAGACTTCCTATTGCCTAAGCGATGGACAGGATTTTATATAAGAAAAGAGGGATCTGGGCCGGACTTCTAAATTATGGGCTAGATTTGTTCCGGACTGGGTCTAACCCAGGTGAACCCAACCGGCCTAGTTCAGATCAATTCATATTTCATAACGACGGTCGATTTTGAACAGATTCGGTTTCAACCATGTAACTTTGATCGGAACTACAGCGACTCAGCGAGCAAGTCAAAGGTCTGATAGTGGCTAGCTAGTCCATCGACTTCATCAGTCTCAGGCTCTCAGTTTATCAGCTCTGATCAGATCGAATGGAGAAACAGGAGGAGAGATCGGGAGAGGCGTCGCCGGGCGTTGGTGGCGTGAGCATCTCGGACGCAATAGACCATCTCCTCCACTTCACGCTCTCGTCCGCCCTTTCCGGTGACCCCGACTTCTCCGACCTTACCCTTTCACCTGACTTTTCTTCTGGTTTGTTACTCCTTGACAACGCGACAGAGACCTCACCTCCTGACTTCAACGGTTCCCTTTCTCCCTCTGTTTTCCAATCAATATGTGCAAGATTGTGTTGTATGATTGTCTGATGTTAAATTGTGCATGTCATGATTTAGATAATGAACTTGGCGATGGAGTTACGAGCTACCCTTTATACAAGCATTTAGCAAAAGAGCTAGCCAAATCTTTTGAATCAGGGTTGTTCCCTAGGAGAGAAGAGCTGGGAACAAACTTACCTCCTGTAGAACAATCTCAAACTAAAGAGATTGAGTGGGATAAGTTGATCTTTAAGACTGGATTTGAATTGAGCTGTGTAAGTTTGGAACCGATGCACTTATCAGAAATTATTGTTGTACCTTTACAAAGAGTTTTAATCATAGCTTCCTGATATTTTGTGCCAGATAGCATTAGAGTATTGAAGACGGTCCGGTCCGGGCCGGTCCGTTCAAACCCGGACGGTCCACGGTCTCGCACGGTCCACGGTCCACGGTCCACGGTCCACGGTCCACGGTCCACGGTCCACACGGTCCGGTCTAAAGCGGTCCAAATTCGAAAAAACCGAACCCGTCCCACCGTTGGCCCCCGAAGGTCGGACCCCCACGGGACGGGATGGGCCGGTCCACGGTCCGGTCCGTCCGAATTTTTTTTTTATAAATTGGAAAAAATAATAATTTATCATATTTTTTAATAATAATTTTTAACTAATTCGAATTATTATTTTTAATTGTTTAAAAATCTAATAGTACTAAAAAATTAAAAAAATTGTAAAAAAATAAAATTTCAGAAAATAAAAAAAATATATAAAAGTTGAAAATTGCATTGGTCAAGATAAATTGAGCTTAAACAACAAGAAAATTGTATCTGGCTTAGGGAATGGTTATAACGATTCAGTAAACGTTATAACGCTTCATCTCAATACTCAAAAATATTCTAAAAGAAACCAGTGTATCGTTATGTAACGATTCGGTAATCGTTACAACGATTTGGGAAAAGAGTTTCTAAACCGTTATAACAATTTTTGATAAATCGTTACAACGATTTGATCCAACGGCTATTCTTTCTAAACCGTTATAACGATTCGTAAACCGTTATAACGGTTCAGGCCGAAAAAGAGTTTCTTCAGAATCGTTTTTGACTTAGTTTGAATAATTATGTATTTTTGAATAATTTAAAAATCAAATAATACAAAAAAATTATAAAATATCAAAAATTATAAGAAAAAAATGTAATATTCTAAGAACATGTATTAATCTATTAATCTAAATCTATTAATCTAACAACATAAAACTAAAATGTAATATTCTAAGAAAAAATAAATTTCTACAATTAAAAAATTATAAAGAAAAAATTAGATTTTATAAATAAACTAATTTCTACAAATTTCAAATAAAAAATTATGAATAAAATCTAACAACATAACTAATTTCTACAAATAAAAATTACAACTAATTAAAATTAAAAACTAACCTTGAAGGGAAAATATTATCGCAACGATGGAATTGAGAAATGATGAATACCGAATATTATCCTTCTAGTCTTTTAACTTCTTCGATTAGTTAATTTTTCAACGGACTAACAATAAATTAATAAATCTAAACTATTTTTTTGTTTTTTGGAATAACAAGATTAAATTTGAGAATTTGAGATTAAATGAAAATTTGAGAATATGATAGTTTGAGAAGAGATGGAGAATGAGATTTTGATGTGTTTTGAGATGTAAATGGGGGTGGTATTTATAGATATTTTTGGGAGGGAAAATTTTAGATTTTTTTTTTTTTTTTTAATTTTTCTGCAAAAGTAAAAAAAAAAAGTGGTTTTTTTTTTTTTTTTTTTGGGACTTGGGGGTATTTTTGGGGGGCCCTAGCACTTTTTATTTTAAAATAAGGATTTGAAGAGGGGGGGTCCGGTCCGGGACGGTCCGGTCCACTGTCCCGCACGGTCCGGTCCGGTCCACGGGTCGACACGGGACATTTTCGGGTGAAGGGAGAATCGACCCACCGTTGGACCGGACCGTGATAGACCACGATCCGGTCCAGTCCGGTCCACGATCACGGTCCGGTCCGGGACGGATCGGACCGTGCGGTCCATTTCAATACTCTAGATAGCATCCACCATCCATTATAACCTTTATTCAGTTTTATGTGCAAATCACACAAAAGTCTGAATTGAGGAGAAGGATTAATTAATAATTTAATATCTAATATGTTGATTCGCTGGACAAATACCAGACCTGAATAGAAATGCCGTAATTAGATCTAGTTTATTTTCCTACAAATCTGACATAGAGTCTTGGAGGCTATTTTGGCTGCATTTTTTTTTGTTTGGTCCATTATGCATGTTTTATGCATCGTCATACTTACACATGCATCGTCATACTTACACATTCGTACTTCGAATTTTTGGCAGATGTATGAAAGCATTAATTTTGAGCTTCATGTCCAAGAACCATTCTTCTCACAACTTAAGGGTAATAACTGCATTTAGCATTACAAGTTGTAATCTGTTAATATTGGGTTGATAATTTTATGCTAAAATGGGATATATGTTTGTAAGTTTTTTCTTCACAATTTTGGGTTCATGACCTAATTTTTGTTTTTTTTATTTAAATGAGTTTGTGGGGCTAAAGTTAGGTGGAAACTTTTTGACTTAAAATTCATGTTCAATGTAGCTGGTATGAAGAATGTTGAAGGAAGGCTGGCTGCTGGTTATTATAATAAGCAAGCAAATTAGTTTCCATTTCCTTTTTGCAATGAAATACATTTTGAGTATTCTTTTTAAGGATATAGTTCAAATTTATTAATTGATCTTTTTGTTTTACCAGTGTTACTGAAGGATCTCTCCTCCTTTTCAATAAATGTCTCTTGCTTAAAGTTGAGGTAAATCCTTATGCAGACACATTGTTAATTTTGAGTATTCAACTGTTAAAACTTTAGCAAGGCTGAGAGTCTGAGACCATTAACTGAACAAGCAATTATCCTAGAATCATTCTCAAATTATAGATTTCACTTGGGCATCTCTTTTGAAATTATTTTGCAGCGAGTTACATGGTATCAATCATTTAGTCAAATGCTGCAAGTGGAGTCACTTGCAAATGTGCTTCCTGGAGTTACTACAATTGAAGAAGGCAATTTTTTTTTTCTCTTCTGTGAATTTATGTGTTGCAAATGTTGATAAACTTGAAAGTGTGCTTTAGAATCTTTATGGAAGGATTTCTGGTGAAGTTCCTAAAAAAAACTAGAAAGCTGGATATTTTATAGGTTTCTGCAATGCTTTAAAAATATTAATCATCTTAAAGTAAGAATGGTGTCATGTTTGTTAATTTACCCTATAATATAGTCAACGGGAACCTTCATAGTCTGAAGATTTTATAGTTCATAGATAAAAATCCATGCCACATAGTTCTATGAGGTTCAAATGCCTCCATTTTTTGTGCCTCTATCATGCCTCCACTTTTAAATTTCTAATAACTTAAAAATTGAAACTAAACTATCAAAATAAAACCGTTAGAGTTAATCTACATTATATTTTCTTCTTGCATATAAAAAAAATATTTATTTTTCACTTTTATTTTATATGGATCAATGAATTAAAAAATCAACCTCCTGATATTATTCATATTAGTGCATTTCTTTCAGGCTCTTGATGGCACATAAAATAATGTTCAAATGCCGTAATTTTTTATCTATACACAAATAAAGTGATATAGATCAAATCTAACTGTTTTATTTTGATATTTTAGTTTTAATTTTTGATTTATTAGAAATTTAAAAAGTGGTGGCATGATGGAGGCATTTGAACTCTCCTCAATTTCTATTTGTTGCAACCTATTCCAGGTGTTGCTATATACAGGAAATTTTACACTGAGGAAAAGGAGAAATCTAATGGGGTTTTGGCTATTTCTGTTTCAAAGCCATCTTTACAACCTTTTGTCTTTATGAAAGAAATACTTAATGTGAGTTCTTATTTTTCCTTCTCAAGTTTTCAATCAGAAGTAGGTCTACCTGTTGCTGAGCTTATGAAAGACTGGTTCTCATATATAAATCGTTGACAGGTTTTCATGACTGATCCTTAGTATCATAGTATGGTTTTCTTATTATCTTATGGGCATTCCCTTTTTGTTTACTGTTTAACTGTCATGTTTTCTTTTTTTTTTCTGAAGGGACTGGGTTATGATGGTGTTGGGAGACTTCTTGGTATGGCCCATACTGTAGGTACTGTCCTAGATGCATTGCCTCCTTCCAGAACGGTACTGGTGTCATCTGCAGCAAAATCTTATCAACCGGATGTAGGTTATCAATTTTCTTTTATTTCTTCTTTTTGTTTGGGAATGTGATCCTGAAGTTGAACTAATTATTAAGGTATGCAGAAATATCCAAGGTTGTATGGAATTTGAAACTAAGTAAACCAAGTCAAAACCATATCTAGGTCTCAAAAAATAGCATTTCGTAAACTGGCACTCAAGGGAAATCAATGGTAAAATGTGGAAGTGTCAATATTTGCCATTTGGGGAAGGATCATAATGGTACTTCTCTTCCCTTAGGCCACAGTAGTTAAGCAAAAAGGAACTACTATCCACTCCCAAAAGCAGTGCAATAAGACACTAACCGAGACCTTATCTGTCTGGAGATCAAAAGCAGTGCATTGACTGATGCTGCAAGGGCATTGTCCAAGCATGCTGAAAGGAGCAGCGAGGGATGGTGGGGTCATCTTCGAGGAAATGGTACATGTTTTTTGTTTTTATTTATTCTAATTTTGGCAAAAAGTTGTATGAATTCACATGGAAGGTTGTTCAAAACAAAACACGTTATACTGTCATAATTGAACTAATGATGTATGTACAAATTACAATCTCCTTTCTCTCAATTTATTCAAAAAAGTTCTCAAACTGTACTAGAGAAGAAAGATGAAGGGCTAACTATGTTTCCTGTAGAACAGCTGGAAGAAGCATTCCAGTGGTTTGCTTATGTTCGGTAGTGCTGCATATAATGCTTCCTGGATTTTCTGTTAGATCTGGTAAAAACTGAAAATTTTCAGAAGTTAATTTTAAATTGCCTGACACATGTAAACTGGTATCCTAGACCCATCCCAAAAACTTATCCACCTGTTCCCACTAAGGTAAATACAGGATGTATTCCTTAGGGCTAGCAGCATTTTGATAATTCTTACTGAGTTTTTCTTTCCTTTTATTTGTCAGACTCCAACAAGAATCAGCTGGCATCAGAAGTTATAAACCAGCTATTAGATGATTGCTGTTGGATGAACATCCACTTAATCCAGCCATATGGTCTGGTCTTTGAGATCCGTGTCCGTGAAGGTTATGGTGCAAGATGGACTCATGATGGCTCTAAGGTTGGAATTTTTTCTCTTCAATATTTTTCATATTCTACATATCAAACTTCTGAGGTGGTTTCTCAATTAAGTTCTCTGGTTGCTATCTCAAGTCTCAACTCATTCTTATGGGTTGTTTTCATGCAGTTCATTGGATTTTTGGAGCCGTACATGGCAGAGGGCTTTTCAAAGGGCTGGAAGCATTAGATCTTTTCCTATTTAAACATGCTTTTGCTAGTTTTTTTCATTCTCTTAATGTAAATTTAAATGCCCCAATCATATATTGAGATTCGTGTTATCCAGTTATTCTTTATTGTAACAGTACATTTTACCTCATTTTGTTGGTTGAAGCAATGGATCTCCTTATATCCAGGCATCAGTGCATTGAAAAACAGGCTAGAGTAGTAGTCCAGGTGACATTTGGATGGTGTTTGCGCAAAAGCATTATGTTCTTATCCAAACACTGAAAATTGGGATTTGATTTTGCTTGCCCCGTTTGGCCCCAATCCAGCAATACCCATTGTTGTGGTGTTTGTGGTTCACCGTGTTTCTGTAAAATTTTGACTAGTTTTGGACTTTTTACATACTGTTTAGTGGAAAGCGAATAGACCATTGATTTATCTCTCCCGATATCACTCCTCTCCTATTTCTTCTCTACTAATGATATTTGAAATTATCTTTTTATTTAATTTTTCATTTTCTGGTTATATTTTCGTCATTTTTTTGTTTAAAAAGAATTTGTTCATTTTAATTGCTACTTAAAAGTATGGATTTCGCTTCAAGTTCAATAAACTCAATAATTCAAAATTTGAAGTCTTTGCAGAGTGCTCAACAAACAATTGATTACTTTAACAAAAAGAAAATTGTGTTTCCCCGAAATTTGTCACTGTGCATAAATATATATATTGAAGAAAATCATTTAAATTATTAAATAGAATACTTAATTTAAAGTTCATTTGATCTTTGATATTTTCTATTATTTGAAACAAACTTTTGAATGAAATTTATTGCACACGGCCCTTTAACGTTAAAAAACATTTTACATATTTAAAACATTAGACATGGTTCGTTTACAAAAATAAATTCCCACTGAAACTCAACAAACAACTTCTGGATTCTATTGCATAGACAAACAAAAATGCCTTTCAGCTATATGGAAAATCAAGCATCGAAGCAACTTATTGACTCGGTATCACATTTATTCTGCTGTTTACTACAATAAACTAGGGAAAAAAAGGTACTATAGGGCTCCGGAGGGTAGTTAAACTCAGAACGACATTGAATTACAAATTATACATTAATTCATGTTATTTTCTTTCTTTCCATTCATGTTGTTTTCTTCTTTCCAAATAACAAGTTCCAACTGTATGCATCGCCTGCCTTTGCAGCAGCATCTATCCGATTAGCACCAATCTACAATGAACAAATGAATATATAAGATCAATGAATGAACACCAGCACATCAATACAAGCTATTTTCAAGCTAACATGGAATACCTTATCCATCAACCAATATCCAACAGTTGGCATGTATTGTACCAGGTACATCACAACCAGTACAGGCTGCATGAAAAACATACAAATCTAATAAGTCAAATAACTAAAAGAAATACTAACACGAGAAAGAAAACATATTAGTTAACAAAAGCACTTAAAATACAGAGAGTTGAGATGTCATTTCTTTCAAATGAAACATTATAGATGCCAAGTCATATGACTCACAGTAGCCGATGTATAAGGGGATAATATCAACTGTCCTTCTGAGTAAATGATTTGCAACATAAACAACTTGTTAACTTATAGAAGTTACAATAAAACACTGAATAACCTGGTATGAAATCCAAGCTTCTTTGAGACCATGGGTTGCCGCAGCAATTGTCAGTTCAGCGCATCTCTCTGATGGCACCCGCTTCTGTCAATAAAATTAAATGTAAAAAATAGTTTAAACAGATGTTGCTGAACTGCTGATAATATATATAACTTAACATTAGCTTAATCATACAGTAGATTATTGAATAAAGATTAAAAAGGGGAAAAAAATATAACCAACCTCCGGACCACCAGTAGACTTTTCTGTTTGGATTGGCCCTGGACAAACAACAGTAATCCCAATTCCTTTCTGGCATAACTGATATAAAAGATAATTTGTAAATTAGTTATCCTTATATGCATGTAAATTGTAAACTACAAACATGTTCATATTATGAATTAATAACAACGAAGAAAATGAGCTGAAGAGTGACATCTCAAAATGAATACGGACTTCCAGAAATTGCACTACACATGCTAGTTTTTCAAAATAAGTTTGATCCAATCATCCAAGAACCAACAGAATAAGTAATGTAAATATCGTTGATTGAATATTGAACTAACACAAACAACAACAGATAAAACCACAAAAGCAAACTCTAAATTATAAAATAATAATAATTAAAGATAAAACAAATTACATTGACAATGACAATTAATGTAGGGGAGGGATACTTGACAATGGATTTTTAAACAAATATAAAAAAAATCTTAAAAAGTAGAAAGAATATGACAAAATATAAAAAAATGTCATGTGGTGGATGCTTAAAGAGAGAAGAGTTCCAATAAAATACGTTATCCTTACTTAAGGATATGTGCACAAATATTGTGATTACCATCAGAACATGTGATGGCGAGTTCAATGTATTTTCTATTGAGATAGAATTACATCAAGGGTCAGCATTGAGTTTATATATTTTCACATTTGTGATGGATGAGGTCACGAAAGACATACAAAGAGACATCCCTTAGTGTATGCTCTTTGCTGATGATGTGATGTTGATTGATGAGAGCAGGATCAAAGTCGATCAGAAACTAGAATTGTGAAAACGCACTTCAGAATCAAAAGGTTTTAAACTTAGTAGGACTAAAACCAAATATACGAAGTTCCAGGTCAGCGATGACAGTTCAGATAATAAAGATTTTAGTCTAGATGGACAAGTAATATTCATGAAGGACATATTTCGATATTTATGATCGATGTTACAAAGTGATGGAGGGATTGATGAAAATGTAAACCGTAGAATAAGAGCGGGATTAGTGAAATAGCGACAGACATTTGGCATTCTCTGTGACAAAAATGTCCAAAATAAACTAAAAGTAAATTCTACATGGTGGCGATTAGACATGTGATGATGTAAGGTACAAAATGTTGGGCTATAAAAGGACAACACATCAAAAAGATGAGTATAGCCGAAGCGGAGATTGCGTTGGATATGTGACCATACAAGGAGAGATCAGATCGGAAATGATGATATACATAATAAATTTGGGGTAGCACCAATTCAAGAAAAACTGATCCAACACCGTTTACGATGATTTGATCATATTCAACGAAGGCCTCATGAGGTACCGGTACGCAATGATATTCTACGTCGTCCCGAAAGCACAAAAAGAGGCAGAGGTCGACCGAGACTGACATGGGAGGAAGTGATAAAAAGAGATTTGAAGGATTAGAGCATATCTAAAAACCTTGCTTCGGATAGGAGTGCCTGAAAAGATGGCGATCCACGTACCAGGACCACGATCTATAAGTTAGAGCCCAACAGTAGAGTATAGACTTTAAGTTCTTAGATTTTTTTTTTTTTAGATTCTAGGATTTTAGGATTAGAATTTAGGATTTAAGATTTTTAAGATTTAGAAATATATGCCATAGTATAGGTTTAGTGTGAGCATTGTTATTAGGACAATTATTATTATTATTATTATTATTATTATTATTATTAGCATTACAACTATGGATGTCTGTATTATTATTATTAGTAGTACTATTAGTATTATTATTTTTATTATTAGCATCATCATCATTATTTTCATTACTATCATCATCATCATTATTTTCATCATCATCATCATCATCATTATCATTTTTTGTTACTATTTTTTTATTTTTTCATTTGAGATTTATGATCTCTATACTTTCGGATTGAGTTTCAGTTCGAGCCTGGGTTTCAGTTCTAGCCTACCTCAATTTATTTAAGATTAAAGGCTTTATTGTTGTATAGATATGTTCTTTTACATATAAATTGATAGTATTTTAAATTTCATGTAATTTCATTATCGTTTGATAGTTCATCAAAAACCATCAAAATTTTATACAATTTGCAACGGTTCCAACTTTATTTATTTTTATTTTATTTTATTTATTTATTATTTTTTTCATCATATCATTATTATCATTGATATTTGAGATCTCTATCTTACGCTTTCAGATTGGGTCTCATTTCTAGCCTACCCCAATTTATTTGGGATTAAAGACTTTGTTGTTGTTGTTGTTGTTGTTGTTGTTACAACGGTTTCAATTTAATGGTCTTTAATGGACTACCAAATGATAATGAAATTTGAAACACTACCAATCTATAAATAAAATAACATATCTATAATTTTTTTTTTATATTTATTTAAAAGTCCCGTCAAGATTGTCAAAATAACCCATTGTCAAGGGATCCCTCCCCATTAATGTATTGCACAAAATTATAAATAGAAGATGAAAACCTCAGAACGAAGTGTGTGGAAGTATCCATTTAAAGCATGCTTAGAAGCTGAGTATAAGGCCTGACCAGGAGCAGGTGTCTTCCCAGCAGCACTGCTCATCTGGTAATTACAAGGAGAATTAAACCAAAATAAAGACCTTTAAGACAGCAGATCATACTGTTTTAGTGAAGCTCGGTACGGTTATCAGCCAGTGCACCTCAGTAATTCCAACCCCACCAGGTTAAATGGAAACACAAGGGCACAGGTGAGGGATAAATAAAGGCTCGGTTACTGGTGAGCATCTAGGTTATTAAGGCATCATGGCTCACTAAGCATGATTGCAACTGAAACCTAAAATCTACAGAACATTATTGAATTCTTAATGACCTACCACGACAAAATGACCTTTCCCTCTGTCAAGCATGTACGGTGCAAGAAGGCGCGTGAGTGTTATAGTACCCAGCACATTTACTCTGAAAGTAGTCTAATTTAAAGTAACAGGAAGAAAATGTGAGTCTCATAATAAACAACACAGAACTGCATTGGAAATTGAAATGAGATAAGAGAAATACCTCGGTACCTTCTTCAGTTTCTTCAAGAGCTCTTCTATTCTGCAATTATTTTCTCTCAATGAGAAAAGGCCTTTACAGTACATACATAAAATGGAAAGCTATCCAATACAGTAATCTGGTGAAAGAGAAGGGGGAAAGAATAATTACTGGACGCTCAAATGCTGCATTGTGGATCATAAAATCAACACCAGCATCAGAAAACAGAGATTCTGCCTCTTGCACACTTCTCTTCAGAGCATCCTCTCCGGATGACAAATCCAGAGGCAATACTTCTACCCCAGCAGCTGGATCCTTGCCTTTGCACAAACCAAAAGGTCAATTACAAACATTTAATAAAAGAACTAATACAAGAAAATATGATACAGAAAAGGAGAACCTAGTGAAGTTGTACTGAAGAATATGAATGTTCTTCTGTGGTTAGTAGTGTAATATACTGGTCCAAATTCTGATATTGCTGTTCTTTTATTAGAAATAAGTAATAGTTTTATGTTTCAGAAGTTGCTCTTTTCCATTTATTTACAAGCTGCACAAGTTACCCTTATCAATAATGCAAAGAGCCTCCTGTTGAAAAATTATATCAGAAAAGAGGCCATCGTCACCAGGATTTAGCACACTAGCATTGTCAATGAATCAAAATATTGACAAAGTATGTTTATGAGAAAAACTACAAAGCAATTTTTCAATATTTATAAGCTAAGCCATGATGTACGTTGTTCTCTTGGTAAAGATGTCGTGTTGTAAAGATGTGGCTAAACTATCATAATAATACCTTGATGGCTGTTGTTCTCTTGGTAAAATGCTCTTGATCCTTTGTTAATATAACAACAAAACTATATTAACAGCATCAGATGCTAATTAAAGCCTATAGACTGATTTATACTCTTCAACAATGCAAGCATACGTTTGAACTTCAGACATGTAAAAGATAGCAGTGGCATTTTGCAATATTTTTAAGTAAAGGAGTTTGCTCCGCAAAGTTCCCTTTTTCTTTGATTAGAGCAAAAAACACATCTTGCATGGAAGTTCCCAGGAACTGTCCTAAAAATCTAACAAGAATCATGTAATAAACCATCATGCTGTGGTGTGGTACATTATAAACCAACCATGACATACAGGCATGAATTCATGAGAACCCTTAATCTGAAACTTACTAGTAATTTCGTTTTTCACCCTCTCGAGTTCTTCTTTATTACGAGCAGAAAGAATCAGCTTGGCTCCCAAAGCAGCAAATTGTCTTGCAAGGACAGCCCCTGGATTTGTAACCCAAAAAAAAAAAAATTCAAGAATATTCAGATGCACTGGGATATTTTCTAAGACCACATGTCACATGAAATTGTAGCAAATTGACTGTTGAGATATATGATTTAGGGTTTATATTATTATAGATATTGTTAGTGGGTTATTTGTAAGATTGTAAGGTTTATATAAGCTCAACTTATTTCTAATCAAAACAACTTTACTGTTCATTCGTCTTTTACTGTTCATCCGCCAATATGGTATCAGAGCCAAAACCCTAGGTTAGCCACAACCCTCTCTTCCAGCAGTCGTTGACATTGTAGCCGCCGCCACTGTAGCCGCCGCCGTCAGAACCGCCGCCGCCAGTACCACTAGGACAGCCGCCAGGACAAGATCTGATCTGATCAGACCCATCTGATTAGATCCGGCGGCCTCGTGGGTCAAGAGGCCGGCGCGCGGGGCCGATACCTCACGAAACCCGAGAAGTGGGAGTGATCGGCTTGTTGACTAGTCGGCTCGGATCTTGATGACATAGATCAAGATTGAGTCAAGAAGGAGATAGAGAGTGAGTTAAGTTGGAGTTATGGCAGAGGAGGGTAAAAATCTAATGGAGGGGGTGATGGCGAAGGCGAGTGCGAGCGCCACCGAGCTCCGACGCGATGCGAGCGTTCGCCGTGGGCCGCGAGCGAGAGCACACCTAGATCCGTGCAGGGATAAATCTTCCATCGCTGACAGAAGCTTGATGGATCGCCTTCGTACTTGAGCCGGTCGCGTCGTCGTAAGGTGCACACTCTGGAGGTAAGGACTGGAGGGTACTTGACCGGGGACAAAAAGAGTCACCGAGGATCTCCAGAGAGGCGAGTGGAAGTCCACTCATATGACGATATACATATGGGCTTCTAAGTTCATCGACTCCTCTATCGCATCCACAAATGGATGACATAGATCGAGTCAAAGATGTCCGGGAAAAGCTAAAAAGAACTTACGATGGAGTGAGAAACAATCCGAGAGTATTCCGATTGAGAGAGATTGAGGCTATAGTGCAGGAGATAGATCGATTCGAGTATGCCACGTATCCGGAGCGACGTGGCGCGATTATGATATTTCTCGCCAACCGCATGCCGCAAAGATCCTAAGTGCAAGAGAGGCGCGCGATACTCGAGGAGGACTATGCACTTCATGAGGGGGTCGAACCGGACATTTGAGCTGGGTGTGCGGTATTGCTAGCTCGGTAGAAGATTCCTCCCTGAGGAGACGATCTCGGCATGGACAGAGGAGAGCGAGATTAGACTCCGGGGCTCCGTGCGCAAAGCAGGCTTCCAGGGGTGAAGTCGGCACTTGCGCCTCTAAGCCCGGTAATACAGGGGTACAAGGGCGAGATCCGGAGTGTTACAACCGCGTGCGAGGTAGTCATCTAAAGCGCTTTGTACTAAGCCACCGGAGAGGAACTTGGGTGGAAGATGCCAATCCTGGAGGCGTGTGGTCGAGGCAGAGGTGGTCGGCGGGTGATAGAGGAGGCTACCAGCACATCCGACGGTAGCGAGAGGAAGAAGGTGAGGAGAGACCGTGGTCTTTATCGAGAGGATCACGAGTTCCTGGAGATGTTAAAGAGGAAGCGAAAAGTAAGTAGCGGTGAGGGGAAGCGGGTGCTTAGATGATGCGTCCACCTCGCCTTCAACAAGGGGTAACATCGTTTCGCTTTGCCCACTCACCCACAAGTACTTGTGATACACTTGCTCTTGCATCTATATCTACCTCCGGATCACCGATCGGATAGTGACTCACGATCCCGACATGTGATCGGTCGTCGCTAGAGAGTTTTCATCTTATACTCACCTAATGTCCCCGAGAGAGATCCGAGACGGCCGACGGTACGGCTCAACCGGTGATTAGTAAGAGTGCAGTGCAACGTGTCGACACCTCGACTTTGTCCAATGTTTTGCATGCTCCTTCCTTTCCGTGAATCTTTTATCCATAAGTGTCATTATATCACAACTAAAATGTGTCGTTTTGTTTGATATTCCAAAGGTGATCTTCCAGGAGAAAGAGATCGACAGAGGCTTGGGACTGCACATGGCATAGTGGTTTATGATACCCGGATAGAGAGAGTGTGGACTCGACACTCTCATCATTCCTGAGAGTTCGGGGGTTGTTGGGAGGAGTATGGAGGACTTTTTCGTCGCTTCATCATAGCGCTTAGGTCATCCCTCTTTTTCTACATTGAGTAGGTTGTATCCGCCTTTGTTTGAAAAGGCTAATAAAAAAAAACTGGTTTGTGATGCGTGTGAGTTTGGGAAACACACTAGGAGCTCGTATTCTAGTTCTGGGAGTAGGAGTTTCTTGTTTTTGACTTAGTGCATTCTAATATATGGGGACCTTGTCCCACAACTGCTGTGAATTGATATAAGTATTTTGTTTCTTTCATTGATTGTTTTTCTCGAATGACCTGACTTTATCTGATGAAAAATAAAAGTGACTCTACGGCCGCATTGGTTTTGCGTCGATACCCTACGCGTGCAGCTCAAGAAGTCACTCTACGGCCAAGGCGCAGCCCCTCGAGTCTTGCTTTGATAAGTTTAGAAAGCTACGGTAGTACGGGGTATCTAAGAAACCAACGCACCATACGGTGTTCTTTAAAGACACGAGCTCACATTACAAACATTGTTTATGCGGATGACATGATTATTTCGGAAAATGATGAAGGTGAAATTGCGTTCACGAAAAAGAAATCGGGAAGCGAGTTCGAGGCGAAGGACTCGGGACAATCGAGTCGGGATCGAGATACTTCGTGGTGCGCAGAGAGAATTGTCTTATCCCGTAGGAAGTATGTGCTAGATTTACTTACGAGACAAATATCTTGGGGTGCGCAGACCAAATGCCCTATCGATCGAAGTTCTGTCGAGCGCCGAGGCGTGAGAGCTACTTGATAGAGAAAGGTACAGAGAGGTTGGTTGGTCGCTTGATCTATTCGAGCCACACTCGTCCCGACATATCATTTGTCATGAGCGTGGTGAGTCGCTATATGCATGATCCTGCAGGTCACATGGATGCTTGTGTACTAGATTCTCGAGGTATCCGAAGAACGCACCGAAAGCGGGTTGATCTTCGTGAAGAACGAACATTTAAACATCGAGGTTATCGTGATTCGATCGGGCTAGTCGCTCGATGACAGAAGTCCACATCCGGATATCGCATGTTTGTAGGGGAAATCGGGTCTCATGGAAAAGCAAAAAACAGATGCATAGCTGGTCATGCGAGATCCACAAATACCGAGGCAGATTAGGTCACGTTTCAACTAGATACCAAGCAAGAAATTGTCGACGAAGGGACTGAATTCATTGGATTTAGCTAGAGGGTGTGACAAGATGATATCTTTGACCCATCTTGAGGGGGAGTATTGAGATATATATTTTAAGATTTATGTTATTATAGATATTGTTAGGGGGTTATTTGTAAAATTGTAAGGCTTATATAAGCCCAACTTATTTCTAATCAAAACAATTTTACTGTTCATTCGTCTTTTACTGTTCATCCGCCAATACTGACTGTTATTTGAAAACTGTTTATAATTTTATGTGCACCATTTTGAATTGTATTAAGTGTTAACCACGATTCCACGAATAGGTAGATGTGTCAGTTTGAACTCTCATAAAAAAAATCAGGTCCTGATAAATTATCAAACAGCTTACATGTTTAGAAGAAAACAATGTCTGTTTGCCAAATTAATGAGACAATTATAAAACAGAAAGGGGAAAATGGCAACTTACCGATGCCACCACTTGCACCGGTAATCCATACTACCTATTGATCAAAAGAATCAAATTGAAATATAACCGAAAATATTATAATTCAATAAAATATATCAGAAAAAATGGAAAATGGATAAAATTTAAGCCACTGATTACCTTGCCCTCAACAGCTTGACGCTTCGCGGGACCCATGGATAGAAGCGTGAAATCGCCTGAGTTATCAAATTAAAAAATTTCAATCTCATGCGAGAGTAATCCATAATTTAAGGGGCAAAAAAAATAAATAACTGGATTGAATTTCCAGAACGCGGAGATGGGAGAGATACCATCGGCCTTGGCTAATTTGAAGAGAAATACTGCCAAGGCAGCGAGAGAAAGGAAGAAGAATAGTAGAACTAGCATCGGAATTAGCTTTTCTTTTCTTCTTTCTTTTGCTCTCTCTCTCTTTTTCCTCCGACAATTATGACCCCGTGAATGAGGTTTAAAAGCCCAGCAAGTCCTGTACTGATATTTCTAAGTCGTCGGACGGGAGCCCAACCATAAAGACTTGAGATCCTCTATCGTTGACTGCGATGAAATATCATGACTCTGAGATTGAGGACAGGCCGTCCGAGTCAACCTGAATTCCGATCGGACGGTTCTACTCGGGATCGCAGGGTTGGATCATATTCGACAAGGACTCGTTGTTGACTGCAGACTGGAGAAATGGAATGTGTTGTTCCGTCCGTCCATCCATATCTTTGTTCGTTCAAATTAACTGGTCGGCTACGTTTTCTAGAGTCTTGATCGATGGTTTGTTTTTGTTTTTTTGTGTGATATCTAAAAACTACTGGTATATGACTGGTCTGGACGTCTGGTTTATTTATTTACTTTTTTTTTATATGACTGGTTTGGTTTTGATCAAGATACTCCGGCTGCTACTTGTGGTGTAGAAAAGATTTAAACCAAATAATTATATGTATTTGAATTTTTTTTTCAGTTTGTCAAATTATGAAGTGAATCAAATTTTTAAAAATATCAACTGAATAAACTGAAATTTTGTTCGATTTATTTGGTTAAACCGAAATTTTGTTTGATTTATTTGGTTAAACCAAAATTATATTATTTAAAGAAGAATAAAAATATCAGAAGTTATAAAAATTGACAAAAGAAACACATAGTTTAAAAAATGTTTGAAGTTCTTCCCCTCATTTTCCATTTAACATTATGAGTATTTTCTTAAAAAGCTGATATAGGAATGTAGAAGCATACAAATTAAGTTGTGTAAAATATGAAAAACAACCCGTTTAATTTGAATCGTATTTCCTTAACATTTTTTTTAGTAGGTTGAGATCTTGCTTTGAACCGTAATCAGGAGAGGAATTGGAAATTTGAATAGCAAAGCTTTTGAACCAATTAAGAGCATCCGCATTGATGTCGATTGTCAAAATTAAATTTTTATGTCACGTCATCAAATTGATAATTCATTTTAATAGTGACATTCCTGAATAGAATAAAATTATCAAAATAGCACTTTCGTAATTAATTTTCTACTCCTTCGCTAACGTGGCTTGTTAAATGGACTGTTAAATTTAGATAATTGTCTATTTTTGTCTAGTCTTTGCATCATTGAAATTCAAATGATAATTGTCAAATGAGATTTGACAATGAGATGCGGATGCTATCTTTTACAACTGCTATCTTTTACCTCGGAACGGATGAGGATCGCGGATTTGTACGGGACGAGTCTATTTGTTCTAGTTTTTTCAAACCTCTAGTTGGAGCAATGGGTCTACTGTCCACCTCCGCAGAAAGATAGAGAACGATACAGGGGCGGATGCAGCGCCCCCCCTGGATTTTGAAAAATAATGTTTTTCGGTAATACTTTCGGTAGTTTGCCCCCCCTGGATTGTCTGATTAATTTTATTAAGAAAAAAATATTTAATATAATGTATAATGAAATAATTATGCAAAGATATCAAAATATAAAATTTTATAGACGAAAATTTTTCTTCATCAACTTGATTATCTATTATTTTGAGCTTTATTTTATTGTTATTTTTAATATATAAAATGTTATTATTCTATCCCTCCTCCAAGCGATACAATGCACCCGGCGATTCTACTGATATCAATCCTCTGCAAGAATTTGACATAGATTCCCTATAGTCTAGAGACCGTTACATTCAGTACTACGTTCCACAGAGGCACAAATCATATCACGATTGAAGGTCGTGATGCGTGAGATTACACTTTTGATTTATCCAGGCGAATGATGAAACGAACAATTGTTGTAACTTGTAAACATGTACAACAGATCCATCAATTTCGCAAACTCTTGATTCGATAATTTCTCATTGAATTCTCCGCGGAAGTACGAAAAAGTGCATTGACATATATTTATTTTTATTTCATATGAGGAAAATAATTTACTTTATTTCATTTAATTATTCACTTAATTTCTCGATATCTGATACCAATATTATCAATTTAGAAAAGGATGAAAAGTGATTATTTTTTTTGAAAAATTGCCTTATATATTATAATATAAAATGAAAATGTTAATCAACATTTTCATCTTTTACGATGATTTATAAATTAACTTTAATACTTTGTCTGAAAATGTTTGTTTTCACTTTTTCCATAGATTGAAATAACGAATAAGATTCTAAATAAGAGATAAAAAAAATTATGGTAAATGAATGAATATTTGTTTTAGATAATTATATTGAGAAATAAATTTTGTGTCATATCAATAATAGAGATCCTTATTCGCTATCATAAAAACTATAGCGGGATCATGTCATAGATGAATGATCCAGATTTTGCAATGGAGGTTGTTAGTTTTTGTAGGTTGCCCACAACATGAGGAATAAAAAAGTATGGCAGTGATATGATCGTATTGATAGAATCATAGAACAATTATTCATAGGATCACTTTTGCAAAGAAAAGAAATAAATAATTTTAATATAAAAAGAAATAGAATGTCTGAAGTTTTTTTGTTGCTAAACCAGTTTGCAGCCTTTTTGTAAATTTAAATTAAGATAGGCTTATAAATTTGCATTTGTATTTCAGCTCATATGCTAAACACTAAAAAAATTAATTTCACATCCAAAACAATAATCAAAGACTCCAAGGGGTTTAATAATATCTTAAAAAATAAAAAAAATTGCAGAAAATCATTTTTACTATTTAAGAATTCTTGTTTTTTTACATTTTTCTTGAATTTTGCCAAACATTTCCCTTTTAATAAGAATTTTGGTACAAATCCGCTATAGATGATGACTCGTATAAATGTTTTTTGTGTTCTAAATCCTTGTTTTTCAATTTCTATACGTATAATTCCTTCAAAGCCTAAGGGAGGTAAGGGAGGTAAAGATATTCTCTTTTTTTTACTTTTTTGTTTTTTATTCTTTTGCTCTATTTTTTTTAATTTTTCTAAATATTTCTTGATACCTATTTGTAAACCTTTTTTGATTCTATATTGTACATAATTCTTGAAAAAATTTCGTATTTTTTGATCTTCTTGTATACTCGTAGAATAATTTTTTGGTTCTTCAAACCAAACAGAATGATGACTATGGGTTGTACCAAGTCTGAAACAAAGTGGATTTGTTTTTTGTCCCATAATTTCACAGAGCAACGCGTGTCGAGTCGTACAAATGTAGAGTATAGTCACACGATAGTCACATTACTTACGTTTTTTTTTATCATAATTAAATATTTTATGAATAATTCATCAATTAAATATTTTATGAATAATTCATCAATTAAATATTTTATGAATAATTCATCAATTAAATATTTTATGAATAATTCATCAATTAAATATTTTATGAATAATTCATCAATTAAATATTTTATGAATAATTCATCAATTAAATATTTTATGAATAATTCATCAATTAAATATTTTATGAATAATTCATCAATTTAATATTTTATGAATAATTCATCAATTAAATATTTTATGAATAATTCATCAATTTAATATATAATTATATTTTAGTTAAATATATTTTATTCGCGATTAAAATATATTATATATTATTTTAATTAAAAAAAATTATTTTTAATTTATTTTTAAATTTTTAAATTTTGATATATTTTTTATTTATATTATATAAAATGATCTATTTTCAAATTATAACCGTAATATTGAATTAAGACATAGGTTTTACTGGTTATAAATAATATTTTTCCGGAAAGTGTTCTGTGGAGCCAATTTGCAAGTGACCCAACACTACCCGTTGTTCCTGCTTCAAAAATATTAAATTTTCATCCCTTCGATGACGTCAGTATCTCAACCAAGGTTTTAAAATGTGATTTTTAATATGCGTGCAGATAACTATTGCATATCACATATACGGTATGTGGTCGCATATGCGGAATTATATATGCGATTTAGTTTTAAGTATTGTAAATTTTATGCTAAATATTTGTAATAAATTAGTTTTACTTCAAATAGTTTTAGTTTTATATTAAATGTTAGAAAATGAGATGCAATAAATTAGTTTAATATTTGAAGCTTTATATAATTGGCACTAGTTCGTTTTTGTACATAAGTTAGTTCATAGTCCAGTGGTGTTTAGCAGTTGTCTGGGGCGCACAGGCGGGAACCCCAGATTAAGCAAATAGGAGGCTGATAATAATCCCCAAGCATTTATCTCCACAAATATCCCTAAACTTTGACTCCCGCGAATTTAGTAGTTGAAACGCCAAAAGTCTTTCGCGATTTGACCATAATCGCAGAGACAAATAAAAATTTTGAATCTTCGCGAGTTGATCAATCGCAATCATTTGGCACAAAAAAAACGCTATTTTTTGTGACCATAACATGCAATCTCAAATGACATCAATTAGATTCACTATTTTTTTTTCTCTGTTTCTAGGCAACCGGTCGATTAATTTATAATCAACCGTTAGTTTATATTAATTGACCATAAATGTTTGGATTATTTACAAGAACAATAAATTTGACACAAAAAATCGCGCCATCAATTGATTTTCATTCTCGACATTATTTATATCTTTAGTTGTCCCTATTTATATTTATCGTGCAGCTACTAAAATTCTAATAACTTAAAATATTATTATTTGATATCCATGTTATTTATATCTACGTTTTTGGTAATTATTGTATCTATTGGCATCAACTATCAATTTTATTTATATCTATTAATTTTTGCTATATACATCAACCGACTTTGGTGGTTAAATTCCACCATTTATACAAATAAATAATCACAACACTTGATATAAATAGTACAGTATAATAGATATAAGTAAATTTGATAGTTTTTACCAAGTGCTAACTCTCTCTAATTTTCTTAAAGATACGTCATTTCAATTTCAATTTTTTTTGAATTATTAATGTGCTATGCAGTTCTAAAAATGAAAAGTTGGAAACATATAAAAAGTTAATTGAATGCTTAAAATGCAAATTTTTCGCTTGGGGACAACGAATGGGGATAAAAGGTTGGGGATGATAATAATATTCCAAGCAAATATTTGTAGGATTTTATGCTCTGTAGCGACATGATCAGATTTTATGTGGCACAATCGCGTGCGTTACGCATGTTTCGGAATCATTCAAACTGCACAGACGCACACATATAAAGTTACACAAAGTACTCGGCATGAAATTGCCGCATATTAAGTTGAGCACGGATCTACTACCGCACACGCCTATACAAACGCCTATGCGGCCGCATAAAACACATTTTAAAACACTGATCTCAACCATATCTAGGGGTGTCAACTAATACCGTTTCGACCGTGTTTCATTTCGTAATAATGAAATGGTTAACGAAATAATTTTCTGTTTCATTTATTAAACGAAACGATTAATGAAACTATTTTCTATTTCGTGCAAAGAACGAAGCAGTTAACGAAACGATATTTTTAATTTCATTAAGAGTATTTCAGTATAAAATACATGAAATTTTGTGTTTCGTTTCATTTCATGATAAACAAAATGATTAACGAAATAATTTTCTGTTTCATTTATTAAATGAAATGGTTGACGAAATAATTTTCTATTTGGTTCTATTCACAAAGGGTTTGTTTGGCACACCATGGAATAGCAAAAATTAGAAATAGAATTGTTATTCCGACAAAATAATTGCCAAACGAATTTTAGATTAAGTAGAATGCCGGATTAGCTCTCGTCGGAATAGCGATTATTGTTTGATTATATTATATTATATTATTACATTATAATTATGATTAAGATTTAGTATTATTATATTATTATATTATATTTATGATTATAATTTATTATTATATTAATATTATGATTATTATTATTTTTATTATTATTATCATTATATTATTATTATTAAATTATTATTATTATTATTGTTATTATATTATTGTTACCATTGATATTATTATATTATTTATTATTATTATAAATATAATTTTAATATTATATTATTATATTATGAATATAAATATAATTATTTTATTATTATATTATTATGATCAAGATTATTTATTATTATATTATTATATTATGATGATTATGATTATTATTACTTATTATTATTTTATTATGTTGTATTATATTACTATATGTTGATTATAGTTATGATTAATTTATTATTATATTATTATAATTATAATTATTTTTATGATTATGATTATATTTTTATTATTATATTATTTTGATTATGATTATGGTTATATTATTATGATTATGACTATAATTATTATTATCATGATTATGATTATGATTATTATATTATGATTATATTATTAAAATTATGATTATATTATTAAAATTATGATTACTTATTATTATTATATTACTATAATTATGATTTTAATTATAATTTATTATTATTATATTACTATATTGTGATTATGTTTATATTTTTATTATATTACTATTATAATATTATTATTTATTATGATTATTTTTATTACTTTATTATTATTTTATTATGTTGTATTATATTATTATATGTTGATTATAGTTATGATTAATTTATTATTTATTATTATAATTATAATTATTTATAATTATTTTTATGATTATGATTATATTTTTATTATTATATTATTTATTATTATGATTATGGTTATATTATTATGATTATGACTATAATTATTATTATCATGATCATGATTATGATTATTATATTATGATTATATTATTAAAATTATAATTACTTATTATTATTATATTATTATAATTATGATTGTAATTATGATTACTTATTATTATTATATTACTATATTATGATTATATTTTTATTTTTATTATATTACTATTATAATATTATTATTTATTATGATTATTTTTCATTACTTTATTATTATTATTATTATTATTATTATCTTACTATTATGATTATTATTTTACTATTATCATCATCATCATCATCATCATCATTAGTATCATAATTATTTATATTTTAACTATTCTGAATAACAACTGCCAAATGATATTTCAACTCTTCCAAATAATTAAAAAAACACTCTTCTATCAACTCTTCCAAAAAAATATTATTCTTTCAATCATTCCAAAATTACCACTCTTTCGATATCTATTCCTTAATTTGTCAAACAGACCCAAAATAATTAACGAAACAGCCTCGTTTCATGACCGTTTCACACGGTAGATGAAACTGCAGCCCTTCTCTTTCCGAGCGAACTGTTTGTCCGATAGCCAAGAAATTTGGGACTTGCTTCCACCCAGCCATACATGAGCTTCGCTTTTGTCTTTGCTTACAGATTTTCTCTCTCTTTGTCCCTCGCTGCCCCTTCCCTGGTAGTTTCCTCTGAGTAAAAAGACGGAGTTAAACGAACAAAGAGGTAATTGGAGTTGGCTTTAGTGGTAAAAGGTTTTATTTGTCTAGGTTGATGCAAGTAATATTCAGAAATCATTTCAATGTGCAATACGGAGGTACAATTTGTTTACTGTCGTTTCAAAAACTAAGTCTTATAGAAAGTTTTCTATTTCCCGCGCTGATTCTTCTCAGTTCTTAACATTTATGTCCGCTTTGTTTGACTATTCTATAGCAAATAGAGGCGGGTTTTCAATTTGTCAATTTGCATTATTCTCAGGGGTAGGAAATGAAAATAACTAGGAAATAGGAGGAGCGATGGAGTATTTATTCCACTGTTTCGGCTTATCAACAAATTAGTCCCGTTAATTGCTGTTGAATAAAGAGTAAAGGATGTTCAGCTCTGAATATTAGTTACGAAGAAGGAACTTTTGGAACTAAAAAAATGTTTCTATTTTCGTTTCGAAGCTTTTCTCAGCTTTTTAATTGCAAAGCCCGTATAGTTTTCTGTTACTTGTCTGAAACTTTAATCATTCTACCATGTCGTGAAATTAATTGAACCCCCCTAAGCGGAGAAAATTTTCTCTTGTTTTTTGACCAACTTGACCAACCTGACTCTCTCTGTGCTTTTGATCTTCTCTCTACAGAAAGGAAAGCAACGGGATTGGAACTTTACAAATAATTAAAAAATAATTTGGTCAAGGATATTAGTATATTGTTCTTTCATTATGTGTTGACAGTCGCACTGATTGCTGATCCAGTTTCCAACTAATAGCACATGGGCTTGTCATGTGCTGCTTCTCTCTTCTCCTGCATTCCCACGGTGGCACCTCAATACTGATTTGTATATATTTTGTTTTCTGTCAGAGGTTTAAATTTTCTGACAGACATTTCTTCAATCTCTTCTCTCCACTTGGCCTGATAGATCACCTCCATAACTAAAATGCTCAATAGCTGTATATTTCTATTCTTCTTTGTGGATTATTTCTTGAAAATAAGGTAATTTTTTCCCTGAAGAGTTTGACACTCATTTTGTCAACAATAGCGGATGGTTTTCGCGTTTCTCTCTTTTTCTTTTTTAAAAAGAAAATTATTTTGTCAGCATATTCATTCAAGCGCTACATCCAAATTTATTCTTTTTTTTTTAACTTTTTGTAACAATAGCTGTAGATCTTTATGTTGTACTAATTGGCTTAAGTTGAAAACTTGAAATTATGGTTTTGAGTTAAATTAATTATACTTATTATGTTTTACTAATTCTCGTTTTGGTTTTGCAGAAGTAATTAGCATATTGGTGGTCCAAGTAAAACATGGCAATGTTAGTCCAAGGAACCCTTCTGAAGCTCCTCCAAGAAGTGAATGGTGATCCCAAGCCAGTTGGTGAGCCTCATCGCTCCACATTCCTCCAGGTTCTTGGCATCGTGCCGGCATTAGCAGGAGGGGATCTCTACTCCAGCCAAGGCTTCTACCTCAAGCTCTCAGACTCCTCCCATGCCACCTATGTCTCTCTAACTGAACAAGACAATGATCTAATCTCAAGTGACAAGATTCAGTTGGGACAGTTTATTTACATCGACCATCTTGAACCAGCCTCTCCTGTGCCGGTTGCCAGGGGTCTCAGACCAGTACCTGGTCGTCACCCCTGCATTGGTACCCCTGAAGATCTTACTGCCACTACTGCCGCTGCCACCATGAAAACCAATAGCAACAAGACCAGAATAAATACAGAGAAGGAGAAGAGCAAGGTACGGAAACCTACTCTTATTGTCCCAAAAATTGAAACAATGGAAAGCAAGAAGGTCTCACTAAGCAGATCAAGCTCATCTCTTTCAAAACAATCAGTTAGTAGCATAGAGGAGAGAAGAGAAAGGGAGTCCAACAATAATGCCAGGTCAAGGTCTTTGTCTAGGTCCATCCCTTCTTCTCCAACAAGTTGTCATTCAGTTCCTGTCACATTTGACAAATTTTCTAATGGAGCTAAGAATAAGGAAAGTAAGCCAGCAGGATCAAGGATGGGGTTGTTAGAGAAAGCGGCTTCTGTTCTAAAAGTGACGGGTAGAAAATCTTCTGGTGTGAGTTCAATTGGGAATTCTTCAATTGCAAACTTGTCAGGGCCAAAGGCTTTGAGAAAAAGTTGGGATGGAAATGGAGAGCTGCTGAAGGGCAGAGATCTTTCCAATCCTAGGGCAGCCAAGTCTGGGACTAAACCTGAAGCACGAAGCTCTTCAGTATGTTTTCTTTTTGTTTTTAGTTATTGTTTTTGTATATGTTACAAATTCTTATGTAAAAATCTTTGTCACGATAGATTAAGCAAATAACTGAAAAATGAGAATGAGTTGCATAGCTCATTCATAGTATTAGTCGTGCATATCTGTTATTGAATTCAAGTTAATAAAATACTTCTGATAAAAGAAAGAAAATGGCAAGTTAGATATTTCTTTTTGTATGATTGTGATCTTTTCCTCACAAAATGGTATTTTATTTAAACTTACAGGTTCCTAAAAGAAAACCAAATGCTGATGAAAAGCTGCCTACTAAGGAAGAAAACAAGCCACAAACGCCCACAAAGAAAACCAGTTCAAGATCAGCACCTGAAGATTCAGAGAAACTGAACAAGCAGAGTACTCTTGTGAAGAAAAAAAATGAAGCTCCTAGCAGTGTCTCTTTAAGCAATCTGGTGAAAGTTCCTGTTAATAATAGAAAAATGACAAAAAGTACTGCCGCATGGGGATCTATGCCGTCAACAATTGCTAAGCTCGGGAAGGTAATGTAATTACATTCTTGTAAAATTCTCAATCGGATAGGTCCTAGGAAGAATCTGAGGTATTATGAGTATAACCTTTTGGCAAAAATGGAGATATGGGGCTATTTGGAAAAATAAGATGTCATAAAATTACTTGTCTGTCTCTGCTTCACGCTTATCTCTCCTGGAGAAAATATTCTATTCCCTCTATACAAAATCTCAAATTAAGTTAAAGCTGGTTTGTCACTAGGCACAACACCTTTTAAGTGTGGATAAATAAACATCTCATCACCTGTGCAGACTTGTACGCCTTTCTGAATTTTCTGAAGCCTTGGTTTGGAACTTTTCCTTGTTGATTTATTCTTGTGATTGTTCATCTGTAAAAGAAATTCTATGCTTTGTTTCCTGAGAGATTGGAGTTGTAGTGTATACCTGGGATTGTTCAATGTTTATACCATCAGTACAAGTATGTTAGGTAAATTAATTTTTCTTCCTTGTGGAAAGCAGGAAGTAATGAGTTATCGAGATGTAGCTGAGCAAGCAGCGATAGAAGCTCTGCAAGAAGCTTCTGCTGCTGAGACATTGCTGAGGTGCCTCAGGTGATGTGTCACTTTCTCGAACAGATATTTTATTGCATTATTATATCACATCAGTTGAACCTAACTTGTCCTAATTGTTTAATGGATATTAATTAGGATAATGTCCTGGAAGATCTGTTACTATGCAAGGATCTCTTATTAATCAAGTTCTACATGTTTTTGTGTGGCTTTTGATTTTGAGAAACTTACAATCACCCAAAACAGGAAATGCCCATGATTAATGATTAATTTACTCAAAACCTCAAAAATCAAGATGTTGTGAACAGTAAATATTATATATATTAAGTAATAAATTGTTATAGCAATGCATTTATCAGTGCAGCTTAAACGGGACAACATGTAGTTTTGATGAAATGATTATTAAGAAATACTTGAGGTTCAAAAAGTAAAAAGAATGTATTAAGAAATCACCAACAGAAAGTTGCTCCCTGTCATTGCATAATTGCAAAACTAACTTGTCTTTGATTTTTTAAAATAAAATTTACTTAACAGCACCTATGCTGAACTGTGCTCCTTGGCAAGGGAAGACTTACCTCAACCAACGGTAGAGCAATTTCTCTCCCTCCATGCTACCTTGACCCGTGCAAGTCTTATTGCTGATTCGCTCTCAAAATCCAACTCCACCCAAGAGGCCAGTTCTTCTGATTCCATTGTCGCACCTGATCCTATTCCAGAAGAACATCTTCATGTCACCTCAGACCATCGACACCTCACTGCCTCCTGGGTTAATGCTGCCCTCTCTACCGACATCACCCCTTTCACTCTCTATGGTCCTAGATCTGCTCTTCCGCCATCATCAGCTGCCACTCCTCCAGTAGTCATGGCAGTAGTGGCTGTTGATTCTCCTGCTGCCACAAAGTCATCTCCTTCCACTCCTTCCAAGTCTCGACCTGTAGCAAGACGGCAACGTTCACCACCGCCACCAGCAGTCTCAGTGGAGGTCAGAGAGTGGACACGTGACCAGGAAGGGATGGAGGATGCTGCTGAAATGGCAAGAGGGTTGAAGGAGGAGACCACAAGTTGGTTCTTGGGGTTTGTGGAGAGGTTTCTTGATGCTGATGTGGCGGACCCAGCGCCATGGGACAGGGATAAGGTGGCAGGGATGTTGTCACAGCTGAAGAGGGTGAATGATTGGCTCGATATTGTGGGGCAGAGAAGGGATGGAGGAGAGGATACAGCAGGTGTATCAGAGGGAGAGGTGGAGGAAACAGTGGAGACAGGCAGTGTGCCCAAGGAGATTGTTGAAAGGCTAAGGAAGAAGATATATGAATATTTGTTAACACATGTGGAGTCAGCTGCAGCTGCACTTAGTGGTGGTGCTAGCACCTCTGCCACGAGCAGCCCAACAGTGGCACTGCCAAGTAGGAGCGGTGGGGATAGGCCTAGCAGTCGAAGGAGCTGAGATTTAGCTTCTGCTTCTTTGAGAAACAATATTTGGACCATAGAAAGATCAATAGGAGCTACTTTTGTACAGAATTGGTTGATTTGGTATTTAAGTGTATAGCATTGTTGTCACGGCTCACGGTCTCAGTAGATCCACTTGTCACATTTTACATTATCTTCATAGGTTTGCAATTGCAAGACGGATAATAGCGAATTTATAAAAGAACGAATAATGCTGTTTGATCGTTTGCTTTGCTTCTGCAATATTTAGTCTATTGTAGTCGATATAATTTTTGTTAATTACGAGTTTATGACCGTGTTTTCTCTGGCACGTTGTTATCCGCAGTGAAGCAGCCATGGTCCGTGGAGATAGCTTGCTGCCTTTTCATTTGTGGAATTTCACTTTTTGTCTCTCTCATAGATGCGAGGTGGCACGCAAGCAAAAGAAGATATTTTTCGTGTGGTAGAACCTAGCATTAGCAGGCTAGAAAGCATACCGGAGTAAAAGAAAAATATCTGGGACCTGAGAGTAATGGGCTCACCACGCTGTAGGTACTTCCCTTTATTTTATTTCGTGCAAAATCGACTTCGATGAGTACCCACCATATGAATTTGATTGTCAAGTTTGTCAAAATAAATGATTGTTGGACCCTTTTAACATTCAGAACGGTCAAGATTTATGTTGAGGCCCAATAACTTTTCTTCTTCCCGTTCTACTCACCCACCCTCTCATGAGTCCAGTGCTTTTTTTTTTTCTAGTTTTCTCATTGAGCCTTTAAATTACAAAAATACAATATAAGTTTTTTTTTTTTAATTAAGATCAGTATTAACCCCCCCCCCCCAACTCATGTTTAAAGATTCCCGACTCTTATATATGTACGTATTCAAGAAGTTTGTCCATTATTACGCCAAATAACATAGGATGCGAACTCTTCCAATCCAGAAAACAACAGAATGACACATAATATTTGTCATCTCTCCATAAACAGCAACCCCTCCTTAGAGCAAAAAATATTCCTGTCGACACTAAAGCATTACGTATTTACGTTTAATGCTACATCAAAAGTATGCACAAATGAGCATTTTCTTTGATACAATATGCATTATGCAAATAGCAAGCAAAATCAATGGAGAAATGTCAATCTTCTTCAATTAAGCTGCGGTTTGTGTTTTCCTCTTGGGCTTGATGATTCTTTGAAAGCAGAGGGGCAAATTTCGTTTATTCCGCAAATTCCACACTTGGGAAAGCGAGCAGTACATATCATTTGCCCAAAGCCAACCTATACTTTTTGAAGATGTATAGAAACTCAGAGGCTTATCAAACATTTTAATAATACTTAAATAGTCAAGTAATGTATGTTGGCCTGGTGATGCTTATCCAGATATTGATTCTCTTTATTATTGTTATTCTCACTTGTTTGTTGGCTGTTCTATTTATTTTTCTGAAATTAATTGGCCAATTAGACCACCTGATTCATTGAAGAAACCAGTGTTCTTTTCTACAAAAAAGAACTATTGACTTCAGCTATTGCCGCTCAAAAGCAATTAGCCCAATCTGCTTGTCGTTTTTTTTTCTCTTGACACATCTTACCAAATTTCACATTCTCAGGTTAAAAAAGAAAGCTGAGAGAAATGTACCAGAAGGGGATTGATTGGCGACCATTCATCTTTTGGCAACCATGCCTCAAGTGCCACTCTTGTTTCTTCTGGGCTTGAAGTTTTCTACAAACAGATTTGCCAAGTCAGACTAAACTCTTATATCTCACAAAGTCAATCGCCAATAATTTTGGAATTGTGTGTTTCTCTAGTTGCCAACTTGAGTCCTTATTCCTTTTGATTTGTATTGTTGTAATATTACAATATTATTGGGAGGGCGTTGGTGTCACGTTAATAATAATATTATTATTATCATATAATATAATATTAAAACAAGATCATGAAGTTTTGTTTAACATGTTAAATTTATCATTGAAAAAAATTAGAATCAAAATCATTTAAGAATAGGTTTCTATTTTCGTGAATTTGAATTGTACAAATATATAAATAGAAAACTGATGATTAAAATAGGAAGAATCAAAATTGAGCAACTAAAATTAATTAGGAAGACAGTGTGGCAACATCCCTTAAATTTGTTCTTACTTGATATATTTAATCAATATTAAAACACAAGTTTATTTTCAAAATCCTGACCAATGTTCTTAATAATAAATCTGCATTAGATTTGTGTTCATGTGTTCGAATGGGAATATAGCTAATGTATGCCATTTTTTTATTTCAAGAAGAAATTTAAATTCCTTACAATAAATCACCATAAATCCAGAAAATTATCAGTAAGTACTAATAAATACCTACCTAAAGGCATAATTTCTAAAAACATGAAATTAGGATTTCGTACTTCATTTTTGGGTCATGTAATATCACTATGGTTCAGTCTATCAATAGAAAAGACTAGATATACCTGTTTAGTCCCAGGCTTGAATACCCATCTGAGACGGTTAGAGATACGATGCACATGTGTATCAACACAAATTCCCTGGATATCATTCCATGCAATGCCCATAACCTAGTTGATTCAATTCATCAGGATGCAGCTATTCCAAGTTCAAAAAGACAGAGGGATATAAGTTGCTACAAATACCAGGTGGGCCATTTTGGGACCAACTCCCTTAAGAGAAAGGAGGTCTGATAAAGATCTAGGGATGTCTCCTCCATACTTCTGTAGACAAGTCTGAGCAGCCATTTTAATAAACGAAGCCTTTTTTGGATAAAACCCCACCTAATAGTGAGATTAGAAAGTAGAAACAGAAGATAGACATTGGTTAAAGGGTGTAGAAGAGATGAAACACATTTCTAAAAGATATGAAATTCTCTTTGAATATTATAGTGGAAGACCAGTGAATCTTGTACCACATTTCATAAGTGGTGTGGGAACTCTGCTAATTTACAATTCTGATATTTCGTTGTTACTTCTAGTGTGCATTTTAAAGCAAAACAGAAACAGTTGCATGAACCAGGACAAGACAGGGTAGAGGCTTTGATTCGATATTCAAGGTCAATTGAGGCATATTCAGGATCCACTGATTGTCTAGAGTTTTTTTTGTCATACTGCTCCATTAATAATCCATACAAATTCTACATTTTTGTGTGTTACATACTGGGCGAATCAAATCTCTGATAGTTGCTTCATCAGTTTTGACAATTGCTTCAGGATCCAGCAAACCATTCTCAGAAAGACGCTCTATAGCACCTATTTTTTTTTTCTCAGAAAGCAAATATAAGAAATTGATCAATAAAATACAAAAAGCACTACAACAAATGTAATAATAGAAATGAGACATCTCAAGGTGGGACTTGCCATGTGTAACTTCATCCTTGGTTTGGCTAGATAGCATTGACGAAATCAAAACAGCAAATCTCCTTTCCTGAAAAGTTAATTCTAGAACTTGTTTTGGAAAAATATATATTCAATTGAAGAAATGCTCGAATTAATAAAGAAACAATTTGGGAGAAAAGCCAAAATTACCTTAGGAGGTAAAAGCTTGCCAGCTTTTTCACAGCCCTTGGTGTCAACTGGTGCATCTTCTGAGCATCTCATTTTCTTTATTCCTTTCAGAAGCATCTCCCAGTTCTCAGGAGCTTTCACTGCATCAACCATACTCACAGTGGTAGCATTAATTGCCTTTCCCAACTGAATGGATGTTGACTGCTCCTCACTACCTATCAGATTTAAAACAAAGGATCAGAATTCAATGTAAAGACAGTAAACTTATATGGGTGTTGTAGAGCATCCTTTTTTTCATATTCACAGTTTCACACAAAAAGCCCTAATTGTTTTCTTAGTGGAAGATTTTGTAAAGCGGCCTTGATTTCAATTAAGATAATGCTCTCATATAAAAAAAAATAGTAGTAGTAAAAGAAAGCCATATTGTAGTATATACTTACTTACAGATTTCTTGACATAACTGAAGTCCTCTATATCAGGCAGTGGAACAAACTGCAATAAAACTACTGGCTTGTAAATCACATGTTGGACGTATATTAAACAATTACTGTTTTGGACTAAAGAATGTCAGGCATTCAACCAGTACATACATTGAACTATTGAACCCTACTGAATGAACTGATTTACCAAATATATAGTTAAGTTTTAATTGGCCACCAAGCACTGACGAGCTTTGATCAATTGCAATTTAAACACTTAAAGTACTTATCCCTAGTTGGGCTACCAAGCTTCAATTTGATCGAAATAAGCCACCATTTCAGCTCATCCATGCAATTATGCAGGAGCATAAAAAGAAATCAGAAAAGACAATGTGTGCAAAAATGTTAAAACCAGTAACGGTGACCTGCTTTCTGATCAGAAAATTTAACACAGGGCATGCCACCCATTCACAGGAGAAATGCGGAGGTAAAATGATGCCAAAATTTACCTTCTGATTAGAATTCACGCTATTTGGAACTTCTTTGGATTTAGTTACTTGTCGAATTCTCTTTCTTCTTTTATTTTCCTCTCCGTGTTCGGTGGCTGCCAAACAGCTCAAAAGTTTTTTTATTCATTATGTGAAGAAAGCAAGACAGTGTGATTTAAGACATTTAAAATTTCTAACAGCAATCGAGAGAACTTACATGGATTTAATTGCGATTCGGCGACCTCGGTAACGCCAGAACGAAATCGCGTAGACAATCGTGTTAAAGGCATACTCACGGTTAGGGTTTTCAGTGTGGAGGGGAGAGAAAGAGGCATCTCTTTTTGGAGGGAAGGGAGAGGAAAAGGTAAAGGGGGTTTTATGATTATCTTTGGTATTGGGTTTATCGACTATTAATTAGTAATCAAGACATTTCAACTCTTTTCCCCCGTAATATTGCGCGCTTTGAGTTTTGACATGGCTCCGCTCGAACTCGATTCGGATTCCTGGTTGGAGTTTATGAAGAGTTGGGTTGACTCGGTTGGTAGTTTGATTTGGTTCGAATAATAATAATTTTTTTTATAAAATTTTAATTTAATAATTTATCTCTTATTATCTCTCGTGATTTTATCATTTCAACGGTTTAATAATTTCTCATCTCACTCACTGAGTCGGCTCATATATCCGACTCAAATTGTACTAATTCATGTATCATTTTATAGATATACCGAATTTATAATTTATAGATATACTAAATATAAATATCAAACTGAGTCAACGTATATGCATTGGTTTGTGAGTTAGTTTGTGAATTTGCTCGAATAGTAACGAACCAAATTTTAACTAGATTTTTTAGCTTAAAACATTTCACGAACTCGACTCGACTCAAATTTTTATGAACCGAACTTAAATTAAGTCTGACTCGCTCGAACTCGACTCATTTACAATCCTACTTCATTAATTTTTGTGATGACCGATAGCGGTGGACTGGTGCTCGCCACATTTAACATTTTCATGCTAACAACGTGGAAGCCTACGGATCAAGACATCACAAGGCTGATTTCTGACTATGACCTACGATTATCAGTTATGATTCAAAAGTATTCGTATTAACACATATACAGGTCTGTATATATGATGAGTGTTAATCATGACCCACATTATTATTGATGGCATATTGAGGAATGATGATTTACATTCGCGCTAATCATAATTGTACTTGTACGCTAGATATGTGAATATTAGACTACAGTGCTGCACAGATCAGACTTATTTAGTTGAGGAGGCGTCACGAGAATGAAATAAATGGTACAAATATATCAGTGATTTGTTTTAGTAATTACTAATTAACAATATTGTTTACTCGGAACTAAATCTAAGTTTATCTGTTCGCCCTACCTAAATCTCGGAATTAGTCTATTTTTCGGACATTTATAATTTCCAATAACGAAATGGATGGTTACTGCCTTTTTTTTCAAAAAAAAAAAGAAAAAGAAAAAAGAACTTTGTAACATTTTCTTCTCACTTTTACTTGTAATTGAAAATATGTTGCCGAAAAGTTAGAAAAGAAAATTTCTAATCGTTCTATCACAAATCTTCGCGCGTGATCAGATGCCTATCTTTGACATCCAATAATAAAACCTATTTCTCCACCTTCCATTCATCATAATGATACCTCATCAGAAGGTGTGCATTTTGTTAATCAGAATATTCTCAATAACATAACATCCATCATTTCAACAATTCTCAATTTCTCAACAAATACCTTGAAAAAGTTCTTGCATTATCTTCATATAACTTTTTACAATGAAATTTAAAGGTCTGCTCGACCCTCTCGCTCTCTCATAGGAACAATAAATATTATTTTCGTGTGGCAAAACAAATTTACTCGGGAAAAAACAAATTCACTCACAGTAAATTTATTTTTTTTCCCACGAGAACAATATTGTTCCCGTGGAAGAGAAAGATAGCTGAACATGCCCTGAGTTGAAAGTTTCCCTGTTTAGTCCAGTATCAATAGGGATTTACACTTGAAAATGTTTTGCTTTGTCTTCACTTGGATTTTTATCCAAGACTAATAGGGATTTACATTACTTATATCTAGGGTTGTCACAGGATATTCAAAATCTGAAAAAATCTAATTTGAATCCGTTTGAATAAATCTGCATGTGAATCTAAAATTATATGATAATTTATTGGATCCACATATTAATTCTAAAAAAAAATCATTTTACTTTTTAGATTCTCAATAAAATCTTATACGATCCAAATTGATATCCGCTAAATTTTTGTTAGAAACTATTTTTTAAGTTCTTAATAGCAAGACATATATGATATGATTTTTATAGCAAAATTTATAACCACAATTATGATAATTAGATTTGTCTTAATAATAATTAGAACACTTTGTTTTAAAAGATTATATCATACAAGTTAGTTGAATTATTATTTGATATTAAATTATACTTTGCAATTTAAATTATAATATTTTATTCATATTAAATATATATTTAGTTATTTTAAACATTTGAATACAAAATCTGAATTACAATATGAATTTGATCCGATATCTTGTATTCGCTATATAAATAAATATAAATTCACATTTGAATCAAAATTTAATTAGATATAAATCCGCATACGAAACTTATATTTTTTTTTATAAAAATATGTTTACATTTAGATCACGCTAAACACCACTAATCATATCCTGTCTTTAGATCTAAGATCCGCAATTCGTCTCCGTTGAGTTATTTGCAACGGAACAACACCAATATCATACCACATCCTGGTAAATAGTTTGATAGTTTAATTCAAAATTTATAAAACACAAAGCAACAAAATATCATACCGTAATTCTAAAAAATCACCAATAACATCCCATAATTCTAAAAACAAACATTCAATTTCCCAATAGAAAAATCCTTCTCAGTATCAATTCAGATCATTATCCTGTTTAAGTCGTGTTTCTTAGCCAATTGATTTTAATTTGATTGTGTCAATATCCTGCATTTGCAGTTTTGCACCCCTTTCCCCTTAGCATTCCTTGATTATCTCAAAAGAAGATAGAGAATCTAAAAATTACACTGATTTTGAGAATCCATTTTTGATCTAGTGACAAAGATAATATTTTTTTTTTGTAGAAGTTCACAAGTTTCAAACTAAAATGAGAATCTTTTATGAATAATTAAAAAAATGAATAGTTTAGACTCTTATTTTACTAAAAAAATACACTGATCTTATATTAATCTTTAAGAATGATTAACTAAATTTTGATCCACAAAAATAATTAACTAAATTAATTATTGCTAACCCTAGTGATTTAATTTGATGAACTTTCGATAAGTTCAAAAGATAAATATCATTAGTAAAAATTTAACAGCCGGTTAATTTTAATCGCAAGTGCTCATAAAATTGAGAGAGTTTTATAGTCTTGACATGTCAAAAGTTTTGAACTTCGGATGTTGGATGCATCAAAATTTTGGAACTTTGGATGTTAGAAGGGAAGGTTGGGAAGTATGCCAAGGAAAATAAGAATTACAATATTAAAAAAAAAAAAAGAGTATCGTAATGGTAGGGGAGAAAACATTCATCCACCAGCACAGATGCCCAATTACCGCGACACAGTTCGTCGTTTCAATTTTTCTTTCTGAGAAATCAGAAATCCTTCACGTTCACGTTTCACGTTTCAGACGGGAATTCTTTTCAGTGGGAACCACAAAAATGAAAATGGAGAGACTTATGGAGAGATTTCGATTCAGGATTGGGGTTCCTCTATAGTGTAGGCTTCAGGATTGATATATGGATTGAAATGGGTTTTTATATGAAGTATTTTGTAAAAAAATATTATTGTAGCTTTATGTTGATTGAGTGTGATAAGATATCGAACAAGTTTTGATCGTTTTGGTTAGTTGAGTATTAATCTTCTTGCTACAGTGTGGAATCCAATATCCTGAGAATACAATTTTTTTGGTCAGTCAATTTCTACACGTTCTAAAGACGTTACTTTATAAATATTTAAAAAAACATTGTTATAACCATTTTTAAATAAACAGCCCAATAAAGATTCTATTTCCGAATAAACAAAAGTAGAATCCAAAGTACTACACAAAATATTAACAAAAATAAAACATTATTCCAGATTTTATGACCTCAATACTGACATCATTATCAGTACAAATTAACAGCACAGCTCATTCTGCAAAAGTTAATTTCATCCACTGATTCAACAAACACAAATACCCATAAGCTACACTCGAGAAGATAAATAGTGCAATAATAACCCTTCAAAAATCTTATATTTCATATCTGACCAAAAAACACCATAAACCACAGAAGAGCAGAACAAAAGTATAGCATAAATTAGTTCATATTTGAGTTTCTTACACAGTTGATGACATAAATTCTCTTTGACCGTTATAAAAGTATGCGTCTAGGTTGGCATCGAATTATCTTTCAAATAAATACATTTTTTGAAGACAAGAACAGTTCCATACATACCAAATTCATACTTCATCAAGAATACATATTTAGATGGGATGAAATGCTTGCCTAATAATGTACATGTTTAGGCTTCTTCTTTTTTTCCCTCGCAAATCAGTTTGTTGTTGATTCATAGCAATATGGTACTAGCATGCTGATGAGTGCAAAAATGATATTTTAAACTCTTCTATGTAAATTTAATTGATATTTCTATAATATTGGAAGTAACACAAACTTAGATAACAAACTGGAAAAGGTATTTTAAAAGTTCTCAAAATTGGTAACACCCAAACCCAAAGTTTTAATCTTGTTCATAGAATTAACAATCATAGTTATAGAGTTACATAAGAATTATTAACAAAGACTACTTCAAATCTTAGATGAAGTAAACTAAATTCTCAATTGTTCCTTCAACATCCAAAAATTTCAGAAGAGGCAATTCAACCTTTTAGTCAAAATCTGAAGTAGCAAGTAAAATCTAAAAACGAATAGATACGTCTACCAAGAGTTTATCTGTCGAAAAGGGTACTAATCATAAACTATACTGACTTGTTGGTTTTGTCAATATGGTTTATGCTGTGTAAAGATACAATGGTTGTAAGAGCGGAGGAGGTGGAGGTGATAAGTACTGGAAACGCCAGTAAGAGGAGGCGGAGAGAAAATGGGGCTAAGGAAGGAGATGAAAGTATCAACGATGGATAAATGAAATGATGAGAAGTAGAATGTTGGGTAGCAAGCCAGAAGAGGTGAAGAAGACAAAAGGTTGGAAAAAAAAAAAGAGAGAGTCGGGGGACAAAAGCACCCGACAAGAAACATACGAAGGCAAAATCAACGATAAAACAAAATGAAGAAACTAAGACACTGGGAAAGATCGTTGCTTTCCTTTACTTTCTCGTTAATCAAACAGGCCCAAAATATACATTTGCCATGGAAAACTGGAAAGTAAATCAAAGTTCAATTAGATTAACAACCTTTTAATAATAGCACCATTTGCACAAAACAATGGTTTAAAACTTTTAATCCCCCAATGCATATAATATGTATCCTCTCAAAATGAATAATCAGGATTGAAATCTAGTAACTTCTTCCTCTCATTTCCTTTCTCAACACCCTTTTGCACACTCTCCGTGCTCTTTCCCTCTCTCACCTCCTCATCACTCTCTGCTCCCTCATCAGCCTCATTGAATGCCGGGTGCGTGAAAATACATTGCAAGAGTTGTATCCCTCTCAACGCATTAGTAAGCGGCAAATGCCCTTCGGGTGTATCATCCTTCAGCTCCCAAACAAACTCATCAGGGAACGCTCTGTAATTGTATTGTTCCACCTCGGTGTCGAGCTTCTTCATCCAACCGATGCGTATGAAAAAGCGTGTGAAGTCTTGACGTGACTTTTCCCACAGCCGCTTCTGTACACTGTAACCGAATTTTCCACTGCTGTACCTCCGCCACAATTGGTCGATTGCACGTAAATCGTCAGATGAGATAAATTGGACCTCTGTGAAGAAAACATAGCCACGCTTCTGTGTGGCTTCCCCAGCAAGGTATATGAGGAGGCGGCGCGTGACTTCATCTGCCTGGCGGTAATTTTCAAACGAGAGGTGGTGCTCTAGGAGTTCGAGAGACGGGGCTGTTGAGGTGGCAGTGCCAGTTGTGGATGTAGGTGTTGTGGTGAGAGAAGAAGAGGAAAGATTGGAGAAGAGCACATACTTAGTACTTGACTTGCCGGGTTTGAATTGGAAGGAGAGTTTCGGTTCGGGGTTGTAAGTGGCTGCGAAAGGATGATGGTGGTGGCGATGGAGAAAAGTCTGGCGGAGAGACTGCAGAGAGGTGGTGGCCATTGGCTTAGGATAAGGCGTGAATGAGGAAAGAGAGAGAAGCGGGGGAACTTAGAAGGAAAAAAATTGTACAGAGAAGGGATGAACTGATGATGTGGAGGGAGAGCGGGGCAAAAGGGGAGCTGTGATTGGTTGAATGTGGGTGAGGGGGGATACGGCCCCTATCGCCAGCTCGCCAGCTTGAGCTGGCTCATGACGAAAATTAAATATCCAAATCTTAAATAATACCATAAAATAGTATTAAATATATAAAAAGAGTCAAACTTTAATTTGTAAATTATTAATATTTAGCTTGTTTATTTTGGGCCTTCCAAATTGCTCGTAACACATGAAATTTACCATTCAAATCTTATAAAATTTGATCGTTTTAAGATATGATGAATTTTAATTGATTTATCAGTGTTAAACCATTTAATTGTCAAAAAATGTGTTAAATACGTTTTTTTTCAAAAAAAAAATTATATCCGACAACAACAACAAAATCTTTAATTTCGGCCAGCCGTACATTTCAAAAGTCCCTATAATGGTTTTGAATTTTTTTTTTAGTGCTTTACATTGTGTGTGCGTGTGTGGGTGGGTGGATTTGGGCAGATTTTTTTAGTAAATAAAAAAAATATAGCAAAATAGCTAAAATACGGGTCATTTTTGTGGTACCAGCCTGACCCGAGTTTTGAACTCAGGTCCGAGGTCTTGGACCGAGTTCAAAACTCGGATCCGGTCGAGTTTTTTTTTTTGTTTGTTTAGTTATTTTTTAATAAGTTTTAATAGTTTATTTAGTTTGTTTATTATGTTTAAATATTTATTTGTTAATTTAACTCAGTTTTTAATATAACAATGATTTTTAATTAATAATCGTCGTTAAAGATAATTTTAATTTAAAAAAAATAGTAATAACGTTCTTTAAAAAATCAGATTGATATATGGAGTCAACAATCAATAGAGACAAATTAATTAGATAAGAACATATGTTATTGTATATTATTCACTCATTCAATAACTAATATAAAAAATATAATTATGCATCAAATAATAAACAATATTTACTCAATAATACATATATACATCACACTCATGTAATAATATAAAAAATTATACAATTTCTATGAAAAAAAAATCTAAATAAAGAAATGAAACAAGAGAATTTAAAACTTCAAATGCATTTTTTAGCTTGAAAACGATATTTTTTTGCCCCGAAAATGACGATAATAACAATAGCGATTAACCCTGTAGATCTAAACTTTCTGTGGTCGCATAGCATGCCTCAATCAGAGTTTTCTATCAAAAGTTATGAGTGTTTGAAATTGAGATGGTCAAATTTCAGTTTTTATTTATTCTCCCTCTCTTCTTTCTTTCTTATTTCTCTCTCTTTCTCTCTCTCTCTTACCTCTCTTATTATATATGAATATATGAAAATGGTTGATAATACGTGATATTTCAGTTTTTATATTTTAATTTTTGGATCGTTGGTTTGGGTATTGTATAAGGTCGTTTTTGTTATAGTGATAATATGAACTGACGTACTCAGTGTTAATATTTTCAAAAATATATTTTAATTATTATGACATTATGTCTTTTATTATTATTTCGCATAACAAAATGATTAAATAAATATTTAAAAATAAACTAAACTAAAAAAATAAATATTTTAAACATAATAAACGAACTAATAAAACTTATTAAAAAATAAATTCTTAATGACTTTAATTACATAATTACACAACAAAATAATTAAATAAATATTCTAAAATAAGCTAAATTAAAAAAATAAAAAATAAATAAACTATTAAAATCTAATAAAATAAATATTACAATCCATTAAAATAAGTTAAATTAAAAAATAAATATGTAAATATAATAAACAAACTAAATAATCTATTAAAACCTATAAAAAACAATAACTAAACAAATACAAAAAAACAAACTCGGCCGGATCCGAATTCAAAACTCAGGCCAGATTGGTACACCCGAATTTTGGCTATTTTGCTATTTTTTCTTATTTACTAAAAAAATCGCGGATCTGTGGATAGCAGTCTCGGAAATATAGTTTAATACAACAACCAAAAAGCGGTTTTCGGCCTAAGGTCATGAATTATATTTTCTCAAAAAAATAAGGTCATGAATTATATGGACAGATCACAGTAGATGGCAAGTTTGGCAACATATGGACCGACGGACCAATCCGAGGAATTGCCTAGTGCACAGAAAAATAGATTTCTTGGATGTAACTTGTAAATAGGGCCCCTTATAAGTTATAGCCGGATTTAGCATTACGGCATTACTAAATACCTTATACAGTCTAGGTTCAAAGTTTCACTAAAATAATAGTGGGCCCAAGAGTGCCTGTACCGCATTCTAATTGCAAGATGCGCCTTTATCAGGATTGGGCTGTCATAGATTGAGTTATACTGCCTGTACTGGTAATTCAGATTAAATGGGCTATTTTTTATGTTAATAATTTTATTACATAATTCATTTATATAACTCTTTGTTATTTAAATTAAATTAATTATTATTTAACAAATGACATTTCAATTGAATAATAAAAATACTATATAAAATAAGTGAACCCAAAAGCATGTTCCAATTAGAAACGCCGTGGGCCTTGGCCATCCATTACACTAAGCTGATGATACACTTCTGCTATTTATTTGCACAACAACATTACCAACCTTCAACCATGAAACTAATAGCAACTTTTTTCCTTTTTTTTTTCTTTTTTTTTCTTTTACTTTGTTCCCAGTGATATAGTAGCTACACGTAAGCACCAAAACCATATAAGTGAAACAGGGGCAAATTATCTTATGCCTAAGATTACATTGCATGGATTCCAAAAATGGATATAAGAGAAAAATATAGCTTACAACAAGTCCTCCTGCCAGCAAGTTCTCTATACTAAAAAACATAGAACAATATATTGGCCTAGAAGTTATGCTGCAAGAACAAATTCTCCTGTGGTGATGCCGGCCCGATTTCTTCTTCGAGGCATAGTAATGGGTCCCCAGCTATACCACCCCCGCTCCTCCCTTCAATATTTCTCCCCTCGAGTACTGTATCAGCCTCTGATGCTGATGATTTCCTCCTTTGAGAAGAAGTAACGCTGGGGAATGTGATCCAAGAAGGAGCTCTGTACTCTATTCTCTGTTCATCCCCTTCTCCAACCAACTCATTCTCTGAACATGACAGATTAGTAGATGACCGTTGTGATGCCTTCTTGTGCATTCGACTACTGCCTAATACAACCTCAGTTGGTAAAATTGGTTGCTCATTGGAAGGGCTGCCCATTAGCAATGCAAGTGCTCTCTCGAGTGCGGTTGTTACCTTATCCATTGATGGCCGGTCTTTACCTCTCATTCTCACACACTTATATGCTACCATTGCTATTTTTTTCAGTGCTTCAAATTCATCAGGAAGGTTTAAAACAGGGTCAAGAATGGAAGGGATGTCACCAGATTTTATCAGTGGGACAGCCCATTGCACTATGTTCCCTTCTTCAAATTGCATGTCTATGGCCTTGCGGCCACTAAGTATCTCCAAGAGGAGCACTCCAAAGCTATAAACATCTGACTTTGTGGTCAAGTAATGGAGCCGGTAATACTCTGGGTCAAGGTAACCCAGAGTACCAGCTGGTAACTCAGATAAAGGTGTGTTGCTATCAGCAGGTCCAAGTAAAGAGAGGCCAAAATCTGACACACGTGCATTATGCTCTTCATCAATTAAAATGTTGGATGATTTTATATCCCTATGAATCACTGGTGGACATGCGTATCCATGCAAATACTCAATACCGCGTGCAGCTTGAACAGCAATTGTGACCCTTCTGATCCAATTTAGTTGCCTTTTCAAGTTTGGGTTCTTGCCATGCAAGTGTTGGTACAGTGAGCCATGAGCCATAAACTCATAAACCAGAAGTCTTTCCCCCTCTTCTTCACAATATCCCAATAGGTTAAGTAAATGTGCATGATTTAACCTAGACAAAAGGTCAAGCTCAGTGTGAAACTCTTTTGAGGTTTTTTTCATGTCTGAAGAAGCCTTTATTGCCCGTTTTACAGCAACTATAATTCCATTTTTCAATATTCCCTTAAATACACAAGAGAAGCTCCCTTTTCCAACTTGTGAGTCTTCACAAAATCCACCAGTTGCCTCATCCAATTCTTCATAAGTGAAAACTTGGGCCCGCCGGATCTTTAGTTCGTCCATATCGGGCTGGATCTTCAAGGAATCCTTGTTAAAAGAACAGGCCTGATTTTTCATGGCCCGCACCTCGACATCTGAGCACTTACACCCTCTTAGCTTGTGTCGCACATACATGCAGGCTACTGAAAAAATGGAAATTACCAATATGATGGCGAAGGATATCTCAGCTATGAATACTGGCATTTGAACTGAGAAGAAGCTCTTCTTCCTTGGTTTACTTTCATCTGCAGCTGAACAGTACAAGGGGCAATTATCTGATGTGCAGTTCAAACAATTAAGTTGACAGCCATGGTGATGGTATGATGTGGTATTGCAAGGCAGTGATCGAGAACTGCCATCCAAGCACCCAACACTACACGGTAGACAAATCCTAGAATCAGCTGGTTTACAAAAGCTGCTCCCTAAACTTGTGTGGATGTACTCATAATACCCAGACCCGCATGGCGCACTGCTACATACTCCAGGTGATACGGCCATTGGAATCGACCATGGGCCACCTGTACCCCAGCAAAAAGGCCTAAAAGTGTCTGAAACCACACCACATGTGAAATAATCACCAGCCACTATTTCCAGAAACTTCTTGTCAGTAGGAGTCGGTACGGTATTTTTCAAGGAAAAACCCCAACAGGAGACTCTGTGATCTAAGCTCTTGATACCACATGCATGAAACCGCCCACCCACAATAGATACCATTGGGTCCATGGGTACCATTCTGACATCACCTTCTCCCAGCAGATCAGCTTGCTTCATTTCCAAACTGGTGCCCCAGCAAAAAACTTGCGCATTCTGTAAAATACCACATACATGGTACCCACCGGCTGAAATTGATTGAAACCGCACATTGTGAGGTACCAAGGAAATGACCCCACTGCCAGTATCATCTCCCCAACAAAAGACAGTATGGTTGTGGGCAAACAAGCCACAATTGAACACTGACCCAGCAGAAATCGAGTCAACTGCACCACTCAAGACATGTGATGCTGTCATGTTGTAGCCCCAACATTCAATGACCGAATTGCCTCTGGAGGTTTCATTCGAGGGCATTAATCTGAGGGCACACAAGTGGCAATCTCCTGCACTGATTTGGGAATACCTTGCCCCTTCCTCCATCGGCTGTGGGACCCCCATTTTGACATACATATTGCTGCCCCAACAGTACGGTTGGTGCGAATCTAACAAAAGGCCACACACGAAACCATCGCCAGCTGTTAAACCTAGTAGAGGAAGTCGGACTGGGGCACCATACACTATTGATGCATCAGCACCATAGCAACCGACTAGGTGGGACCCATCTGAGACAAGGCCACAAAACACAGGCCCATTCTCTCCGTAGGAGACAGCAATTGATGACATGGACCCAAGGCTGAACACACCATGTCTAGACAGAAATGCCATGAGAAGCAGTAGAATAGCTTGCAGTGAAATGAGTTCAATATTAACAGTCATTGTTGTTTCCTTCGTAAGTGCACTGCAAGTTGTAAGAAAATTATTCTTTACTTCTATGTAATTGAGGAGTAAAGGATACTCCATTCTTTTCATAATTCTGCTATTTTACCTTCTATGGTAGCCGTCCCATTCAAAGACAAACAATTATGACTTGCTTTTGGGATATTCTTGTTTGGTGATGTATACATTTGTTCTTTGTGTGCGTGTGTGTATGTATGGGGGGTTGTGCTGATCAAGGGCACTTGACAATATTGCGCACATTGTGCTTGAATTCATACCATGAAGTGAGATTTCCTAATTTTTTGTGCCAAGATGCCCCTACTTTTCTTTTACACTCCACAGTTCTAAAGCTTTCCCTTTTTTTTTGAACAAAATCAGTGCAAAAGATCTACTGCTTACATTTACGCCAAATATAGTTTTTATACACTCAGAACCTTGTTCTAAAAACCAAGGAATTTGATTTACTAATAATCCGATGAACCACATTGGTTACACAATTCCGAGTACCAATATTGGAAATTTTAAAATTCGGGGTTATATTCAAAATTAACTTTTTCAAGGGCATGCATGGGTTAAAATTCCCTTTGTTCTTCAATAGTGGCGCATAAGCAAGTTTCATGCGACGCCATTGCTATTCAAAATTTGTTCTTCGGTACTCTTGAATTATACAAACTACCTTGACAAAGAACTTTTATATGATAAAACAGAAATTCTTCTTTGGTTATTCAGATTTAGAAGATTGGAAGACTCACCAGTAGTGTGGGATTTATATTCGACAAGGTTTATAGGAGGGATCAAGCGAGGAGAAGAAATAACACAACCTACACCTGACGATTTGATAAATCACATTAGCACCCAAAATCTCACGAACAAAAAGATTACTTCTTTGACTAAACAAAAGGCAATAACGAAGGTAAAAAAGGCAAGTCTCTTTTTTACCTTTGTTGTTGATATCACATTATTAGAAGACATGATTCTTGCTTCTATGCACAAAGCAGAGTGTTTTCAACCCATTGCAGGACAGAAGGAGAACTAGCTCGCGACCAAGTTGGAAAATGTCCGGCAAAACGCTCTGATAGTTGTTTTTTTCCCCACTGGGAAGAGGAAGGTGGGTCTTAGCCTCGGGGTCTGAAAAAGCTACAGCTTACGGCATAGAGAAAGAGAGAGAGAGAGACTGTGAGAGAAGAGACAGAGACAGAGAGGCAGAGAGGGAGGGAGAGCATTAAATGAGGGTTCATGGGTTGGAGGGAGTGTAGGTAGGAGTGTAAATGAGAAATAAATGCGATTGTATGCTTTCATGGCTGGATCTGTGCATCAGTCCATCAATTCGAATTCGGTGCTCCACTGCTCCTTCCTTTCTTTCGCTTTTTTTTCCTGCTATTGTCCTTCTTACTCCTTTTATTTAGCTCGAAAGAGTCACTGCTAGTACTCTGAGATTAGCACGTGTGGGGCCAACCAAACCACTCGCCGCACGAAGGCCAATATTTCGGAAATCCAGAAAAGATCGGAAGATTATCGTGTTCTCGTGTTGTAGAGAATTAAACGGCCGTTTCTACGTGGATTTGGCTCCGCTCCGATTTGTGCGGATTTAGTTGGAAAGTTTATTTCTCCTTGATTGGGATCATTCGTTAGAATTGAACTATTCTGATTGAAGTTTTCACATAAATAGATAGAGACAAGTGACAACTACTAAATAGAATTGATTTGGACGGTCTGATTTTATAGTTAAGTCCAATTTATTTGGAGTTGTTCAATAAAATTGATAGGATGCCAGATCACTTCACATCTTTTTGAGATTGAACGGTCTATAAATCAACCATAACACTTTTTAATAAAAATTCACATCGTGAAAGGAAAAAAATGTTATCTATTCATTATCTTTAATGATTAGGCAACGGAAAAAAGTTGCGAAACTGTTACTCAAACATCGGTGATGTGAAAGTTAGAAGACAAATTATTGCATCTCCATCATTCAAAACGAAAAAGCAAAAAAAATAGTAATAATAATAATGCAACTTAACTTTAGATATTTTAGTCATATTATATCATTATTTTATTTTTCTTTTCTTCATTTGCTTTCATGTATAAATACTAAAATATTATTTAATTCTTTTAGAATGATACAACTGTCTTGTATTTCTATATGAAAATTTTATGTAAGTAATTCTATTATTATTAATTAATACATACACGATATTAATTTTGTTGAAAAAAAAATCAGTTCATCGCATATAAAATTATGGTGAGAAATTGTTTTATTATAAGGTCTTTTATTTGATACACTTTTTTCAACGGAAAAGTTGAAAAAAGTACTCCAAGTTTAGATTATAGTACATGAGTGAATTATCCTTTTTTATTTTTCAGAACGACTAAACTGAAAATTATGATAATTTGTTTTTTTTTTCGTTCTCCACGTGATAAGAAAAACTTTAATTAGACTACTGGAGTCTCTATGTAACATGAGTCTTTATGTAAAGAAATAAGACTCGTCACTTCTTGCTGTTGGGCGCTAAAAAATAGAAAGAGATTGATGCCTATCCGAGTTCTCTATTTTCCAGGATTTGAATAAAAGAATGATAAATCATAATTACTATATCAATTGAATTCTTTTAGTATGCATTATTTTAAAAATTGTTGTTTTTTTGTTTTGTATTTAAAATGGATATTTGTCTGCAATAGTAGTAGTTAAATAATAGTTGCGTGCATTCAAATAGATTATAAACGAAATAAATGATTTGTCAACTACGTTCTATGTTTTCCTTTTAATAAAGTCACGAAACTCTTGAAATTGTTTTTAAATTTTTACTCCGAACATCAAAATTAGCGAAGTGAATATATGTTCCATATAATTATTGAAATAGAAATGTGTAATTAGTAAAAAAAACATATAAAAGACACAAACACCATCTTTCATGGTGCAAATTTATCTTTCAATGCAACTTTACGCTGAATTCGCATCTTAAACAATTAAAATCAGGCAATGATACATTTTGACGCCTTGATTTGGTGTCATTTTGTAGTTGGTTAGGATAATTATTTTTTTTTAAATTGTACGACTGTAGTGGAATCTGAATGGGATGTTGTTGTTTAAAATTTCTGTTATCTTATCTCTGTTATTTTCTCTCTCACAATGAGTCTCATTATAAATCAAAATTAATTGAAATCCAGTATCAGAGATAGAATAATAGAGATAATAGAAAATTTGGATAACAGCGAATTTCCACGTGATTTGAAGACGGATAATGTGGCAAAGAATTTCGCTCAATTGGTTACAAATCTTTTTGGATGTACTCGTTTAGTGGCAAATATGTTTTTGAGTTTTGCAAATATTATTTGAAATGGCCAGGACAAGTGGACAACCAAGAATACGGAAAAGTGGACAAATTTTGAAAGTATAATTTGGCAAAGATCAAAATTCCGTTCCCCTGATGCTTCGTTATTCGTTATGTTGTGTAATTATTTATTCTAAAAAAAAAGATATTTACAGTATCAATATTGAAAAGAATGATGAAAGAATTTTTAATCTCTATCGCGCAACATCATACAAAATTTATCATGGTTCGAATTATGAAAAAATCTTAATAATTAATATGTTGCGCGACAGAGAATGAAGATTATTGTAAAAACGTACCATATATACAATGAGGATCATATCTGTGATTTACTAATAATATTGACAGATTCAATTCATTATTACTTGCGAGTTGCAATATTTAATGAAAAAAAGAAGAAATTTGGTTTCCCTCGAAAAGATAATATTTAACGAAAAAAGAACAAATTTGATTTCCCTCGAAAAGATTTTATCTCGTTTCAACCCATTCGACTTTGGTGATGGTGTAGAATTTTGTATCCTCTAGATTACTCTACGTCCATGAAATAACCGTTTATACGTCCATGGTGTAGAATCTCGTTTCAACTGTTCGTGGTCACGACTCACGACAGTGATAATTTTAAGTTCACGGAATGATTTATAACGGATGCTTCACGAGTGTGAATTTGTTGGTGTATGGTTTAGCCCACTGGTCCCTGTCCCTTTAGCTAACAAAATACAGAAACTGCAGGGGTCAAAGGCTTAAAGATTAATGCGGCGCGCAGCCCAAAGGCTGGCCTTTTTGGTTTTCACTTGCAATCTCTTTGCTGCGCCGGTTCTTTCTTTTTGTTTTTGTTGAGAAAATTTCCGTTGGCTTTGATTAAACATGGTTCATTACTAATATACCACGGTTCTTGGTTGAAATCTTCTGACCTTTTTGTCTTGAAAGGAAACAAATCCACGCGGTTTCTACAGCCATGCTCCGAATCTTTCTATCTGACAGCTTCACCAAATTTAGTCCTCCCATAAAATTCTCCGTGCTTAATGTATATATATTATCTATAGCTATACTATAGGATCCATTTTGTTATGATATTTTTTTTATCATACCCAATTTACCCTTTAATTAGACGGAATATATCTATTTTCAGTTGATCAAACGTATATAATTACGTCCATTGATCCTCTGTTTCTCTCAATTTGTTTCCCATTTATACTATTATTTTCATTTATACATATGATTTACAAATTAGAATACTCAATATCTTTCTATTTATGTTATGATATCAAAATTTGATTTAAGACTTAAGGTATGCGCTATGATTAGCAACCTTATACATATTTAGTAAGAAATTAATGGTGATAATATATGCTATAATAATTTACTTTTCTTACCATAAACACTATGAATTATTAACTCATATTGTGCAAAAAATCTCATCCAAAATTAAATCCGATTTTTATTATAGGTTTTTCTAGGTAAATTTATCATTTAATATTAAATCAATGTGAATTTTTTTATTTTGTAATGTTTTCATCTTTAAATAAAAGAGTCTGCTGCAACGCGCGGGTATATTGCTAATTATTATTAGTGAGGCTATGGTGTTTTATAAAGTATAAATTTTTTCATACTTTATATTAGTATCTCAAATTTAAAAGTTAAAATGGCTAATTTAAATCGTTGAATATGTTTTTCTTATTGAAATAATTTTAGAGATCAAATTTTATATATTTTTAAAAAATTTTGCTATTTTTTAGATTGTTACAAAATTTGTTGATCTAATGATTTCTGCATCATCCAAAACTAATGATTTTGTACCCATTTAAAAATAATAAAAAATTTAAAAAATATATAAAATTTAATCTCGAAAGATATTTCAATAAAAATATCACGTTCAACGGTTTGAATCAGTCGTTTGGACTTTCAAATTCGAGATACAAATGCGAAGTACAAAATATTTTATTCTTCGTGAAGCACCATAGCCTCTGTCTTATTATTATATCTTAATTTCGTCAGTTCAATCTGATAACAACCATTTCAATACATAGGAAAATAAATTGGCAATTTTATCATTATTTTCAGTATTTTTTAAATTAGTTTATATTTTTAGCTTATAGTATTCTCCTTAATCTATGTGGGAAGGTATAGAACTACCAAAGATCTTCAAGACTAACATAAAAAAAAATCAAGAGGTGAATCCAATAAGAATGTACGAAGGTCAACTATTTTTTTTAGGTAAGCAGTTAAGTGTCCATTTTAATTTTTTTAACAAAGTAAAGCATCCAGGGGCTTGAAACTCCATCCTTTAAAAAACAACACAAGTTTTTGACCACTAAAATTTGTAAATATTCCCATAATTGGCTCAAAAATATTAATTGACGACTAGCCCAGTTCATCTATAAAAAATATTTTCTGAATATATAAGGACACGCTAAAATCACACGTATAAAACAACTTCACATAAGAACATACGGTCACTCCTTGCTGTTCGTGTCCAAAAAAAAAATAGAAAGAATTAAAAACGCAACAGAGCGAACAAAAAAAAAAAAAAATAAAAATTTATTTCCCAAAACGATACAAAAATACTAAAGATTGGTGATGGATGCGCTAAAAAAGATTTTAGACCCATAAGTCTTATACATTTAATGCAAAAATGCTTCTCCAAATTACTTGCAAATAGGCTGCAATTGGTGATGGATGCGCTAATTCATCCTCGCAAACGGGTTTCCTAAAGAAAAGACATAAAATAAGGATTTTTATATGTGCAAGAGTTAGTCACCATGGCTATAAAGGATTTAGCAAGGATAGCGTTGTTCAAGGCTCACGAGGTTTTTGACACTTTATCTTAGAATTTTTTGAAGAAAATTTTAGAGGCAAAATAATTCCCACAAAACTGGATAATGTGGATAATGCAAGCAGTGCTGCTGAAAAATTCATAAGTGGTTATAAACTCAGTGACATGAAGAAAAATTAAACTAAAAAGAGGAGTAAAGCAAGGTGACCCTCTATCACCATATTTATTCATTTTAGCGTGGATTTCTTATCAGTGTGGATTGAAGTACTAGCACAACAATAAGTGATTCAGAGGCCATTCCCAGAGTGCAAGCAATGTCTGCTATATGCGGATGATACGTTGTTCATCATCAAACCGGAGGAACAGCATATGAGACTACTCAAAATGTTCATCGACATATATGGGGAATTTATCAGAGTTAAGTGTCAATCTGCACAAATCAGAGGTATTGATCATGACGGCTGAGCAATATGAGACCCAACAATTGATGCAAATAATGGAATGTAGAGCTTCAACATTCCCAATAAAATATTTGGGCTTACCACTCTCAAATAAAAAATTGGCAAAAGAACATTACATGGATTTAATACGAAAGTTCAGAGCCAAGCTTCCAGGATGGAAGACAACTTTGCTATCCCCAGGAGGAAGACTCGCTCTTCTTAATTCATCATTAACCTCAATGCTAATTTTCTACATGTCCACTTTCTTGCTACCTAAGTGGGTCATAAAGAAAATCGACAAAATCAGGAGGAATTTTCTGTGGCATGGACATAAAGATCAAGGCACAGGTAAACATATGAACCCGGTGAATTGAGACATAGTCACAAAACCGAAAAACATGGGGGTGGGTGTAATAGATCTCAAAGTGTTCAATCAAGCACTCATGGCTAAGCAGATGTGGAATTGACTCAGTAAGCCGAATTGGCCACTTCACTCTCTGATTAACCAGCCGAATCACATCAGGCCATGGCTGCAACTTCGAACAACTCAGTTTTGGAGCGGCCTCAAAAGCATGAAGTCATTCTTTACAGCCTCAACGACGATGCAAGTTAATAGTGGAGCAAGCGTAAGGTTCTGGGTGGATTGGTGGAATGATCAAAGCTTTATTACTATGTTTGAAGCACTACACACTTACACAACACAACCAGAAATTTTTGTAGCAGAGGCCATGAACAGTAAACAATGGGAATTACATATCAGACACCCATTATCATTACAAGCACAAAGTCAATTGTAGCAAATGACACAAATTTTGGCGCAAATGCAATTAACCGAGGGACAAACACATGAAATTTCATGGAAATGGACAACAACATAGGGGAGTTTACGGTAAGGTCATACAACATAGCGTTTAAAGAAGGAGCTTCCATTGCTTGCTGTTTTGCTAGCATATGGAAGCTAAACCTACCCACAAGAGTTGCTATATTTCAGTGGTTGTTGTTGAAGAATAAACTATTTACAATTGACAATCTGATCAGAAGAGGTTGGTCGATAGTAAACATGTGTTATCTCTATCGGCAACAAGGGGAAAGTGCAAAGCACATGTTTCAACAATGTCAATATAAAAGGTAAGTACTGCAACTTCTCTTATAGAGGAATGAATGTCAAATATCTTATTCAGGAAGCCTTCCGAGAGGGAGATTATGAAAGGGTTATACAAGACCAAGGCAACAAAAATGCAAAAGGATGATGGTGAAGTTCAACTTCATTATATGGAGAGAGATGTGCCAGGATTTTTCAAGAGAGTACAAAACAGCATTGCAGCTACAAAATGAAGTGTGTGCAGAATATGGAAATTAGTTTGTATAATGGAATGCAAACTAAGCAACACCCTCAAGCAACTCCAGTTACTACTAAAAGCAATCTCGAGCTACAGTTGCAAATTTTCATTTTCATCAATTCATTCTGAGAAGAAGAGACAATGCAGAGATACTGGCAAGATAACCTAGAAAACAACCGGATGGATGGATTATAATTATTACATCTTAATATAGCAGATTGCAATCCTTTACATTCTTTGCAGACTTCAATCTCTTATATTCTTTACTCTATTATTTTCTTTTACTTTGTAACTCAGGTCATACTTTATGACCACAATAAATAAAATTTGAAGGTCAGACATTCATCTTTTCATCAAAAAAAAATTTTTTTCCCAAAACGATACTAGTTTCGTATTATCGCATTAGCATTTTCTAATGTAACCGAGCTTTCATGGGCTTTGCTATGCGGATATTTAATGGCAGAGAGACAATGGCCCAAGTCAAAACAACTTAAGCGTGTAAACATGGATGTAACATTAAAACATTAAAGATGTTTGGAAAAGAACGGCATGAACCAGAAAGCAACACTTTTCTTGCGCTATTCTTAGAATAATAATATTAATATTTCCAAACTAAATTCAATTCAAACACCTCAACCAATTACAACGAACTCCTACTCAAGATTAAACACTAACACTACCCCTCAACCAATTACATCACTCAATTAAACATTTGGGATTCATAACTGCATCTATCCGACCGTATATGATTTCTGCTTCCTTGGCAAAACACTGATTCCATCCAGGTGTCATCAGATCCGGCCGCTCTTGCCACATCAAACATTCAGATCATACCCTTCAAATAAACATTATGAATTAAATTCAAATCATTTAAAAGCTACTCGTTGAGACTTTAGAGCCTGAGAGAGAGGCCCTCTCTACTTATAAAGGAACAATCAAATCAAATAATTTGGTACCAGCAGAGAGCCTCTGAGTCTGAGAAACGCGTTTTCTGGTGCGCAATTATAGTCACTCAATCAGTGGATGTACTGGATGTGCCTCTTTAGCGTACATAACCTGACAAAATCCCATATTCCTACTCAGCTTCAGTTCGTATATTTCAGGTCCTAATTTTACTATTTTGAACATTTACAGTGCTATAAACCGAAATTCCTTATTATTTATTCTATGCATCAATTAGAGAAGTAATTAAACCGTATGAACTGAGACGTGACAAACACAGCACAAAACTTCTCTCTCCCCCCTCTGTCTCCAGAGGAGACAGAATTGTTCTGTAAAACCTCCTAATTCCTCATTGCCACAAAAAGAAAAGGGCAAACTCAAACCGCTAGCTTTCAATCATCCCTTAAATTTCCTCCAAACAAATTAAACCAAATATCTACTAGACCCATATCCACATTTCCCCCTTTATTGAAGAAAAATATCGTATATCTTACTTCCTAGAGTCTCTCCACGGTTGCCATCAAGCCCTTTGGGTTACATGCAAAAAATGACCTACAAGACCGAGCTCAAGCGTGTCTTCCAAATGTTTGATAGAGATGGGGATGGAAGCATTACAAAGAAAGAACTTTTCGATTCTCTTCAGAATCTCGGCATCCACATTCCCGAGGATGAACTCACGACAATGATCGACAAGATTGACATCAACGGTGGGTGCATCAACATTGATGAGTTCGGTAGATTGTACACAACGATCATGGACGAGCAGCAGAATGAGGAGGAGGACATAATGGAGGCATTTAAGGTGTTCACCAAAACGGAGATGGGTTCATTACAGTAGAGGAGTTGCGGTCGGTGCTGGATTCTCTGGGATTGAAGGGACAAACGCTTGAGGATTGCAAGTAGATGATCAGCAAGGTCGATAAAGACGACGATGGAATGGTGAATTTCAAGGAGTTCAAACATATGATGCGTGGTGGCGGATTTTTGGCATTGGGTTAAGAGAATTAATTGCTTGTTTTGAAAATGGTATTTCTGTTTGTTTTAGCTTGTTTGTTTAGGAAAAAATAGGATCTCATTAGGAAAAAGTTTCAATCTCAGGGAAGTCTTGTTCAGCAGACACATGATATTTATTCACGGGCTTGACTTATCTTGTTCATTAAAAAAATTTATGGCAAGATTATCTTCATTATGAACCCTGATTTGTGAAATACTGGAATTGAGTAATTAGACCAGATTAATGGCTTGTATTGGTAATGATAATGAGAGAATCTCTACTTTTGTGCAATGTTATATTATCATCCTCATCAGTTTTTTCCTTTTACAACAATAACAACAACGTCTTTAATCTCAAACATATTAGAGTAAACTATAAATAAATTCCAATTTAAAAAGGGTCCACTTAACAATGGTTATTTTGACAATCTTGATAATGGACTCTTAAATAAAATATAAAAAAATCTTAAAAAAATAAAAAAATTATAGATGTGTTCTTCTATTTATAGATTGATGGTCATTCAAGTTTCATATAATTTTATTATCGTTTGATACTTCATAAAAAACCGTTAAATAAGAACTGTTGTAAATTATATAAAATTTTGATAATATTTGACGAAGTATCAAACGATAATGAAATTGCATGAAATTTAAATCACCATCAATCTATAAATAGATGAACATATTTATAAATTTTTCTATTTTTATGATTTTTCATATTTATTTCAAGATTCATTGTCAAAATAATTCATTGTCAAGTGTTCCCCACCCATTTAAAAGTATGGAGACCAAAAATTTCAAATATAAAAAAATCATTGACAGTAATAATGATGATGATGATGAGAATAAAAAAAATGATAATGAGAATTTTTTTCCTGTTCTTTCCTTTTTCTATTTTTCAATTTTTTCATGTTCTTTGGAATTAATTTGATAGTTAGCATTTGTTCTTCTATGCGTTGAGGCTAATAATTTGTCTTTTACATATTTTGAAGATTATATACTTTTGAGTTTTGAGCTGAACGTAGAAAAAGATTTTTTTAAAAAGTAGAGAAGATATTGCATATTACGCTGGGGCTTTTTTTAAACTACAAAAATTACATAATTTATGTTATTTGGTTCATCTGTCCACATACTTCAATCGTTTTCCTAATTTCATATTTTAGTTACTAGTCACATTATCATTATCAGACGGATGGCTCACCGGCCCACTTATATCAGCGGAAGCATACATTGCATTTGGGTTTTCTTTCTTTTACTTAATTTCTTGTACTATAGTCTATAAATATTGTTATTTCGTTTATCTAGCTTGCATGTTTTTTTTTGTTTTCTAAGAGATAATCAACGGTATAAAAAAGGGCATAGGTATTTACATAGTTATACAAAGATATTCTAAAAGCAAATTGAATGTGAAGAAAAAGGAAAATCAAGAGTCCCCAATGTAATATTTCTAGATAAATTAACAGATTTTTTTTTTAAAATACCTCAGAAAATTGGAAATGCATAGACATGTTATTAATGTCGATTTTAATTAGTCCAACCATTTGAAGAACAAAATTTCAATTAAGAAAATGGAAAAAGTACTTACAGAACATTAAAAATCTTAATTGATTGAAAGAGGGACACGTGGCCGTACTTTAGTTGTGCAACACTCTTTTTTTCTGTTGTTAATTATTATATTCGACGATGTGAAAGCCACATTCTGTTCTTTCAGGAGTCAAAATTTTTTTTAATTTGGACAATTCTAATTATTTAAAATAATAAACTAAAATTTTATACCGGGTAATAGGTGGAATTTCACTTTATAAAAAATCTGTGCTAATGTTCCGCATCGAATTTCCCAGAGAATAATAAATTTGAAACTTCAACCTGAGTAACGGAAAAAAAAAAGGGGACTATTTGGTCCTTGAATTAAAAAAAAAATTTAAGTTAGTTTGTGAACTTTTAACTGTATCAAGATATTTTTTAAAAACACTAAATTAGTCTTTAAACTATTTCATAAAAATAAGTCGATCTTTAAATTTTAAAGTATATCAAAAATTTCCTTGTGATTTCAATACAAGAATTAATTTGATCCCTAAACTTCTAAAAAAATTCTAAATTGATTCTTGAATTTTAAATTAATATTTTTTTTTTATCGAGTGACAGGTCAGGTTTTGGATCAATTGGTATCAAATTTTTTTGGATCTTGGGTCGATTGAAATTATCCGACCCCTCCAAACTCGAATCTGACCCGACTTCTAAAAAGGTCAAACTGATTCGGTCCGATTCGGACTTGAACCGAGATTAAATGACCTGCAATTCAATTGAAATCAATCTAAGATTTGAAAAAATTAACATATAAATTTACTCGATTCTGACCTGACCCAATTCTTCTAGAAGATCAAATTGACCCGACCTGACCAGCCTGAACCCAAGCCGGACCCAACTTGACCTGTCACACGATATCAAGTCAGTTTTAGATAGAGTTGGCAATCAGACGGGTTGTGTTCGAACTGACTTCTTAAGAAGTTGAGTCGACTTCAAGTCTAGACAGATAGGATAATATTGATTGACCCGAGATTCGAAAAAATTGATACTGACCGATCCAAAATCGGACCTGTCACCTGACAAAAAATATTATTAATTTAACGTTTAAGAACTAATTTAGATTTTTTTTTTTGAAAATTCAGGAAACAAATTAATTCTTATATTGAAAGTTTAAGGATTTATTTGATGTATTTTAAAGTTTTAAGGTTCAATTTAGTTTTTATAAAGCAATTTAAAAACTAATTTGTTATTTTTTAAAAAGTTCAAAGACCAACTTATTTTTTTATTAGAAGTTCAAGTATTATATAGTGAATTATCCAAAAAAAAAAAAAGATGAAATTAGCCCCAAGGGACTAAGGAAGTGCTTGACATCTTCGTTTTATTCTAAATTTCTAACTAATAAATAATTTTCAAGAAGAAATATTTTAAGAAAAGAAAACCACTACAAGAATTGAGTGAAATCTGTCAAAAGTTCTAAACAAGATTTTCATATATACTCTCTGATTTTTCTCCCTTCTAATCTTCTTCAAGAAGATTTGAATTTTTTTTTACTTTTTATTACAAATGCCACAGATCATGTCAATCTTTAATAATTATGTTATTCTCTCTAATTATGAATCCCGTTTTGTTTATATTTTTTTTAGCAAACCACTAGAATATAGTACCAAAGAAATTAATGCTACCAATTGCATTATAGTAATGCACTTTCTTACTGTTGAAATTTTAAATTTGGAATCCTCCTATATCTTATTCTTTCACTCGGGGCAATTTACTATTCGGATTTTATTTAATTGTTTTGTAACCCCTTGATGTTATTTAATACAAAAATGCTCGCAGGCTCTTCGCCAACCTTCAAGACAACGGAAAAAATAACAAAATATTAAGCCTCAGCATGAAGCAAATTTTAGATAGAAACACACGAACCTTATAATACAGTACGGAAATCTCAAAGTTTTGGATATGTTTGCTTATACTGGCAAGTGCTCGAATACTGCTAGTATTAGGAATATATCTGATCACGCATACTAAACACAGTAACCACAAAGCTACACAGCCAGCGATGTATCGCTAATTAACCGAGATCAGGGACAACGAAGAACTCTTCATCATCAGAAGCAATTTCAATTCTCGGCTTCTTGAAAGTTGCTCCTGATTTGTGAGGCTTGTATGAAGATGCAAAAGAGTTATTATTGTGGTAATGCGGGACCCGCAGCTCAGGTACCTCAGCTGCAGTGGGTGAGCCCTTTGTTGGAGTCTGTTGCTCTTGCAGGAGACCAATGTCTGAAAACCAGTCTAGTTCGCCGAAACCAAGAGGAGAACCCTTCTGATACTATGTTTAGAAAATAAAATGAAAACTTAAAATTGTGCATGCATATAAAATCTGCCTGGTAAGAGAATTTTTAGTGATTTAGCAAATCAAAACTTGCAAAACATAGCAAGAGTTCAGTTTCTTTCTTTTCACATCTAGTTGTCCTTGGAACTAACTAGTATTATTATGGGCTTCTTCAAAAACCACAATTCAATTTTGACTAACCTTGTCACTTGACTCATAGTCAGAGAGCTGAAGAAACTCATCAACCGGCCAAGATGGTACAAATGCTGATGCCACCTCTGGTACTGGTGTGAACTTGGACTCCATGATTGGAGGGTGGCTCTTAGGTGGCTCTGCTTTGTTGCCCCCAACAGAGTCCTTGACACATTCAAGTCCGACACAGATGCCGGTTGCGAGGTAGCGCTGGTGGTCCCCTGAGAGTGAACCAGGAACATGAATTGGCTCATCACAATCCCGGCAAAAAAGCGCCCTATCCTCTACACAGAAGATGAAGGCCGGTTTCTCCTAGAATCAGTGAGAAAAAGATTAAGCTTACATGTTATTCATATGGAACTGTCAATATTAAATAGTAAATTGTATATTTACGCTTTTTTCTTTTTTACTTTCTTATTTTTTGGGGAAGAATCCACAGAAGTAATTGATGACAGCTTACTGAACAAAGATGGGGCAAGGATAATCTGTGATCACTCTGTTGGTACAGTGGCGGACTATCTGTAATGTTTTCGACACGTGCCCCCCTGGAAAATTTTTTTGCCCCCCCCTAATTGTCTGATTATTTTTATTGAGAAAAAAATATTTAATACCGTGCATAATGAAATAATTATGCAAAGATATCAAAATATAAAGCTCCTTAGTCGAAAACTTTCTTCATCAACTTGATTAATTATTTTGAGCTTTATTTTATTGTTATTTTAATATATAAAATGTTATTATTTAATAAAAAATTTATTAATTAAGTATACATATTAAATTATTAATTTTTTTTATTTAGTACCCGATTAGTTAATGGATTTGAACCCGATTGTTGATCCGCTGTGTACCAAATTGTTGGCTATGTGATACTGAATATTAACACTGAGACTTGTGTCCTTCAGCCCGATATTGGACCGAGTAATGGTGTATACCACCTGTTAAACTCAATACTGAAACATATGGGTGTCAAAGCATCAGGCTTGGTACTGGTACATACCACCTGATAAAACACAGTGGTGAAAAAAATTGGGTGCCAAACAGTCAGACCTGGCAGTCTGGTACTATTTAGTCGATACAAAACCTGGTAAAATACGGTGTGAAATAAACAGGTGCCAACTGCCAACCAAGACTGGCAACATCTACATACTACATAGTACATACAGGTAATTAGGTACAGTATGGATGAGATCATGAGAGTGAACTTAAATTGTGTGCTGTAACACCTTTCTACTTTTCGAAATACACTTCGTAATCTATTTGGTATTTTTTTTTTCTTTTGACGTAAATCTATTTGGTATTTGAACCTAGAACTTTTCGCTCTTCACAAATTACCCTACCCTGGAACTCTTGGTTATTTATTCATCCATGCAATCGCCATGTCAGCAGATCTGAGGCTCCTCCCAAATTTCAAGATCTGTTAAAATGTAATCTATCGGCCATATCGCTCCTTAGGCCCTCAATCCATATTCCCATGCACGGGTTCAGGTAAGTACAATCCAAATATGGCATGTATGAACTCACCTGACAGATGTCGCATCGAGGGAGCTTGTTAGGGAGGCTTTCAAGGAGCAACCTCTGATGCTTGCTCGCAAGTTTATTCGCCGCGTGCACCTCCACGTCGCAACTCGCGCACAGCGCCGCCTCGTCGGCGCAGCATATCAGCGTCGCCGGCGCCTTCTCGCACACATCACACTGGATCTTCATATTTCTTCTTCTTCTTCTTCTTCTCTCTTCTCCTTCTCAGACAGAGGAAGTTGCAATTGTTTAGAATGAGAAAACTTATAGGGTAACAAAAGAGACAAATGTCGACAAGCGAGGTGATTGGTGGGAAGATGGCTTTGTTTTTGTGAAGTAGAGATTAAAGGATAAAAGTTGAACCGCCTAAATAGCTCCTCTCCTCTACAATCCATCTTCAAAAATGTTTTATTTATTTTTAAAAATGAAGAATTGATAACTAATTCAACCGTTCAATCAATGAATATTAAGTAACATAATATATATAAAGAAATTTCAAAACCATCGTTTGAATATGAATCCTTGGCGTGTGTATATATACTTTAGCATGAGCTACTTTTTAGAATAATAAATAGTAGTTAAACTTTTATTAACAAAAATAACTTTTTATTACCATATATTTCGAAAGAGAGACGAACCTAGGTGATAAGGGTCAACTGATCCCTTAGATTTTGGAGAAAAATATTTTTGGATTAAATTTTTTATTAATCTGATCCCCTTAAGTTTAGTTCCTAGTTCCCTTAAATTACTTTCATTGAGAAAAAAATATTTGATATCATAAATAATGAAAGAATTATGCAAATTTTTAAAATATGAAGTCTCGTAGAGAAAACAAATTTCATCGAATTAATTATTTATTATTTTGAGTTTTATTTTATTATTATTTTTAATATATAAAGAATAGTTTTTGATAGTTTTTTCTTCAGGAATGTATGCTAAATTGTTGATTTTTTTAATTTAATATATGATTGGTTAATGAGTTTGAACTCGATAAATTATTATAATCCGATTAATGGGCCACTACCAAAATCTTACATCTACTTCAGTTGTGAAGTATAAAATTCAGTCTATATCAAATCAAATCATGATATCTTCTTTTAATTATTAGGTCAGATGGATGAGAGAATAAAAAAATAAAATAAACTAAAATATAATTTTTAATTTTTAATATTTAATATTTAAATATTGCAAAAATCAAGATATATTTAATATGATAGCTTTACAGTTAATGATTGATATCATTTAATTTTATATTTATAGATTACATGTCAATCGTAAACAAACACATATGTCATCTAAATTTGTTAACTATGCTACAACTACAAGTGGGAGCATCATATCATTAAATATTCAATATAATTTTTATTTCTTAGTGCTTTGAATAAAGGGTATGTATCAATTTAGTTGTCATACAACTAATACAAATTCTTCAATTATATTAATATTATATATTATGATAAAATAAATGAAATTAATTTTCCTCATATTCGAAAGTATATTATCTAATAAATGCAATATATTAACATTAAATATAATTAAATATGAACATTTGTAACAGGTAAATTCTTCTTTTAATAAAAAACTTTTTGGAAGAATTATTTTTGTTTCTTTTTTCACTAATTTCTTACTTTTTACTATCTTTGCTTTTGAACTAAATCCTTTTTGTATCAAATATTAATGAATTACAAATGAAATATATACCCTATACTGGCGAAATTAATTAATTAAAGATAAATATATATATATATATATATATATATATATATATATATATATATATATATATATCATTTGAGAGTAACGATTGCAGAGGAATGCGAAGAAACAGTAAATCGTCGGATTCTCTGCAGTCTGCACCTAGGCGATGATATTTATTGTTTGAGGGGGTGCAGGAGCTAAGTGGGTCCCAGTCTCCAAGAAACTCGTGGCTGTAGATGAAGGCAGGCTGAGGCAGCTTGTGGCTGTCCTTAGTTGCATCAACAACTGTTTATCTTCTCAGGCGACCAAGTCATGGGAGATCTTTTCATTTACAATGTTCTAGGAAAAAAAAAAAGAGTATTGGACTGTCAATGTGGACTTTCTACCTGTACAAGAATTTATTATTTCTTATTTGTAAATTTTACTGTCCTTTATTTTTTGAGGTGAAAATTTGTGTGTTTTTTCATTTGAAAAAAAGGTTCAACGCTTCTGCTTTATTTGGTCATTCGGCGATTTTATTTTCCTGATTTAGACCTTGGACTGAAAGCTTCAATTCAATTTATCGTAAAGACCAAAGAGGATACGCATTCTAATTGCAAATATCTTGATGTCAAATTGGAGATTTTTTTTAGAAAATAAAGGTTTGACATTAATTAAGTTACAATTAAAATTGTCGAAGTGACGAAACATAAGATCTTTCACAATTACATACATACGACGCTCCAATATTACTCACTTTTATTAAAAGAAAATATATCGCCCTTGGACTCGGGAATATCCAATAACAGGAGATATTCATAAACTTTTATGTATATCTTTTTAAAGAATTTTTTTCAAATTACAAAATAAAATTGCAGTGTACTATTCATTTTTTTAATTAAAACTTTATCAATTTTGGATCGTTTTGAAAAACATTAAATTTTTTTATCAAATAAATAAAAAATTTAATGATGAATAATATTATGGTCAATAACCAAATTAAATGAAGTTAACACAAGTTTATTTTAAAAATCGAGAATGTATATTTTTATTTTAAATTAAATAATATTCTTCAACTTATCAAGTAAATATGTCTTAAAATTATAAATTAAACGTACCCTTGAATTATTCATTATATTTTATAAAATAGAGCTGGTATGTTCTGGGTTTCTTCCACTCGGATCAACACATCACCAGTTGACTCAAAACGAGCTAAAGATAAAAGATGCGAAAAGCTTTGAACTTTGAGGCTCACAATGCATGACAAAATAATTAAATAGTGCCTCAAGATGACAAGATCGAATAACTTTTTTTTTTATAATATATACTCCTCTGGATGGACTGTTTGAGAACAGAAGCTCGGATGGATCTTTCGCCAAAAGAAAGTTGATAATTGCTAATTGTTTGGTCAAGGTTCAGCCACACCTTACCTGTGCTTAATTTAATCAGTTGTTGCTGTAATTGGGGAAAACCTTGACCCAATATTGGATGCAAAGAAATGTTCCCTGTTCTTTGATTTTCGCGCTTGTTACTTTGGTATCTCTGTCTCATCTCATTAGTTATTTTCCTATTAGCTTCCATATTAGGCCGCATGGATGGTAACCGTGTTGATTTCTTCTTTTCACATTCCTTTCTTAGAAAGTTAGATTAGAATCACAGAATCAGAAGGCAAGTGGGCTTGCTTTTTTGTGGGCCTCATGAGTAATGACAAAGAAAATCTCGGATTTAGACGGAGGAAACGTTGTGTGGATATCTGTTATCCGTGGAAGAGGTGCATTAATTAGCATTTATTGCCTCCCTATGCTCTCCACTCCACATGATGAGATGACGACATTATCTCGCAACCTTGCTTTTCGATACAATGACTGGGTCTGTAGTCCACATCCTCTGCAACGCGTCAAGTGCTGCACGCATCCGTGAGCCGTTAGATTCATGGAGTTTCTTTTGAGATTGACGAAGCACGCATCTCAATACGAATCAGACGGTTCTTATAATGTGTTGCAAGATGCCGCGCGTTAGGTGATGCGAATTCACAAAGATATGAACCGGACATGAAGTGTTGCATTGCGTATTTGCATGGATATAGTTTCTTGTTCCTTCATCCATGGAATGATAATTTATTGTATTGATGGGTGCTGTGTGCTTGTATAGTTGTATCGTGTGGTGCTCGGAGCTTCGTAGTTCTGCATTTATTTTTTTAGATCAAACCCTCCAGGTTAATTAGTGGTCTCATTTTTTTTCTGGACCGTTTTGGTTGTTGCAAATATATGAACTTGTCATTTAAAGCTCCAATGATCGGGGATTCGGGGTTTACAATTACTGTCGAGTAGAATTAATTATGACAAGTGACGTGTTGAAGAGTCCTAATTTACATCCAAGAAAATGTACATTCAAGTTTATGTTACATTTGACTTAAACTTCATAAAAATAGAAAAAATAAAATTATTATCTCTAGTTTGAAGCATCGTTACATAGAGATAAATTCAGTACGTTCAAATTTTAAATAATAATAATAACAATTATTATTATTATTATTATTATTATTATTATTATTGTTGTTGTTGTTGTTGTTGTTGTTGTTGTTGTTGTTGTTGTTATTATTATCTATTTGACCTTTTGTGATGACTCTGATTGAATTCATTTCTAATCTATCCCAATTCATTTGGGACTAAACGTTTTATTGTTGTATAATTATTGCAAGTTTTCTAAGGAATATATTTTTGTGCAAAGGCCAAAGGGTGAGTTGTGTATTTCTAAAATGGGTGGTGATATCGTGCCTCTTTATGGTCCCTTTATTTTCTCACTATCACTCACATACGGGACACACGCCCATATATTTTTTAGGAACTCTTTTTTTGAAAGTGGTTGAGGCCGTTGGAGGCATTAGATTTGGGGCATCCTATATTTTTCGCTCTAGATATACTTGTTATGTTTGCCAAGCTATGCCAAGGGATCTAAGACTCTTCAGTGAACAGATTCAATACGTATCGAATGAAAAAAAAATGGTCGTACAATATAAATTCAAATACGTATTGATATTGTCCAATATTTGAGTAATCTGAAAACGCATTGGGCAATAATAAAGTTAGCAATATGATACAGAAGATGTTATTGAAATGTGGATACAAAAGATACAAAATTTGACTAAACTGAAATATAATTTTAATATATTAGAGTTAATATTTTAATATTATGTATATCATAAAGATTAGAGAACATAATTAATTTTATTATGTATTTGTATTAATCTTTCATCGCTACTCGCGTCATAACAGTTCGAGAATACGGTGTTTATAATATAAATATGAGATATCATTCCAAATAACTTTATATCAAATGATGATTTTTTGTGTTGAAACGAGACTACAAATGATACAAAATTTAAATAAACTAAAATTTAGTTTTAATGTATTTATATTAATCTCATAAAGATTAGATAACATAATGATTATAATATAAATAAATAGGAGATATCATTTAAAATAACTTTATAGATTATGGTGATTTTATGTGTTGAAATGAGACTCAAATGATACAAAACTCGAATAACTGTTCGAGCATGAAAATGTTATTTGAATACAATTTTTAGTGCATTTATATTCATCTTTGTACGTAATTCATATCCTAACTGTTTGAGCATGAAAATGTTATATATAAACCAATATAATACATCATTTGAAATATCTTTGTGTATTTTAGTGATTTTATGTGTTGAAATGAGATTATAAATAATATAAACTCAAATAAAATAAAATAGTATTTTAATACATTCATTAACATCTTTCAACGTTATTTGTGTAATAAAATTCAAAAATATAATGATTATAATATAGACGAATAGAAAAAATCATTCAAAAATAATATGATGTATTTTGTTGATTTTATGTATTGAAATAAGACTATAAATGATAGAAAATCTTAATAAACTAATAAAAAATATATATTTTTTAATGTATTTGTATTCATTTTTGTTCATAATTCATGTCATAACTGCTCGATAATGAAAAAAATTATAATATAAATTCATAGAATATAATTTAAAATGATTTTATATATTTTGATAATTTTATATATTAAAATTAAACTATAAATGATACAAACTCAAGTAAACTTAAACTGAAACACAGTTTTTAATTGATTTGTGTTAATCATTCAACATTATCCGTATCATAAAAGTTTGAAAATATGATGATTATAATATAAACAAATAGAATATATAATTTCAAATAGAATTGTGTATTTTGATGATTTTAGATGTTAAAATGAAACTATAAATGATATAAAACTCGAATAAACTAACAAAAAAGTATCATTTATAATGCATTTACATTCATCTTTGTGCACAATTCATATCATAATGGCTTGAGTACACAACGATGATAATACAAACCATAGAAAATATAATTCAAAATATTTTTGAGTCTTTTGATAATTTTACGAGTTAAATGAGACTACAAAAAATATACAAAACTTAAATAAACTTAAATACTATTTTTATGCATTTGTGTTAATCTTTCAACTTCATTCGTGTCATAAAGGTTTGATAACATAATGATTATAATATATACGAATATGAAACATCACTCAAAATAATTTTCTGCATTATGGTGTGTTGTACTTTATAATTTTTTTATTTTGTTATTTTGCAAAATATATTTGAATTTAATAAGTTTCTTTGAAATATTTGTAGGATCTTATTAAAGCTTCAAGGAATATAAGTACTAATGATCAAGACTGATGGGGTAATTTATTTAATGATATAAAGGTATAATTTAAAATCTTATGTTTTGCATAAGCTTGTAAGGAAAATAGTCTCTGCCACAATAAACCGCTATAACAGTTATTGATAGGCCTCAATTATATATTATATTCAATTAGGGTTTTATCTCAAAAACTATGCATTTTATGTTAATTGTTAAGAATTTATTTAGTTTTTATGTCGAGTTCGAGATACTGCTGCATTTCTTATTATTTTGCAGATTATGGAATGTAAACAAGGATGTCAATATGAGAAATGATGCTTGGAACGAGATGAATCACACAAAACATTACTACTTAACAATTAAATAGATTAATATAAGATGTTATACACGAAGAAATCAAGTGAAAAGCACTTCGGACAAAATTTGCGGACCGCAATAATGGGATTTGCTCTCTCGGTTCGCTCGATAAAAAAATACCCTGCAAAAATTACGGACCGCAATTTTTTTGGACAAATTACCAAAAGCGCGAACTTGCAGTTTTAAAGCGGTTTTCTCATTGGAATTAAAGGATTTTGACACCCCTTCGTCCAGGACATCTCTCAACTGACTGGAGGATAGATCTAAAGCAAGAAAGAAGAGGAAGAACACCATTGGAGAGAGATTTGAAGGAGAACTCAAGAACCGGACGAGAAATCATAGATCTTCTTGGTGTATTCTTTTCTTTACTCTTTTCTCATGTTGTGCTGTTGTTTAAACATTAATCTTTGTGCAATCCTTGACATGATTTGTGGCTAGACACCCTTCTAGGGGTCTAGGTGTAAACTCGATAACTCGAATGGTTTAATTTACTCGTGTGTTGATCTTTTAGTTCTTGTTGTTTGTGATTGTTTGTTTTTTAAAAAGATCAAATAGAGTGTTATAATGATTTCATAATTTTCAATCGTTGTTGTTATACACAATATTTTCGATTGTCTAGATTTGAAATTTTGAGAACCTAGGTAATTCAATTGTCCTTGTGGTTCGACACCCTTACTACTACTTGAGAAGCAACATTAAATTAACATAGTGTATCATTGTTATAATATTTCATAATTTTACACTATATTTTCTAAGTTTTCGAAGGTGACAGTGTTAACAGTGTGTATCTTGTGTAACATAATATGTTTATCGATTCGGTAAATTATTATAACGTCTCAAGAATAGAAGATCTTATCAGAGTCTGATCAAACTAGTCAAATCATTGTCAATATTTTATAAAACATTGAATGATTCCTCCTATCATATAACAGTACAGTTTTATATTTCTAAATAGTTATAATGATACAAAGAAGATCTAACGCGGGTATTCTTGTAAACTCAAGATTCAAGACAAGAAAACATTATAAGTTTTCAGAAATGTCATAACAATTTTCTGCGCAAGAATACTAACTGCTTTCTGTTATGGACTCTATTTTAAGGAGTTATTTTGATATTGTTCAAACTAATTATTCTCTCAAAATCTCTAGCAATTTGAGTACTCAATCAAAATACTCAAACGATCCTTATAATATTCTCTTGCAAATATAAGAAATAGAGATCTTGAATTTAGCAATATTAGAATTTTCTTATAATTTTTTTGAGCGGTGTTTAAACTCTAATCTTTGAGTTTTGACTCAATTTTCCTTTCGGCATCTAGTTGACTTTTCTGAGCCTTGAGTGCTCATTATTATTTTTTATTTTGTTAGTTTATTTTTAGTCTTCTTGCACTTATATTGTGAAGAAGTTAAAGCTTCTAATTGTAAAACATTCTTTGTCAATAAAGCATGACATCCCATCATTTATGGGACGAGACCCAGAGACCTAGCTTTCATAACTAAACTCCGTTAACATATCATATTTTCTTTTGTAATTTCTGCATTAGCATCTTTTGTACTTCATATTCCATATTTTTTCTACAAGTTATATATTTTATTGTAGTAGATTATTTTACATTAATTGCTCTTTTGATAATTGATATTTGGTTAATTCTCATAGCATATTTTTATTTGTATCCAGTATTTGACTTGATTTGTGAATTCTTTCTTGATCTTTGTTAAGTAAAGTCCTTGTGTAAATTTATAATAAACTTACTATTCATCAAACCAGTCTTTCTTTATATTGTTTATAATAGTGCAAATAAGTATTTTCATTAAATACCATCATAAATTACTTTAGATTATCATGGTGATTTTATGTATTGAAATGAGACTATAAATGATATAAAAATTGTGAATAACTAAAATATAGTATTAATGGATTTGTATTAATCTTTCAATATTTTTGTCATAGTTAGAGGACAAATTATTAAATATAAACAAGCAAGGGACATCATTTTTTTTTGTACATTATAGTGATTTTATGTGTTGAAATAAAGCTCAAATAATATAAAACTTGAATAAAGTTAAAGGAGAAGTATATTTTTTATGCATTCGTATATTTTTTGTGCATAATTGGTGTCCTAGCGGCTCAAGCACACAAAGATTATTATATAAATCAATAAAAATATTATTTAAAATACTTTATGAATTTTAGTGATTTTATATGTTAAAATAAGACTACAAATGATACAAAGCTCGAATAAACTGAAATATTATTTTAATATATTTATTAACATATTTCAACATAATTTGTGTAATAAAGATTTGAGAATACAAAGATTATAATATAAATGAATAGAAAAAATCATTCAAAATAATTTTATGTAATTTGTTGATTTTATGTGTTGAAATGAGATTATAAATAATAGAAAATCTTAAAAAACTAACAAAAAAATATGATTTTTAATGTACTTATATTCATCATTGTGCGTAATTCATGTCATGATTGCTCAAACACGTAAAGATTAAAATATAAATTTGTGTATTTTGATTATTTTATATGTTAAAATGAAACTACAAATGATACAAACTCGAGTAAACTGAAATACAGTTTTAATGTATTTGTGTTAATCTTTCAACGTTATTCATGTTATAAAGGTCTAAAAACAAAATGAATAGAAAATATCATTTAAAATAATATTATGTATTTTTGTGTCTTTATATATTGAAATAAAATTACTAATGATTTTTCACCTATCTAAAAAATAGCCAAAAAACTAAAAAATATAAAGTTTGATCTCCAAAGATATTTCAATATGAAGATCATATTCAATGGTTTGGATTGACTATTTGAACTTTTAAATTCAAGATATGGACGCGAAGCATGAGAGATTTTGTTCTTCGCGAAGCACCATAACCTCTCTCTCTCTATATATATATATATGTAGGAAATGAAAATTTATATTTTTTGGAAACTTTTATTATTTTTTAGATGAATAGAAAATCACTAGTATTGGATGATCAAAATCATTAGATCAAAAAAAAAAAAAATATAAAATTTGATTTTCAAAGATATTTCGATATGAAAATCATGTTTAATGGTTTAAATCGACCATTTAAACTTTCAAATTTGAGATACCACCACAAACCACATAACCCCATTCTATATATACACACAGACGATAACAAGGAGAATGACATCTAAAGACCTTTTAAAAAAAAACATGCATGCGTACAACTTTCTTTGACCAGAAAAATCACATTGGTGTATATATGTATATATTCATAATATCTATGAATATATCTAATTATAATAATATATATTAAATTAGATGGTCTATAACTCCACAAATACTATTCACATACGTATAATTAAGACTCAAAACTATATAGGTCCCCCCAATTTTCAAACCATCAATTGCAGCCCAGATCGCTCCATCATCCCATCAGCTTCTTTTGACCGTCGGATCTCTTTGCAGCGCCTCTTTCGCCATGCCAGATGGCGGGAAGATGGCCTGAAAGACGGTGTGAGCCCTCTTCCGAGCTCAACACAACACCATGCCCCTGTCCTCCAGTAACCTCTCTCTTTTATCTCCTCAAGGGGTTTATTGACAGCTTTTCCAGTTCAATTGGGAGTATAATCGGAGAGTACGGAATGGGAAGGGAATGGAGGGGAGGAACCTTACCCTTGTTTTAATGATCAGGTGAGACTATGAGAGGTAGGCGCTGAATTAGGAGATGTGAGTAGAATTGTAGAAATGTCAGGGGTATCCTCTCTTCCCTTTTATTAGGAGTCCATTTTGTTCAAATTTTGAGTAGAGCAACTGGGAGAGAATTTTCTCTTTTCTACCTAAATTGGAAACCTTTTACTGTTATGCGTATGATGGTTTATTAGCAATTAGTCCATTTTGTGCTGATTGCTACTGTCTAGTTCTCAGGATTCCAGCTGCCACTGTCAGTTCATTGGTTTCTCTCCATGAATGTAGCTTGGACCTCATTAATGGCTCTTTCACCAATTACTTCATGCCAATACTAGGCCTGGCTGGTACTTGATTGAAAAGCTAGATTAGCTAATTTGGTTTTAACCTTCATATTCATGCCTTTCTTTTCCACGTCTCGGTTTGGTTTGAGAGCTTCCACTACCAAATCCAGAAGAGGTTCTTTTTAGTTCCGTCTGTGTTCTCTTTATCTGACTAACGCTTCTTTTTTAAAAATAAAAATAAAAACTGGTGTTGCTTCTAGTATGCTGCATGCTGAGGGTGGATGAGAAACAGTACTGCCACAAAAAACAAGTACTTTAATTAATTGTTTTTTCTTTCCTTTATCTTTATTTCAACTTGTTTCTTAGTTTGTGAAGCTTGCATTAATTCAACAACTATAATGGTAGTAGATCTTCAGGGTGATAAGTGGTGGGGAAGAGGAAATGGGGAATGAACATATAAGTGTGCTTTTAAGAAAAAAAAATATATAATAAGATTTGGTTGGTGCAAAATATAAAGAAGAGTTTCATTGGGAATAAATTGACTGGAGAAAACTTGAAATTATAGAATTGATTGACCGGTATTCCAATTTCAATCTCTATGACAAAGCCACAGAGGGCTTTCTCATAGTCTCAAATTATCAGCGAAAACTATCAATGACTTGGTAATTCTAAAGCGGCATCAAACAAACCAAAACACATTACTAGAGTGATGTAAACTCAGAGTACCATTGCCACCAACATTACCCTAAATATCCGTACAAACCCCAAACTTTAAATGTTCCTGCCCATTTATAACAATCTTACAGAAAAAACCCTACAAATGAAGATATTCACTTTGGGCAATCATGCAATTTATGCTAAGTAGTCGTACAACTGGAACTCCTGCATTCCCTGCACCTCCTAAGCCAAACGTCACTGTTTTGACAGTTAATTTCTGATAATTCAATAACTTATACTGAATGTTGGAACTTACTACATAATTCGGAAATTTGATGCTGGGGCTTGAATTACACGAGATGATTAAATTTTAATATCCAAAGAAATTAAATTGCCAGCACACTGGGGCGGAACTAAGATTGAAGAATAAAGAGGCTTGAAGATGATTGATAGAATTATTGGAGGATTGAATGAGGGGGAGAGGACGGGGTAGCGAAACCTTATGTTTTATTATTAAAATTATTTAATAACTATTCAATTTAACTAATTTTTTGAGAAGTTGGAGGGGAGGCTGGTCCACCCCCTCCGCCCCTGCCAGCACATAGTTGATTTTTACTAACTTTTTTCACGCGCAGTAGAACTTCATGCTCAGGTTATGCAGGGTCTATGTTTAAGATGTGCAAGTGATTCAAAAAGCTATAAATATTAAGGTGCATAATTTTTTGATTAAAAGGTCATACTTATATTTAAGGTCATTTTAGAATACCAGTACAGGCACATACTTGTTTGACCAGAAAGAACCAGTCAGTATTGTCCACATATCATTCTTTTAACACTATTATTTCTCCCATAATTTTAGTCAAATCTAATAATTTTTTTCTGATGATTTTGGTTTAACTTCTAAAGGAAACGTCTCTTGCCATAGGTAGAAATGCATTTCAAATACAACCCAACAGAAGCTACTATATACCCACTTTGCCAACACACAAAAAGGTCGCATTTCTTGATGTCGTTCAGATACAATCCACACTACCCAAAACATCAAACCAACAAATTAGACTTAATCTTAGAACCTAAAACAGAAAATTAGTTTTTCATCATATTAGGAAACCTGGCCTACTTGTTCTCCGACACATACTTGAACAGTAAAAACTGAAAAAAAAAACAGAGAATAAAAAAGAAAAAGAAAAAGAAAAAGTAGGCCATAGTCAAAACTCTAGCAATATCATAAGTCAGCTGTCTTGTAAACCAAACAGAATGCCAGCGTGCCTTGCCTCAATGCTGCCATGGAAGAAACTTGCTTTCATCCTCCTAAAGGTCTCCCAAGTGAGCAAGCTATCAGATCCTGCATGATGTGCGAGCCCGGCTATTCGTTGCACATTCATTGTCCCAGCAACTGTTTCCAAACCACCAGAGATATTACATGACTTGCACAGATGCTTTATGTCAAAGACCATAAACCCAAAATACCACTGGACTAGTTCGAGAAATGACTCCAGCGCGTCAGGAAGCCTTGTACCGATCAGAATCTTTATCAAGTAGGCAATATCATATGCCATGTGAAAGCCAATCCATGTCTTCGACTGGTTACAGAGTAAACCCGATGACCACATCAAATCTGCAAATCTTTGTGGGTCGACACCATGATGGTAGTTCATCCAGAGATTGTGACCTTGAGATTCCAAAAACTGGATTGAACTTGCAGCATGCTTGTCTTGTAGTGGATTGAACCCCCGGAAGTTAAATTCCCAGATAAAGACAATCCCATCATCTCTATCTGAGGTGGAAAGTGTAAGCCCCAACTGGATCAGCTTGAGGTGGTTGACATTGGACTTGATAACATAATAGCGTTCATCAGGAAAGAGGTCGTGAGGGTGAATGGGCCATTCATACTCATACAGTATCCCGGGGAATTCGGTGTCGATCGATACATATGGGCAATAGCGCACAATTTGCCGTATGGCTTCAAACTCAACCTCTAAGTTGTAATTCCAGACCGATCGAACCTGCACCGTCATCCTTCTCTATCTCCTATATTTTCTACCTGGTAAATCTCTTCTGCTTCTTTGACGAGATGGTGAAAAGGAGATCGGCTGCTTTTTATAAGAGGAGCTCCGCTGCCTTTTAAAATTGGAAAGGGGTAATAAACTTGGCGCTTAAGTTGTGATATTATTTTTGTTTCCTTTTTTAACTCCAAATATATGTCCGTTGTTATATATTTGGAAGGCGTAATATGGTGTTTCCTTATTTACCCGCTTCTTTTATCTAGGCCTTGGAGGCTTGGTGAAGTTAACTATCGTTGAAGTGACCTTACCGACTCGCACCTTCCGAAATTGTACAGAAGGTCAGAAGCGCTCTGATTATAGAGAGACTAATTGTAGCTAGCAAGCTATTTTGGTACAAACCATTGATTTGTTGATGATTTCATTCCTTTATTAACTTACATGTCTTTTTGATACACATATAAGTCTATTATAAATGTCTAATTTCAGTATCCTAAAAAGTGAATATAATTAGACAAAACTTTGTTTATTTCTGCGAATTTAGGGATGTTACAGTGTTGAGAACTTTAAAAGTGATGTAGCTTGTAAAAGTTTCACTGAGATCCATAACGAGTAAATATTAAAAAGATCAATAAAAATTTAACAACAAACATCATAATGATTTTCATATTTCATAAAGGCAATAAATAACATAAAATTATAATATTTGTATTGAATTTGGTTAATTTCTTGAGATAATAAAGCCATCCGGCATAAAGTGAAAAGGTTCAAACAATAATATGATCATCTCTCTTATATCATTAATATGTACCCAGCAAATGTTCATTTATCACATGACAAAAACTGCTCAGGTAGCTATTATTTTAATAGGCACATGTGGAAGTATCAATTAATTTCTCATTACAAACAGCCTGTTTTATAATATAAGACTTGTTCATTCTAACCCAAAAAGAAAAAGGAAAATGGTGCCATGAGATGAGCAATTTTAGATTTCAACAGATTCTTAAACTAGGTATATTCTGTTGTCGACACAGCAATTGACCTAAGAAAAGAAAATGAACACTATTCACATATGAGACCCCGCTAATCATTGTCGAAGGAAAAATCATCCCTGATTCGCCAACCAAATTCATTGAGCGACGTCATCCTTTCTCATAAGGTTCAAGTTTGACCATGTACAAAATTAATTTGGACAAAGGATGTCCTGAAAGATGCATGGAGCATGGTACACATGACACCATGAAACTGGCGAGAGAGCTGGGGTGATTTTTCCTGAGCAAGCAAAATCATTCCCTTCTACAATTCCATATAAAACCCACATTTTGGATACTACCACCCCCAGGTATACGTAGTTATCTACAAGAATGGAGTTTAAGAATTAGTTATCCCAGTGCAGGAAATAAAGAGGTGGAGTGTGTGTGTGTGTGTGTAAATATATATATATATATATACACACACACACACACACACACACACTGCTGATTGCTGATGGAAGGTTACCAACGAGATATAAATAGACAAATGAATTTTGCTGTAGAATACACTAAACTCATAGCGGTTCTATCAACGAAGAAGGAATGGAATGGAATGAAAAGGTGTGGAGGAGAAAACTCGGGAGCAGACCCGTCTCCGCTCTCTCTCTCCATTTGAGTCGCTCACCTCCGATTTCTAACTCGCGAGCAGACCCTAAGTGACCCATGAATCTGTACATTTCCTTTTTCTCAATATAATTAAACTAGTAAGTAGTAACCATTTGCTTGCTACTTCAAAAAAAGAAGAAGAAAGAATTACTTATCTATAATCCTACTATCTAGTGTTGTTTCCATTTCAATAGAAGATGATCATAAATCTTATCTTTATGAACTTTCTTTAGGCTCCTCTTCAATTCTGCAAGGTTGTAAGAGCTCAGCTTGACTCCACTATCAATCAAATCTTCTGCATATTTACATGCCTCAGGCAACAGGTCAAGCCTATTCAGCAAGGAAACCAATGAATTACCTGCCTCCTCTAATGGGTGAATACCATGTTTCAACATGCACTGCCACACCCTGATACACAGGTCTGGATCTTTTGTATCAAAAGCCAAGAGGCAATTAGCATGTGTAGGCAGGCACTCCCTTTTTAGCATCTCGTTTAGAACTGCCATGGCCTCCCTTACCTTCCTTGCTTCCACAAACATCTGTAAGTTCACAGAATTCATCGCTATCAATATCTCATGTTCGTAAATGACAACCATTTTTTGCTAATTAGTGGTGTGTTTGAGTGAATTTGTTTCAGTTCATATTTAGGCATTATCTAAATTTCTTCTACTCATGAATTCTGCCATCCATAAGCCGAATTGTGCCAACCACATTCCAGTCAGACCTGTTGATGGCATGCACTGTCAATTTGATTTTAACTGACCAGTATGCACCGTGACTCATACCTGGAACAACGCATTGTAATTATCTGGATCAGGGAATGCACCATGCAACACCATCTCATCAAAATAATGCATTGCAGCTTCTGGCTGTTTTTCCTTGCAACACAAGGCAATCATGTAATTATACATGGCAGTGTCAGGGAGGCACATGCCACGTTCAATGTAGTCTTTCCATAAGGCAATCGCGCTACGATTGTCAGACTTACAAAGGCACAACTGGAGTGCAGCATGAAAGAACTTGGGGCCCGGTGAACAGCCATGGCGACACAAGTCTTCCAGATATCGTATTGCCTCATGAAAACCATCATCAGGGGAGGAAAGAAGGGTCACAAGGAATGAGTCATATGCTGGCCTGTTGATAGGATTCCATCCTAGATAAAAATAGATCTGTTAGTCAATAACTTCAATTACAAAGCAGTACCATTTCAATTGAGACGCAGTTGCAAGTTAATATTGTCTGATGATGTGGACAAAAAGCTAAAGCTTCCTTTTCTTTCAGGTTGATAGACCAATAATGGACCTGCATAAGTCACATAATTTATGTGAAACATTAATTACAACAAATTAAAAAATTGGACTCCTTTTACTTTGGACAAATAGAAGGCCCAACAGGAATGTTGAGATTTAAGAACATGGACATAGAATGGGCAAGGGTCAAACCAAACATAGATCAATAGTTTTCCCCGTTTTATTTTTTTGAGGTAGAAAATACAATATTAAGAAGTTTTCCCCATTTATAGATCCGATACGGTTAGACCTTAGGAGTACAGATTGGATGTTAAACATGTAGTAGTTGCAAATAGGTTATTATCAGCTAGAACAGCTGAATGGAAATATTACCCAGATATAGAAACAGATATTGTCGCATAAAGTTGGTGATGCGAGGATTTTTCAGAAAAATATAAACTTATAACACAGATGGGACCCATTCTTCATTCTGGTCCCTAAAATTTTCACTTCAATTGGCCCCTTAAAATTTGAAATTATTGCATTGGCCCAAACAAGGCCCTTGTAAGAAATTAGTAGAGTGATTGTGGCACATATATCATGATGACATGGGACTGATAGTCCTCAGGTAATAGATGATGCAGTGCCAATTCATCTCCTTAATTGGAAAACAGTCAAAATTAGCCAACTGTGAAACTTTGGCTTGGCTAAACCTCACAGAGAAAAAAAAAAATGTGTCAACCTACTTGAACCAAATGCAACAGTTCAGGAACTAAAAAATGATTTATGTCCCTTTTAAAACAAAACTCACTATTTCCTATTTCATTGTTTGCGAAGTATGAACCATAATGTGAAAACTTAGTCATACATTCTTACCAACAAAGGAAGGCAGAAAATGGAGCTTCGTGTCAGTTGATAATGACCTTGATTTCTTTCTTGTGAGTGAAGATGATATTACACGAAACTGGTTAAATATTCCAATTACATAGTCTGGGTAGTTCAAATAGTTTTCCTAAACTGTATGCATATATGAATATTACTGCTACTTAACAGTCTTTAGTTCCATCACTAAATTTGGCTTGTAGATTTTACACAACACATGTTTACCATATTCATGCAGGATCCATACAAGACTTGGAGAGGCCGAATTCAAACTAATGGAACGGTCTCTAACCAATTTCAAAAGCCCACAGAAAAAGAATAAGAAAAAAGAGCATCTCTAGGTGATGCTCAAGCACAAGTACAGAAAAGTAATCCATTCCAAGTATGCGACTGACCTATGGAAGTGATCATCTCATCAAAAACCTTCTGCGCGCATTTTGCATCTTTCTCATTTTCACATCCTTCTAACAAAATTGCAAAAGAATCCGTATCTGGCCTCACACCAACCTGCACTGATTCATGCAGCACTGCACGGCCATCCCCCAGAAGCCCAGCCCGGCACATCGCTGCCAACAATGAATTTAATGCAACTGTATCTCTCGGGATACCGTACAGGGGCAGCACACGAAATGCAGCAAGTGCCTCCCCTGCACGCACATCAGCAGCAAGTGATGCAAAAATCGAGGCAAAGGTGGAGAGAGAGAGAAGGTTTAGGTCACGCATGGAGCGCACTGTGTCCCACATGACATCAAAGTGAAGTGTTTTGCCGAGCATATCAACTACGAGGTTCCATGAGTAGGGAGAGTGCATGTGGCTGAGGTGACGATCCCCAGCCCAGCGAAAGAAGGTGAGAGCGGGGCCAGGGTGGGAGTAGGAGAGGCGGAGGACGGCCTCGACTTCAGACTGGGCGACCCGGAAGCCAGTATTATCCAAGTGGGAAAGAAGGGAATGGGAGGGGATGGAGGGGGAAGAGAGGATTTCGCAAAGTATGCGGAGTTTTTCGGGGAGGTCTGGGTGGTCATGGTGGGAGGGGAAGATCGGGGCACGGCGGGAGGGGTGGGAGGAGGGTGGAGAGCGAGAGTGGGAACGACAGCGGTGACGGGAGACGGAGCGGGAACGACGGCTATGACGGGAGCTGGAGCGGTGACGGGATCGGGAGCAAGACCGGGAACGGGAAAGGGAACGGTGGCGCTTCGAATGAAGATCCGGAGAGGCATGGCGCCTTCTGCGTGAAGGCGACATCATGATGAGGATGTTGATTAGTGGCGGCCTGGCTCGAACTTGGTGTTGAGTACGGCTGCAAACGAGTTTAAGTAAGTCGGGCTTTAAGCTCGATTTATGAAAATTCCAATCAAATTGGGTTGAGCTTCTCAAATATTTCAAGCTGAAAAATTTAGTTTAAACTCGGTTCGTTATTATTTGAAATTCATGAACTAATGTATATACGATGACTATGTTTGACATTTATATTTAATATATTTATAAACTGTAAATTCGATGTATATCTATAAAAATGATATATGAGTTAGTACGAAATTGATATATCAACAAACTATATTTTTAATAAAATCATTGCTTGCTGCACTAATTTGAATGGATTAACCAGTAAAAACACTATCGAGTAAGATATATAAGCTGAGTTAAGAACGAGTACAAGAAGTCGTTAAGTTGTTGAGATGGTGAGATAATGAGAGATAGATTATCGGATTAGGATTTAGCGAAAAAAATATATAAACTATTATATTCGAGTCGAGTCGAGTCACGAGCCGACCCCAATTCAAACTCAGCTCATTTAACTATCGAGCTAGATTGACTCGAGTCAAATTAGCTCGAGTCCAAGCCGAACCACGAGCCCGAGTTTTTTTGTGCAGCCCTAGTATTGATTGGAGTCGAATTTGGGTTTTGATTGGAACTTGGGCTCAAGTCGGGGAAGGGGAATCACTTCAGGTTTGTGCGATGGGAGGAATGGAGTCTGTTACCGCCTTAACGGTTTAGCATTAGCATTTAGCATATTTCGTCAAAAAAATAAATGCATTTAGCATTAGGCGGGATTAGGGGCAGAAAAAAAAAAACTCACGACTCGCTCGAATTTGGCTTGATATTTTTTGGTTCAGTTTGACTTTTTATCATTTCAGTTTGAGTTCGAGTTCGTTATTATTTTTAAAAGCTCATCTCGGTTTGGCTGGTTAGTAGCTCGATATTAATTATTTTATTATATTTTGGTTATAAAATTAGCAAAACATAAATAAATAAATAAATTTAATTCAAAAATAAGAAAAATATACTTATTTACGTTATAATTATGGTGATAAAGTAAAAATATTAATTATTTTTAAAAAAATATTATAAAATTAATAAAATATTAGTTATATTAACTCTAATTATTTATAATTATATAAAAATAAGCATAAAAATTATAATAATTGAGCTCGATTCAAATTCAAGTCAGCTCAGCTCGATTTTAGGCTGGCTCAATTTCAGCTCGGCTTGATTTAGCTCGACTCATATGCAGCCCTAGGCAGGATGTTAAACTGCTAAATTTAATTAGGCACTAAGAATAAATAAATTTAGATAAGGATCCAATTTAAATTTACGTAAATTAATGAATTAGTTAGATCAACAATTAAGAGGATACATTCATATATGTGTATATAACAGTTAATAAAAAGATAAATGAATCTTATAATAAATTTAAATTTTTACGTTGTTAATTACTAATGACTTACGAAATTAAGTAGATACCAATCCAAATTCTAATTTAATTAAAAGAAACAAAAAAATTAAAATTTTAATAGAGTTAAACGTTGAAATTTGAATAACTAACAAATCAATCCAACTCAAATTCTAAATAAAATACTTTGGGACAATTTGTAAATAACATGTCTCGCCATATAAACGTATACATATATATTTTAATAACGACCATTAATAGACAATTTTGTTAAATGATTCGATTTCAACATAAATGATCACGCCCTAGGCTACTCGAGCTCGGCCACAGACTATCCGAGCCCCACTCTCTCCCCTCATTAAAACTTTCCCCCTCTCATTAATACTCTCTCTCTCCTTCTCTCTTTTCTCTCTCCCCTTTAAACCCCCGCCCCCTTATTCTCTTTCCTCTCTCGGGCGATACAACCCTGAGGGTTCCCTTTTCTCTCCGCCGTTTGCGATTTTCTCCGTCTCTCTTCCGTCCCGTCTCTTGTCTCGATCTCTTTTTCACCGATCTTTTCCGTCGCATTTATGGCGACGCCGCCCCCCCTATCTCTCTCTCTCCCCCGCCCACCGCCCTCTTGTATCTTGCTTGTTGTCCGTCGATCTAGCCGTCACATCTCCTTGACCGTTGCTCGATCCCTCCCTTTAAAATGAGCTTGAGGCTCCCTCTTACGTTTCTTTTGCTGGTTGTTTACTGTCTCATGTGCTGAGAATAGCCTCGTTGAAAATTTTCCCTTTTTCACAAAAGAAACCTGATAAGAACAGATCTGGCATAGTTTGGTTGTGATTTCTGGGTGGAGAAAGGCGGGTGAGCTTGAGTTATTTAAGGAGGAGGCACTCTCCTTTGACCCGATTTGTGTTTCGCCCTCTGCCCTTCTGTGCTTACTCCCTCTCTCCTGGTAAACCCTAAATTTTCTGGATACCTTGTTTTGCTCTTTTGCTGGTCTATGACGATTGGCTTTGTGTTAATCCGGGTTTTCTCTGTGTGTTGACTCTTACTGGTAGAGGTTATGGGGTGAGGACTGTTAACTTGTTGTGCATACTCTCTGGGCTGTTTACTGGTATTGTTTTCCTCTATGTCTGTGCTGGGGCTGAGTTGTCTGATCACTAGTGTGGTGGCTTGCTTGATTTATCTGTTGGGAGGGCTGGTACTATGTTGCATGGTTACTGTTCTTGTGGCCTTATTTATTGTTGGGTTGGTTGGCACTAGTGTGCCTCCTGGTACGCTGGTACCGAGGGGTACCAGTGATGCGGGAGCTGAACCAGTCCCTGTTTGGTTATTCTGGTAGAGGCCCTAATTCTATGCTTTTTTTGACTTGGGAAATTTGTTTGGTGTGATTTCTGTGGCTGGTCTACTTACTGGTATTGGGTTCTGTGTGTACTTTTGGGTTGAAATTAGCGGTGGTTGACCCTGGTACACTGGTACCAACAAGTACCAGTGAAGCGGGGTAATGCCCTGACCTGTTTCTGTGAGTTCTGGTAAATACCGACCTTTGTGATTGTTTGGCTTATGCCTTGAATTGATCTGCTGGTACTGATGCTTGTGATGTGTGATGAATTGTTGGATAGTCCTAAATCTGTGATGGGTAAATTTCCGCATAGTAATCGGTTGGGCTTGTTTTGCTTTGCGATCCTTGGTTCTGTTAATCGGGCTTGGTTCTGATCCATGTTGGGCTTTCAGATTGTGGCTTGGATAAAAAAAAAAAAAAAAAAAAACTAATTAGGATTAATATTAATAAAATAAGGCCCAATGTAAAAGTCTAAAGATAATTAATAGTGCTTAACTTAAAAATGTGACTAATAAATTGGAAGCCGCCCCGAAAGGTCTGGCGGTATCCATTATTATTAACGTAAACTTAAAGACGGGAAATGATTAAATTCCCTGACTGCCCCCGATTCGGGATATCGGTGCATTGGCACCAACGATTTGGTAGTCAGCGTATGATCCCGAATATTAAAACACCAACACAGTAATAAAACGATAATAATTTTCTTAATTTATTTACTTCTTCTTATTTTTAATTTTTCTTTTAAGTTTTCCTTTTTAATTTATTTTAAACTATTTTTGCTAATTTATTTAAATATAAGGTTAAGTATTTATATACATATTACATAATAATAAAAGTAAAATTAATAAGAAAAGATAATTAGGATATAATGAATATATATATGAGTATATATATATATATATATATATATATATATTAATCAATTTCTCTATTTTAAAATTTATTGATTTAAATATTTAAATCAATGAACTCGAATTTAAAATAGAGAATGAACGTATAAGAACGATCGAGAATGATAAACACAATTTAACGGATCTATAAGCGAACGGCAACCAAATTTCCGACGCGCATGTATGCGTAAAGCAGTAAACGCCGAAATTTCTAGAAGAGACGATAAAACCCGAACAAACGTTTAATTAAATTATCAATCTAATCCTATTACTAATTAGTAAATCAAGTAAAACTAATAAACATCTAATTTAAATTAATTAGGTGATACGATCGACTCGGATCACCTCGCGGAGTACGAGGTCATTCCCGACCGACGTGCGGACACCGACCCCGAGGCGGTGTTCTACCTCCGGAGTAGAGCGACTCCGCGATCCTCACCAAGACTCCCAGTACGGTTTCTGGGATTTAATTTTCTTCCTTCAGAATTAGGAATCCAAACCGAAAATAAAATGTTTAAAATAAATCTGTATTGCGGTGTTTTTGTCCAAATTAACTAGAGATCGAATCGACCTGTCATTTGCATCCGGTAAATTGACCAGCATATTTGAGACATACCCGCATTTACATGTCATATCATGTCATATTGCACGTAGACAGGATAGGAGTAGGATCCGGGAAATAGTCCCGAGATAGGATCAGTTAGAATTAAATAATTCAAGTTGTAGACTATACTTATTAGGACAATATTATTACTATCACTAATTATAAATTAAGTCGTAGTTAATCATGCATTAAATGCATGGGAGTGTTGAGAGGCGGACGGGTAATTCTCGGTCCTGAGGTTGCCTTGCATAACTGCATCCATTACGGTTACGTACGGTGACCCATAGGCAGTGGGACCCACCGGTCTGTATATGCACTGCGCATCTTTGCCTGTCGGGTTATCCACCGACCCCGTCAGTTGGCGGGTTCGGCCGTGTCGGAGTGTTTTCTTTTGATCTTATTATATTTCTTATTATTATTCTTTATATGATAAAATTCTAATCCAAATTGAGCGATTTAGGATACCGTGTACTTCAGTGTTTAGTGTGGGCGGCCATATCCGAGACTGGAATCTATTTCGTGATACTATATTATTATATTTATCCGGCGTATTTAGGATCCTAGTATTGTCCGAAGGGCTTTCTCCTTTGGCCCTTAGTCGGTACAGAGAAAGTCGGGATGCGGTCCGCTGACCTTAGTGGGTACAGTGTAGGCTCCCATTTGTTTATATTTCGCTTTGATACTTTTACGGGATGCGGTCCTCTGACCCTTGGTTGGTACAGTGTAGGCTCCCATTTGTTTCCGATTTGTTAATTCACGGGTAGTTATCTCCTTTTTACGATATGGCAACTGAAGACATATTATATCCATTTGTTTATATTTTGTAAGGTGAATTATCAGATTCAGCAGACCAGAGTACGTGCTTATAGCCGTTCACTCTCCTAGGGCGTTATCGCCCCGGGAGCCCGAATTGTCGTTTGTGCGGCGTTGTCACCGCACGGACATAAAGTCCTAAGTTAGTAAGTTGGGCCCTGGTAGTGCCGCTAGTGCAAGGCCCGAGTTAGTAAGTTGGGCCCTGGTAGTGCCCGCTCGGGATGAGTCTGGTAAATTTACAATCTGGGTATTTATTATGGGTGTTTGACTCTCGTATCTTATACTTTATATTATATTATTATTCCACAGAATTTTCTATTTCGGGTTTCTTTACCATATCATATCATATCATGTAGGTCAATGCGCATAATAATATTATTATATTCACTTACCAATGTTATTTTCGCTGTTCAAACATCAGTATCGGTTTTTGGGTCCAGTCTAGGAAAGAAGATTAAATCTTAAGGCTGGATCTAAATCCGTACTGAGTAATTTATAAAATTACTCACGTTTCCACGGTGGATGTGGGATCCAGGTATTTTCAGGTACGGGATTTTTGGCTAGAGTGAGGGCTAGGGACAGTCCTGCGCGATGACAGGGATGCTTCGCTGCAATGGCATGTGAGCTGGGTAGTCAGTTAGGATCCATCGGGTTTTTGAGTCTTATTTCTTTCTTTTGGGTTTTTATTTTGAGAGATTGCTGCCCATTCCGATGGAGCTAGCCCCCCGCCTATGTAGGCGTTGTATTCTCTTTGTTCATTCTGGACTGTATGGTCATGTACTCTTATTATTATTATTTTGTTTATTCTGTGATTGCCTTATTTTATTCATTTAGCCTTCCGTACGCACGTCTCGTCGTGCGTACGTGTCGGGATTATGCACCCCTAATCCGTTTTATTTATTTTGGGGTGTGACACAGGAAGCAGTGAAGCACTTTGTAGTTTGTTGTCTTCAATAGAATTTGCATCTTTATTTGGACATGAGAAAAATTATGATTTTAGACTTTTAATTCTTTCATTATATTAAATTAGTTCTTTCTTTAAGAAGTATTAAATTAGTTCTTATTAAAAAAAAAACTAAATCGGTCTTTTAAATTTTTAACTATATCAAATAAATATTTGAATTTTTCAAAATAATTAATTTGATCTCTAAACTTTTTAAAACACAACAACTAATTTAATTATTGAACTTTCATTTATGAGGTTTCATCCTTGGTACAATCCAATGGAAATGAAAGTTTATGAACTAATTTGATTTTTGGATGAACATAAAAATTTATGAATCAATTTGATTCTTTTTAATCAAGGACTAAAACTTATATTTTTATAATTTGAGTATCTTTTAAAAAAAATAAGGGACTAATTTATTGCATTTGAAAGTTTAGGGTTCAATTTAATCTTTGTATGAAAGTTTAGGAACTGAAAAAAAATGAACACTTTTTTTATATGCTATGTGAAGAACTATTAAATAGATCTTATTTTCAAAACTCGTTAAATTCTCTATCAAATTTAAATATAGTTATTGAATTTTTAATCATCAAAAAATCAATATATATTTTAAGAGTGGGGTCGTAGTACTTTACAAAAGCCTAGGAGAGGTCATGCGCTTTGGACTCAAATCACCTATTTAAAACTAGAAATGACTAATTCGAAATTTCAACCTGACATTCATCTCAAAATATGTTAGTAAAGTAAAGTAAATTTTAATTTTTTTAAACTATTTTGCTTTTTTTTGGATGGGGAGAAAATAATTTGATCTGATAATTATGTCCAAAAAAGAAAAATATAAAAATATAAAATTTAGTTTGCTGGCATATTTTGATATGAACATTATATTAAAAGGTTTGGATCAAGCATTTCTAGTTACAAGTTAATGATTTGAGTCCAAAGCATACGACTACGATTTGCAAATCACCATAAACTCACTTTGTATTCTAATATAATAATTTTGTTATAAGTTGTTATTCAAAATTTGTGATAAAAATTGATTAGTACATTCTAACACTCAATTTTGACATTATTAAAAAAATAGTGAAATAGTTCAATTGTATAATTGAGTTATTTTTTTATAGAAGAATGTAATTGATCTATTCATTTGTATTTTAGAATCTTTTAATTCAATTGTATATTTGTATAGTATTTTCATAGTCTATCCTAATTTATTTGGGATTAAAAGCTTTATTATTGTTGTATATCTGGTATATTTTTTTAATGCAGATATTATGTAAGCTTTTGTTAGAGTTTTAGATGAAATATAATACAGTAATTAAATCTAAATGTACATCAAAATTTAATAATTTAAGTATTAAAAACATATAATTTAAAATTCTGTAAATTTTATATAAATTTTGACCAATAAAAAAAGGACGCGACTAACAGTATCCAGCGTTAATCCCCCAAAGAATCCCCCGCAAATAATTTTCTATTTTCAGAAAGTTTCGCTCAACCGCGCTTAACAAACTTTCCTTTTTCGCACGTACATGATTATTTCTCCACCGAATAAAGACCATATGCACAAAACCCACGTGATAATTTCTGAAACGCCAAACTCGTGTTGTATGTAATCATATTGTTCATGTATTTATATGTATGAGTAGTATTTAATTTTTTTTATAAGTATTTAGATTTTTATTTTTATATAATGTGATTTACTTATGTTAGTTATTAAGATATGTATCATGCATATTTAATTATATATTATAAAATATTTAGGTATTTTGATTTTTTACTTAGATATTTAGATATGTCTTCTGGATATTTAGATATGTATTATGGATATTTAAGTATAATATCTAGATATTTAGATTTCTTATTTAGGTATTTAGAGATGTGTTCTGAGTATTTTGATATTTATTATGAGTATTTAGATATATGTTATGATTATTTAAGTATAATATCTAGATATTTAGATTTATTATTTAGGTATTTAGATATGCGTTCTGGGTATTTAGATATGTGCTCTAGGTATTTAAGTATAATATCTAGGTATTTAGATTTTTATTTAGGTATTTAGATATGCGTTATGAGTATTTAGATATGTGTTCTGGGTATTTAAGTATAATATCTAGGTATTTAGATTTCTTATTTAGGTATTTAGAGATATGTTATGGGTATTTAAGTATAATATATAAGTATTTAGATTTCTTATTTAGGTATTTAGATATGTGTTCTGAATATTTAAATATCATTTATATATGATTATCTGAAGTATGCGATTTTTTTCAATTATTTACTAAATAATAAGAAAAAAAATTAAACTTCATAAAATAATATTTTCTCATAAAGCAACAAGTACACTTTTAAATATATCTTTATACAATTTTTTTAGCCTAATAATATATTCAATATCACAACATTTTAATTTATGTTTAATATCAAAGTTATAATACATAAAATATATTTTAACATCATAAATTTTAAAAAAGAGAGAATTTAAAAAAAAAACTGCGCGTCAGATTTAATATTGGATGTTGGATTCAATTAGTATATGTTTAATTAAAAAATAAGCGGTGATAACGTAGAGATTATTCAAGAGATGAAGGGAGCGGGAAGAAAAAATTTTCTCTAAAAAAAATCCGAATTTGTATTGACCAAAACCGGTTCGGCGCTGTTAGCTCCCTAAACCCGCCGCCTCACCCCCTCTTTCTTCATCTCTCTGAACCTCTTTCACTATTTCCCATATTTCTTCGTTCTTCCCTCTCCGCCTCATCCATTCCGTGCAAGAAGGTGTTCTCTCATGGAGTTGGAGAACAACTACGAGATCCCTCGAACCGTTAATTTTATCCGCAGCAGAAACTACACCAAAGTCGTGTTACAGGTCTTGCCCCCCCTCTGTCCCTCACTGATGCAACTCTTAGTTTTCCTTTTTCTCTATGTTCTCTCTCTTACTGTTTTATCCCTTAGCTTTGGTTTTGCTCGTATAGTTCACGATTTCTTAATTCTCTATCTGAGACAGTTCCCAGATGAGCTGCTCAAGGACTCGGCGAGCGTATGCAAGGCTCTAAGGCGAGACCTTGGCAGGAGCGTAAGAGTATATGTCATGGCCGACACGGCGTACAATTCGTGCTGTATAGACGAGGTAGGCGCATCGTATGTCGGAGCGGAGTGTGTTGTGCACTACGGCCATGCCTGCATGAGCCCGTTAGAATCCCGTCTTCAAATCTTATTTGTTTTTTCACTGATTAGTTTAATTTGACTGACATATTTGTTGCTTTTTTATAATAAAGGAATGAGCTTGTTGTTGATGTATTTTGTATTTGGTTCACCCTGCCAATACTAGTATGCTGAAATTATGTCTATGTAATTCTGTTCGTGTGCACAATTGATTAAGTGTCCAAAACAGAACCGCAGCACCTACAAAAAGTAACTTCGTATTGTTTTAGTTGTGAAAACAAATTGTTTCTGATGTTTGTGCTTTTTGTCTCCTCTTGCTCTTAGTTGTGAAAACACAAGGCAAGGTGGGTTTTTTTTTGTGTGTGTGTAGGGGGGGGGGGGAGGTAAATTAGTGTGAATTACAGAAAATTTGACTTATATTTTTAATTTCTCATTTCAGGACATCTAATTTACCAGCCTTGTTTGTTTTTGGCAAAGTCCCTATAGATATTGTTGCTTGTGCAGAAGCCTTAGGTGAATTGTTGTCATCCACTAAGAAGAAAACTTTGGTATAACTCAGCCTACTTGTATCAGCTTTTATTTTATGTTCTTTTCTTTTGTTTTGTTTTTGTTAGTTCCTTTGTTTATTAGACATATATGGACAGAATAACTCATCAATTTTTGCAATTCAAGTAATTATTTTTGCTTCTAGTGTTAAGCATTGAATTAACTACTTTAAAAATTCAAACATCTATTTGCTGACTTATCGATGTTTACACTTCATTCAGCATTCGAATTTTAAGAATGCCAATGAATGAGTCAAATGAGGAAAACATCAGAAAATAAAAATAGTTGTTTATTGACTCCTTTGATCTCATAAATATGATAAAAGGATATCAATTAATTCTTACTTCTGGGAACAGGATAGATAGTTTTTCCATGTGAATGCTCTCATATAATCTTTTTGCAACTGCAACTTATTAGTTTTGTTTCAATGTATCTAGTGCAGGTTTTATATGGTTTAGAATATGCACATGCTATCCAGAATCTCAAAGGAGCTTTGACAGAAGTAATAGGATCATCTGATGGCAATTCAAGTGTCCATTATGCTGAAGTAGCATGCTCATTTATAGAACCATCAGAAATCAAGAATTCAAGACTTGAAGTATCTGGCCTTGAAGATAATATCAATGGTCCTCAATATCATTATTGCAAAAGAGAGGGATTTTCTTCTAAATATCGCCTCGGAGGACTTAGTTGGAGCATACCTGCTGATAGAAACATGGAGGATTACAATATATTTTGGATAGGCAGTGACAATTCTGCATTTGCCAATGTTGTTCTTACTTTCAATAATTGTGAAACAGGTTAGGCCACTCTTCCAGTTCAATAGTTTAGATTGTTTACTTGTATCTCCGCAAATTCTTGCAAAAGGAGAAATGTCGTTTATAGCTTGACAAATTATGAGGAGTTTTACCTCTAGGGGTTATTCCTTTACCAAAAGGGTGGACAATATGAATGATCTCACTATCCTTGTTCACCTTTATGTAGTTTTGACAAAAAGTTCTCCTTTCTCACCGATCTTGTCCATAAGAACTGAAAGGAGGTAGCTTGTATAACTATCATTATCAGAGAGGGGTGTAGCAAACTTTTGGAATACTACTGTGCTAGTGCTTTGCATTTAACTTCTGATTCTTTGTAATTCCAAATGGCTAGTTCAACTTAGTTTGACCTGCATAATAAAATCCTATTTAAAAACAACTTTTTTTCTTTTGGACTTTTTTTTTAAGATTGGGCAAAAACCATACCTGCTAAACTGCTCAGAATATTTTTTTTTGGATCAATGGATTTTGTTTTCCCTACAAGATACGGAAGTTTAGCTTCGAACAAAAAACTATAGGTCACATTAAGCAGTTTGGATCAGCCTTCTAAATTTCGGAAAATCAAAATGCCAATGCAAAGTACCTGCACTTTTAGTACTTTCTAAGGCATCCATGTTTTTCAACATGCACTTGGTATATTGTATTCTACTGGAGCACACATCAAACTTCTTTTCTTTAACAGCAGCAATTATTATTTTCTAATAATAGCTTTGTTCAGTCAGGTATGATGCTGCTGAGAATAAGATGCTGAAGGATTTATCTCATCTCAAAAGGATACTTAAGCGAAGGTATATATAGATCTTTTGTCAAATATTGTCTGATAAGTATAGTTCTTATATACATTATAAGAGCTGCAATGTATACCCTGGAAATTAGAACCTAAATGTTCCTGATTGATAAAATTACTCCACTGCTACATTTCTAAGCTGCCGAAAGTTGTCCTTCTTTGTTATCTCATTTCTGTAGTGATGTAAAGCGAGAAGGAAGCTTGAAGGAAATTAAGAAGAGGGCCTGCAGGATCTCTATAGTTCTTATAGAATTTGTTTTTGTGGGTGCATGTATTATATCTTTTCACTTATATATGTATTGTTGAAATCATCACTGGAGAAGTATCACCTTGTTTATAGAATATTTCATTTTTTTTAAGATACTTCCTTGTGGAGAAAGCAAAAGATGCAAGTATTGTTGGCATTTTGATTGGCACTCTAGGTGTAGGTATGTTAGCCTCTTTCTAAATTTCTTTTTTTGTTCCTCTTTTTTTTTGGGAAACTTTGGTGCAGTTTATATTCATATCTTATGAAGTCTCAAGTTACTGTTTGTTTATGTGGTGATTGAAGCTGGGTATCTGCACATAATACAACAAATGAAAGAGCTTGTTGAAGGTGCTGGAAAGAAATTATACACACTTGTCATGGGCAGACCAACCTCACACAAACTTGCCAACTTTCCTGAGGTTTTGCATGATTAATTAATTACTCTGAATTTAAAATTTAATATCATTTGGTGATTATAGGTCCCGTTGGATTACAACCTTTCCCACTTCTTTCCCCTACAACTTATCTTTCACTTTGTTTTCTTGGTTTGTATGGTAGAAGAGGTGCTCTTGGGTTGGGTTGTCCAGGTACCGCAATGCTGTTAAGCTCTTCTTGTCCCTATAGTGATTACCTTGACTCCTGCTTAGTTCCAGATAGAGTTCTACAATACATAGTGTGTTATTCTTTGTGCAATGGTAGCAGAGAGTTAATTTCCCATCTGCTACCTTTATGAACTCAGAAACTGATCAGGTTGGACTCCTCCAGTCTGGTAAATTTCATTAGGTGAATGCCATATCTATGAAGCTCTTTACGAGGATTATTGCGAAAAGAAATTAGATAGGAATTGTTGTCTGATTTTTATTTTATGTTGTAAAGCATATACACAAAATAATACAACAATCATTATGGTAACACCGTACACATACAAGTTCACCATAATAATATCCAGGTATAGTGTCATTCTATACTAGAAGATTTCTATTGAGTATAGGTTGTGTATTGCTTAGTTTTGGTTGGTCTGGGACCAGGCAACAAGTAGCAATTGACACCCATTTTGGGTCTGTTTGCATAAATAACTCTTCGGGCCAATTATTTGGGCTAAATCGTAGCTTAACTTTTATGTCTTCTGTTCTTTTGTTAATCATGGAAATAGATTATCATTATTGATGTCAAACTCGTACATTGAGCAGTGTGAAGTTTTCGTCTATGTGTCTTGTGCCCAAACTGCTCTACTGGATAGCAAAGATTTTTTGGCTCCTGTCATCACCCCTTTTGAGGCTTTGCTTGCTTTCACCAAGTATTTATATCAATCATTCTTATAGTCTTAATTATTAGCTTGACAAATTTTATTAATTTTTTTGTCCTTTTCTTCAAGATATTTACACTCTAGTTCTTGCTGAAATTGTTTCCTAAAGATTTATAAGATATATAATCCCAATTATAAGGTTATTAAATTAATTATGAACTTGTACTGTATGTCTGAAGGCCCCCATTAACATAATAAAATCTTAAAAAGATTTTGAAAATATTATTATGTTTAAATAGGGGGAGGCAATGGACTGGAGAGTACCTACTTGATTTTCAAGATTTTATATCAACTACACATCCTGCTGTTGTAACCAACGGAGAAACAGGATTAAAAGAACAGAATGAAGCTCGATTTTCCTTCTTTAAAGGAGGTTATGTTGAAGATATTATGCCCCCTCGAGGTATCTTCACTTTTGTGTGATTAAATGATCTAGTTATCTTTTAATAAAGGATCATTTTTGACTGCCTACACAATTTGAAATTTTGGGGTAATGTTGGGAAATGAATTCTCTCAGTGGAATCTTCATCCTTCAACTCTATTATACACAATGAGGAGAAAGTTGGACCAAGAGAGAGAACACGTTGATTATTCTGTTCATTAGAATGGTTCTTATTTTGCAAATACCAGACATCGCCATTTTATGAGGACAAATACTTGGCATGTGTTGAAGATATTTTTAACCTGGATTCGTCGTTAGCAGAAAACAGAGAAGTTGATGAGACATCTTTAGCTCTGGTGCAAGCAACAGATAAGGCAATGACTTTGAAAAGTCGAGATACAGATGCAGTTTTGTATAAAGGTTCTGCTAAATCTGGTTCAGAGTATTTTGCTGCCCGGTCATTTCAGGGTCTTAACCCAGATTATGAAAATCCGCTTCCACAATCTTATGTTGTTGGCAGGAAGGGAAGGGCTGCTTGTTATGAGGGGAGAGAAATCTGAGCATGATCCAATTATTTGATTCAAATTAATGTGATACTTGTATCATTTAACTAGTTTTAGTTGCCTGAAATAGAGCCAAATTTATGCCTACAATTTTCTTGTAGAATTCATATATCAGATTATATTTGTGTGCACTTTTTTTGCTTGTCTTCTGTCAGTCGGCGCCTCGTCGCTAATTGGCATTAAAATTTGTGAAATCGTCTGCAATTTTGGGTTTAGTCCCGATCAATTAGCATATTATTTTATTATCAGTGTCAACTTTCACGTGGTTCAACTTATCTTCTCGTTTTCGTTTTTACTGTAGTACTTGTGTTATCTACTCGATAAATTTACATTGGGAATTTATGTTTTTTATTAGATCTCCAAATTGCATTTGAAGGCATATCGTAGTTTGAAAATGGCTTTTAACCAAAAAAAAAAAAAAATGGAAGTACGGTCTTTCTTTTGTTCTGAAACTTGATCTTTCACAAATTGCAATTTCGAAAGCTGTCCTGCTTTTACGAGTTGAATTTTTTCCCTGAAACACAAACCTTCTCTTATGAACTCTGGCCATCAACATACAAAGGAACTAATAATAAGGCTTAATCAAGGATATCTAATGAATGTCAAAACTAAAAATTATTTACTTATCACAAGAATTGGAATCAATAATGGTGACTCCTCTAAGTACAACCGACACCATCTTCATGACATGCCAATGTGTCATGTACTGTAATTGTTGTATAACACAAGATATAATTCAAAAAATTGAGAGACTTTTACAAAATGAAATAAAAAAATTTATTTTCAAATGACTTTCCGTACTATTCATCCTCCCCCGCTTTCCATGCAACACAACTTTCAGAAGATCACTGTTCTGGTTAGTGGCCAGGACCTTTGGGGCTCTGGCCCGAGTTGAGCTGGGAAATCAAATTCGATATTTTGTGATACATCATTCTTTTGTAATCCAGATAGTCGGTTTTGCTGCTCTCCGGAGAGGTTGAACAACCCGACAACAGTCTGGTTGCTTTGACATGAAGCATCATTGTAGAAATTGTAACCAAGACAAACAAAATGAAGACCAAACGGGATCTTGGCATGTTAGAGAGAAAGAGCCTTTCTTGTAGTGTAATTGTATTGAATTTTGGCGCTGGAAGGATGCACAAGAGACTAAGAGAGTGTCTGATGATGAGTAGATGAGACTGAGAATTGAGAGAGTTCGATCGTATTTATAGTCCAAGTTGTTGTGGCATCTTAATTTTGTTTTTCTCTCTAACAATTTCACTTGGATAGTTGGATTGTTCAAAGTTGACCAGAAAGTACATGACGGCAGAGACAAAGGTGGCGCATCTTGGGTTTGAATTTTGAAATAAATTTTATTCCCTGGAACTTTGATGTTTCTAGTAATTTCTTTGCTGAGGCATTATTTCTGAACTTACCACTTAAGACGATAATATTACCTTTATTAATCACCTTGTGGTGACTTCTCTAACTCTATAATTAAAATAAAATATGTACTTGGAAGAAAAAAAAAGTAATCAAGAACTTAACATTTGCTGGCTTCGATACTGAAATTAAAAGTAGAGTTTCTTTAGATGAGGGATCACTTGATCATGGGTTATTTTGTTAATCTTGACAATGGAACTTTAAAGAAATTTGAAAAAAAAATCTTAGAAATAGAAAAAAAATATAATTTTTTGAAAAATTTATATGTATTCTTGAACTTATATATTGATAGCATTTCAAATTTCATGCAATTTAAAATTTGTTGGTAGTCCATTTAAGGCCATCAAAATTTTATATAGTTTGCAATGATTCCAATTAATGATTTTTTATGAATAAAAAATAAAATAAAATTGTATAAAATTTAAAATTTAAAGCACCGTCAATGAAGTGTTGGGTCCCGACTCATCTTTTAATTTAATGTTTTTTTATTATTTAACCTATTTTGTACTGTGAGTTTTTTTTCCTATTTAGTTTTATTTTGTTTGAGCCACTGTTAGGCCTGTTGTTATCTGTCAACTCAAGAAATATATTCTGCTCTTGCAACCTAGAAACTTTAAGAGAGCAAATAATACAATTAAATGTGATCTCTCCAGAAAACCCTAAATTTGTTGCAGGAGACTATGCGACGGCCTCTTCCGATTAATTCCTCACATTTTATCCTAAGTTGAAGAATATTGTCAAAACAGCCATTGTCAAGCGATCCCTCCCTTTTTTAATATATAAAAGAATGATTATTTTTTAGACTACGTGTATTTAGTTTGCTAATTGAGCCTGTATGTAGTGATTAAGAACAAAATCACAAGGTTATTGACTCAAATTCGATTTCACTTGGGAAATTCTGGAGGCTGGAAAAAAGAAAGAAAGAAAGCACGTGCTATTTATACAGGTGATGCAATTTAGGTATTGAGCACAGCCAGGGAGCTTCTAGGTAACAGCAGCAAGAATTAAAGCATGGAATAAAAATTGATTTATACTTTTAAAAAACCTTATTTTAATTAATATAAAATTAATAAAAATATTTTTTACTTTTTGACTTGAGATTCGTTAAGTTAATGAGCTAACCGAACTGGCTCGTTAAGACTTATTTAATAATAAATATATATTTTTATAATATTTCATATCAAAATTTATATAAAAATTAATAAAATAACTAATAATAATATATTTCATATAAATTTGATATAATAGTTTAAATACATGACATACTATAAATTACTTACTATACTAAAAATTCATAATAATAATAATAAATATTAATAATTTATCGAGCCTAACGAGCCGAGCTAACCAAAGTTCAAACTCGGCTCATTAACTTAACAAGATTAACGAGCTGACTCGTTAACGGCTTGATTAACTAACGAACGAGTCAATAGCGGATCGATTCCGAACGAGTTACGAGCGAACTACAAGCTCTTTTTTTACCAGCCCTACTCTTGCTCCCTCAATTATCTATTTTAATTCCTATTCTTGCTCCCTCAATTATCTATTAATTAAAAGATGCGAAACTTTGCGAGAAGGATGATAACAAGTATTTTAGGAAGCACAATCGAGTCATTTACGACGTTGACCATTGCTTAGTTTGTGCTGGATCCTTTGTTGTCTTATAGCCTTTTTATTAATTATATTATATTGATATCATCATCGTCGTTTATTATTCCTAGTATGTTTTTGAATAAAAACCTACTAACCACAATATATGTTCTTTTAAATGCCTTTTTGAGAATAAATTATTCTACTTTGATATTGTGATTTAAAGATTTTCAGTGCTACGTCGTACAAATACTTTTTTTTTGTAACATTGGACTAAGTTATTATATAAAATTTCACCTGTCACTATTAGATTGCGAAGTATTTACGGAAACAATTGGTTCTGTCATTCAACCTAAGAAATTAAAAATATATATAAAATTACAAGTATATATTTTTGTATTGAATCCTGCACCTCCAGCAAGGGAATACAAATTCTAGCGACAACAATTAGCGGCGTACAGTTGATAAAATGTATAGCATATAATCGGCGCTTATAAAATAATAAATTAGCAAAAAAGAAAAGAAAAATGATAATCCGTTTGGATGGGGGGTTGAACCCGACGTGAATCGAACACGCAACCTCCTGATCTGGAATTTAGAGCGACACTGCTTTGACAATTGTTAAGTGAAATCTCTTTTCAAAGAAATCAAGTTCCCATCCACATGCGATTCAGCGCGAAATCACAGTTTTTTTTTAAATATAATTATTATTAAAAATAAGAGTGAGTAATATTTTTAAATATGTGAATGACAACGCGTCACTATCATTGGCACATGTTTAGCTCTTATAAAACCCAAACGCACAACACCTCTCACCCATCTTCGCATTGCTGAAAAAAAAAGAAAGAGGAGAGAGAGGAAGAGAAGAAAAAAAAAAGAATGTACGGGACGAGATTAAGTGTGATAGATTATTAGATATTACTATCGAATGTAAATTTTATTTATCTAAAAAATTAGAATTGAAATATAAATTGTAGATTAATTATAAAATTGTTTAATTATAATTTAATTATAGATTAATTATTAATTAATTGTGTATATTAAATTATACAATTATTTAATTATAATTTAATTATAGATTAATTGTAGAATTATTTAATTATAATTTAATTGTACATTAATTGTAGATTAAATTATAAATTATTTAATTATAATTTAATTATAGAATTATTTATTATAATTTAATTATAGATTAATTATTGGTTAATTATAGAATTGTAGAATTATGTAATTGTAATTTAATTATAGATTAATTATAGAATTATAGATTAAATTGTACAATTATTTAATTATAATTTAATTATAGATTATTTATTAATTATTTATGTAGAATAATATAGATTTCATTTTTCTTTAATTATAGATTAATTATTTATTTAATTGTAGAATAATATATATTTAATTAGGCTTTAATTGTAGAATAGATTAATAGCTTTTAATTATAGAATAACTTTTATATTTATCATTTAATTATAGAATAAATAAATTCGAAATTAATTAGAAATCGATTATAAAGTAATTATAAAGTAATTAAAAATACTTAAAAATTAATTAGAAATTAATTAGAAATAATTAGAAATTAATTAGAAATTATTTATAAATTAATTATAACGTAACTAGAAATTATTATATATGTAAAATTAGTTATGTAATTTTAATTGGAATAAAATAATTTTTATAATAGATAATGGCAAGCGAGCAACGAAATGCAAATGTCGTCATTTATCTCTCTGACGACAAACATTGAATATACTATAGTCAGACAGAGGTACATTATATTTTAAAAAATTATAAATAGAATACATATATATGAGAACCTAATTATGAAATAAAAATTACAGAGAAATAATAATGTCATTTGTTTCCGTACTCACCGTCTGACGATACCATACATCTCGCACATTCAAGGTAGGTTGCGAGATATGAGATTTATTCATCTCGCCAGGTCGCGAGAGATTTATGTTTAAGAAGCGAAGGTCCGTAATTTGAAGATTGATACGGGTTTATTGAGCGCGTTAATAGAGTTTTGGAGGCCAGAAACTCACGCGTTTCACTTTAATTTTGGCGAGATGACCGTGACTCTAGAGGTAAATAGTCAAATATTATTAATTTTATTGCAGTATTAAAAATAGTTTATAGTAATGAAATTTATTTTAGGACGTCGCATGTTTATGGGGTTTATCCACCATTGATGAGCCGGTGATCAGATATACTGACGGAGATTTCTTGGCATACATCCGTCAGTTATTTGGGCATGTTGATATATCAACATTATGTAAGGATGAGAGGTAATTGATTGGACTATACATGAACTTCAGTATTTTTTTTGTTCATAAATTATGATTAAACTAAATATTAAACCAAATCTGTTGTTATTCTTGGAGAAGAATATGGTCCCGTTATTTATCCAAAAAATAGAAAAAAATCCTAAAAATAATTTTTTTATAGATATATTCTTTTGCTTGTAGATTGATAACCCGTCAAATTTCATATAATTTCATAAATATTTGATACTTCATCAAGGATTATCAAATTTAAAGGTATTTCACTAATATTTGCATTATTTTTAAATTAACGGTCTTTAATAAACTATCAAACATTAATGAAATTATATGAAATTTATCAGGCTATCAATCTATAAATAAAATAATATATTTATAAACTTTTTTATATTTATAGAATTTTATTTTTATTTTTTTGAAATAAATAACGAAATCCTATTCTTCTACAAAAATAACAGCAGATTTGGATCCATGATCAGTGTAAAATGGATAATAAAAGGCCGTCCGGCCATCTCAGCCCCCGCCAACCCTCAATCGACCTTTAAAAAACGATCCAACGGACAAAATCCATCAATGACTGCCCGACCCTTCCCGCAACGCAAACCGCAATTCGCAGGGGTCCATCAGTTCAGCCCATGCGGACTATGGCTACAGGCTACATGCCTATTCCGTCTACAGTACAGTACTAATACGATTAATCATTAATCCCTCTCAAAAATCGAGGTCCAAATCCCTACTGAAATTCTGAAAGCCCTCCAATGGCTGCTACACTCTCGCTCCTCCGGTTTGCTCCTCTTCCCCCTCGCCTCACCCGTCCTTCCCTCGCCGTCAACCTCACCCCCCGTCAAAACCGCTTGGTCAGGATCCGTCCACGTGTCCCTCCGGTCTCAGCCTCATACACCGTTCCCTCCACCGACCGTCTCTTCTCCATTCTTTCCTACACTCTCCCCTTCCTGAATTCTCTGCCTTACAGCCGCATCCTCCTCTCCCGATTCCCTATCGTTGCCTCTCTCACCTCGCCTTTCTTGCCCATGCTCTCAACCTACCACTCTGTTCCGCATGCGGGATTTGTGGCCTTTTTCCTCCTCTATCTTGCTCTGGCACGAAACCCTAATATGAGCCGGTATGTGCGGTTTAATGCAATGCAAGCAGTGGTGCTAGATGTGATGCTGTCATTCCCGGTGCTTGTTCAGAGAATCATCGGGACACCATCAGGCCAGATGGGGCTTAGGGTTCTGAAATTTGGTTATGCGGCAATATTTGTGCTCGGGTTTGCCAGTTTTGTTTACAGTGCGTTGTGCTGTTTGGTAGGCCGTACTCCCTATCTGCCTGTTGTAAGCTCTGCAGCTGATGGGCAGCTCTAACTCTTTGTATAAACCTTTTAAATTTAGGGGGTTTAGTTATTTGTAATGGAGATATGGAAGTTTTCATAGAAATGCTGAGATGGCAGCACTTCTTGTTCTTGAACTTGATACATAAAGAGTTAATTTGGTTCTTCTGAGACCTTTGTATTATTTGAAAGTATGATAAACTTTAGGTATCAATCAGTGGTATGCTGGTACTGTCAAATTTCTGTGTGCAGTAAAAACCACTAAAATAATGTTGTGCTGCTATCAAAGGTTTACTGGCAATCCTGTCTACTCTTTTTCAGCTTGTTGCTTGATTCAGGTTTATACTATTTACTTTTATTTGACCCTGAAGAAATATCAAGGGTTTAAGCATGTTATGATCAATAGATAAAAATAGCATTGACCAGATTTAATAAAAGAAAGTTCCTAGAATGTTCTGGCACCAGAGGATAGGTTCTTAATGTATAGCTTCTGGCTTGTCAGTTCACTGTTGTGATCAGGTGAGCTGAAATAGGTTCCTTTCATTGGTATGAGACAATGCTTGACCTCATGAAGAAAACTAGAAAATGTGTGTATATTGGAATGCTCGTTCATCTCGTGGTGTACACACCAACCCTCTGGCAGGCTGGAGTCAGGATTTGTTCGTCAATTGGAAAGGAGGAAATTTGGCTGACACTGGTTGAAATCAAGAAAAGCTTGTACTATTAAGATAATTGGTCAATCAATTATTACCAGTAATAATAGCTTGATCTTTAATATGGGATTCTGATATATACTAGTTAATTCCTTGTTACTGTCAGCATGGTTTTACTTGTGGATATGATGTTCTTTGTTTGCAAATCTTTTTTTGCAATGTTACTGAGGCTGCGTTATCAGGATTCTATCATTCACGGGTCTGCATTACATGCTGTCGGATGCATGTGTTAGTAGGGCAATTATCCTCTGGAGATATTTTTATGTGGAGAGTTTTCGAAGATTAATTTGAATGACTCGTTTTAATCATAACTGTGGGAAAAGTTTAAACATGAATTTTGATGTATAAAGGGTTTATTATTGTTAAATCAAGACTGTTGATCTCTGATTGAACGGATCAGATCAAAAATATTTCACCCGAAGAGATTTTTTTACTCTTGAGAGGATATCGTTCCTGTGTTAGAAAGTGATACTTTGTCTCGAGTTTGCAATAAAGGGTTTAGACTGAACTATGGTTGTAAATATAAATTTTGTAAGACTTTTTGCATAATTTCAGAAACTGAAACACGTGCAAAAGATGAGCAAGCCAACTGCCAGTTTCTTGGTGCCAAAAAATTCAAGTTTGTCCGTCCTCTTCTCTCCGTGCATAGGAAATCTTAATTGTACTGATTCGTTTTTCCAGGCAAGATGCAAGTAAACTCTGTCGTCATTGTTGTAGTAACCGTTTTTTATTAGTACACAGTCAACATTTATATTTTTACATGCTGATATTTTGCTCTCTCTATATCTATTAACTATTATGTATTACTTCGGACCAAAAAAGTTGCTTGTATTATGCTTTTTGCTAGACAATGCTCGCCGTACATGCAAATTCCACGTCTTAGATATGATCGTTCCTTGAAATAATTTAACAGCACCTATTCTAAGTTTCAAGTACACTTAATACAAGTGGTCCCGATCATATTAACACAATTATCCCTATGAGTGATAAGGGGAGTCTGCTTTCTTTGTTTTTTCAGCAGGGCCTATACGGTACTCTCACCATCTTCAAAGATAAGGCGAACGAAGAGGCAATTTAAGAAGAACATTATTTTTACTCCATTCCATTTTGTAATAGTGTTTGGTAAAACTAATATGCATTTACATTTCTGTACGTGGGTCTCTTGACTTTTGAATCATATTTGACAATTGACGGCACTGTGACTTTATAATATTTTTTGCCCCTAAATTTAGGAAATCACATCACCTACGGATTTAAAAAATCTCTGCAGATGCGTTTCTTTTAATTTGTACGGTCATATCATATATTGACGGTTCTAATTTAACAGTAATAAAAAATCCCGTGCATCAAAATTTATGTTTAGATTTCTCCATAACCGTTGTGATTTTCTCCACAGAGAATATGCTCCCTAAATTTAGGGGAGTGAAAAAAACAATGAAACAAAGACGAAAAAAAACCTAGGTGGGAGGTCGCGTCACCAGCCTCCCATCCACCCCCACTCCCTCCCTCCCTCCCCTCCTCTTCCTCCCTCACCTCTTACCCCCCTCCCGTCTCTTCTTCCTCTTCAATCTCATCTTTTTTTTTTATTTGAAATACAAGTAAATCCTGCTCTCAACACATTTTTTATATATAATAATTATAATAATTATATTATTAATAATAAGAGTGATAAAAATAAAATTTAAAATCTACGAATGGCGGTGGCGCGGAGCAAACACACCACTATCAGTGATGTCTTTAAGTAAATGCGCCACTGCTGGTAATGTATTTTAAGTAAATGTGTCACCGCGGTAACGTATTTAAGTAAGCGCGCCACTACCAGTGGCGTCTTTGGTGGTTGATCGACAGTAGTAATGTTGATCCAACGGTAATGGATCGTGATCATGATGAGCAAAAGCAAATGCGCTACTACTAGTGGTGCGTTTACACTATTTTATACAAAGATGTCACTGACAGTGGCACAACGCGGTTGCTTCGCGCCACTGTTAGTGGCGCGCTGTCATTGATAGATTTTAAAATTTGTTTTTATCACTTTTATTATTAATAATATAATTATTATAATTATTATATATAAAATAACTGCTCTCTCACTATCCAGTTTCACATTCGACAATCATAAATTAGACGAAAATAATTTTTCAACGGCAGTGACTTCCTCCAAAACCACAACCCACATTGCACTCTTCTTCCTCTTCTCTCACTTTTTTCTATCTCTCACAACCCTAGCGGCCCCTCCTCTACCATCTCATTACCAACTTCGACTCGTCCACTCTATCTCTCTCTTCATGGGTCCCATACTCCCATTCTTCATCGGTTTGACTCGAGCTCTCTCTCCATCTGTTTCCCTTCTCGTTGTCACCTTGGCAAGCCGACAAGACACCAATTGAGAGCTCAGACCACCTTCTTGTGCCTCCTTATATGCATTGCTTCTCCTTGTTGTTTTATCAGGTATTTTGTTTGAGCTCTTCTGTCCTTTTTTAGCCTATGCGCCTTGTCATTGTGTCGAGGGTTGTGCTCTTGATGCCCGTGTTGCTTGTTTTATGTGGTTATACTATTTGGCTTATCTCTTGTTGTTGTTACCGGTGATGTACCAAATTGGTATAGTTTTAGGACTTTTAGGTTTGATATTTGGTCCAGTAAATTCTTTCGATGAGAAAGTTTTGGCTTACTTGAGAAAGAAAGGGTTCAAGCTCATTGAACTAACGCTTCATGAGGAGCACAGTAGACTCTCCTCCGATGCATCACTCTCTAGGTTATGAACCCTATTTAAATTTTAGGATCGAAGTAATTTTAGTTACTAGGTCATTTTACACAATATCACACTGAGGAACGCTCAACCACTCATTTATTTCCAGCACACATCTTTTTCCCTATCTAATTTTGTTCATGAAGTCTCTTGTGACAAGATGAGAAGTAATACCAGTCAACCATACAATCATTCCATATGACACTGACACTTTTTCCTTGGAATGACTCTTCACTGTCACATTTTTATGAGAAACTTTCTCCATTGTAAATCTTGTCCTCACTTCTATGCCATCTCTCTAGAACTTCTCTTCGTCAAATGATGCTATTTTATTGTCAAACCTTTTAATTTCAGAAAAAATAATGATAAATTGTATCAATTCGAATTAATTAGAGAGTTGTTATTGTAGCTCACATAGTCAAAATGTGCTATGCAGATTGAATGACAGAAATGGTGACTTAGGTGAGCATACAACTCAGCAGATTTTTCGTAACAAAATCATGCAATTCTACGGCAAACTCAACGCCCCTTGGACTTTCACCAACAATGACAAAATAAAGGTATTTTCTTTTCTCTTCTTCATTAAAGTAAGGAAGACTTGCTCTCTCAAAGCTTTCAATTACACTCTGTTGGATCTTCTAAGCATCTTCTATTTCCTGTACCCCATTTTGTATCCGGTTCTGTACCCCATTCTCTTTAAAGTTTCAGTATGAAGACTTGAGACTGCAGGTATAAAGACATTAGACTAAAAGTGATTTATATTAAAAATACTAAAAATATTTAGATGTTAGACTACAACTATGTGGACTTGTGAGTAGAAGTATTAAGACTTCATAATTCAAGTATTGAGACTTATTTTTTTGTTGATAAATATAGATGTTAAAGGTACTAGTGCAAAACAGAAAGAGTCTCAATCTTCTGGTAAGAAGATTATGAAAACTCTTACAAGCCCTCTTGAGAAGAGAAAATTGTCTTACAGTACTAAGACCTCAAAGGATGTGAAGGCTCCAGCCAAAAAATAAAACAAAAATGATGAAGATAATGAATTTGATGGCAATCAAAAGATGCCATCAAGTTTTAGTCTTTAGCTTACTCATAAGGAGGACAAGACGACATCAAAAAACCCTAAAAATAAAAGAAATAAAATCCTAAAATATGTTGAATGTCTTGATGACAGTGATGATAATTTTGAACGACCTACTATTGATGAACAGATTAAGGAATATATTAGTTTTGAGAAATAAAAGTACATCATAGTTGCAATTACTCCCTCGTCTCAAGTACCCTTCAACTTTAATGTTGAAGGTTGGACATTTAAAGAAAGCATTTTTGTGATCTAGAAGAAGGAGAATTTATGGACAAGCCTACATTGTCGTTAAAAAGATGAAATTATAAAGGTCGTGAGGAAGTTAGTTTCATGATCACGATAATAAAGAAGGGATTTTTTCAAATTTAAGAGCATTGCAAAACTTTTACTTGAAAAATATATTTCTGCAAAGGTATGAAGTACTTCTTATTTACATTTGAAGAGTTCTAACGTTAGCTATTAAGACTTGCATGATTGAATAATATTTATTTTGATTTTTTTCACAATGCAGATTGTTGAGATTATTTTGTACATAATGTAAAAGGATATTTCAGTTGAGAACACTTGATTCTTTATCAGTCCTTATAATATTGTAAGTTATTTTTGACCAATTAAGACTTCAAGTGTTTTAATATTAAGTTTCTGTTTTCACTATTTTTTAAGTCTTAATATTTATTTTGTCGTAATGCAGTCAAAGACTTATAATATAACTTTTTCTGACTTTCAAAGTGAAGAGCCATATTTGTTTAGTAATTAATTTGATTTTGCTAGATGGTTGTTTGTACTTTTGTGTAAAAGTGGGCATTGGATATTTGTTGTTGCCGACTAATCAAAGGTAGAAATCTATTTGTACTCACTGGGATATTCAAACAGTCGCTATTACAGATTGCATGCCGTCACTATTGAATGACTAAAATATTTCCTATCGTGGAGATTAGGTGAATACATTTAATTCATTTTAAGATATTTTTTAAAATTATATTGTACATTGAGACTTACATAGATGTGTTTAAAATTGAGTTGATGAATATTAAGATTTAAAAAATAGAATTTTAAGATGTTGTTCATTTAGAATTAGTGCAGTAGTCTATTATGTTACACGTTGAGACTTACATATATGCATATAAAGACTTGTAGTGATAAATATTAAGAATTTGAATATGAAATTTTCTGTTAGTATGAGTATTGGTAAATTAATTTATATTCGTTATTAGCAAACGATAAACGGATTGGGGCTCCAATCAGTTGGATGAATTGTCCAACACAAAAGAAATTTTGTGACTGCACAATTTTTTTTATTGCGTTATGTTTGTAACATCATCATTGGAAGCCCCATAATTTTTTCACAGGTTATTTATTTTCTTAAAGCCTCAATGCCTCATCATATATTTTTGTCAGTTTTTTATTTTTTTTTTTTATTGACTAAACATAATTTAAAAATATTTTTGTTTGTTTTGTAAGATAATATAAGAAAGGAGCGTCTCATTCTTGCCTATAAGATTCTTAAACATAACACAAATGATCAAACGTGGGTACTATAAAAAATTAGCGTCTCATTATGAGTTTTAGAGACTTGTTATGCCGAGTTATTAAGACTTGCTATTTCTAGTATTAAGACTCGTTATTTTGTGATGAAATTAGGACTTCTTGTTAAACCATAAAATTTAATTAAGTAATAATTATAATTAAAATAATAATTAAAATTATACAACACAAATTAACAAATAAATCAAATCAATGATCAAGGGAAGGTTTATGAATAAATAAATTTACAAATAGAGTTAATATTATTTTTTTTTAATTTACCGGTTATTGATGACTTAAGTAAATATCTAGACGGAGGTCCAATTCTAAATAAAATTAAAAGAATTTAATTTACAATCAAATGAAAATAAAGTTAATATGGAAGTAGATAATAAATCGTACAAATTAGAATCTAAAGAAATTTGAATAACATCAAAACCGACAATGACACAATATCAACTCAAAAACTAAACCCAAAATTGAAAGAAAAAAATATAATAATAATAATATAAATAATTAAGAAGATAATTAAAAATAAATAAATAAATACTATTGACTTACTGAATTTTTAATGAAAAATTAATATGACTTAACCCCGGATTAATAAATGACTTAACACAAATAAATATAGAAATAAATAAATGAATCGATAAGTAATTTGAAACAAATTTTTAATTAATAAACTAAAACCAAAATCCGACATAATATAATACGAACCTAACGAGACAATTAAATTTAAAGTGTAGAGTTAATGATTTTGATTTAGTTAAATTGAAAATTTATTTAAGCTAGTTTTGGTTAAAGCTATTAAGTGTATAACTAATGATAAATTGCATAATATATTAGAGGATTTATTAAACTTGCTAGCCATACCAATTGTCATCTTGTTCCTGTCACATTTCATCCAAATCGAAACTCTCTCTCCCCATTAATTTTCTTTCATTTAAGGCAGTCTATTCCCGTCTATTCCCCATCTCCTGAGTTGTCTGTGTCTTTGACTCACCTTTTCCCCCAACAATTTACCACCCCTTTATTTTTCTTTTCCTTTCCATTTAGTCTCTCACTCCCTGTTCCCACGTGAGAGAGTCGAACTCTCTAATTTCCCTTTCTTGGCACCGAAGATCATCTGCCATCTCCTTCCTTTTCATTACTCCCGCTTAACTCGAGCTAAGCTCATGCCTAAACCCATTTCTCGGCTCTCGAAGTCTATGATCGGGCTTTGATGAGTGCCTTCCATTCTTCATATTCTCCTATCGTAGCTTTGTTCGAAGGAAACGCGTATGGTGGGATGGCCCACACGCTCGCTTGAAGTTGCAACCGCCGTCATGTGGCGACCACAACATCTTTTTGTGACTCTCCTCCGAAATATATATGCGTAAATCGAAGCGAAGCCTCTCTTCTGTGCATCCGTGTCCTCTCGACGAATCAAGTTTGCATAAGCAAAAATCGGCTCAAATTCGGGGTATGCCTATGTAATTTGGACACAAATGGACCCAACCACCCTCACCTTCTCACCTTCAACTTGATTTTTAGCGTTTTTTCTATTTTAGCTCCTTGTTTTGGTTAGAAGTCAACTTGAACAACAACTGAACATTCACGTAGAGTCGAAATTTGATCTGAACCTCTGACTAATAACTTGTTTTTGATCCTATCTGAATGCTTGATGAATTGTCCTATTGATACGTTATGTGACCTGGATGAATTAACCCCTTTTGACCATATTTGAACCCTTGGTGAATTTGCACAGTACTAACCTATACGAATTAATTATTATTTAATTAACCCACCTTGGCCCTGTCTCCCTTGATGAAGCTGAAGATGAGCTTAAGATAGACAAGGAGTGGGGGAACCGTGACTCTTTCCTTTTCTTTTGCCTCGCGTCGAAACTCCGTACTACCTTTTCTTCGTTTTTTTTTCTTTTTTGGTCGTGTGGGTCTTGTCTTTGGGGCTAGCCCCGTGTGTCTACGAATATGGATAGTTTATTGTCCTTTTTAATGCGAGTGGGCGGTGGTATTGGCCGTACCGTGCTTGCTTGCTTGTGTGCCGATTTCGAGTTCTTATGGCCGCTAGACTTGTGTTGTTCTTGTTGTTTTCGTATAGCTAGAGAATGTGATACTAAATCCCTTCTAGTCCACTAATCGTCTTTGGGATCAATGAAATTCAATTGCTAGTCCAACTTTCCAAACTTAATAGGAAGTTGACCTCCCGCTTGATTCTTTACTATTCATACTTGTATATCTAGTCAGTAGCACCTCTCACAACATGTGCGAGACCAAAAATTTAAATATGAATTTGTAACGCAGAAGGGTGCATTCATTTTAATAATTAAATAGTTACTAAGAGCAAACTCATTACGAACTTGTGGTTATGATCTATAATTGGATGAAATCATAACCATGGTGTTTCCATTTGTAATACCAATCCCAACATATAACGAAATTTAATCATTAGTTAATTCAAATAAATTAAATAAGTTACATTATAGAAAATAAATATAATCTCAAAACACCAACACACTTAATAAAATAATAATATTTAATTCGATTAAATTAAGTTAATCGAGTTTCGTTAATTTCGTCACATCTATTTTATTTTCATATACCAAACCTATAAATTATAAAAATAATATTAGTATGTAAAATAAATAATTAAGAGTTATGAAATAACAAGAATAATAATAAAAATCTTAAATATACATTATTCAATTCATTTATTTAATAATGAAATAATATTAATAGATATATAAATAAATAAATAAAGTAATTTCTTTATTTTTAAACTAAAAGAATTTAGAAATAAAGAATATATATAATATAATATATATAAATCAATTTCTCTATCTCTGTAAATTATGTAATTATAGTTTTATATAATATATTTCATATTTTCAAATTTATGAAAATAATATTAAAATATGAATTGAGATATAATTAAAGAATATGAAATGAATAATTAAGGGTTATAAAATAATAATTAAAGTATAATAATAATTTATAATATAAAATATATATTAATCAATTTCTCTATTTTTAATAAGAAGAATATTAATTATATAATATTAATTAATTTCTCTATTTTTAATAAATTAATTATCTTAATTAAAATAATTGAGCGATAACGTTAAGTTAACTAAATCAATCTAAATTAAATTAAATTAATTACATTACTCAAAATGAATATAATATGATTATAAATTCCAAATAATAATGCTCCCGTCTCCGAGTCCCAGTATACCCCGACCTAACCAGGACCCAACGCGAATAGGATACTCGCCAATTTAATTTATTTTGACTTTATAGGTTCTCGAAAATATCTTGACGACACGACAATCAAGTACACTCGGGATGAGACGGTTGACGAGACCGTGGGCCCACCGAGACCGAGCAATCATACGCTATCGACCTTGCCAAAATATTCAAAGTGCGGATTGCACCGAGATTTATGATTTCTTAGGACATGTCTTAGATTATATTTTCTTTTCTTGTGATATTGAAACTTGATCATATCATCCGCATTTCATTTTATATGCATTTCATTTTGATTATTAATTAGATTAATAATTAAGTTAATTAGTTGTAGGATAGATTATCCTAGATAGATGTAGGTAGTATTTAATAATTTAATATAATTAGTTATAGGATAGATTATCCTAGATAGAGGAAGTAGTATTTAATAATTTAATATAATTAGTTACATGATAGATTATCTAGGATAGATTATCTTAGATAGATTAATTAGTATTTAATAATTTATATTGGTATTAATTAAGTACCTCAAAATTTTTATTGTACAAATACTGTGATTTGTAGATTATAATTAATCAGATTGTTATATTGATCAAATTAAGCGAGTCATAACTAAATTGAATTAATATTTGAATTTGCATAATATCCATTTTCTATAATTTGTATGATGTTATGAAACTCAAGGTAATTTTTAAGTTAAAAATGAATATCCAAATTTGGGTTTGGGAAGAGTGTCAGTACCGACTCGATTTCATAGTAAAATTACACTTTAAATTTATTATTGATGAGCTATTCCGTGGTTACAGTGATTATTTTATCACTTTATATTTAGCAGTGACTATTTTGTCACTTTATATTTGTTCGTGATTGATTCACTTCATTTTATATTATTTTCGGATAGTCTCCTTCAATTTGAATTATATATTGATAAAAATCGAGTCGTTGTTCGTTTCATTATAGTAAGGAATCGAGCGGGATAAATTAGGGATGGTTTTGATAGTGAATGACGCTCTCTTCTATAGAGCGGGCTCTCTTCTATGGAGCAACCGGGTTGAGGTCGGTTCTTTCTGAAAAGAATTTATCCCGCAAAGTCATTCGTGTGATATGGGAGTTTGAACCCGTACCTATTATATTATAATATCTCAGAATGTTTCATTTTGGGTTTATCCTTGATTTTAAAATATTCATGACATTCAAGTAGTGCATTTTTATAAACTCTTTTGGGTTCTTTTATACTATACTCAGAACAAAATTAATTCAATTTAATTATTTAAACTTAAAGTTTATGTATTATTATGTAATATTTATTATAAAAATAAATTTTTAATGGTTTTAAGTCTAAGCCTAGAGATTTATAACATCTCGGTGCTGGACCTAAAACCGCACTGAGTGATTTATCACTCACGTTTCCACGGTGGTTGTGGGGTCCAGGTTTTTTCAGGAGCGGGATCGAGTTTTTGATGAGATGCTAGGTGCAGTCCTGTGTGGTGACGAGAGATGCTTCGCCTTTCCGCATGTGAGCGGCAGGGTAGTGGATTAGGATCTATCGGGTTTCGAGTTTTATTTATTCCTTTGGGTTTTTCTTTGAGAGATTTTGCTGCCCATTCCGATGGAGCTAGCCCCGCCGATGTCGACGTTGTATTTCTCTTTGTTCATTCTGGACTGTATAGTCATGTATATTATATTATTATTGTTTTGTTTATTCTGTGATTTTCTTATTTTATTCATTTAGCCTTTCGTACGCACGTCTCAGCGTGCGTACGTGGCAGGATTAATCACCCCTAATCCGTTTTATTATTTCTGGGGTGTGACACTTCTAATTTGTGTTATTTGGTTATAGTAGTGAGATTTGTAATAGTTGATATTAAGATGTATTCATTTTAGTATTAATACTTATTATTCTATGATGAAATTTAGACTTATTATGTGTGTGATTTAGATTTTCATTTTTTGATTTTTTGTGATGTCATTTTTCTAGTTTTAAAACTTAGAATAGTTAGTTATAAGAGATTGAGAATTATATATATATACTTTAAAAAAATTGATGACCGCCCTAATATGAATTTAAAATCCTGATGGACTTGCCCAATCCTGATGGGCTCGATAATATAAATTTAAAGTTCAAAATATCACTTCATGTAATAGATATTAAGTGTTGGTTCATAAATAATATTACTTGTAACATTAGGTTTTAAAACTTGGTAACTTAGGGTGATCAACAGATTTTTTAGTCCAATATATCACTTCGGGTAGTAGGTAGTCATATATTGTGTCTGAAGTATTAAGACTTGTAACGTAAAGTGTTAAGACTTGTGTATCGCCCGTAGAGTAGTTAGTTTTCATCTTCATAAACTTGATCAACGATTTTTTTAGATAAAAATATCACATTGTATATTAGATATTAAGATTTTATCTCTGCAGTATTAAGACTTATAACATAAAGTGTTAGACTTGGGTACCGCTTGTAGGGCGATCAGTTTTCATTTTCGTGAACTTGGTCAACGATTTTTTTAATTAAAAATATCACATCGTATATTAGATATTAAGACTTTGTGTCTGAAGTATTAAGATTTATAACTTAAAGTGTTAAGACTTGACTACCGCCCGTAGGCCAGTCATCAATTTTCATATTTGAGAATGTGGTTAATGGGGGTCAAAAAAATTTTCAATTTGGATACAAATCGGGGCACAAATCTGAGCTACATTTAGTCAACTTTTTTAAATTTTTACTCAAGTCAAAATACCTAAACGGAGGGTGGGGTCGTGCCGTCATGGGCATGCTCTCAAAAATAATTGTGTAAAGAAAGAAGAGAGAATTAAAAATAAATTTCAATCATTTTTTTTCTTTTAGAAATATTAATCATGTCTTTCATCAAGATATTTTAGAAAATAGAGCCAAATAATTTTTTTTTTTCTAAATAAATATATTTAATTATCAAAATAATTTATTATTATTTTTATGTATCTAAATAAAAATGTATTGCGGCGTTTGCACTTAGTAAAAATAAAAACCCATTTCCGATGGATCAAATCTGAGCCGTTTAAATTTCCTTCGGTCCAGATGTTCCTGTGGCATGTCATCGAGTTTATGGCAGGCGGATCCGTGCTCTTCCTCCTGAATCTAATCTGTCCTTAGCTCCTCCTCCTCCCTCCGTCGTTACCACTGCCACAACGCCATCTCTCTCCTCCTTTCTCTATAAGCATGAAATCATCTAGCTGTCTCCTCTCTCTACTGGCTTTACTTCTCATTTTTTCCTCCGCTTTCTCCTTCCAATCCGACGAGTTACAACACGACGATGACGAGTTCGAGGGAGTCCGAACTACCTTGCCCGATCCCGCTTACGTCAGCCCTCCGATACGCCGTAGGCCCGATCTCGATGTTTCCTCTGCCTCTGATTCCAAATCCGTGCAATTCTCTCTCGAACATTCTCTCGGCGGTTCTGACTTCTCTGTGGCCGGAACTTTCACCGCCCGCCTCAAGTCCTGGACTCATGGTGGCCAGGTATTCTTTTTTTTTCTTCATGTTTAGTTCCATTTACTCCGTGACAACATATGTTGTCATGCTCCGAACTTCCAAATATTTCCAAAAGGTGCATAATTCGAGTTCCAGTTACCTCCAAATAGTGCATTTTGGTTCAGGTAAGCTTCTTATTGTGCTTGTACTTATTAATCTTCAAAGTGGCAGTTAAACAAAATACTAAACCGTATTGAATTAATAGGAATATGGATTATTAAATGTCAAAGAGTACAACAAGTAGCAGAATATCTGGATTCTTAATGTGACTGGTTTAGTAAGTCCGGTGGGAAGGAAGTGGAAGAGAAAGTAGCTGTGATTGCTTGAGTTCAATCAGTGGAGGTTGTAGGTTGGTTTGTTTCAGTCAGGTTTGGTGGTATCCAATTTGAAGTCGTTTTCCTCTGAAGGGGTGGAGGGGATACATATTTCTTGTTTTACCATTTCAACTTTGCATAAGTGAGGATTTTAGTTTTGAGGAATGCTAACCGGACACCCTAGGTTTGCCCATCAATCAAAGTGCACAGGGTTGCCTGCATTTTTCATCCATAACCGTGTATCATCCGTGAATTCAAATGCCTACACTTGACAGAAATTTTTGCATGGTTACACTTTGTGCCTGACAGAATCATGTTTATATGTGGTGTCTCATGAGTAGTGGGTGAGCCCAGAGCAAAAATGCCCCAGGGAAAGGAATCTTTTCCCCATGGTTTTCGCCTTTACCTCTGAGAGATTACAGATGATATTTACTTCTATTCATAGCTTGGACAGGAAATAGTTTTTGTGAATGCTTGTATAATTGTCTTTTTTTTTTCATCTTGTTTGGTACTTTGGTTAATTAGAACTAAAGGTTTTATGCTTATGTTTTTTATATATGTTAATCAGACACTAACCAAGCTCCGGTTTACAAGGAATGCAATCCTAGAAGCAGAGGAGCAAATTTTTGAAGTAAACACTATACCATAATATGCTTATTTTTCTCATTTTGTGTCAGAGAGATTTATAATGATTTTACCTTTCTAATTTTTTTCTTTTTGTTCTGATGCTTGGTGATTCCAGAGGCTTTTGAAGGATGATGGTTTTTACACCATCAGAATTCCTTCAAATTTGCTGAATCCATCTGGAAATGATTATGTAGTTTCATCTGTCAGAGCTGTAAGCCTCTTCTCAGAGTTGTTTATTTTATTAATATCAAGTTTGTCATTTTTCTTGTAATCCCAATGACATTTTGTTTGTTATGTTCCTTGTGGCCTTATATTCATATTATGCATTTGTTGATGGACATCAATCCACATCAGTTAGTCAAAAGCTTATTATAACAATATTTGTAAATGAGTTCTTTTTTTTTCTCTTTGCAGAGATGCCTTCCAAGAGAGAGCTTGAATGAGCATATTGTAATTCACACTGTAGGTTTCTCTATTATAATTTCTGTTTTTTTGTTCAAGGGCATTAAAAGAACTACAGTTGGGGTATGACGTTAATACATTCAGCTATTGTGGCTCGTCTCTCATGAAGGAACAAGCTCATCTCTTAGGATTTTAAGCTTATATATTGTGACTCCTTTTTTCCACAGGATGGTGTGAATGTTTTAGCTGTGAACTATGGATCTGCTGGTGGCTGCCTATATCCAAGGCCTTTGAAATTTGTGAGTGTTTATGAGTTAATATCTGAAATTGCAGACTAAAATTCAAAGAGAAAAGTTATCCGCTCATGATGTCAAGACTGAATGTGATCTGTTTCGTGAACTTACACTTGCAACAATGTGATATATTAGGTTGCTTGACAGTGGAGAACTAGAGAATGCTTGCTCAGTGATCAGTTATAAGTATTGACTGAATCTAATTTGTTGGAAAAAAGTTTTAACGATCAAAGGATCAGCTGCATGTTTTATTTTTTGATTTTTTTTTCTTTTGCTTAATTAGAACTTATAAGTGTCAGGCATCATTGCCTCACTGGTTGTCCTTCAATTTCAGCCAGAAAAATGGAGTTTCAGTTCATATACAGTTCTGAAGAACAGCGAACAAGCACCGAGGTTTGATGTCACTTAACTAAATTAGGACATAAACAGTATATGTAGATCCTTAGTTTGATGTTGAGGGTCCTAGTTTTATAACAAAATGGGTCTTTACAAATTCTTCCCCGTTCTTTACCTAACTGCAAAGTTGCAATTAGCCCCTTTTTCTTTAAGTATTCAACCATTGTACTAATGCAACAGAAAAGGCATATAGTGAGAACTTTCCTACTTTTGCTGTTCTTTAGTAGTTCTGTTATTTCTTTTGTTGAAGCAGTCAAAATCAAACTTTTGCAAACAGCTACTTAGGTTTTTATACCATGTCTTCTGTTGAACTAGTTAATATTGAAAGAGTACCCTCCTTTTGCAGACATCGCTGTTTGTGTAAGTTAGCTGCTACCTAGAAAGTAGAAACTGCTTGTTAGCTGAACTACACCAGAAATGTTGGGTTTTAGTTTTACCTTTTAGTCATGAATACAAAATTATTGGGCCCTTTTCAGAAACATGGTAAATACTGGATGCAATTTGGAATAAGAATCCGGTTATCATGAGAAAGTTCATATAGAATGTGGGTCATAATGTGCAGAACCCCTACATTTGTTGAGCAGCTGATTGCTTCAGAGAATTCTCCTGAGGAAGGCGTAAAACCACCTGAAAAGTCCTTCTGGGCTAAATATGTGAGTAGCTTTGATTTATTTTGGTCAGAGTGGTTGACACTATTTATTATTATTTAGGCAGTGCAGTACTATTTTGATTGATAACTGTTGGTTTGGTCAGTCTCTTTAATCTTGAGCTAATTTCAGTACACATTTGTTAAATGTTTTGGTTTCTCTGTCTGTTCCATAATCTAATTGGGTTGTTAATCATTAACATCTGGCAGAATGAACTTCAAAAAAATCCCAAAAATGACCAAGGTCATACCAATGCTGGATGTTCAGTGTTGGTACTTGGTACGTTGTGTAGGGAAACAAGTTGAATTTGGCTTTTGCAGGGTTAATCTGTTTTTTTTTTCATATTAGTTCCAATGCTGTGTTATTATGTTATGGGCATTATTTTTTGGAGATTATTTCATTTAACTTTTTATATCATTTTTGTAATATCTTCATTTTATTCTTGAAAATGCAGTGGATGTATATGATACCAATTGTATTTGTGATTATGAATGCAATGGCTCAAGCAACAAATGCAGCAGCGGAGGACCAGAATCCAGGTGCTCAGCCATCACAGCGGGCACCAGCTGTCAGGAAGAGATGATCCATTTTTTCCCTAAGACTTTCCTTTACTTATGTAACTTCTAATCTCCTGCTTCTTTGGGTTAAAAGGAAAATGCAAAACATTACTGAAGCGGGAACTTTGGTAGCAACTTTAAAACTTTAGCCTTCAGAATGCCAATAGAATTTTGACCACCATGAACATAGTTTCAATGGTTGCATTTGATCGCCTTAGTGCATAAAGGGGATTGAAATTTATTCATGTCTTGTGCCTGTTGTGAGTTCTGTCAACTACGTCGTGAATGGTCAGCGTAGAAACTATGCCATCAAGCTATTTAATAAAAAAATATTGCATCATATAAACTATACTTAGAAATCCTTGATTGGATTCATTTCAGATTTGATCTTTCAATGGGACTGAGCTTGGCTGGTATTCGTTGAGACTTTGACAACTAAAAAAAAAAAGCAGTACTCTTTTTTATTTTTGTCACATATTTTGTTTGGCGTGCAGTGAAATTTAGAGGGCCCTAGCGTATTTTATTTCTTAATTTCAATGCTATTTGTTCGACTAGTTGTTTAAATATTAGTATCTCATTTTTTATGAGAGTAATTTAATCTTGGGATTTTTTTACTATGGGAACAGATCACAGCTACCTGCTTGTGTAAAAGACCATCAATTAGTTTTCAATTTTCGGTTTTCTATTTTATAACTCTAAGTTGCTCTTGCGTGTTGTTTAGTATTTTTTTTTCCTTTGATACATTGAGAAGACTTCGTTATGTATATGAAACAGTAGGACACATACTACGGAACATAAAGGTTTATCAGCCATGTCTGTGCTCTTACTTAATTGTTCGATAATCATCTGAAATGCTTACATTGAAATTTAGACAGATTGCAGCTAAAATATCCTCTCAGCGACATTAAATTCTATTTTAGGTTTTTTTTTTCCAAATTTTGTTTGAAATTCCATTGTTAGGATTGTCAAAATAATCGTTGTCAAGTGTCAATTAATCCTCCCCTTTTGTAAGAACGCTCCGATATCAACAAGTCAACAACGCAATAAAAACAAAGAGTGTACACATGCAACACGATAAAGAAGACATCAATTTTTTTCCCGATAAATAAAATCCAGGCGTACGTAAACTATCTATGTTGCTATCATGAGATATTTAGCAACATTAAACTAATAACAAATCAATCCAAAAAGAAGCAAGCAGAAGTTTTCTAAACATAGGTTCTAAGTTAACATCTAAGAACAGAAAACGCTACTTCCTAATTACAAAACAGGTTCAAAATGCAAATCTCCCAAAGAACTTACTAGCTACATATAAAACATAAATCTTGATGGATGTTGCCATAAGAAAACACAGATTATGATTTCTTGCTTTAAGTACTTCCATCTGAATTGCTCTCCTTGTGAGCCTGAGACTGAGATCCAATCACGCCTTTCATCTTCATATCAAGAAGCAATCTATCTTGTGGCAATTGGACTTGATTCTGGTGCAGTTGTGAGTACATCTGCTGATTGTGCGAATGGAGTTGGAGCTGCTGTAGCTGATGAGCTGCCAAAAGGGATTGCATGTGATTCTGGTGATAGCTGTTCTGTGGGCTACTGAAAGGTGATGGCCCAAAATTCATCTTTCCCCCATTTGACACCACCTGTCCAGTCGCTATTTTGAGGCGCTGAATCTCATCCCTCAGTGTATCATTTAATGCTAAAACAACAGGAAAAAAAGTTGTAATTCTGTCAATAGCATAAAAATAGAATGTTATGGATATTCAAGTACAAAGGCAGGCACAGACAAGGTTCTCAAGTGAAACATATAGGAAAGCTGAGTACAATGAGGGACACAATCTTAAGATTGTTTATGGAAGTTAGCATCACTGATTGTGGTGTTGTTGTGGTTCATCAAACTTCATTGTCTGGTTTATTCTTTAATTGTCTGATTCTGGCTTCCTGAATTTCTTAGCATTGGTGCCATACCGACAAGTCTATGATCCACTGACTATTTATAACAGTGGATCATAATCCTTGAATGAGGATACAAATTTCTTTCTTGTTTGCACATGAACCACCTCAACTTTTAAGTTGTCGTTTTCTCAAATGCCTGACTTGTGATGCTTCTGTTGAGGGTAAAGCTTTCTTTTGTTTGAGTGAGATGAACCACCTAAGTTGTCATACTCAAAATAACTCTTCCTGCTTATAGAAATAGCCCCCAAACATCCTAACCCCATAATTGCAACTAGAGGTTTGCTAAAACCCGCCGGGTACAACCCGTACCCGTGTACCCGCGGTACCCGTGCCCGTGCCCGGGTATAGGCGGGTAGACGGGTACACGGGTACGGGTTTGAGAAGGGCCGGTCAGCTTTTTGCTTTTTTTTGGAAAAAACCCGTTTACCCGCCGCCGCGTACCCGCGCCCGCCGCCCGTGCCCGTACCCGCGTACCCGTCGTTATAACGGTTTCAGAAACCGTTATAACGGTTTGCTGAAACGTTATAACGTTTCATAAATCGTTATAACGATTCAGTAAACCGTTATAACGTTTGACCCGCCGACCCGTGTGCCCGAGTACCCCCGTACCCGTACCCATGGTACCCGTGTACCCGCGACGGGCATGGGTATGAGACGGGTAGGGTACGGTTTTGAAAAAAAAAAACCATCTACCCGTGCCCGCCCTACCCGCCGCGGGTGTACCCGGCCCGTACCCGCGGTACCCGCCGGCAAATCACTAATTGCAACCACTGGTGTAGTTTGCTAAGTTAACAATATATTTTACACAAATAATCCTAAACGGGTCTCAAGAATAGAATATCAATGAACTGTAGGTCCTGGGAAAGAATTTCAGCATACAAACCATACACTAAACAAACTGTACCATCCTGGAGGTGCACTTGCTGTTCCAAGGATTGAGTTGAGAAATAAAATTCAGCATTACCTGGTTGATGTCGATTTCCTTCCACTATGAACAATCAGTAAGAATGAGAGGAAGAAAAAAGAAGCAGCAGTTCAAAAGACAGTACCATCCTGGAGGTGCACTTGTTGTTCCATGGACTGTAAACGTAGCTTCAGTTCGCTATTTTCAGTTGTCAAACCTGTTGTATCCCTCTGCATGTCATGTTAAACAAGCAACCATGCATCAATTAATTGACAAGGGAAAATAGTTAAACACAATCATATAAAAAAATGTTTTACCTTTGTTTAACCTGATTCTCAAACATGTAACACAGAATGATGTACATGGATTACAGTTGAAACATTCCTCTCATTATTTTTTCAGGTTGCTCCTCATCTTGTTTGGGTTTTGGTTGAAAATTCCAGTAAAGATGTTAAATAATCCAATTTTGCAGACTGAGGATTAATTTACATGAGGGAACTTGATTGCTAGGACCAACCATGAGCCAACTTTGCCAAGACTCTAACAGTCTAATTTCATGCCAGATAATATGACTTAATAGGACTGGCTCTGGCCTTAATATTACATTCAATTGGTCAATCTGATCAGTTCAGTTGTACTTAATTGTGGAGATTAGATAAATAAGACGAAGATGGCAGGAAAAAGAAAGAACCTGTAGCATGGTCAGTTGTGCTGAGAGAGTAGTAGCCTCGGTCTGAAGAGTTTGCACTTTCCTCTCCAGTTCAGCGATGTATCGCATCTTCCTCTCCTTTGACCTTGCAGCAGACTGCCTATTCGCCCATACCCTGACACATACAAAACATCCCTTTTTATCCAGAAAGCTAAAAAGAAGTATGTCCCATAAGCACTTCTTTTAGTACTCTTTGTTCTTCTTCCTTTACTTGTTTGTCCATTTCTCTTATTGGGTTTGACTGAGTTAAATTGGTCAAAAGAAGCTAAAGCAGCACAATTTCAAGTCATTGAGGCTCAATTCACGAACTGGGAGTTCACGAAAACCAGAATGTATAACTGGATATCCAAAATCTCTGTTAAATCAGCATAAGATCAGTAATTGACTACCTCTTGGCCCTCTTCGGATCAACAAGTGCCAGCTCAGCAAGCTTAGCAGCTGACATAGCTTTCTTGGCCTCAGTTGAGCTCTGTCCCTCTGACACGAGCATCTCGACCTTGATCGCAGATGAAGATGAACCATCCAAAGACTGGCTGTGCTGGTGCCTGACCCTAGGTCTGTCGCCGCTGCCAGCCAGATCGAATCCCTCATTCTTATCCATCTGATTTGACTCCACCTTATCCATGTCTATAAACATGGAGAACAAGTCTTCCTCTGTATCATCTGACAATGAGGGCCCTTCAACACCTATCAGACCAAGGTCACTGTCAAATGAGATGTCATCAGGCAGGCTAAGGATCTCTGAGTGGGCCCGTCGATGGGCTCCACTACGTGGCGGTGGCCGCTCCGGCATCCTGCTGATGTCATGACTGATGTAATGCCTTCCTGAAGAGGAGCCAGTCTCATTTTTCGGCTGCTGGAAATTGGACACAGGTGAGCTGAAACCAGAAGCATGCCGGCTCGCCGGAGGCGGGAGGCCTCCAGTTACTGCATTCACAGGAGGCTTGTCTTTCTCCATCGGATCGAATGAGGTACACAAAGCAATTGCGAGGGGTATTGAGCGCCGGAGAAATGAAAATAAGTAGAAATATGGAGTGAAAAAGGGCTCGTTTGAGCAGATTAAAATCGATCAGGGGTATACTGGGTTTCCGGAAAACCCTATATGAAAAACCCTAAGCGAGATCAGAGGAAATCTTACAAGCGAGGAGATCTGCGCAGCATTTACTCAGTTGATTTGGAGGGGAAGCTTAGAAGGAAAGAGAGGCGTAGAGGAATTTATAGGAGAGAGAAAAGGAACAGTGAAAAAATAAAGCGGACTTTTCTGTAAAATAAAGGATACGTGGGGATAAGGTAAAAGAGGAGGAAAGAAGTACAATGCCACTCCTCTTCTTCTTTTTTTTTATGAAAATGCCCCTCTTCTCATTTCTTCAACGGTATGTTTCTCTTTTGGAATTCAGATCTTCCGTGACGAATTCCATGCTTCAATATCTATTACAAGTCAACGATGTGTTCGCGTCTCGCAGACTCGCAGTTCGCACCTAGCAGAAAAAGTAATCCGATTCCATGTACAAGTAGCAGAAAAAGTAGATCACTAGCAATTTTGATAATAGATTTTTGAATAAATATTAAATACATTTTAAAAATATTTTTTTTATGGATATATTCTTCTATTAGTAGATTGATAGTGATTAAAATTTCATATAATTTCATTATCATTTGATACTCCATCAAAGATCATTAAAATTTTATATAATTTAACGGTCGTTGATGGATTATCAAATGATAATGAAATTATATAAAATTTAAATTACCATCAATCTATAAGTAAAACAATATATTCATAAAAAAAAATTATTTTTAAATTTTTTTATATTTATTTAAAAATATATTATTAAATTTGTCAAAATAACTGTGATCCCTTCCCAATCTGATAACAGAGGATCTACAGCAGCTTTTTAATTATTTTATTTTTTAACATGCCGTGATCAATTGACCATTGCGTGGTCCCCAGAAGGACAGAAACATTGGGTTTCCCGTTTCCGCGTTCATGCTCGAGAGACCGCGTTGTCTCGATCTGTTCGCGGCTTCACGCACGGTAATGTAATGAGTATGCTGCGCGGAAATTATCTGCACAAGTGCCGTCTCATTAGATCCACTATTTGTTATTTTTTAATCGTCCAAAGCGATTTTGTTCCTAATTAACCAAATTAATATTCTAATTAAAAAATCTAGAATAATTCGAGACCGAGTTCAGCGTAGAGACCGTTCAATCTGTAAAGTGGTCTGTTGATAACCGTGTCAATCAAACTCAAAAGAACACCCTACAATATGAGAATTATATGGTTGATTTGGATTATGGAAGGACTATGGTGTCAATTTTTGATCCGATTCGATCTGAATCCAAGTCGATATGATTCGAAGATAAATGGGTCGGGTATGAGTTTAATTTTTTTAATCCAAATTGGATCGGATCGGTTCTGATCAACCCAATCCGACCCGATTAATTATATTTTTTGAAGTAATATACACTAATTAAGATTAATTATAAATTAATTAATATTATATTTAGTACTAATTAAAGCTTAAATATACACTAATTAAGATTAATTATAAATTAATTAATATTTTATTATTTAAAATTATATAAAATATTTAATAATTTTACATGGATCGGGTCGGGTATGGGTTAAGATTTTTTGACCCAAATTTAATCGGATCGGGTTTAGGTTGGGTTAAGAAAAATAATAAAATAATGTGACCCGACCCGACCCGACCCATTGACACCTCTAGAAAGGACTAATATAAGAATAATATTTTTTGAATAAGTGATTGAAAATAGTGTAAGATTAGTGATATTTTGAAAAAAAAAATGAAGATATAGATGATAGTTACTATTACAGATTAGTAAAATATTATTTTAATGAGTTAATAGAATTTTCATTGAATTAGTAAGTAAGAATAATGCTAAATCAATTTTCATTGGATTAACAGAACAACAACTAACCTCAATTGCTCCGTATATCAATTTAGCGTTTGAATATCACGTGTTATTCTCAGAAGCTGCTACTCTTAAGTTATCATTAATCCAATACTAAACCAAACACATCATAAAAGTTTTAATTCTTTGATGCGCTGCACGTGAGAGGATACATATCTAAAGCACAAACGATCAACTTTTTAGGTATTCTTTTATTATTTAATGATTTTGACAATTAATATTAAATAAATTCATTAAAAATATTAAAAAGGAGAAAAAGGTTACAAACAAACTTTTAAATTTATATAAATTGATTGTGTTTTAAAATTTTATATAATTTAAATACTCTTTCAATCTCATAAAAGATCATTAAAAATATATCATAATTATAATGTTTATATTTCAATTACATTAGAAGTTTTATGTGAGCACGTAGAAGGAAAAGAGAGATCTGTATGCAGTATTTTTGCTAGTTCAATTTGATAAATTGGAATTCGATTCGCTTAGTCAAATAAATCAGAGAAGCGGCTGGATCGAGGCAGATATGTCAATCGACTACTCTGGAGTCTCTCGTGATTTAATTTGGATGAACTTTCGGTGGGAGTTGCCGAGTTGGAACGTGGTTTTTGTATGCAGTTGCAGAGGAAGGGATTGGATTATTGGAATCACGATTCATTACTGTGTAAACTGTGCTGTGTAACACGTGAATTATTGAATCATGATGTGTACATACATGAATTACAAAGTGATTTAGTGATTCGCGTGTTGCACTGCACGCAAGGACCAGGGTTATTTTATTTAGTACCCGATTAGTTAATGAGTTTAAACCCGATAAGCCATTACAATCCGATAATTGTCTCCCCTAATCAAAATCCTAGATCCGCCACTGACTGCACGCAGCGCAACGGTGGAAGATCCAAAAGAGTGAGGCCATTTTGAGTGTTGGAATTTTATTGATCGTTTGGCTTACAAAGTTGGTGGAGGATATAGATGCACGTGCTCGGAGAGTTTTCAAACTATATATTTTTTGAGTATTTGTAATATATTTACTTAAGTGTGTTCTCGAGAAGGATGAACGGATGACAAGGGAAGAAAATGAGAGGAGGCGAATTTTTTTACACCACAAATTAGGGGCAACAAATATTGAAAAAAAAAATAATATTTTTCTCATTTTGATCCAATCATCCTAATTAACCTCTCAAAACTTTATTTAGGAGCAAGAAAATTTTTGTTCTCCCTTCCCTTCACCTCCATTCCTCTCTATTAACTCCCATTGGAGCATTGTGTTAGAGATGACAATCGGCTGGTTGGGTCGGGTTCATGCGAGTCAGGTCGGTTTGATTTTTTTTTTGAAAGAAATTGAGTTGAGTTACGTCGGGTTGGGATGGGTTTAGACTAGGTCGGGTTAATTTATATGTTGATTTTTTTATTTATTTTAGATTGATTTCAATTGAATTACAAATTATTTAATTTCGGATCGAATTAGTTCAGATTCAAATCAAATCATATTAGTTTAACTTAAAAAAATTAAATTAAATTAGGTCGATTCAAATTCAGATGAATTTCTCTAGTTGAATCAGATTTTACCAACTATATATTATTATTTTTTACTCATGCTTCTAAGGAGAAATGAAAACTAGTGGATTTGTTGATGTATGTTCAACCAAACGACAACCTTTGTCTTCCTTCTCGCTTCCTTACATTCTATCCAAACAAGCGACACAGAAAACAAAAATGATAGCGTTTCATGTAGGGAGTGATGCATACTAATACTATTTGCTCAAATACATAACAAACATGATAGCGTTCATTCTTTCAAATGTATATGATTTACTCCACTTGCGTGGGAGGAAATTTCAGCAATTTCTTTTGCGTGGCACGTCTATATTTCTAGCACATTTGGATCGTGTCTAAAGAATAATTAAAAGTAGAATAATTAAAAATAATAAAAATAGTGACTTTTAGATAAGCATAAGAGTAGTGAAAAAGTAGTGCTATTCGGAATGGTAAAATATTATTTATATTCTATATTTAAATTAACTGTTGTTTTAAATAATGGAAATGTTATAATATCAATTATTTCATCTTTCAATAACAATTATTCTCTATATTTAAATACATCATTGCTATTCTTATTCTGAGAACAAAAATTATTCTACTATTTCCGGTACATCCAAACACATTTCATTTTTTAGTATAGTTTACCATTCGGCTATAAATCAACAGTAAATTTATTTTCAAAGAGTGGTTGTCATTTGACGAATTGTTATAAAATAGATAATATGAATACTGCATATATGTACATTATTGATTTTCTCTTGAAACGGAAGATCTGGCATTAAATCTGTTAGACTATTGTTTTAAATGGGAATATGCTAGTAAATTTATTTATTAAAATAATCAAATAAATAGAATGAGTTGAAGAAATCAAATTTATGTATTATACTTGAATAAAATTGGTCCCATTCACACAGATTTTACATCATAATTCGCTCAAGGACCTGTTAAGACTTCTCTCACAATTTTCTTGTAGCACTTGAATTCTTCAAAGTGCCTTCATTTTCCTCTCCCTTATTTATGTATTTCATTCTTTTTTCTTCATTTTGTATCCATTGCACAAATATACTCGTCACATATACAGAGAGAATCGTAATGAATATTTCTTATTGACGTTTATTAATACATAAACGTTTGTTTTTAAATTAAATTTTTAATTGATTCAATTGACTTGGTCAGATTGAAACCGAAACCATCATTCTCTCCTTTAAAAAAAATTATGTAACGGACCAATGAAGGGACAATGTACAATTCATACATAAATTCAATGAAAAGTAAATATGTGATGTACATTAAAGTTTTAATATTTTATAAACCCCCACAATAGACTAATTTAATAAACCCTCCCAGAGGAAAATAAATGTAAATTGAAGAAGTCGGATATAATGCATCTACGATTAAGAGTCTCGACGAGTTCTCAGGAATGGATCGTTGCGTAAGACCCTACATGAAAAGGACCCTGCATGAAAAGTCCTTGGAATGGATCGTCCCTAATAAAACTTGATGCTTGATTTTTTTTTTCAATTTATTTCAGTTATTTGATTACTTTTGATAAATGAATTTACTGGAATAATCAGATCAAACAGGAATGCCGGCAGATATTGCAGGTAACAACACCAAACTTAAGAATGCAAATTGATTTCTTTCTTTTATAAAATAATGAAATTACAATTTATGAAAATAATAGATTGTTCCAATGCACAAGAAAAAGGTGCAAAAGAGAGGAAAGGGTGGACATTTTCCTTCGGATCCAGTCTCAATCCCATTTGTAGCTCCTGTTATTCTTTCTTTTATATTTACATACAAGTAAAAGAGAAAAACTCTAACAAAATCTTCCTTTGGTTTTGTATCCTATGGTTTTACGTGTGGTCTTTTATCATCTATGGTTCTATCTTGTCCTCTGACATACTATTAGAAGACAAATGTGGCTTTACTGATTCATCAAGGGTACAAGGCCATCTTTCATGTAATGATTCTGAAATCCATGCTATGCTAAATAACATCAGCAACGTAGACAGCACCGCCATTGCTGCCCATGTCATGTGTGCATACTTATTGAGCGGTTCACATTGATTGAGAAGAATTTCTGAAAAAGCATCTTTCACCAATTGGCAGTTGACCAGCCTTTCCATACCAGGAAAAACATCTAGTATATTCTGAATTGAGTTCGTGTATACTTGGATTTTACTACAGTCACTTGCAGATAGAATATATTTCGCTTGCGTACAGTCTGTTTCATCCGTCTCTAAGCATGCATATCTGCTCAATGCCTTCAAAAAGGATTATTTGGTCATATTACTATTCAAAATGTGTACTGTATTGATCAGATTGTTTATTTCATTATTTTTTTTTTCCAAGTGTTACTTAATTCTCTCCCAATTTCCCACAAATTTGAAAATTAAATATTACAGAGAAGTGAGCAAGTACCTGAGTAATATCTCCAATCTTGATAGTACTTGAAGAACAATTATCAGGCTGATACAAATAATCTGGAGGTCCTGATAAAGGGTTGCAGACATATTCCAAATTTGGCATATCCGATGATCTTACAGTAGAGATCACTGCATTCACCTATACATACAATATAGACATCACTACTTTGCTTTCAAGGTAGAAAACAATATTATCTTGCATGATTAGCGCGCCAATGGCAGGGGTGGAAGGGACTATAAAGGGTCAATTGGCAGGGATTATAAAGGGTAAATTGGTTGCACGTTTAGGATCCAAATGGGGAAAAAAATCTGATTGAGAGAGCTGAAGAAGAGCAGGACTTAGACATACAGTAAAATAAAAGAAAGAAACGAAATAAGTAATGCCTCTTCACATCTCTAGTTTCCTATTACCAGTTAATTATTTTTGAATGAATTACCTGATTAATTAAGTTATGAATACCTGTTCCAACATCTTCCAGAATATTATTTGCCAAATCAGAGCATGGAAGGATGGATCCTAAGCTACTGTTTTGTGGATTTAGCTGGTATTCATCAAGAGCTAAGCATGTATCACCTGAAAACCTGATCAACAATTTAGCCTCCCAATTATTACAGTGAATTACTGAACTACAATCTGGTTAACCTGTGATTGGAAACTGATAGGCTTTACATGTACTAGTACTATGCAAATCCTCGCAAAGACCATAACAAGCATTTTATTTCCGGCTTTTTTTGTCTATATTATAATCATGCTAATTTTATTTCTTTTACTTCTTTCCTTTCTGTTTCTTGTCTCTTTTATTTTTTTTGAAGGATGAGGTGGTAGCAGTAGTGGTTAAAATAAAACAAAAGGCTACTTTTGATCACCTGGTACCAAACTGGTCAGGATCTGTACAATATGACTCATACAGTGTAATTTTGTTCCCACTTGTAGATAGATGTACTCACTCAGCAAGAAAGAAATAAAGGGCAACGTATATCCAAAAGAGGGAAGTAAATATCCAGAAGACAGCTATTATCCTGTTGCAAAGATGTTTGATAGGTAAGTATTCATGTTAACCACATTGTACATATTGTAAATTTTTTTCTTTAATATAATTAAATGGTCGGCAAATTGTCTACCACCTCAAAAAAGAAAATATTCATGTCAAAGGAAAACAACAGATGCTCGGTGCATTAGGCTGCCATTATGAAACTTGATAAGTGTTTTTTTAGACTTACGAGGAAAATAACAGCTTCAGCTTTAGAGATCTTGCCACTGCATTGAAAGTGGAAAAGTTGGTAGTTGAACCACATAGTTCCTGATTCAGTACAATTTCCATATATTGATCCTGTAATCAAGTGGGCTTACCTAGAAAAGTGAGAGCAGCAATTACATTCAACAGGAGAAAGACAACTGTTACAACTTCCCTGAAATATTTCATCACCCTAATTAGACAACAGGGAACAACCTTGAAATGATAAGAAAAGAAAAGAGAGTAGTTTTTCAGTTCTATGAGTAGAAGATGGAAAGTGAATCTTAGAAAATTCAGATATATAATTTAGTGGGGTTATTACAGGATCTGAAACAGTGAAATTCCAGTGCAATTATATCCAATATGGTAAAAATTCAATAACGATATAATAACAAATTAAAGTATGGAATTTGTTTAAGGTATAATTTCTATGATATTGATGGAGTACCATTGTTCTCGCAACAATGCACTGATGATATAATCAACAGCTTATTGCCTTGTCAATATAAAAAGTCAGAATATCAACAAAAGGGAAATTTCTAAAAAGCTGCATTGAAACATATAACAAGCACTGTAGAAACCAAAGAAATAAAAAAAAGAGAGAAGCATAGTCATTTCTTACAAAATGTTGATTCCGATGCGCGCGATAGGGTGTGAATGGGGGGTCTGATTATTATTTTTTTATTTTTTTCATTCCAACTCAATTCGACTCATTTAAAATTGAATCAAAATTTATTTGATTGATCCCATTATAACGGGAAACGGATTGATTCAATCCGACTCGAAAAGAATAACTAAATATATATTAATTATTTATATATATTTTTAAACAACTTAATATTAATTAATATATAATTAGAAGTAAATTATTGTGAAAATATTTACATTTCAGCTGATGTGTAACGAATCAAAAATTATATTTTAAAATCTTAAAAATTTTAATTTATGATTTTCATTAAATTCTTCAAATGAAAATCTTATGGGATACAAAATTTTGAAATGTTTTGAATTTTTTAAATCATTCTTTTGAATTTTTAAAAAAATAACTCTAAAAATAATAATAATTATTCAATGTTTGAGTCCCACTAGCACTTACCAATGATAAGATCATACTAACAGTGCTTGAGCCTTCATACTATGTTTACACAACAAACATGTGTTGGTTCCTCTGTACTTGCACAGATACTTGTTTGGCAGAAAGCCAGGGGATGGCTGGTCGAGCTCTCCGACCAAACCGCCCATTTTTCTCCCCTGATGTTTGTGATCTCAATATTCTTGAGTATCCTTTGGCCCACCATGCACGCAAATATGGATTGTGTGCTGCTGTTGCAATTCGGCTCAGGAGCGCACAAATTGGGGATCGTAATTATATTTTGGAGTTGTTTTCCCAGTTGATTGTTGTGCTGCTCGTGACCTGCAAGTGCTCTTGAACAGTTTGTCCGCGACAATGGAGAGGTTGTGCAGGAGTCTCAGGATAGTGTCGGATGGCGAGATGCAAAGTGTGGTAGGTTCTGCCATGTCAGAATCTGATATCTCAAGTGATTGTTGCAATGTTGGAGCTAAGCCTGAGAGACTTAATGGGATTATGTCAACTTTGGAGTTTGAGCAGAAGGGGAATGTGAAGCAAGAGGATACGGGTCTCACAATAAAGATATATTGCAAACTGTCTTTCATGTTTGTGAACTTTAAATGTACCGTATAATTAAGTGCATCAAGATCTGTTCATGGGTTGTAGAAAGTCGCATTTTTGATGGTCCAATTTTCAATCCTGTCTCAAGAAAGAACCAGCGAGAAGAGATGCAGTAGTTCGGATATTGATATTTTCCTCGAGTTAATTAAAATTTAGGTAGTCATATAGCCATAAGCTATACTACTACTATATTTCATATATCCTGTCGCACGGGTATGGAGTACTCATTCAATACGAATTTACGTCTGGATAAAGTGCAGGTGCATATTCAATACGTCACGTGGAGTATTTTATTATTTTAAACAGTCACACTTGTCCAATACTGTCACCAATACGTTAGAGTTCAGCTCTAATACGGTGTACTAGTTCAGGATACGACAAAATTCAGCCCTGACACGTCTAATTTAGGGGCGGATCTAGCTCTATCCAAGGAGTCAGCTGCTTCCTCCCTCCCTAAAAAAAATTTTGACAAATATTTTTGTAATTAGTTATATTTTTTTAAAAAGAAAATAAAAAATATACTTATTTTGTCCTCTCTGAAAAAAAAAATTAATTTTTATTCCCTCTGAATCAAAGTTTGAATCCGCCTCTAACCTTTCTTCTGAAACGCAAAAAAAAACACCACATAGGCTACCGCATGCGATTTCTCTAGAAAAATCAACTGAAATCTATTCTTGACAAACCCAATAATTGTCGCTCCCATCCAGCAACCCTACCCACTGCGCCAACAGAACTTATATGATAATCTTAACTTCTAGTGTACCATATGCTCATTTAAAAACCGTTGCAACCCTTTTATATTTTTATTACTTTCATTCAATATTTTTAATATTATATAATTCACTAATTTAATAATTAGTATATGACCGTATCCGTATTTTGAGTTTTTTTTTAATTTTTATATCATTGCATTGCACCGTATCGGATATAATATCCGTACCCACACTCGTACAGCATAGGCCATAAGATATTTACTTTTTCCCATCACATGAGAATCCATTTTAGCTGAAAATTACTCTCCCTTTGGTACAAGCAACTGTTTTATGATTCCACTGTACTTTACCAAGATAATTGACTTCAGTTGATTATGAAGTCCAATGCAGTTCAAAGTAAATTCTTCAGCCAAAAAAAATTAAGATTTGACATGTAGAAAATTGATAGCTAAGAAGCTAAGAGAGTATTATTCTAATCGTGCACAACAACTGAAGATGAGTTCCACAAGCAATCTCGAGATAAGGAAAAGCACCAGAGACAATACTTTAAGCCTGAATATACTTCGCCAATACTTCAGTTTTTAGTAATAATAAATTTTATTAAATTAATATTATTAAAAAATAATAGTGATAAACGTCTTTTCAAATAAACATTTAAGAAGACTCTAGAAATTTGTAATAAAAATATATAATTAAAAATAGAATTCTAAACAACACCCTTTCAGTTGACCCCTGTCAACTAAAATCGTCATAACTCTCTGTAGGGAACTCCAAACGACTTGAAATTTGAACCATTGAAAACTAGACTTGATATAGCGTTCCATCCATAGGTTACATTAAATTTCACGCCATTTGCCCCTTCAAATACTGTCATTAATCAGCCTTAAAATTTTGAAATTTTGAAGCCAAAGAGTCTCACTCTTATTTTTAATAATATTAATTTAATAATAATTAATAATAATAAAAACAGCCAATACTTTTTAGGTAGTCTCAAAGATGCTGTAAAGAGCATTGGCGGCGAGTTTTCATTTGCAAATTTTAAAATTGTTATTAAAAATATGTACTGCAGCTTCAATCTTTAGAAATCATTGTTTATATTTTTCCTGTTGCAATTTGTCCGACAACTTTAAAAAGGATTTGCCGACAACATGGGATATCAAGATGGCCTTCTCGCAAGATAAACAAGGTAAACCGTTCTTTGAAGAAAATTCAAAACATGATAAACTCAATTGATAGTTTTGAAGGGAAACTAAAGTATGACCCAGCAAATGGGTCCCTGATCATAGTTGTTCCTTCCCCTGAAAATACCATACCCTTAACCCGTGAACCAAGCAAAGACAACCTGCTATTTCTCTTTTTAGCTCACAGCAACTTGCAATTAGAGCTGTCAATGGATATCCATAATCCGAAAATCTGATCTGAATTCGCACAAATGGATTCGCATATGAATCCTTAAAATATATTTGTTAGTTTATTGGATCCACATATGAATTTTAGAAAATGATCCATCTAATATAATGAATCTGCATTTGAATCTTATAAGATTTGAATTCGAATCCGCTATGAATTTGATAAATAAATAAAATTATATCATATGTCAATTAATAAAATAGACATGTTTAATTTAATTTAAATTGAAGAGCAATATTTATGTTTCACTCTGTGTTGATTCATAAAGTTGAATAGTAGTTATTATATTAATTATGTATATTTTATTATGTTATTTGATGTTTATTGTATGTTTTGAAAGTTGAAATAAATAGTTATGAATGTTGCAACATTTATGATTGGAACAAATAATTTTAAGATTGCTATAATAGCAAATGTGAATTATGATTGTTGTTATATTTAAAATAATTTTAGGATAACATGATAATTTTTCTTGTCATATATTAATTATGCTATTTTAAATATTATTAAAATACAAGATCTGAAATATGATCCGAATCCGATTCGAAATTCATTATAATAATAAATATGAATTCACATTTGAATTCTCAATTTTTTATTGAATACGAATCCGCATATGGATCTTATAAATTTTTAATGAATTCGTATTTAAATCCTTCATAATCCAATCCATTGACAGCCCTACTTGCAATGCGTACCAACTTTTCCAAAATTAGAACCTGATTTCTCTCCCATGTATGAAAACCCCTTGGAAAACTTCACACCAATCTTCCAATAATTACTAGGAGAGATCAGTAGCAGAAAAAGAGGCCCTGTCTTCTCCTAGCATGACTTAGCTATAGTGGAAGTGGAAGCACCTCAAATCATCTGAATTCTAATCAAACTATAGAACCTAATACTAGTATAAGGAACTCCCTTATAGAAGAGCTGGAATGAATATCCTACTCATAATCCTTGAATTGGTAGACAGCCCAAGCATTGCCCCAAATTCATGCACACAACCAACTAAGCTATATTCGTCATCTCTCATTAAGATCTCTAAGCTCTCCATAATGGTTTGATACACATCTTCCGACCTCTCTGCAACACTCGCTATGTACTCAATATCTTCTTTTCCAATTGGCACTCAAACTTTGGTGTAAAGCCATTCAACTTCCTCTCATTCTAGTTTGACTTCTTCTCCTTCAGCTTCTGAAGCTTCAATCTCGATTTTTTCCCAATCCGAGGAGCGAAGGATTGAAAATAACTCGCCCTACTAGACCTCTGGAGGTATCTCAGGCCTTGTGGTAAAGGCTACATACAAGCGCGATACTGTTAGGTTCAAACTGCAACCGAATGTAAAATACAGCTAAGTGGTAAAACAAGTATCAAAGATGTTCAAGCTACCTGTCGGGTGCTTCATTTGAAATATAAAGATGATAAGGATGAAATGATGGTACTGTCTTGCGACTTTGATTTGCAAGAGTGTATTAAAATGACACAACATGCCAGTTTGCATTCCATCAAATTATAAGTACTTAATATTCGCTTTGGTAGGGGTAGTTCATGTGATAGTAGTGTTAGTGTTATTGTGATTTAAAGTCAATTATGTGATGATTATATTTTATTTTATATATTAGAATAATTATATATGATATATCATTTATTCTTTAAGTTATTTATTATTTGTATATTTTGTTAGACTCAATTATGAAATATATGCATTAATTAATAATAACTCTAAAATATTTCTAATATGTTAATTATTTAGGAATAATAATTAATTAAGATTATGTGTAACTTGAGTGATGATTATGTTTAACAAATCATACGATAAATATTATCGATTCAATTACACAAATGACATGTTGAACATGTTATTGAACTTGACCTATAATAAAATATTATAAGGATTTTGTTTGTGTCATTAATATTTTATTTGCTTGCTAATTTTTAGATATGAGATATGTATTCTTCTTATACAAATGATTTATATTTGTATATATTATCCAGTGTTATTTGTAACTTACGACTAGATTTTATCTCGATGTACGTTTTTCATATGAAAAAAAGTATAAATCAAGAATATCGATGTTCCTCTCTTTTGTTGATGTGAGCGGTGGTATCCAAATTTGACGCCCTTAGATAAAGAATATAGTGCAAGAATGATACATTCCTGTCTTGCACCGTTCTAGATATCATATGACATGGAATGAGTTCGGAACGATTATCGTCGTCCAAGATCAAGATATTTATAACGTAATTATATTTATATTGCTTAGGAGTCACAATGCACGTTTTAGGTATCATTTATAATTTATGATGATTAAAAATATTTTAATCTCATTGTTAAGTGTATATAGATCCCAAAGGGTCACACCATATAAGAACAAAGCTTATAAATATTTCTTGATCATTTGGTATGAGTTTTCAAGCATTAACATGAGTTAATTAATCACCATACATGATTAGTTAAGTATATTTATCAAAACGTTTGATAAGTATGTCAAAATGGATGAAAATCGGGTACCGGGAAAGGTTTTCGGGCTCCGTTCAAACTCTGTTTGGATCCCATGTGACCCCGAGTGGACACTAGGTTGACTAAATCAGAAAAACTAAGTTTTTTTACTCTACAATTTGGACCGAATTGGTCCCCAGTTTGGACCGAACATGTGTCGGGCATTTTTTCCAGCACGCACGCAGATCTGCGCATGGTTCGGTTTTTAAGTCGGTTCGGCCAGTTTTCTTGATCCAAATTTAGTGAAATTTGGAGAAGATGTAGCCAACTAATGAGAGGTTTTTATTTATTAAAAGATCATATCTATAGTCAAGAAATGAGAGATTTTTCATTCATAATTGAATCAAGATTCTGCTGAATTTCTGCTGCACTAGCTTTTTAATAATCTCATGTGTTGAGAATTTTTTTCCATCACATCTTAGAGCTAAAATTCATGGAGAAAAATCAGATGATCAAGGAGAATACAACTACCCTAATAAAAGGTTGAAGAGGTCTTTCTAGGTTGTTCTTGATAGATACCATTAGAAGAGATTTTATTTAGTCGCTCGGTGTCGTGTACGTCTCTTGATCATTTTTTTAATTTATACATTAATTACACTCATAAAATCTCAACAAGTAGTCCTTAGCTTGCAGGGCTGTGAAGTATTCTTCTGAGTTTAGTTTTTTTTTCCCTCACCGTACAATATACATAATAGATGTAGATTAGTGTGCTAGGAGATAATTTCACCAATAGTTGATGTTTCACTGTATAGCATTATTTCTTCCCTGTAATTTTGTTGTTGGGAATATAGCAATCTGCTCTCCATTTATATTTTACTACCGGTTGATTATTTGCTATTATGCTTCTGCATAAAGGGCATAATCAGGAAAAAAAAAAGAACGATCAATCAACATTTCTGGAAACGTTATTCATCTTTAATTCATGTGTATTTAATACCAATATTTAGCATTAAGCATTTACTGCTGCATAACGAACCAAGCTGTATAAAAAGGAAATAAAGAAAAACATAACATACCTAATTTGTCAAAATGCTCCAATCCTTTTTCCTTTTACTATAACGCATCAAAGAATAAGCATGCTTGCAATAGTCATAAAAAATCTTTAAGAATACTCCACAGAATAATATTCCTCCTAATTCGTCCGTGGATTTCACATAAATTTAGACGTAGAACCATTTAGCTAATTGTACTGGAACATTTTGCCCAATCCATATTCTAGATTATTGTTGAATAAACAACACAGTAGCTATCAGAGAAGTTAGTTAAATAACAGCTTTACATGTATCCATAAATATACTTGAAAGAAAACAAACACTACATATCATTAATTATCTTAACAAACACATCTAGAACCCAACCATAGCCCCTAGAGATGAGAAACCCATTCTGCAGAAAATTATTTGTGAAGAGGCACTGCTTAGACCAAATAAAAGCAGGTGTAAACCTAATTTGCTGAAATTATTAGTAGATACACGACTTTCAAACATATAAAGCAGAATTTACAGAAACAACCTGGCAACAGAAGGCCAAATCAACATTGAAGCACACTCCTCTCTCCTAAGTGCCACATTAAATCGGTACATCTTAAATATCTCTAGGCCAGTGTTAGTAACTCCCTTGCATCCGTGGATGTACAACACCTGCAACTGGTCACAACCATCTCTTAGTGCATTCAAACCCTGGTTGCACAGATTCTTGCATCGGTTAACATGCAAAATTTGAAGTTTCTTACAATTTGACCCAATGGCCAACCAACCTAAGAGTCGTATACCATGACAGATTGCGAGGTTCCATTCTTCCAGCAAGGGACAACCCTTGGTGATGGCAGAAACCGACTCATCAGACATGTGGCGACACATGCGTAGGTTCAAGAACCGAAGCCTCTGTGCATAACCCAACCCAATAAGGCCTAACCCATTGCCATGCTTAGATAGGTTTCTTGGATGAGAGAGATTCAAGTATTCAAGCCCACCCCCACTCATGGCTTCACGTATCCCCTCTGAAGAAAGTATGCAGGACTCAGCTTCCAGATAGGTCAAGGTAGGAGGAGAACCCTTTAGCCCAGTGCCTCTAATTCCCTTGCAAGATGTGATAATCAGGGCATGTAGTTTTGCGCATCCATTGCACAGTACATGGACACCGTGATCTGTAATACTTGAGCAATCAGATAGATTTACATTTTTCAAAATTTGACATGATCCAGCTATGGTCTCCAGGCCAGTATCTGTTATGTTGCACCGATAAAGATTTAGAGTTTCCAGATTACGGCACCCAGTAGAAAATAGACTAAAGCCAATATCTGTTATGTTAAAACAACAATACAAAGAGAGGTATCTAAGACTGGAACAGGAGACCATTAAAGGTGCCAAGGCTGAATCAGGAAGATCTGTGCACCCCGCAAGGGATAACTTGCTGAGGTAAGGAAAGCGGACCAAGAGCCGTTGTATGTATTGTGGGTACTCTAGTTGCCTTCTTGGATTGAAGGAGAAATCAAACACCAGCTGTGTACGTGCAATGTTTTGGATGTGCAGCCATCGTTTGCACGTCAAACCGAATGCATCCCGATCATCACGGTTTTGTAATTTCTGATGGATTATTAGCAAACAATCATCAGGTAAGCAGCTGTTCATCCAGTCTATACTGTTAGACATCCTCTGCAGTTCAAGACAGCATAAGCATTTGCTCCTGACAATAAGTTGAATCTTTACTGAAAAGAAATCGAGTAAGTACATTAAAACTGTCACATATGCTAAAAGACAGGCAGAAAATTAAATATCAAATATATGACTATTCAAGATATTATCGTTAATAACAAACATCATATCATATGGATATGTAACAAGAGGAACAGTAGGAAGACTATACCCTTTCTGGAACGTTATAGAAACCTTAAAACTTCTACATGTTTAAGTTAAGACGTAACGTCAGCATTATTACCAAAACAAATGCAAATATAAAACTAACAAAAAATGAAAAAGAGAATTCTACAAATTGATTTGAGCATAGTGAAGTCTAAAAATAAAGTAATTTTTTAGTTATATGGGTTAGTTTTGCCAAGTAGTTAGCTGTTGCCATGCTCCAAAATCCTACAATTGGTTTGCAACTTCAGTTTTGGGTTTATACTATAATTGGTGTAAGTTGAAAAATGGGTTCCCAAAGCATAGAGAATGAAAAAGAAGTACTTAATTTGGGGCAGCTTATTGATATGATCCAAAGGGCTCTAGAACTACTCATACCAATCAACTTATAGAGGTACTTGGGGGGGGGGGGGGGGAGGTGATCAATTAATGATGAGATCGAATAGATCAAGGCGCATTGCTCTTGGATGCACAATGAACAAGATATTGATCAATAGGAAGTCAGATATGCTACGATTTATATAGCAACGGAATCAAAAAATTGATAAATGAACTTTTGATCCGGAGAGAGTATTTCAAAGAACATACAACTACGAATAACTGGAAAAGAGAAGAAAATGACGGTAAATAACAAAAATTAGTTTAATTAGAAGTTTAGAACAGATCAGGCACCTCTCAGAAAGCGATTGAACCAGTCGTAAGGCGAGGTGCTCGAAGGCGGTTGCCTTCAACTCTCGAGGAGGTCGCCACTCGCCACAATGAGAGATCAGATTTTGGATCAGGAGGAAAAGTTAAAAGTTGGAAATTAGAACTGCTAAGATTGCGTCTGGTATTTTGCTTTTCTGGGGTTGTTGTTGGGAAGCAAAGAAACATACACTTGGTTCGTTTGGTGGATTAAGGAATAGTTCTGTAATAATTTTGGAAGAATGATATAACAATAAAAGTAAAACTAGTATATTTTTAAAAGTACAGAGTTTTTTTGTCATTTTAGTTTAAAAAAATATATTAAATGATTTTTAAATTTTAATTTATCACCTTTATTAAATTCTTTATATTAAAATTATATGGGTGCAAAAATCTAGGGTATTTTGAGATTATTATATTTAGAGTTTATTTTCAAAAAAAAATGACTTAGAAAACTCGAAACGCTCTAAATTTTGTACCCATAAGATTTCAATATGAAAATTTTAATGATATTGATAAATCAAAATTTGAAAATCATTTCATATATTTTTTGAGTTATGATCTGTTCCTAGGAGCACGCTAGTTTTACTCATAATAATAATATTATTTTAGAAGAATGATATTTTTAATTATTTGAAAGAGTGAAAATATCGTTTGATAGTTATTAATTAGAATAGTTAAATCATGGATAATAATAATACTAATAATGATAATAATAATAATTATTATAATAATATAATACTAATAGCAATGATAATATGATAATAATAATAATAATAATATAATCATAAGCACAATAATAATAATATAATCATAATAGTAATAATATATTAATAATAAATCATATCATAATTATAATATAATAATATAATAAAACATAATCAAATAATAATCGTTATTCCAACTAGAGTTAATTCGATATGTCACTTATAGCTTGGTATATCAGATCGGCACACTTTCACACTCTTCTACGTAGTCTAAAATTTATTTGGCAAATTAATTCATTGGAATAACAATCTTTATTTTGCTATTTAGTGCTAAACGAACCCTTAAGTAAATAACTGCCACTTGTTTTCCAATGAGATCTCCTGGAGTAGGGTAGGGATTCTTTATTCCAGTTTCCAGCTTGTTTGCTGCTACATGTGATGGAAGGTTAGATCCCACTAAAAGAGAAATAAAGCGGGTCACGTAGATTGTATTGGACGGGACCCACCTGTCATTGACAGAGTATGTCTGTATCTGACACCGGTGGAAGAATCAGTTCTAATCTGCTATTATTTTGTAGGGTTTTATTTTTAAATCTAAAAAATATTAAAGATATTTTAAAAATAGAAAAAAATTATAGATATATTGTTTTACTTGTAAATTGATAGTCTGTCAAATTTCATGCAATTTCATTAATATTTGATAGTTCATCAAAGATCATTAATCTATAATTATTATAAACATTAGTGAAAGACCGTTAAATTTGATAATCTTTAATGAATTATCAAATATTAATGAAATTACATAAAATTTCATAAGCTATCAATTTACAAGTAAAAATATATATTTATAAAAAATACTATTTTTTAAATTTTTTTTAGAATTAAAAGTTGAAGTCCATTATTAACAAAAATATAATAGCTGATTTGGATCCGGAACATATCTCGTGGGTTAAATAACAGTATCGGAAAATAAATACGCTACTTAAAATCCACAGCTGAAGGGCCTCGTTCTAATTTCAGGTCCCTTCCTCGGTTCCTTTCCTTACCTGAGTTCATGAGTTGCGCTATGGGCCGCCTAACGTGGCATTGCGTGGGACAGTTCATTTGCGTTTGGGCTCTTTAATCTTTTTAAGTTTTTCCAATTTCCATCGTTATTGTAAATGTTAAAATAAATTTATTTTATCACAATAATAAATTACTAATTTAATAAATCCGTTATGTTCATATCACTTTTGAAATGTTATTTTTCTGCAATTATAATTCGATCATCCGTTATGTTCATATCACTTTTGAAATGTGATTTTCAAAATTAACAAAGAAAGCAATCTTTTTTTTTATCACAAGAATAAAGATATAATACTTGTGCAAGAATTACAAGTGTATATGTCATACTTCTCAACTACGTGCTAGTTACTCAAGATTGATAACTTAGCAAATATGTTATTTACCTGCAATTGAAACTAAATATGTCACATGAACAATTGCACCTCATTTGCAAGCAGAAGGAAGATGCTCATAAATACTAATTTCTTGAACCAACATCAAGTAATTTGAATTTTCTTCCATTTTATATAAAACAAGATATTCATAACATCTCAATAGTCGTACTGGGTTGGTCCTTGCTGGCTTTAGTTGCGGATTGACTAGAGGTGACAATCGGGTCAGTTTGATTTTTAGAAGAAATCAGGTCGGGTCGGGTCAATTTATATATTGTGTTTTTTCAGATCGTTGATAGATTTCAATTGGATTGAAGGTCATTTGATCTCGGGTCGGGTCGGGTTAGTTTGACTTTTTTAAAAATCAGATCAGATCGGATTTGAATCCAGACGGATCGGACGGGTTTCTCGAGTCAGGTCGGATTCTGCCACCTCTAGTATTGACAAACTATTTGTTCCGAGTTGATTGATACATTCATTGGAAACGACAATCCGATCAATTTATAGCTCCATACTATTTGTATGAGGTGTGGAGTTTTGATCGTCAAAGATGAATAAAATAATAAAAAATAATGTTATTCGACTTGGTGTGTGAAAATATTATGAGAAGAACGTTAATCCGTATAGTATGAGAAGAATGTTACTTGTATTCTACGTATGATAGTATAAATGTAGTTTAAATTTATAATTTAAAAACGTTGGTCTAAAAGAATGCCAATTTACTAATTTGGCCAACACTAATTTACTAAAATTGAAACTCAAAATATACCAACAATCACAGAATCACTAAATAAATAAATAAAAGATGACCAATTTTTTTAGACAAATCCGCCTTTTCATCTCCATGACTTTGAATTTAACGTTTACAAAATATTTTACCGTGAAAAATAAAAAAAATACAACTATATAAGTGAGCATTTTCTTTCGCTAATTAGGACATAAGCACGCGGGTTAGCCATTGCTTATATCATTTAATTAAGGAATAACATCTACTGACATTGCAGAATTTCATGTATATTTTTCAAAAACTTTGAAATTATGTATTTTCCTTTCTAAAGCTTCTAACGTAATATTAATCCTTTCAATACTGAACACTCGAATTACCCAATAATATTATATAAATATTAAATATATTTACAATCATCAATTAACTTCATTACATATTTTAGAACTCAAATTAACACCTTAATAAACATTTCATGACTATAATATTTTTTATATCTCTCACTCGCATCGTCTCATAAATGACTCTTCAAGCACCAACATAATATAGTTCACGTCTACCTTTTTATTTATAAAGAATTTAATTTCGATCTTGAAGAATCCAAAATTTTAATTAAACATATTCATGTTTTGATAATTGTATCTATAGTACTTATTGAGAATTTAATTTTAAAAAAATCTTTTATTTTCAATATGGTTAAATGAGGAATCTACAAACATGAAGCCAGTTTTAATGAATGAAATAATATAATATAATAAATAAATAAATAAATATGAAAATTTTAACAATTGAAAAAAGACAAATAGACGCACCACATTTATAATTATATCTGTGCTAAGCTGCTAACACTCGTAACCCAGACTTAAACCCCTCCTCCGCCTCCGTCTTTTGTTGTGTGGGATTTTTCGATCCTCTACAGAGATGCTTCGTCTCCTTCTCAAGTAACCTCACCGGACCGTCGTCTCCGCCATTGCGGCGGCGAACCGTGCCTCCTCCTCCCGTCACTCTGACCAGACGTCTTCTGGAGGTTTCTTGATTCTTTCCTGTCTCTTTATTCCTTTGTTCTCTCGATTCGTAAGAATATTTCACTAATTCAGAAGAAATAACCCATCAATTAGCAGAAGCGCCTAAATTATGTCCAGTTCGAAGTCGACAGAGGTTGAACGGTAATACACAAACGTAAACAATGAATTAGAGCGCACTGAGCTAAAAAATATTACAGTGCAAAATAGCCGGAATACTGATTGGTACCTTTATTATAGTTAACTGCTTGTGCTTATTTATACTGGCTCTGATTGATTTTTAGAAAGTGTTAAAAGCAGCATCCAATCAGCTCCACTAAAATCTTGATAGCTTGCCTTAACACTATATATCATAAATGGAAATGTATAAAGAATTGAACCCTCAATTCGTGATGTCCAGGATGTGCAATTTTGATGATAACTAAGATGTTTTTCTTCACATGTTGAACTTTTTTGATGCTAGAGCTGGAACTGGTATGAAACGTATTAACTTTGAATTAAGAGAGAGATCTGTTTGTTTGAGGTTTTTACCAAGATTAGATATATACTCAGGTTAAATAATTGAATTTCTATTTCAGATAGTGAACGAAATTTGAGACACTTTCTTCATTGATTTCAGATATGAATAGAATTAGACATTCTTTTCTTCAACTACCTTCTAGCACTTTATCTAACTTTTTATATTCTTATCACTTTTATACGCTATATCAATATTGTTTATCAACTTCCTTGGTAATTCTTTTATAATATTTGTGATACTTTCCTTCCAATTTTTAGATTTTTTTTTGGTATAGAGAGGGATCACTTGACATTGGCTATTTGGACAATCTTGACAATGGAACTCTAAATAAATCTTAAAAATAGAAAAAAGTTTGTAGATATATTCTTAAAATTATAGATTGATAGTTTTTAAATTTCATGCAATTTGATTATTGTTTGGTAGTCCATCAAAGACCGTTAAATTGAAACCGTTGCAAATTGCATAACATTTTGATGATATTTGATAGACCATTGCAGGATAATTAAATTGCATGAAATTTGAAATGCTATCAATTTATAAGTTCAAATATTTCTAGAACTTTTTTTCTATTTTTAAGTTTTTTTTTTTTCAAATTTATGTAAAGCCTCTTTGTCAAGATTGTCCCTTTTTTTTTATTTGTTGGATGATCTTGCATGTTAAATATCAGAAACTTTGTAGGGTGAACTGGTAAGTTTGCATAGCTTTGTTAGTGGCCAGTCGTTCTCTTTCTTTTTATGAATTTCATTATTGCTTGCATCAAATAGAGATTGCTTTTTTTTCTTCTTTCTAAAGCCAAAGAATTTTAGTATTTATTTTTCAAGTTTTCTTGATTGGAGTTTAGAAAAGTTACAGGTAAAATTTGCATTATTTTTTGTGTTGGAAGCAGCTTTGGCCAAAAATTGGAAAAAAAAAATTCAGAGGAAAACAAAGAGGTTATTGTGCTATTTTCATACTAGCAAATATTTTTATATAATACACTATTACTCCAATTGGCATTTTGCCAAATACATTTTCACTCTTCTTAATAATACAGGAATAACACACGTTTCAGTTCATTATTCAAATAGCACATTTTTCTTACTATTCTAATTTGCCAAACAAACCCTAACATGTGAAAAATAAAGTTATTTTTGAGTTGATTAGCAGGGTAAAATTATAGAACTAAACACAAAATGAACCCCGACAAAATTGTTGCTGGAATCCAACACTGCATTGCCGGACTGATTTTAATAAGAGAAAATTATGGTAGGTAACTGTGATGCTTCAAGATGGTCGTAATTTTAAAGGTCATGTTGTTAATTTTGTTTCCTATTCTGATGTTGCTATTGTGAAAATCAAATCCAAAACCCCTTTGCCATCAGCTAGGCTTGGCAACTCAGCACAGCTTAGAGAAAGTGATTGGGTTGTTACTCTCGGCTGCCCTTTGTCTTTGCAAAATACAATCACAGCTAGCATTGTGAGGTATTTTGTTTTTTTTTGTTGCAGACTATCCTCTTGCTGAAGTCTAGGAAATATTTTTTTCTGTAGGGTACCAATCGAATTGATTATTTCTTTAACAAGTTGATTTTGTTGTTATTATCTCTAATTGATTTTAATGTTTATCTTGTTTGTCTTCATGAAATCACTTGCATTGTATATGGTGTTAACTTTGTGACATTGGTCATTTGAAAATTGAGTAGACTTTTTGTTTCTCTTGTTATTAGCCGTGTTAACCGAAAAGTAGTGATCTGGGCTTTGGAGGAGTTGGTAGAGAGTTTATTCAGACTGTTTGTGCAATTAATCAAGTTAATTTTTCTCAAGTTTTTATATAAAATAGTTGTTCTTGAGTTTTTATCAAAAAATATTTCCTCTCGAATTATCAATTTACCATTCAGATTCAGACAATTCCGTCTCAACAGTTTCTTTTGCAAAATATGTCCAATAAAATTGGTTAGATATGAATTTGCTTTTAGGGAAGCTTTGGGGGACCTCTAGTTAATCTAGTTGGGGAAATTGTGGGAATTAATGTGATGGAAGTCTTCTCAGCAGATGGTTTAAGCTTTGCGGTGCCCGTAGATGCAATTGCCAAAATCATGGAGCATTTCAGGAAACGAGAGTAACTATTGTGTGGCAATTCAAAAAAAATATTCCAGAATTGAAATCTTGTTCTGTTAATTGGTTATGCCTCCTTTGGTCCTGAACCTTACATTAATCAAAGACTAACCAGAAGTAACCTGTATACTTGAGATTTTAGTAATAATATGATTTATTAAATTAATATTATTAAAAATAAGAGTGAGAAACGTAAATGTCCACGCCGATCGCCAAGATCAGATATTTGAAATTTTATTGTCCTATTTTTAACATATTAATTTAATAATACGTATTAATAATAAAAACTGTGTATACTTGTAAGATCAGATAAACATTGTCCTAAAGATATAACCATTATTATTATTGGTAGGGTTAGATGTTTAGTTTTACTTCTAATATTCCCTGATTTTAACTGGAAAGTTGGGTCTTTTGTTTTTTATTCAATTTTGGCCGTCCGATAGTTTCTTATAGATTCTTGTTGCTAGCTCTTCATTCGTTGAGGTGTACATTTTTAAGTGTGAAAAATCATCCCAAGTTAGGGAAAAGTTTATCTGGATTGGCACTTTGTCTGTTGTCTTGTGGTTTGCTGCGGCTCTTTTTTTTTTATCAGAAGAAAATATAAGTCTGTTCGACTGAGTTATAATTGGCTGTCATTTTCTTTTTCATTAGTTACTGTAGCAATAATTTTAGTATCTTATGACAGTGACAAATTAGAAATAGAAGAATAAAAAGGCAGTATCTAGTCTATTTCTATTGGTTAGATGGGGACAGATATGTGCAGGTTGCGGATCTCATCAGTTATTCAAGACAATCATTGTGGTGTTTGAACATTAATTTTTAAGTTCAATTATTCAAGGCTGAAATTATTAACTTGTCTCCTCACTCGTATTGCTCATGTAATACAAAATTTTACTTGTATAGGATATGTCCCATCTTTGATATAGCAATTCATTAGATTGATCCGAGTTAGATCTCCGACTTCATCCAAATATAATATCTGTGTTGACTGTTGAATATGAACGGTCTTTTATATTTTGACACACACTCTTACACGCGTAATATAATACTAGTACATGTATCCGCTATTACGCGTGTATCTTTAAATCAGAGACAATAATAATGTTATGAGTTATGACTCGCTATTAAAGCAGTGATAATAATTGTGTATGTTATAAAAAATTTGCATTTCTCTTTATTAAAAGGAAAATTTTTGCTAGTTATAAATAACACTTCAATGATAAAAAAAATAATATCTTTCTCAGCATAATGAACACGCGAGGTGTCATTTCCTTTGGTGCAGAGAAGAAGATAAAAATTCAATAAATATGTAAATAAAAAGTCCAATAGTAAGGTCTCATCTTCTTGATGTGTTGTTATAATATGTTGGATGTCCTGCAAACACGATTATCACAATCAGATAAATCTTACCTTAACAAAAATATTAAATTATGTAATGAATTTACATTATAATTTCACAAGGAACCTAGTCATAAAGTACTTAGATGTCAATGACAGTACATCAACTTGTCATAATGAATTAAGCAACTATTGTAATTTCAAGTCTATAATAATCGTATCAGTAAATCAACAAATATAGTGGAAGGTGTAGATTGAATTTAGCTGTATAATAAAGAAAAGTATTAATAATGTCAACCAAAAAAAGTTTTACATTAGAAGAATGTTGGATTTAATTACACTTGGTTATTTCACTATATCGTGAATAACTATAAGAATGAAAGATAAAAATAAGAATGTTATTTTACCTTATCAACCTTTCAGAACCTCTTGGTATACCACATTTGATATGTAAAGTCCGTTTTGATGAATTTCACCAACTTGCTTCACCAAGACCTTTGTATTCGCCCGAGAAGTCCCTCTCGATAGTGCCACATAAAGTTGCATGTGCGAGAAGACCGGTTCAGGTAGGTACACGCCAACATGTGGTATTGTTTGGCCCTGAGATTTATTTATCGTCATCGCAAAGCTAAGACGGATAGGGAACTGCTTCCTCTTCATCTTGAAAGGAAAACATATCATCGTCTGATGGGCAAAGGGGTATCCTTGGCAGGAATATCCTCTTTCCAGCATGCTCACCAACTGTTATCTCTGCATCAATGACGTTTCTCTGAAAGGATCTACAAATCAACCTAGTACCATTACATAGTCCATTTGCTGGGTCAATATTGCACAAAAGTATGATCGGGCACCCAACCTTCAACTTCAGTAAATGGGGCGGCAAGCCACCGAGATTCAGAGTGTTCAAGAACTCTATGGGGTAATTATTGTTAGTGTCATCCTCGGCGGAGTCGAAGCTATAGCATACATGTTCCTCTTCTGGAAACCTTTCGATCATATTACTATTAATCATGTCAACGTACTCATTCTTCATTGACAGTATGGCCCTGAAAATCATGTACTCTGATGATCTTGCCTGCATATCAAGAGAGAGAAATATTACATCGATCAACTTCTTCATTGACTCATTGGCATCTGTATAAGGTATTATCATGTCATCTGGAATCCGAATAAAATTTTGATCCACTACTTCTTCTTTCCCATCCCCAATTCGCAACAAAAATTCTGAAAGCAATGGGTCTGATCGTGCTCTCATATTATGAGTCAATCGCATCTTCTTCAGGGAAGCCTGTAGAGGTGACATGCGAGGCTAGAATCAATAATCTCTGCTCAAGTATCGTGCCTCACAATTGACAGCACTTGTCGAAAATCACCTCCAAATACCATGATTTTGCCACCAAATGATAGGTTACAATCTGTAATATCTCGCATTGTTCGATTGAGCGCCTCAGTCGCCTGTCTCTTGGTCATGGATGCCTTGTCCCATACGATCAGCCTAGCACGTCGAAGAAGTTTTGCAACACCACATTGCTTTTTGATACCACACATTGAGTTGTTATCAAGCTGGAGGGGAATCTTAAAGCGTGAGTGGGTTGTTTTACCTCCCGGGAAATTATTGGTGGCAGCTCCTGAAGAAGCGGTGGTAAGTGCAATAAGTCCGCGAGAACTGACATTTGCTAATAATGCTTTGTACAGATATGTCCTGTTGGTGCCCCTTGGACCATCAATGAAGAAAACACCTCCTTGATTATTATCCAAGTATCTCATGATCTCATCAAATGCTGCTCTCTGATTAGGATTAAGAGATCCACATACACACAAATCGTTCTCTCCCACATCAATAGACAATTCATCATTGATCTCACGGAATTCACCAGTAAGTTCGGCAATATCTGTGAAATCTAATAGATCAAATGATCCGATATCCTTTCCCATGGACTGGAGAACGCTCCTAATGTCTTTCGGAATCAATTGTTGCACATGTGCAGCAGATACATACCTATTGAAAATGAATTTAAAACTATTGAGAAGCTCAAATTTGAAAGCAAGAGAATAGACACAGCAAAATGTTCTGTATTAGCATAAAAACAACCACCAAATCTAAATAAAGTAGTCACAAATTAAAAAATTTTGAACATGCAAATAAATTTTTAAAGGAGTTACTAATATTGGCTAGACAACCTTTTAAACAGATATTCTCAAAATGCCAAAAATATCCTTCAGTTTTTTGAATTACACATATGTTAGGAATAAACTAATAAACTGGACATGTTCGTAAATATTACACCACAATATTATTTTATATTCATAATTTATATATCAAATAAAACTTAAGTTCAAAATTTCAAAGAAATATATTATGTTTAAGGCCTTCAAATTGACTAATTAGTATTGATAGTTATTTAGTAATCAAATTAACCCTTTACCAAAGATTAGCCAAAAATTCTGTCAAAATAAATTCAAATTAATAATTCTTTAAAATAAAAGTTATTCCTGACATATTTTCTAATGACTCTGTAAAAAAAATTAATGCGCAATTCACACTTCTTTTACAAAATATTACAAAAATAGCACCAGTGAACTTAATGTGTTCTCTCCTAAAACAAATATTATATTAGAAAAAATGTGTATTTTTTGTAAAAGTGACAGGTACAAAAATAACGTTAAATGTCACAAAATATTTAAATGTAAAGTTTAAATGTAAAGGTTCCAAAAATAACGTTAACTTAATAAATAATACCCCTTAAATCACTGTAAGCTATTTCTTGTATATGTATTTCAGAAAGCATTTGAAATAAAATTGGTCTTGTGACATATTATCATTTTCTGCCACTAATTAAACTAAGAGTTAAACAGAGAGGACTTTTAAAGGATGTAAATTCACAATTAACTTCTGTTATGAATATTCCGCTAAACTGGACCCTTTTGCAAAAATGATACTGACATATTTAAAAAAAAAACAGTAAAGATAATGTGCAACTGGACTTTATTCTCTGCTAAAAGGAAAAAAACCAGTAAAAACAAAAATTTATAAAAAAAATTAGCTTAACTGTAAATTTATGAATGTTTTCAGGATATTCATAATTGATACATGACTTCAGCAGGTTATGCAACGATCAAGAAGTTGAAAAATCCCAGCCATACAAATAATTCGTCAAAAAAAATTCAAGAAAACCCCAAAAGGAGAACAAAATTACAAAAACAAACAAAGGAAAAGCAAATTAAAACCCATGGACTAACTGTTCGAATTGGGGGAGACAGAGAGAACCGAGGCGAGACGAGCGGGATTCAACTGGAGAGAGAAACCCCAGCTTTAGTGTGTTGGCGAGGCAAGGCGATCGAGCGAAGGAGAATAACTCCGGTTATGGCGGCGAGTGCGAGAAAGGGAGAAAGAGTAACCGACGGGCGGAGTGTGAGAGGGAGAAATTTTCGAGCGGTTAGAGAGAGACAATGTGATGCGATGCGAGTAAGGTCGTGAGTCGTGACTTTGAACATTCAGCGAAAAAATAATATTATCACTGGAGAGCGGCATGAAAGTCGAAAACCAAATTTGATACGTTAATTTTTTGATATGTAAATATGAACGGTTTAAATTATATTTAAAATGGTATAATTGAAAATTCACGTCTTAAGAAATCCAAAACATTATGAATAAAACAATTGGATTAATCCGGTTGTTGTATGATTTTTAAGATAGTAAGACAATGTAAAATTATTAAAAGTAAAGATTTTGTCAGTTCAATGAGTTCAAGCTCAACGTCTAACTGTGATGAAACTCCAGTTAATCGTTATGATATACTTGACGAGTCAGGCGCTTATATTTCATGTAATATTTTTCTTCTTTTACCAGGTCAATTATTGGATATACAACTTTTTAATATATGTTAAATAATTTGAAAAACATAAATAAGTTGAAAGCCTGGTGTATACCTACCCAATCAAGTAGATCAACAATAAAGGAGTTTGCGGAAAGAGATATAGCATTCATATCATGATCAAATTAAAATAAAGTAAAAAAAAAGTTTGCAGATATGATGCTCTGATAACAATATACCACAATGAAGTGGGATATTCATGAAAAATATTTTTCTTTCGCTAAGGTTTGTTTGGCACATGTGGAATAGCAAAAAGTTAGAATAAAATAGTTATTCCGATGAATTAATTTGCCAAACGAATTTTATAGTAAGTAGAAGAGTGCGGAAGAGTGTTAATCCGGTATACCAAGTTATAGGTGGTATACCAGATTAGTTCTCGTCGGAATAGCGATTATTATTTGATTATGTTGTATTATATTATTATATTATGATTATAATTATGATTATGATTTATTAATTTGTAATTATTATGATTATGATTTATTATTATGTTATTATTATGTTATTATTATGATTATGATTTATTATGATATTATTTATTGATTATTTTATTATTATTATTATTATAATATTATTATAATAATTATTATTATATTGACATCACTTTGTTAGTATTATTATTATATGATTAATTTTATTATTATTTATTATAATTATATTATAATAATTATGATTTTAGTATTATATTATTATTATATTATTATGATTATGATTATAACTTTATTATTATTATATTATATTATTATATTATGATTATGGTTATATTATTATATTATTATGATTATGACTATAATTATTATTACTTATTATTATTATTATTATTATATTATATTATATTATAATTATAGCTATGATTATATTATAATAATATTATTATGATTATAATTTTTTTATTATATTATTATTATATTATTATGATTATAATTATTTATTATTATTATTATTATATTATGATTATAATTATAATTTTTTTACTATATTATTATGATTACAACTATGATTATTATTATCCTGATTATGATGATTATTTTATGATTATTTTATTATGTTGTATTATATTATTATATTATGATTATATTATTAAAATTATGATTATTTATTATTATATTATTGTGATTATGATTATAATTATATTTTTATTATTATATTATTATAGTATGTTTATGTTTATGTTTATATTTCTATTATATTATTATGATTATAACTATGAATATTATTATTTATTATGATTATGATTATGGATTATGATCATTATTTTATTATTATTATATTATCATTATTATTCTTACTATTATTATTATTATTATTATTTTATTATTATCATCATCATCATTGTTAGTATCATAATTATTCATATTTTAACTATTTTAATTAACAACTGTCAAACGATATTTTCACTCTTCCGAATAGTCAAGAATACCATTCTTTCCACCACTCTTCCAAAAATATACTATTTTATCACTCTTACAAATTATTCCTTAATTTGCCAAATGAACCCTAATTAGTTCATACTGAAAGAAAAATCAGGGTGAATCTTCAATTCTTCACGCATGCAAGGATGCATCTGAAGGCTGAAAGGCAAGTAGCGGAAAACCTTTTCTCTGGCGAGTGGCGTTGGTGTTTTGCAAATAAGTTGATGGGAACGTGCCATTTTGTGCTTATTCTTATTTTGGTATCGTTGAACCGAACATTAAAAAAAAAGAATACATGAGTCTAATTTAAATAAGACCAAGGAGGTGTATCACAATGTGAGTGATAATAGATGGATGCAATTTATTTTCACACTCGCTCTTGGTTAGCTAGAGAGATAAAGAGGTGACTTATGTTCATTAATGTCTGGATCGTATAAAGAATAACGTAAGAATAGAGAAATTGAGAATATTAATTGAGGATAATGAAAAAATAGTGATTTTTCGGTTAGCGTGATAATAGTAAAAATGTGATGTTATTCCGAATGGTAGAAAAATATTTGTTTGAAATAATAATAAAGAGTTAATGTACAACTGTTCGAAATAATAAATTTATGTTTGGATGCATAACTGTCCCGAAACAATAAATTTATGTTTGGATACACAACATTTATTTTTATTCCGAAAACAACAACTATTCAACTATTTCTCGGTCATCCAAACATAAATGTGCAAATGGATTCTAGAATGAAACTGCATAGTCTGCATAGGAAAAGAACAGAGAAGGAGAGGAAAATTGCCCCATACATAGGGACATTTCAACTTGATGTTAAATTGGGACGTTTCATTACTTATAGTGAGCATTATTCTCTCAAATTAGGATGTGCCATTTTAATGTCCGTACAAACACACTTTCTGTTGTCGGGTATATAAACAACGCAAAATTACAAGGAAAAAAAAGGGAAATAATAAAAGTACGAGAGTTAAAATTAAATAATAAATAAAAGTTGGGATCAAGCTCTAGGAGCAAATCTTGTAAAAATAAAAGTTGGGATCAAGCTCTAGGAGCAAATCTTGTAAAAATATACTTTTGTGAGTTTAAGTATAAAATATACTTTATTATATTTTAAAATCTTAAATTTTTAATTTAGGTTGTTGAATAAATTTTTTACATTAAAATCTTGTGAGATAAAAAAAATTATCTTTAGAATTTTAAGTATTTATTTTGGATTTTTTTTAAATGATCTATTTTCATATAAAAATATTTATTATTTTAGAACCATCTTAAAAACATCTAAGAAAAATAAATTAAAAAAACTAAAAATAGAACATTTTGATATTGCGTAAGCTTTTGATATAAAATTTTATAGAACAATGGAAATTGAAATTTGAAAATAATAAAGCATGTGTTCTAGTTAAACTCAACAAAAACATTAGTGAACTTAAGTATGCATAGATTTACTCCAACGAGAGCACCTTATGTAATCACAAGGATAAAAAAATGCTCATATCACTTCGTAAATAAAAATAAAAACGTTTTCAATTAATTCAAATATTATCATTCCTTAATTTATAATTTATGATAAAAAATAAATTAACAAAGAGGGCAATATTTTGTAATCAACAGTGAATGAAAATGTTTATATGAGCAATAATTTGATGCCAGGAGTTACAAACGTATAGTCATGTCATGTTTTTAGATGATCTTAAAAGTTAAATCTTGTGTGACACTTTTAAATATTTGTTAATATAATAAAAAAAAATCATAATTAACAAATGAAATGGAGATCAGGAGACGCCTCTCGGATAATCGGATGAGATATTGCGATGACATGAAATAAATGGTCAGGAAAGCCCCGTCAATGCTTGTGATTAAATCGCAATCGCTGATTATGATTAGACGGAGGGTCGAGATGCACCCGAATTGTTAGTTATAACTTATATCTAGAACCCAGACCAAGCCTAAAACCCTCCGGCCTCTGTCCTATTTGAGCTGGATTTCGCCATTACTGGTTGCACCACAGTTTACTGTTCCAAGATGCTTGGCTTCCTCTTCAAAAAACCTCACAGGACCGCTGGTACCGCCGTAGCCCTCGTCTCCGCCATTGCGGCTGGGAACTATGCCTCCAACTCTGACAACCAGGCGAGCTGTAATATCTCGTTTCCCCATTTCTTGCATATTGTGTCCTTTTGACATGCATATTACCATCACTTTGATCTTTCTGTTGTTCTTGTTTTCTTTCAAGCAGCAAGTCCTTCCGTTTCTCTTCCAATGCCCAATCTGCGGGAAGATATTGGCACCACTTCCTCTGCGCCTGTACCTCCTGGAGGTTTCTTGATTCTTCCCGTTCTCTTTTTTTTTTTTTTTTCCTTTGTTTTCTTGATTCCTAGAAATCCTTCACTAAATCTTTAAGTCACATGTGAAAAATGAAGTTTTTTTTTTGTGTTGATTACAAGGGTAATTGAAAATATAGAACAAATTTGACGATTCTTCCTTCTTTTCTTTTTTTCTTTTTTTGTTTACGTCAGTACCGTGAAGAAATTATGTTACTTCAATCACCCATCTTGTTTAGTTTTCACAATGATTTTATTCATTTCTTGTTTTATTGCTTAATAGAAAACGTGGTACTGAGGACAAGTAATCTTTAGATACTTTTACTCACTTTTGAACAAATTATTACATGTAGGCTCAGAAAATCTATCTCAGCATCAATTTATGGGCAGCCCATCACCACCAGAAAATACCATCAAGGAGGATTGTAAGTGCTGTAAAGGGTGTCTGAGCAAGAATTCAATTGCCAATGCAGTATCTGCTGTTGCTCCTGCTGTTGTCAATATTTCCGTATCACTAGGTTTGCAACTTTTATTTATTGTCTTGTGTACAAGACAATCAAAATGCTGATAAACAAAATTTGTGCTTTAGGAGGTGCAATGATGGGCATCTGGTCTGGCACAATTATTGACCCTGATGGGATGATTCTGACATGTGCCCATGAATTGGTTGATCCTAATAATGGAAAAGCCTATATCAGCAGTAATGTATGTACAACTTGTGCTTGTATTATTTGGCTTGTTTTCATGTTAATCGAGAACACACCTTGTTTAAGAACATGTTTAGTCAATGTAAAAACCTTGTGGGCGAATAATTTGGGCTGATTCCAACACAGCATTGCCTCCCTGAGTGCAGTCTTGTTTTGAAATAAAAAAAGAAAAAAAGAATTTACTGCCAGAACAAATTAATCTGCTTACTAGTTAGATGTGTTATGTTCTTACTTGCTTTTTTAAATCTTTAATCTGTCCATACCTTGAAACTGTCAAATTATGTTCAGAATGGTATCAGTGTTTTAGTTTGCCCAAATTAATTCTGCAATAAAATCAGAGTCAGAATGGAACTGATGCTGTTATTCGCCCAAATAAATTCTTCCATTAAACTTTAAACAGGATTCCTGTTGTTTAGTTAAGCCTCAATTTTTATGGTGGCTTTGCCTCAGTGAAGCATCAATCATACATTGTATCTCAATCACTGCACAGAAATTATTAAACTTAATTCATTAAACAAAAAGAACCCCACCAAAATTATTACTGGAATCCAACACTGCAGTGCCTAACTGAAATTAATAAGAGCAAATCATGGTAGGTAATTGTGATGCTACAAGATGGTCGTAAATTCAAAGGCCATGTTGTTAATGCTGATTTCTATTCTGATGTGGCTATTGTGAAAATCAACACCAACACCCCTTTGCCATCAGCTAGACTCGGAAACTCAGCACAGCTTAGACAAGGCGATTGGGTTGTTGCTCTTGGCTGTCCTTTGTCTTTGCAAAATTCCATCACAGCTGGTATTGTAAGGTATTTGCTCTTGTGTTGCAGATTGTATCTTCTTTTTAAAGTGTAGGAAATAATTTTTTTAATGTAGGCTGTGAATCAATTTGATTATTTCTCTTACAAGCTGTTTTTGTTATCCATATTGATTTTATTCATGTGTCTTCATGAAAAAGTTACACTTGCATTGTATGGTCTTGGCTTTGTCACATTTTTCATTTGCGTATTAAGAACTTTTTGCTTTTTGTTGTTTAGCTTTGTTAACCGAAAAAGTAGTGACCTGGGCCTTGAAGGACTTACTAGAGAGTTTATTCAGACTGATTGCGCAATTAATCAGGTTGATTTCTTCTCAAGTTGTCAATTTACCAATCAGATTCAGACACGTCTGTCTCAATAGCATCTTATGCAAAATTTGTCCAATTAAATTGGTAACATATAAATTTGCTTTTAGGGAAACTCTGGGGGACCTCTAGTTAATCTAGATGGTGAAATTGTGGGAATTAATGTGTTGAAGGTCTTCGCAGCAGATGGTTTAAGTTTTGCAGTGCCGGTAGATGAAATTGCCAAAATCATGGAACAGTTCCAGAAACGAGGGTGACTATCATGTGGCAAATTATAATTTAAGTCCATAATTGAAATCTTGTTCTGCTAATTGGTTGTTCAAATTGAACTGTGCAGGAAGGTGATTAGGCCTTGGCTAGGCCTGAGTATGCTTGACCTCAATGCAATGTTGATTTCTCAGCTTAGAGAACGGGATCAGATGTTTCCTGATATTGCCAGTGGTGTTCTTGTTCCCATGGTATTTTGGCTCTCCTAAAAACCAAAGTTGATCCTTATTACTAGAGATACTAGGTGTGCCTTGTTTTTTGGTCGTGAACCTGACATGAATCAAACACTCACCAGGAGTAACCTGGATGCTTATAAAATCAGATAGACATTGTCCCTGAGAAACAACCATTTAGCATTCTCAGTAGTGTTAGATGTTCAGTATTATTTCTAAGCTTGTTCCTTGTCTTTAACTGGACCTGACACTGTATCAGGTAAGGCATAATTTACGATCATGACCCATCCAACCTGGTGCAGTTGGCGTTGCATTTACAATAGTGGTTATTATTTGGGTATATGTAGAATGAAAATGCACCACAATAAAATTAAAAAGTTGATTTTTTGTCTTCAAAATGAATAACTCGAAAGAGGTTATAATTCTTGTAATTAACCTTGTGTAAGCAAGTTTACCTTGCAAGACTAATCTTGAAGAAAACCAAACTTAGACCTTATGCTTTCCTCGCCTCATTAAATTGTAAAACTTAATGGGCCCTGTATATTGAATCAAGTAAAAAGTTCCATGTTGGATTTAGTAACCATATATAGACATAAACTGGTGGCGAAACAAACATAAGTGATGCAAAATTAGCATCCCTTGTCCGTAATGAATACAATATGAAGTAGTTCTTAATAATTGCTGTTAAGGTAAGTCCAGGATCTCCAGGTGATCGTGCTGGATTTTGGGCCAATGATGTTATTATTTACTTTGATGGAAAATCTGTCAACTCTGTCAGAGAGGTAGAATTTTTCAATTGCAAAATTCCTTATTGCTTAGATTAGTTGAACTTCATCAAAATTAGTTGTGAATATAATTATTTTTTTGAGTGAAATTGTGAATATAATTATAATTGTAGATTATGAATATAATTGGCGATAGAGTTGGAGTGCCGTTCACAGTTGTTGTTGCGCGGCGAGGCCACACGTTAGTGAACCTGACTATAATACCTGATGAGGCGGATCTTAGCTGACATATTGGCAAATTTAAATATCATTATTATTTTGCTCACAGACTGTGCATTTACACTTGTAGAAAGGTTTCTGCTAAAGGAATTAGTTTTCCCCTTATCCCTTCTTATTTTCATTTTTGCAAACACAGTCATCAGATGAAGATCTGAGATGAAGAATTTTTTTTTTTTTTTTGTTATTATTGGTGGTGGTGGTGGTGGGAGATGGGGTTATGGGACCGTCTGATAGTTTGTTGTTGTTAACTGTTCATTGTAGGATGTACATTTTAAGTGCCTCTTTTGACAAAATCGTCCCAACTGGGGAAGAAGTTTAATCTAGATTCATATTTTTGTCTTGTATTGTGCTGTGCTGCTGCTCTTTCTTTTTCAGTAAAATATACGACTCTATTCCACTGTGTTATACTTGGCATAGTCATTGCTTTCTTTGGTTGAACTGTTGAGGTTAACGGATCTCATCAAGAAATTCAGTACTTATGAGTTATGACAGTGACGAATTAATAATAGAAGAATAAAATCCTTGTGATATCTGAACACCATCATTTTTTATTTTTAAGTTCAATTTCAGTTATTCACCTAAATTATTAATTTGCCTCCCCACAGACATTTCTTATTTAATACAAAATTATCTCCAACTTTAATAGAGCAATTCATTAAATTGATCTAAATTAGTTAGATCTCCGACTTTTTTTTTCTCACCGGAATATAATACCTCTGTTCAATAGGGATCGTCTTTAATATTCGAGTCCTGGGAGGAATGCTCTCTTGTATTATCCTTTTATCTATCCACCTTTTTATTTGTTAAATGAAATAATATATTTATTAAATCAAGAAATTTCAAGTTAATAAATAATCATTATAGTTAATAAATAATCATATTTTCCGTAATATTTTTGTCACGCGCGCGTGCGTGCATTATATAATACCATGTAAACTAAAAGTACTAAAAGTTAAAAAAAAAAAAGTTGAACAACGAACTATTGGTTTGGACATGTGGTTGACAAGTCAAGCTATTATATTACATTATGCTTCTATTTTTTTTTTCTTTTTATAGAATTAACAGGTCAGGTATTTGATATACAACTTTTTAAATTTATTAATAAATTAGCAGGTGCAGGTCTGATACTTGCTGATCAGTCATCGCTCATTTTACAAATTTAGTGGCATGCTGGCTACCCATTTGCCTGGTTTTCAGCTTACTCTAGCTTTTATATACGCGCATTTTATCTTTTTTGCTATCAGAGCAAATTTACACACTATCTTTTATAATTAGCAGAATTGGATGTCCTGAAAATAATATATCGCAATGAAGCAAAACTTTCATAAATATTAATTGTTTTTGTTTCTCTAAATTCTTTCTGAAAGAAAAATCCAGATGGAGATTTTCAGCCTTCAATCCTTCATTACTGAAGAGGCAAGTACGCAAATAAAATCAATGGGAGGATGGGAGCATGCTATTTTGTGCTTCTTCTTTTTCTACTGTAGATCCTATTTGTATTCAAATTTTTTTGAGGTGTTAATGTCCCTTTCAGCATTCGCAGGCGTTTGAATCTGCAATCTTAGCGTAATGCATAATGAGAGTGTCACTGATCATTTATATTGGATATCATTTTTTTTGTACTTATTTTTACTTTGGTATTATTCAAACCAAACTTTGAACTTCCACAATTAATCAAGTACCGTACTGGTTTAGATGGATAATTAATTGATTGGGGGCAATTTATTTGAGAAGGGTATAATAAATGGGGGCAATTTATTTGCACGGCTCTTGGTTAGCTAGAATGGGGGCAACTTAATAGACAACTTGGTGATATGATATATGTTCATTAATAAATGTAGTGTAGGATGAGACTGCTTATAATTTAGAAATAGAGAGAGAGCAAATGGGCCCTTAAATTAAGAAGGTTTTAATTTCTCCACTGCGTCAAGTCATTTCAACTTAATGTTTAATAGAGACGTTTCATTAGTTTAGTGAACATTACTGCATTAGTGAACTTAATGTTTAATAGAGACGTAATGCATCAGTCTCTTCCCAATGATTTGGGCACATCTCAAATTATGGTGTGCAAAACCACGCAAAATTAGCAAAGGAAAGAAAGGATAGTAATAAAAAGAAAACCAAAGAAATTTTATGAAAAAAAAAATAGAGAAACTTGACCGATTTTTATCTCAAAAAAAAAAACGAAGGAAAAAGAAAATCTGATGCCTCTTCTCTTCTGCTGATGCTTCTCCACAGAAAGTTGGTAAAATTTTAAGGGTGTGTTTGGCAGTCCATGGAATAACAAAAATTAGAAATAGAATTGTTATTCTGATGAATTAATTTACCAAACAAATTTTAGACTAAATAGAAGAGTGTGGAAGAGTACTAATCCGGTATTCCAAGCTATAGGTGGTATACCGGATTATCTCTCGTCGGAATAACGATTATTATTTGATTATGTTATATTATATTATTATATTATGATTATGATTTATCACTATACTAATATTATGATTATTATTTTTAATTATTACTATATTATTATTATCCTAATGATTATAATATTAAATTATGATTATCATTATCATTATTATTATTATTATATAATCATCATTGTTAGTATTATTATTATATAATTAATTTTATTATTATTTATTTATTATTATATTCTAATAATTATGATTTTAGTATTGTATTATTATATTATGATTATAAATATGATTATATTATTATAATTATGATTATGATTATAATTATCATATTATTATATTATAATTATTTTATATTATTATAATTATGATTATTTATTATTAATATATTATTATATTTTGATTATGGTTATATTATTATTATTATTATTATTATGACTATGATTATTATTATTATTTATTATTAATATTTATTATTATTATTTTATTATGTTGTATTATATTATTATATTATGATTATATTATTATATTATGATTATAATTTTTATTATTATATTATGATTATGGTTATATTATTAAATTATTATAATTATAATTATTATTATCATGATTATGAATATGATTATTATTTGATTATATTGTATTATATTATTATATTACGATTATATTATGATTATATTAATAAAATTATGATTATTTATTATGATTATATTATTATGAGTATGATTATAATTATAATTTATTATTATTATATTAATATTTTATTATTATGTTTACATTTTTATTGTATTATTTTGATTACAACTATGAATATTATTATTTATTATGATTATGGATTATGGATTATGATTATTATTATATTATTATTATTACTACTATTATTATTATTATCATCATCATTGTTAGTATCATAATTATCCATATTTTAACTATTCTGATTAGCAACTGCCAAATGATATTTTCGCTCTTCCGAATAATTAAAAATATCACTCTTCTATCTCTCTTCCAAAAAAATACTATTCTATCACTCTTCCAAAATTATCATTCTTTCAAAACTATTCTTACTTTGCCAAACGAATCTTATAGAAGAGAGATATAGATGAAAAATTCCTAACTGAGACACACAATTTTCACCAGAAAAAGGAAAATTAAAGGGAAAAAACAAGAAGAAGAAACAAGTTTTGGCACTTCTTTCACTTCCCAATGAAAGCTAAAAATTAGGACCAAACTGTAGGAAAATTGAAGTTGTGGCAATGTGGCTACCGGACTTGCACTCAATAAAAAGTCAATATAAATAGTGTAGAATTTGTGTGTGATGTTGAACCAATGGTGTCAATGAGGCAATTAATTACTCCAGCCATAAATGAATACTTTTTTCTCTTTTTAAAAAAAGGTAACCATTAAATAGAATTAGGTCAAAAGTTGGAATCTGAATTAAACAGTTTCGATCTTATACTCATGACACTCATGTGGTCCCAGGTCGGAATGGCCTTGGCAGAATGCACCTGGTTCCGTGGCCATGTGTTAACCACATTTGTACCAGAAAATAATTTTGCACCTACTAGAATACAGTATTCTCGCCTTTTTCAATCATGCAAAAGCTCCCAACTAACGTGGGGTCGTTTGCATCTTTCATTTCCCCTTCGAACTTCCATTTTTCTCCCCCTCCTGATTTTCCATTTGTTGTAGGAAGGGAATTAAGAATATATTCTTCCATTGCCCCAGTCATGGCACGGTACTGGTGCGTCAGTCACTGTCATATGGATTAGTTTCTCTTTTCATTTGACAATTTGACGATGAATATTTAAATAAATTTGAAAACAAATCTTAAAAATAAAAAAGTTTATAAATACGTGTTGTACTTGTAGATCTACGATGATTCAAATTACATATAATTTCATTAATATTGATAGTTTTTAAAGACCGTTAAATTAAAACTATTGCAAATTGTATAGAATTTTGATGGTTTTTGATGATCTATTAAACGATAATGAAATTACATAAAATTTAAATCACTATCAATCTATAAATAAAGAAATATCTATATCTCTATTTTTAAAATGTATTTCGTATTTATTTGAAATTTTAAAATAACTCATTGTCAAGTGATCGCTCCCCATTATATTATAATGGTTGTTTGGTGTGGAGATAGAGAAAATAATGAACACAAATCATATATGAAACTGTACGTTTTTGTTTAAGAGTTTATTTCATATATAAATATAAGGTTTGTTAACATTCCCTGTAATGGGGCGGTTTGTCTTGGCGCTATGGTTTTAAAGTATTGATATGCTGAAAATTTCTTAATACATAAATAGATAAACTTTCAAGCTTTTAAATATGACACATCATCACTTTTTTCCATCATTGATTTTGTTTAATTTTTTCATCTTCTTGAACTAAAAAGCTCATATAAAATAATTTCTCTCTTCATTTAAAATAATGTGTATAATATATTTAAAATGAAATTTAACTCTTAAAATGATTCAACTTTTTTATATGATCATTTATAGATTATTATGTGTTTAATTATATTATTTATTATCATAATAATTATTACTATAATTATCATTATTACTTAACATTTTAAAATATTATGTCTAAATTTTTTAATATTTATTAAATATATTTTAAATTATATATAGTTAAATATATATTTGAGGACTATATTGTCGGGACGAACCCGAGTTATAGCCCTAGTAAATCTAAATGTTTCTAAGAGGATCATGTTCCTCGTTGTTTTAATTAAAAATATTTTTTATCATCCTTAAATTTCAAATTGTGTTATTCAATGAATTATATTATATCAAAATTTTGTGGGATGGAAAAAAATTTATCCATTTTTTATGTATTGGTTACAGATATTTTAAGATGAATAATAAAAGTAATAATAAAAAATATTTGCATATAAATTTGAAATAAATACTTAAAAATTCTAAAAATAAAAAATATTTTCTATATATGGAATAAGATTTTGATATGAAAATTTTATTGAACAATGTAAATCAAAATTTGGAGATAATAAAATGTACTTTCTAGTTAACGTGTATTTACTCGCGGCATTGATTTTTTAATTTTTATGTCATATACCTTTATCATTTTCTACAGTATTGATGTGTATGAAAGTGTAAGTCTCCAAATCTGTACCAGGTCAATGTCACCGATAATTTCATTAATTTGATTTAATTCGTTCTCCTACTTTTTCTCGTCTCATTTAAATAAAGATACATTTATGTTGTACATGAGATATAATATTATTTTTATTATATCGCGTCCTCAGCCGATTTAAGTTGGAAAAAAATATATTTTAAATCCTGATTTGTCAATAAAATTTTTGCATGATGTGCACTTAAATATTGTGGTCGGAGGAACCTAAAAAGTTCGAAACACAATATCAAAACATTTATGATGGGTTTTTCAATGCAAATTCTAAAAAAAAAAAATTTCTTTTGGGGAGTATATATGATTCCCGTAAACACTTTACACAAGCATTTAATTTGTTTTAATGTATACTGCGTAATCTCATCAACGTTACTTTTTTATGCTATTAAGAAATATCTATAATTTTAGAATTAGATTTTTTATCAAATGGCGATCGGTAAGATAATGTCTTCATTTAGGAGATGGAAAACACATGTTCAAATTTTGAATACTAATTTATTATCGAATTTAGAATTTTCATATTTTATCTAATCTTTGTCTAGAAAAGAGCCAAACGTAATCTTCAGTAGCTGTCAATTTAAGAAATAATTGAATACATATTATTGGAGAAATTAGTGTTTAATAATATTCGACTGAAAAAATATTTAAATTTAGGGGATTGGAAAAAATGGCATGAGATGCGATGAGAAAACACAGGAAATAAATAAAACAATTTGGATCCGTAGCTAGTTGATTGAATCTTTAGATCAATATACTTTCAATAAAGCTAACACAATATTTAAACATATTATTTTGGTAATTGTTGATTATTTATGATATTCCATATAATTTGGGTGTTGATTGACATTCAAATGGAAATTATTAATGTAGATCGTAAAAAATTTGCATCAATTTTTATTATTTTCACAATAAACATAGCATATTTTAAAGTTCAGTGTCAGATCTCAGAAAAAAAAATTGTTTTAACGGGGGCGGATGTACATGTATTCACGGGTTAACTGACCCTCTAAATTTTCAAAAATAATATTTTTGAACTAATTTTTTGCTAATCTAACTTTTTAGACTATTTTTTTGCTAATCTGACCCTCTGAATTTAATTTTTGATCCCCTCTAAATTCATTAGATAAATATATATATATGTTGAATTATTAATTTTTTTTATTTAGTACTGATTAGTTAATAAATCCGAACCTGATAAACTATTGCAATCTGATTACTGCTCCGACCAAAATCTTTCATCCGCCTCTAATTGTCAGAATTATTAATGGATAATGATCCATAATTATGTATGCATTTTCATTTATTAAACCTAAATATAATTTTATCTGTCTGGTTTCCTGATTTTTAACCAAAATCTACCGTTCGTATTTACAAAGCACATGGAATATAATACTACAAAAATATTACTTACATGCACCTACTTGAGTTTTAAGCCGTACTAATATATATGCCTAGACCAATTAAATGGAAACGCAAACAAACAACAAACAAAAAGCCATAAACATACAGCGGCTCGCTACGCTCGGATTTTTTTTATTTTAGTAAATAAAACAAATAAATATAGCAAACTGGCCATCTCTCTCCTCGCTTTTGTATAAATAGCGAGACCCGAGTTTGAAACTCGGGTCCGGAATTTTTTTTTACGTTTGTGTGTTATATTAAAAATAAAACACAACAGTCAGTAGATTGATCTAAAATATTACAACAAAAATTAAAATAAACACACGCGATACATTTGAAAATTGCAGGTGTCTGGATCGAGTTTTAAACTCGGCCCAAGATATACACAACCGAGTTTTAAACTCGGTCCCCAAAGATCATGTTATTATATAGCACACCCAAGACATTTCTTCTTCATCTTCCTTCAGCTAACCATTTCTTCAAAATCGTCATTGTTACTGTTGCAAGAGCTTCAAACTGGAAATTTATTTTTTGACAGATCCAGGTTCGATCAATATTCACCACTCTCGTATCATCAACGTTGTATGTTTTTTTCTATTTGGACTATTAATTTTTGTTGTAAAATTAAAATACACTAATAATAGGGTTTATCGTTCATACTGTAGAGACGAAAATGTTGCTGATCAATGTGTATCACGGAGGTCAAATCTTGAAAACTTCTCATGGAACGGATTACGATATTCAAGCCGCGTGCACATTTTCTGCCGACGAGGCAATCAATTTTCGTGACTTGAAGAGGCAGATTCATGCTGGTTTGGAGCTACTCCCTGGCCAATTCAATATCAGCATTAGTGCACGGATCAACACTGCCCCAGCAGGTTCGAGTGGTTTTTTTATAGCTTATTTGGGGTTATTTCTGATGAAATTTGGGGAATGATTAAAACAACAGTTCCGTACCACTTACCCGGGTATAAAACACTGGAGCTAGTAGTTGAATCTGAACCAATATCCAGTTCTGATAACTATAATCCAACTAGTATTCTTGGAAATAGTAATCCAGTAATGGCTGAGGAAAGAACACACTCCCGAGCTCGAGAGCAGCGATCATCCCGTGTTTCGGTACAAATGTGGATGTGGATGAGGATGACGAAGAGGAAGAGTGGCACCTGGATGTCGAGGAGGATGACATCCAGGATGCAACATCTAGAAAGATGGGCACAACATCTAGACGGGGGTCTCAATCGGTGGGGAATAATGACAAACAACGGTTCAGAATCACTGAACAATGTGTTCAGAATCGCCGCACAACTTCCGATATGTGCTATCGTCGAGAACACGTGGCACAAATGTGTTGAGTGGTTCTATCGTTGTCGACAAATTGCAAAGCGGTTGGGAAACCCAAGGTCCGTATCTCCCAAAAGGTCACCGAAATGATAAAACATCGCGGTGATAAGGGGAGAACTTACGATGTCATACCACTGGATTGGGGTATCAACAACTACGATGTTTACAACAAAAATGGCATTATCGAGACGGTAATATTCTATGCTTATATAATTTTTTATTTAATTTAAAAATTTAAGCAATAATTTATTATTTCTATTTGAAATAATAGGGACAAATGGGTGAAATAAAATATGAGGTTGAATTAGCCATGACGGGAATTGATAATTGTTGGTGTCAGAAACCGCAATTGACCGGCATCCCATGCGATCACTTGCTTGTTGTTTGTTCATTTAGAATGCTGGATTACACTCGGTACGTTAGTCCATATTATACCATACAGTACTACATTAACACATGGTCTCGGTCATTGGCGTAGTTATGGCAATAGACGAGATTGGCCAATTTACAATGGTCCTAAGCCATCGAGGCGATCCAAAGAAAAATCAACAAAGGAAGAAGAAGGAAGATACGCATTCCAATGGTTATGGATGAAATGGAGGGTCGTATTAACAGGCTGCCAACTCGAGGTCGAGCTCATTCCAACAGAGCATGATTTAGATTACCAGTGTGTTTATATTTTTTGTTGTTATATTTATCAGAACAATTAAATTTTAATTATTGTTGTAATATTTCAATTTATTTGACACTATTTTAGAACAATGTATTAATCGTGCTTATATTTGGCTTTATAAATTTTTATTTTAATTTTTGTTGTAATATTTTAGATCAATCTACTGACTGTTGTGTTTTATTTTTAATATAACACACAAACGTAAAAAAAAAATTTACAAACTCGGGTCCGGATAATTTTTTTTTTCTCGTTTCTGTGTAAAAAAAAACCCGGACCCGAGTTTCAAATTCGGATCTGACTATTTATGCAAAAGCGAGGAGAGAGATGGCCAGTTTGCTATATTTATTTGTTTTATTTACTAAAATAAAAATTTTTCTGCCCTACGCTTGTATCTCTAACAAAATTGCTATGGTTCAAGTAACCTTGCTCTTTCAAGGGGGCCCCAGTTGTCAACCACCATTAATGACCTCACTTACACCTCAGCGGCTGGTAGCGGCTTGTTTTGTACTGAAGTACTGAACTGAACCGGAGGGGCAGGCGTGGCATGTCGCACTGTCGCCATGTCCATCCATTATACATTTGTACCGCGTCCCAGTAGCACTTGTCTTTACATGGTTGCATACTTGCATCGGAAAGGAGACAATTTGGGATGGTCCGGTGTGTCGTTTGGGTAGCCGCGTAGCAACCCTTTTTTTTATTGTGATTTGATGTAAAAGATTTTGGACCTGTTGGATGGTCGGTCCCAGACTCCCCCAGTTGATTTGGTTGGTGGCTTTTCATTTGTTAAACTGTTGCAAAAGAAAACAAAGATGAAGGAAGAATTAAATACTTTTTTTGCGGACGGTATTTATTGGAGAATAATTTACTTATATTACGTTTGGCACCAGAAAAAAATAAAAATAATATTATTATTTCTACGAATTAATTTGTCAAATAAATTTTAAACTAAATAGAATAGTGCAGAATAGTGCTAATTCGGTATACCAAGCTATAGATGGTATACCGGATTAGATCTCGTCGAATAACGATTATTATAATTATGATTTATTATTATATTATTATTTATTATTATTATTATATTATTTAGTATTATTATATTATGATTATATTATTATTAAAAATAGTAAAAAAATTCTAAAAAATATAAAATTTGGTCCTTAATTAGATTTTTATATTAAAAAAATATTTTAATTGGCCAGATTGACTATTTAAACTTTAAAAACGAAAAAACAATCCATAACACATGGATCATCTGTGCTATGTGCAGAGGCGGAGCTTCTTTAAAGCAAATTGGGCCCCGGGCCTCCCTCACTTGAAAAAATATGTGAAACATGAGTATTTTTTTTATCATTTATCTTTTGAATTTTGATCTAACCCCCTCTTAATTCTACTCAAACTCATTTTTTCCTTCTCTTATATTTCTAGTAAAATATTTTTAATTATTGTTTTTTACTGTTTTATCAAGGTTTATTTTTTTCATCTGACTGATGTTAAGTTAATATTAACTTTTCTTAATACAAAATGATTATATTTTAAGCGTTGACCATCCCCTCTAAACTTCCACTCAAACTCTGCTATTGACTATACGTATTATCGTAATCTAACTCTCTCTATATATAGACACACATCATATTGAAAATTTCTTCAAATTCTCTAAATGTCAGTAATATTTTTGACCTAGTTGAAGGATATTTCTTTCTAGAAATTCAAAACAAGGAAAATTTCAAATTGAACACAAAACTGCAGTGGAAAATAGTTCTGGCATTAATTAATCGACATGCATAAAGAGCAAGTTAGCACACTATCGAAGCCAAACTGCCAATACCTTAGTACTATTCAACCCACACTATTGAATACAGGGAAATCTTTGCATGAAAATATGAACAACTAAAGTTAATCTGAACAATTATGGATAAATCTATATATGATTTTAATGCATAAATTTATTATTATTAAATTAGAATCATTGATAGTTGATCTAACGGTTTAAAAACAAAGAAAGCTCCGTAGATGATATGAATTCATGAAATACACATCGCTTGGATTATGGTAAACATAAAGTAATTGTTCAAACTATCCATCTCATGAATTTAAAGGATACCGTTATGATTGTTCTATCCGACGATCGTTATGATTTCAGACAATTATCATACGCGTACAGTTCTGTAGAGGAAGAGGAGTCGGATCGCATATTGTATTTAATTTGGCACTTTTTTGAAATTCAATTATTAATTTATCAAGCGATTCTAAAACTAGTATTTATTTCCGTCTCATTAATTATGAATAGACGACCTTATTGAAAAACTTGATTACTTCAGAATTCATACTACGTTCAAATGATTGTCAAACTTTAAATATCGAAAGTGCCTATATATTTTTCTAATTATTCAAATGGATTATGCATTCAATTTGGAAATCAATTAGTAATTTATCAAGGGACTTTAAAACTAGTATTCATTTCCGTCCCATTTAATTGTGATTAGACGACTATCAAATTGCATTGAATTTAATACATGAGTTATCTAGATTTTAATGAATATAACTAAATATTTTGTTTAACTTTTATTTTTTCAGACATAATTATTTATAACGGTTGCAAATGTAAATTGAAGTATCCATGTACTTTCTTTTTTGGAAAAAAAAACTATATTGCCAGTTTTCATTTTACTGAAACTTTAACGTTACAAACGAATCACAAACATTAAATCTAACATGTCCTAAGTATCCATGTATTATCTATAAATAAAAATTAATAACATTATATATCAATCTCCGTCAATTATTTACTTTGTCATGATTAACTTTTAATAATATAAATTGCATTATTGAGGAGGAAGAATCGGACACCTCAGAAATTTTGAGGTTAAAATCGTCGATGGGCCATTAATCAATTGCGTTTCTCCGCGCAGCTCACTGATGCCAGGACAGCCATGTCTTAAACAATCCAATCATTTTTAACCAACCTCATGTCGAACAATTATTCTGATTTAAGATGGAATGATATTTTCCCGTCATGGATAGCATGTACATGATTATATTCACCCTTCATTTTATGTGGTTCTGCTTTAAATTGTTTATTAGCTTCAAACGAATCAAATCGATGCGGTTCTCTTTTAAATTGTTGATTAGCTTTTCTTCTTTTTTTAAATAAAAAATAAAAACTGGACGGCGAAGTACCAAACCAACGTTCTATATTAAAATCAGCACGTTGCGGCAGAATATTTTTTATTTCTAATATACATTTTAATTTATTTTTTAACTGAAGAAACAAATATTTCACAAATTTATAAAAATAATATAATTTTTGAATGTGTTGTATTATAGCAATTACAAAATTAATATAATTTCAAACCAAAGAAAAATTGCTTCAGAACTTAAAATCAACTTGATGCCACATTAAATATATATATATATATATAATAAAATAAAAGTAACTAAAATGAAAATATAAAGGTTTTTCATTAACAACATAATATAAATAAATTAATAATAGTAAATTAGATAGTTTCCTTGTTGTACTATATAATTTCTTTGATTTGTAGATTTGCAAAATAATACTTTAATTTTTATAATTTATCTTGTTTTGAGTAATGTGCATGGATTATAATGCAAAATGAATTAGTGCACAAGAATCAAGACTAATGATGAAATATGATAGTTGAATTAAGACTGTATTAGGTTTAGATTTAGTTAGACTCAAACTGAGTTAAATTAGTTAAGATAAATTGAGTTTAAACAACAAGTGCAATGATTTCAATGAAATCGGTTACTTCTACCACTTTTCTCTAAAAAAAGTTTGAAAAATAAGAAAAAAATATTTTTGCCCAGTAAACCATTATATGGTGCAGGAGCTGTTATAACGACTTAGGTCGTATGAAAATTTAGCTAAGTCATAAATGCTCTTAAAAGATCTAGAGCATATCTTTGTATAATAGTTCAGAATCATTACAACAACTTAATCAACCGTTATAATAGCTCACTAAGCTGTTGCAACGATTCATATCAAAATCTCAAGATTCACTTTTAAATGACTATTATTTCTAAACCGTTATAATAGTTCACAAGCCGTTATAACAGCTCAAGTCAAAAACTGATTTGTGATCAGTTCTAAGAGCTCTACATAAATGAGTTACTCTCTCGCTCTCACTTAATAAGTTTCCAACAGAAAAATCTCAAATTTTAAAGTTCAATAGCTATATTCTAAAATGAGAGTGATAAACTCAATAAGTTGAAAGTTCTTGATAAGTTAAATTTTTGCTTTAAACTCAATCTATTTTTTCTTTATTCTCCTATCTAAATCCTTTGAGATTAACTCTTGTTGTTATTTTCTGAGTGTGTTGTCACTCTTTATTATATATAGGTTTGATAACTCATTTTTATGTAAAGGATCAAATTCTACAATTGTAAGACACTTATTTTAGTATTTCGGCTCAACCTCAATTTGTAGTGGTTGAGGGTCCCATAGACGTAAGCGTTATATGTCGAACTTCATTACATCTTGCGCTCTTGTTTGATATTTTTTCTAAATTGCTATATTCTTATGAGAATTGAATTAAAATTATTTTTAGTTGTCACTAAACTTGAACATTAAGCTCCGAATTAGTTTTTAACATCTTTTACCCTTAGATTTTTTACTTTCTTACACCATTTAGCCTCTTAGATATTCAACTTTCGAACCTTATAAGGTCCAACATTCCTTTTAAAAAAAATAAACTTAATAACAATTGATAGATAGGTTATCTTTTCAAGACATCCTATTAATGCGTAATAAAAGAGCAAATAATTAGAGAAAAAATTAACATTTAATTTAATTTGAACCATTAGTTTTTTTTTAAAATATTAATTTATATCATTCAATTAAGAGCATTTCGGCTATTTAAAGAAGGCTGAAAAGGTTGAATATTAATGAACGTCTCTAATACATACACTCTTTATAATATAATATAGATAAAAAAAATAAAATGATGTAGTTTTAATATATATTTAGCTTTATAGTATATAATGAAACACAAATTATTTTTGTTTTATAACACTGATCCAAAAGGAGAGAAAGGAGTGGAAAGAAGGAGGAGAACAACTAAAGAGAAAATATCCTCCATATAAATTTAATAAACTTTTATATCATGTATTAGGGTGTAGGATTTTACTCTTTCACTCTTATTCACTCATTTTACTTTGTTTTTTTTTTCTCCCTTTTTTTTAGTGGAACACAATATTATTGATATTTTATCGGTGTAACTAGTGTGAATTTATTTTTTTTCATCTAAAATACTAAAATAATCTTATATGTGACTTAACTGAATCAAATATAAGTTATAAACAAGATTTATATATTTTTGATACATGCTTGAGTCATCGGAAAGATAGAAAACGATCGGAAGACACACACGGCACCGAGAGACCAACTAAGATCTCATCCAATGATATCCACCAAAACATCCTACAAACACCTCCTTAACTTCTTGCTAGGATAGTTAAGAGTACTCTCCTTGATCATATAGTCCTTCTTCATGAATTTTAACTCTTAGATGTGGTAAAAATAGATTCTCAACACATGAGATGGTCAAAATCGTGCATCAGAAAATTCATCAGAATTTCAATGCAGTTAGGAATGAAATTTTAGAGTTTCTTGACTATAAGTATGCCCTTTCATATATGAAAACCTTCCGCTAATAGTTGACTACGTTGGATAATATCCACAAATGGAATCATTTGTGTAAGAAAAATATTCGTCTCATATCTAAGAATTAGTAAACTAAAAAATACTAATGACACAAACATAATTCTTATATTATTTTATTATAAGTTAAATATAATAAAATATCCAATATGTTATTTATGAAATTGAGCCGATAACACTTATCGTATGATTTATGAAACACAATTATTATTTAGCTTACACGCTAATCTTAGTTAATTATCATTCCTAGATAATTAACAAAGCAATGATGTTTTAGAGTTATTATTAATTAATATATATGTAAATAGACAAGAGAAATGAAAAAAAAACTGAGGGTTGGAAGCTTACTTAGTTTACTTGGTGTGAATGACTTTCACAACTGAGTTTAACTCAATATATAAATAATAAACAACTCAAAGAACAAATTATATATCATATATAATCATCATAATATATAAGTTAAGTATAATCATCATATGATTGACTGTAAATCACACTAACACTAATAATTATAAGTTTTGCATTTCTAATTTGCACATAATATTAAATTTAAATACTTTAAAAAATATATAATTTTTAACTTAAATTTTAAAAAATGATGGTGAAAAAGGGATAATAAGGGATGCAAATATTACTTCTCATATTGAAAATATCATTTAAGTTTAATAATATTTTTTTAAATGTTTTTCTAGTTATTTATAATTTGTTTTAAGTATTAGTTAATTAAAATTTAGTTAATATGATGATAAAGTTATTGAGACTTCATTATTATAAAATTTTATTATTTTGATGATAAGTTAAATGACTATGAAATTGGCGAAATTTGATTTACGTATTTAATAAACAAATAAATAACGCTTCTTTAATTTACTTTCCTATGACAAAAAGAAAAACAACATGAGAAGTCGAGGGAGCGTCGAGAAAAGAGGGGAGAAATTATGGTAAAAACTACACGTATTATATCATGATACACTACTGTACTTCTCGACAAAGCTTTTTAATTGGACATGTTCGGATATTACTTAGTCAAAAGAAAAATCCATAGTTGCATTTTTTTTTTCATATTTTAGTTCTAAATATATGAGACGAATTGTTATATGATTTTTTTATAATTTATTTATTGCTTGTTAGATAGTTAAAAAATATCCATTTAAGAATCATGAACTATCCAAAGCAGTAGCGGAGCTTGGCCTCCATATTTTGAATTTTAAGGGGCCAAACATTATAATTATTGATATTAATACAATTTTTAACCATAAAAGAAAGAGTTTTATATAAATTTTTGGATTATAAGGGAGGACCATAGCCTATTTTTTTTTCTACAAAGCTCCGCCACTTATCCAAAGAAGATTTTTTATTTATCTAAAAATAGTAAAAAAATTTAAAATTTAATCTACAAATTTCATATGAAAATCATATTAAGCAGTTTGAATGAACTATGAAAATTTTGTAAACAGTATTAATTCGTAGCACAAATCAATCTGTCCTAAATATATAGTATAATAGCCTCACTCACAACGTTAAACAGTGGACGAAACTATTCAATGTACCTATGGTTTAAATTCTTGTTTGTTTAATTTTAAAGTATCGGTACAAATATTAATGTATCAAAAGGCGACCAAGTTTTGCTGTTCTCTATTATATATTTACTATACAAATAAAAGCATAGACATCGGAGAAGATAAAAAAAAAATGAAAAAAGATCAGACCCGTTGGCGCTCGCATAAGAATCAACTACTGCTTTATGTTTTATTTAGGGGTGTCAATTATTGATCTGATCCGACGGATTAATCTGATTCGATCCTATATAATTTGAAAATAAATGAGTTGAGTATGAATTTATTTTTTTTTATCCGAATCGGATTGGGTTGATCCGGTTCGGGTCAACCCGATTAATTATGTTTTTTTAAAGTAATTTTATGATTTAGTATTAATTAAACCTTAAATATACACAAATTATATACTAATTAAGATTAATTAATATTTTATTATTTAAAATTATATAAAAATAATTAATAAATATTTAATTATTTACACGGGCCGGGTCGGATATGAGTCAAGATTTTTTGACCCGAATTTAATTGAGTCGGGTTTGGATCGGGACAAGAAAAATAATAAAATAATATGATCCGATCCGAACCCGATCCGACCCATTGACACCCCTAATTCGTAGTTTAACAAACTTTATTGCTGACAAAATTGGAATCATTTCCCTCTAAAAACGATCATTAGTGAAGAAATAGACACCGATATTTTTATTACTAACGTTAAAAAATTTAAAAACATGAAAATAACATTTGGGGGTTAAAATCACGAAAATAACAAATCCGCACTTAATAAACGCGGACCGGAGTCCGCGTTTGCCAAACATGGAGTCAAGTCCGCACTTATTAAGTGCGGACTCAATTTTTTTTTTTTACAAATCCAAATTTTAGAGTTGAATTGGATATGAATATGAATAATTTGTGTATTAAGAGTTGAATATGAATAATTTGTGTATTAAGAGTTGAATATGAATAATTCGTATATTAAGAGTTGGATATGAATGGTTAGTGTATTAAGAGTTTAATTTAATAACTAAATTTATTAATATTTTATTTAAGCTATTAACTAAGTTTGTAATTTATTTTTTCTGATAAACTGAAATAATAAACTCGCTGAAATCAGTTAATTTTTCAATAATATTAAAAAATACATTCAGTTCCATTTCTTTAATAATAAAAATATTATAATTAACTACATAATAATTTATTAAAAATATAAAAAGTTGTATTCAACAGAATCTAAAGTCCGTAACTCCGTATATCCAACTTTACCACACAGAGGTCTACAGATATTCAATCCGCATAAGAGCTTGGAAAAAGAGAGCCATGTAATTATTGAGGTGGGCCATAGAGAACCTCAGAGGAAGGCGTTGGACCCACCAGAGAAAAAGATTGGAGTTTGGTGGTAGCATTGTGGAAGGTGACTCTCGCTTTCATGAGAGTGAAATAAAGGAAGAAAAATCACTATAAAAATTAAAATCAATTCTCTCACTCTCTGAAAATGACATTTGACAGCAGCATAAGAAAAATAAAAAAGTACAACTGTTAGGCATGCCCAATCGGCCAATTTGTATTTACTAGTTAAAAGTGCAACTGCTAAGCATATCAATGGAACTGTTTGAATAGTGGATTAATGCTTAACTCAAATAGAGATAATGGGCTAAAATAAAAAAGAATATTTATTATTATTTTATTATTATTATTATTATCAGTATTTAGTTATTTTTAATATGTTTGTATTAGAACAAAATATATTTAGAGAAGCGAGATTACTTGTAGATTGTCATTTAAATTGTACGATCAATTAAAAGCAAATAGAAGTCATAATTTAAAATTGAAGTTTCCTAACCTAGAAATTTTATGCTCAAATCAATATTAATTTTTGCAATAACATATATGCAATTTAAATATGATTATCGGACAAACATTTTTTTTAATGTGACTTACACGGAATACAAGTAAACTAAAAAAAATACATCCGACCTTTAGAAAAATTCTTCTAATCTAAAATTGGCATAATTTTAGTTAATACAAGATACTTATTGGTTTAATGGTAATGTATGTAATTATCGAATGTTCTACAAAAATAGAATTTTGGGGAACAGTAAATTGGTTTTATAATTAAAGTAAATTTGATTCACAACCTATTAATGGTAAAAAACTTCTCTAATATTTCTTCAACCAGTTGTATCAGGTCGGCTTATTTTTTTATCAAATAAGATAAATATCAATATTCCGCATGTATGAAACCCACAAAATCATAAATCTTCGCTTTTATATGGGTGCAAGTTGGAGAATCACAGCAGCACATTAAGAACAAAACAAGAGCGCCCATCTCCACCAAATATTAAAACAAGTAAACAAAATTGCAATGCACAGCAAAACAGCTCACTTTCCAGTTTTCCCTCCGACCTCCTCTCTCTCTCTCTCTCTTACAAAATATTTACTAATGTTTGTTTGAGTGGACAGAATATTTTTTACTACTAAATTTGTAATATTTGTTCTCCAACCTGGGGAGAGATTGTTCCAAGATTCCCATCGTTGGGTCTCTCTCCTCCCCTCCTCTCTCCCTCTCTCCTCTTTTATTCCCACCACCACTCTCTGTCGCGCTCCTGTTGCTTATAATTTCTTACATCAAGTTGCTGTTCCCTTCTCCTGATTCTTCCATTAAAAAAGCTCCTTTAATTATTCCTGTTTCTTCCTGCCCGGTACGATCATGGCGTCTTAAACCGTGAAAATACCTTCTTAATTACTTTAGTACCTATTTCGGTGGTTGGCCTCAATTGGGTTCGTTTCTCCCAAGGATTCCCTCCCACCCTTTTTTAGGGTTTTCTCCGTACAACCAATACATCATCGCTTACCATTTCCATTAAGTTCTTCCTCAGCTTGATTCATCTTCTTACATGGGTGATGAAAGAAATTCTTAGACGGGGAAGAGGTTTTGTTGAATCTGCTGTACTCGCATATCTGGAAATTGTTGATGGTGAGTGCTGATAATTTCCTCCTTATTTCCATTTGCATTCCTTTTCTGATAAGTTTTGAGTTTTGGTTGCTTCTGTATCTGGCACATCGTTTTATGTTTTTAATTTTTCTGGCGATTTTTGTCCCCTTTGCGGGTGATGAAATAAGCAATTAACAGATTAGTGGAATATCATCTCATACATGCTACTAAGCTTTTGCCTTTTTAGAAGGTCATAAATCTATTAATTTAAGATTGTGCTATTCCTTTTATTCGATAGTTATTGGTGTTGTGCTCGTTGGGTCGGTATAAAGTGAAAGAAAAAAATAGAAAAAGTCTAACCTCAATTCTTATTCTATATTTTACAACAGTTGTTGGCGATGAAATGTATCAATTGTATTCTAATTCCAGGGATCGGTGAGTGATTGATTGCATTGAGATGGAGATGGATCCCAACAAAACTTTTGTTAAAGAGGAAGAACAATCAGAGCAATTTTTTGTCGACATGGAGATGGATACAAATACCAATACCCAAGTTCCGTTAATACAACACAAGGACTCTCATATCACAAAAATCTCAAAGAAGCCCAGATCGCAAGCTTCAGATTTTGCAGATGAACCTGAATTTGAGAAAAAAGAAAGAGAGCCCAAATCCCAAGAAGGAAGATTGAGTAGACAAGACCGAATCGAGCTTGGTCGATCCTTTCAAAAGGCGGTGAGCTTGCGTGATTGGGAGAAATCCAAAGAATTAATTTTGTTGGCTGATGCTCATACCCTTAATGATGTGTTATGCATTGCGGTTGATTCAATTTGGTTCTTAACATCGCATGAAGAATTATATGAAATTACTGGGCTGATTAGGAAAATTGTATCTAATGGTGCCAACGATTTTACAAGAGCGACATTAAGAACCTCATTTCTTGCATCATGTGTCTCAGCTTGCCAGGGAAAAAGTATGAGCCTGACTGATGCTGTTGCCATCATGGGCCAAAGGTTATTCTCTCATTCTCTGTGTGTTTTATTTGAGAGTTTTATCTAGTTACCCAGATTATTCTGAATTGAATCAGTTCATGACCTGTGTATACCTGTTCTATTATTGCCCTTTTGTTTGATTTCTTATATATTTTAATTAGTTCTGAACTCATGAGCTTGTTGCTAAATTAATTAAATTTTTATTCAGTATACAATGCCTGTGCTCGTCTTCCTGTCACCATTACTCAGCTAGGACAACTTTTTTCAAAGTGTTTCATTCAAAATTTGAACTGTTTCCTCAAATTTGGTTGTTTCTTTTAGGCTGCATGAGCGCCTACAAGAATGCCATGGATATGATGTTCTGAAAGCTGAAGCCAGCACAAAGGTGCAAAAGTTCACAGAGTGGGCCCTCAGATGCATTGGATCTCATGCTGGTCCAAAGGGGTTGAAAAACCCCACAGGGCTGCACCATGTGACTGTCATCGAGGTGCAGCTCCAGCTGGCGGCTTTTAAGTCCTTTCTTGACATGGCAGATAACCAAATCACAGGGAAAGACTTCACTGAGGCATTTGATGCAGCATGCTTTCCTTTAACACTGTTTTCCAACTCATTTGAGCCTGGGTGGGCAGCCAGCGTGGCTGCTGGGTCTGTCGAGGGGCTCTTGGAGATGCTGGTTGAAGGCGGTGCTGATAATGTCAACCAGTGCTTCTTGGAGGCTTCGCGATTTGGGAGCACTGAGCTCGTGCGAATCCTTCTTCAGGTTTGCGTGCTTCTTACTGTTTCCTTTTCAATCTAAAACCCTGACACTTGTCATAATTTGAGGATCAATATGCTCTATTTCTGTTGGTGGTTCAGTAAATTTACCATGACCAGTTTATCCAATTTCATCCTGCCTATTTGCTTTTCCATTCCTCTTTTAGTTGCTTCTTTAGCTCTGTGAGGTTCCTTTTGTAAGCAGTGGCATCATTGGTTTAAATGTACTTTTGTTTGCACTGACAAAATTGAAGATTCGTTGATGCAAACATCTGATTAAAGATTGTTGCTGAGTTACTGAAATTCCAGTTATTCGTCTGCCCTGCCAACCCAATCACTTACAAACAGTCTTTTGTTAGTTTCACTTGACAATATTAATTCTTTAGTGGAAAATGAAATTTCCAAAAAAAGTAAATAGGTGGACTGATAATGTTAATAAGGTTGATGATAACTATCAGGGACCCATAAAATATAATTTCCTAGAACAATTGATAAAAGAGTTCTATTGTCATTTAAACATTACAACAAAACCCATAATTTTAATAAAGATATATCTTTAAGTTAGTTATGAATAAGGTTCTGTCTTATGCTAGTCAGTTTCTCCCTACTGGAAAACTTCTGCATTTTGAGGGAAACCGGGACCAGTTCGGATTGACACTTGACAAGTTGGTGCTCTGGGTTGGTGATTTTAATTTTCTTGTAGCACAGTGAACTTGGAGCCCCAACCAAGTACTACAGTAGGACAGTAATTAATGCTGGTTTCCTCATAAACATCTTAATATAATAGCCCGACTTCACAGTGAACCTGGACAACCTGTTTGCTTTGAAGTTGCCATTCAGTCATTCATTGCTGTTTGCCGTTTCTTTACTCATTGCTCACGTTTTAAAGTTTGAATTTGAGAAGCCAATATTTTATCCATAATTTTTAGATAGCCCAGCGCAACAGCTTGGACATTGATGTGGACCTGGCATTAGGCTTTGCATCCCACTATGGCAAGATCCCAACCATGGAGTTTCTAGTTGATGGTGGTGGCGCATCTGCCTTTTTAGGCCCACTTATGCGTGCTGCTGAGCGTGGATCTCTCACCGTAGTGCACTGGTTTGTGTCCCGTGGCTGTCGTGACATGGAACTCTGCCTTGCTCTCACTGCGGCAGCTGCAGCCTCACAACTTTCTGTTGTTTCCTTCCTCCTCCCACATGTGCCTCGTCATGTTCTTGCTGCTCTTAGCATTGAGATCCTCAAGGCTGCTGCTGAAAAGTGTGCCGTATCCAACTGTAACTCCCGTTTGTTTGATGGTGTTGCATTTTTGCTCCGGTCAGATTTTTTGGGTGACCCGGCTGCGACCTATGCTGTGGCAGATAGCATTGCACGTTCGGAGGATGGGTTGGTGGTGCCAGAGTTGAAATCATTTTTGCAAGAGCACTGGTCTGAGGAGGCTTATGCCAAAGGGCTGAAGTCCGGGCAGGAGCATTTTGTGAACCTTGTGAGGATTTTAGAGAGGGGGGAGATGCCAGTTGGATTGGGTGATTTGCCAAGGGGATTGGTGGTCGCAATTGGATACTTGCCTTTGTATAGAGATTGTGTAGAGGCAGGTGGGCCCTTGTTGCCCCAGAGCCTCAGGGGGCAATTGGTTGAGGCCGTGAGTCGGCTCTCTGACAAGCCTATTGACAAGAGATGCGAGAGCAAGGAGCTGCTTGCAATTTTGGAACACCACCTCCCTTCGTTCTTGATCTGAGTGTCTTGACAAGTAAACATAGCTTATTGCTATAATGTAAGCGACTGGCAAGTAAACATGAAAAATATGTTCCTTTTGTTTGGAAGGGGTAAAGAGGAATTGGGGGATCAAAATCTTAGAGGCATTTTCTGAGAGGGCTGGGGCAGTATAAAGTTTTGACGGAGGATATGCTTCTGTTGTAACCTTTCCAAATCTTGCTTCTCTTGTAACCTATCCAAATCTTAGATGTGCATTAAAAGATCTTGATCAAGGGGTGAGTTTTCAGAAATACATTGTTGGACCAGGGATTTCAATAATTTTCTCGGATAGGTGAAATTTGTAAAAAAATCGATAAAAAACATACAAAATGGCCTGAACAGTCTTTATACAAGTGGGTAACTCTATTTTTTTCCCTTAATTTTCTGTTCTTTTGTTTGAGATGCATATATTCAATGTCACTTCCATAAAAATCCAAAATCGACTTTACTAGTTGTAATAAAGTTATATTTGTGTTTTCCACCTGTATTTGTATTTCTTACTCTAAATGGGAACTGTTTTTATGGAGGCCCATCTATGAAATGAATCGGATCTCCATTTTTTCACGGAAGTTCAACAAAAAAAGAAATCTGTTTTTGGATTAAATATGTCTATGTGCCAAGTGCAAGATAATTTTGTCTCATTTACAGTTTCCCAAGCCCAATGTGATGGGCAATAATTCTTTGCGCTTTGTAGTTCGTTTTGTTATAAAGCAACTAAGGAAGGTTGCATCTGCTTCTTTTCATTTTTCTCGTTAAAGAAAATAAATTCCAGAGCAAAAGTTTGAGAGATTCCGAAAGTTGGGCTTATTGATCTTTCTTCTTGTTTATTAAAATTTATTAGCAAGCAATGAAGCTAGGGACAAACTAAAAGCTAACTATTATATCTCATTACTTTCAATAAAATTTAATTACTGCTGCTTGTAGTCTTTTTGAAATCCAACCTGTGAGTTATGTGCTTTTTAATCTCTGGGGCCCCTACCCCTCTTCTCTCTTCCACATTATTGGGAGGTTTTGATCGGTTCATGCTGAACATGGCAGAGCGTTGTACTGGTAAAGGTCTCTTTCTGTCTGGTGAAATGCAAAATCACTTTTGTTTCTTTGGGAGATGTGTACAGGTGTTTTCGTTGTTTCTTTTTGTCACTTCAATTTCTTGTTTGCTTTCCTTACCGGACAAGACATAATTATTCAAATTTGGATCACTATTTGCTAATTAAAGTGGACAGATGAGATTACGCAACTAAACTGTGCTTTCTGTCCGCTAAATTTCAATTTTATATCTGAACATTAATGGAGAAATTAGGAGAAGACTTCCTTGCTCAAAACAAAAATGCACTCTCAATCAAAACTGTAGCAGTTATTAAAAAGAAAAAAAAGTCTTTCTATCCTCTAAATTTTAAATTTAAAAGCTGAACAATAAAGGAGGTCAAGACTTTCTTGCTCAAAAAAAAAAAAAATGCACTCTCAGTCATAATTATAGCAGTTATTAAAATGAAATAATGCATTTATCATTTTGATTTTATCTGGAATCAGAGATGATGATGAATGATGATCCTTGTAATGTAAAAGCAGAAAAGTTGGCCCCGGTCACTTTCCACGCATTCAGCTTTGTCTTCATCCAAAGATTATGGTGCAAATAAATAAACAATGCTAATATATTATTTTTTTTGAAGAAAAAGATAAAAGACACCAATAATTTCTCTATTATAATTCAAAGTTCACATTATTTTTATTATAGAAAGCTCATCATGGTGTGTCATATACGTACGTATAGAATGTACAACAGTTCATTGAAATTTTTGATGTGAAGACAATATGATCAATCATTTTTGTTGGTAGTTGAATCGATGCTGCTGGAGCTGGACCATTTGAATTAGTTTGAAGGAGATTTAATCAATAGCACATAACCTGTAGCGAATTTACATTGAAATTGGATGACTGGAGCTGTTATCAAGTGTTATCACACTAGAATAGTGCATATGACAACTCATTATACCCCATGCTCCTTATTAAGCTAGAATCTGAGTATGGTGGTTTGTCATTTACTAAATTCAAAGTGTGAGAATAGATCGGAAAGTGGTAAAAGAAGAGATGATTCACTGTTTTGATCACGGTCAAGGTGACGATTCTACTACAGTAGTAGTATGCTATCAGTTTATCCTTAATTTCTTACAGTTCTAATAAAACATTTTGAAGATTTTCTTTATTTCCTTTAATCTTCAGACAAATTGTCTTCAACAGCAATTGCTTTGCGGAATATCAGAATTTGGGAGTTCAATTAAGCTCATATGCTTCCTTTTCATGGGCTGAAAGATCATACACTGAGATTCGTGCAACAAATGATATTCATCTAAAGGGAGAGAAAGAGAAGACCAAATGCTGACATAAAAAGAAGATCTGAAACTCATTTGATTAATGCACTTCCAAGTTTCTCCTCAAAATAAAAGTGTGAAAAACATCATATTCATTTGTCACTCTATGGACCAAATTTTTTTTTTTTTTACAAGTACGATGAAGTGACCTGTCTGATATCAGATGTCATAAAAGCTACCACAACTAGGAGAAGAAGTATAGCAAGAGGCACCAATAACAAAAGGGATGGTGGAGGCGGTAAAAAGTAGTGGAAGTAAGAGCAGTGACACTGCCACAAATACCAGTGCCAGAAATGATCCAGTACTGAAGTAGCCTGAGTTCATATTTTCCTTATTTGAACTGTAATTTCTTGCTTCCATGTCTTTGGCATGATGTGCATTTGTAAAATATCTTGGGGATTTTTTCTTACCGTCAAGCATCGCTGAGTACAGACTTTTTCTGATGTATGATTGCAGTATCTGCTAGTTTCCCAGGTTTACAAAGATACATACAACTATATATATAATATTGTAAGCTCTAGTGAAGTTTGAGAAACCAATGCATAACCTTCATAAAGGAATTAGATTAGTTCGTATTGACTTGTTCTGTTGACTGATTCTGCTGTTGTTCTCCTACAACTATCTTTTCCTTTTGTATTTGGTTCTAATACAAATCAGAAAAAGTGATGACATACTGAATTGGAATGTAAAAAAAAAGAAGAACTGAAAATATGTCTTGAAAGAAAACAAAATAACCTGAGAAAATATATCTTTGTTTGTTTTCTCAGGAACCCAAACATCTTTTATTTTCTCTATATGTAGATAGACATAAAAAATTAGACCTGAACTACATGCTTAACAAAATTAGGAGCACTTGGAACTATTATTGAAGAAATTACAGAGGGAAATTAAACTTCAATTGATTGAAAATTGAAACAGATCAAACAAAATACACCAAACAAAGAGATTGGCACAGAGAGTACCTTTTGCTCGTGTAAGAGGCGCTGGTCAACAAACCGAGAGGAAAGAAAAGGGAGAGCAATGATTAGGTATGCATACTCTAAAGGATGGTTATACATAGAAGATTTGGTGGCTAAATTCTCATTTCTTTCTGGTGTCTTTCTGTATGTCTCTCTCTCTCTCTCTCTCTCGCCAAGTAGAAGGCGGATGCTGCTATCAGCCTGCCTGGGCCCCTGGCACACAAGAGAGCGTCTGATTTCAAACAGCTTGATATCTTGACTCTCGAGCGTCTGATTTGGTTCGTGGGGTTCATTTCACTCGTCATTTCTTTATCATTGGATTTTCTTATGATCATCCAACTTGTGCACTGCCATTTCCACACCATCATCAAGTAGCTTATTAAACTTTCCAACTTTAATATTTATAGATTATCATTTAATCGGATTTGGAACATGTTACCTCCCAACTCCCAAGCGATGGGATCTGCTTTAGTCACTAGACCAAATGATTGTTCAATAAAATTTTCTTTTATAATGACATTAAATTTATTTAAAAACGTACAGAAGATTTTGTTAGACATTCGGATTGTTAGGTATGGCATGACTAAACAATTATAATTAAGCAAATCTATAAATTAGATAGGCCGAATTCATGTATATCCTCTAAACCGTCAAAATTACATATTTCCCACTCTAAAATTCATAATATCATACTAGACTCCCAAACTATCAGAACTCTCACATTTACCCAAATTAAAGTTTATGATATATCAATTATATTCAAAAACTCCAAATAATCTCATTAAATGTCTAAAACTCAAATTAAGATCTTAATAAATATTTCATGATTATTACATTTTCTTCGTCTCCCATTCACATTGTTCCAACAATCTTCAATCACCAAATTTTATTTCACCTCTCCTTTTAACTTAGTGAGAATTCAAATTCAATGTCAAACAATATAAAATCATCAATAATTGGTATTCATGCTCAATTATTGTATTTATAGTATATTTATTGTGAACTCAAGTTTAAAAGTATCTTTTAGATTCAACAAGGGTAAAAGAAAAACTGTATTTTTATCAAGTAAATATGAAGGTTCTGATAATTTAGAGTGTGGGGATCACTTGACAATGGGTTATTTTGACAATCTTGACAATAGATTTTCAAATAAATATGAAAAAAACTTAAAAATAGAAAAAGTCTTATGAATATGTTATTGTACTTATGGCTTGATTGTGCTTCAAATTTCGTACAATTTTATTATCGTTTGGTACTCCATCAAGTACTATCAAAATTTTATATAATTTACAACAATTATAATTTGATGGTCTTTGATGAACTATCAAACGATAATGAAATTACATAAAATTTGAATCACTATCAATCTATAACATAAGAACACATTCCTAAGGTTTTTTTTTCTATTTTTTTCTTATTTATTAGAAAATTCATTGTCAAGTGATCCCTTCCTGAATTTAGAAGGGTATAATTATTAATTTATAATAATCTTGAAGTCAATAATACGATAAATTTATTATATAAAGTTTTGTTCATGGATTGAATATTTAAATGATATTTTATTTTATTGAATATTATTGAATTTATGAATCATTCTGAGTTCATGACTGGAATTGTGAAACTTCATAATAAAGAATATATTCTTAAAAGTTACTAACCAAGGTAATTAGCAGGAACACTAATTAAACATTATCAGATTAGTATATGAATTAAATGATGGTCAAGTTTCACAGACCATAGATAAAGAATTATCATTTTAATCATATAGATAGATATTCTACAAATAACATATTTGTCAGACCCCGTATTTGTGTCATTAATACTTTCATTCAGTGTTAACTTCTAAAGTATGAGATATTCATATTTCCTACATAAAATATGTATGTGTGTGATTTTTATCAAACGCTGTCTATAAAATATGGCTATAAAAGTAGCTCTTCGATATACATAACTTATGCGGAGGAAAAAATGATCTGCCAAAGATACTATTATCCCTCATATCTCTATACGAGTTATAACATCACTCAGCCCCTTTATAGAGTAAGATTATCTACTAGCGATATAATTATAAGAGTAATTATATTTGATGATTTACTTAAGATAAAAAAATATTAAGTTTGCAAGGATGACATGTACTTACCTTGAAACTGATCTGATAACTATGAGACGAAAAAATTAACACAAGTAAATAATTTACTGGATCATGATATTGTACAGTACAACATCATCTGTGTAATTGGATGGTTATAGTACATTCTGTCATATGCCTCCTATGATTATAGAAGTTAAAACAATTTTAACTCTATTTATCAACATAACACGGATCATGTCGGGTCACACCGTATAGAAGTTAATCGGAAAATCTTATTGATTAATTATAAATTATTTATAATTAATAATAGGATGGTTATAATTAATTATATATGATATAATTAAATTATATTTGTCATAGAGATGACAAAAAAAAACCAGATTGAATTTATAACGTGTTGGACACGTTGTATAATTTACCAAAATAACAACTGAGAGAAATATAATTGTACATGACAATTATATATATATTTGATTTGGATTTTAAATGTTAATTATGGATTTGAATTTTGAGTTGAAAGATCATTAATAATTAAAGCCTTAATTAAAAATTAAAATCCCCAAATCAAAAAGAGGCCCAAAAAACTCAAAACCAAAAGGCAAAAAATAACCCAATGATAAACCTATAAATTTGATCAACTTTATATACTTGCCAACCAAGTAATTATATTTTGGTAAATTTGACTAACTTTATATTCTTGCCAATTAAGTAATGACATTTTGATAATTTAGCCAAACTTTAATGGCATTTTGATAATTTTGACAAACATTTTGAAAGACTATAAATAGAAGGGTGGTATGAAAGAGAAACATACTAATTCAATTCGTATCATATCACGACTAATCGATTCGAGTTTCTATTTTTTTCTCTTTCTCGATTTACGGTTGTTTCAGAATTCACGGGATCGATGAATAGTATATTTGTGAAAGTTGCAGTATTTCTGCACCTTTGTGTGAAACAGAATAACTGCGAGTCATGGATAATAGTATTTTTGCGAGAAACCGTGATTTGCGATATTTCTGACAAAAGAAATAAGCCGCTCTCTGGATAGTCCTGGTGGATAACCTACAGAGGTATCACACGTGTGATATTCCGAAACAAGCCAATTTGCATTCCAATTTAAATTTAGAAATGAGATATAAAATTTTATATTAATCTCTTTAATTGTTAAGTAGATTAATATTTTAGAAATTAATCATGGAGTAGATCTATAAGGGATTAAAGAAGTATGTATCTCTCGGTAATCATCCGACATACTATTTTAAAATTTTCGCTTAAGTTAGAAGTAAAATAATATTTTACGGTCTTTTATAAAAGATTAAAATATATGTATCTCTAAGTAATCATTCAACATATTTTAATCTCTAATTTAAGTAAAAGTAAAATTTTTATTTTATGATTTTTCTACGGCTTAAGCATTAACGGGATTTGATTGGATCAAAACTCTACAATAATATTATATTGTATTATGAATTTTGGAAGGGAATATTTAATTATAAAATTTTGAAAGATTATATATAAAATTCTGCCATTAGATATGAACTAACTTCTGAAGTTACATACCAAATTAATAAACAATAGGATGCCTCTTTCATCTTAAAGTTTAAAGATTGATTGTAGTTTCTTTCATGTTAGACTGTTTTTTTTTAATGGAAGCGGAGAGGTTCGAAGTTGATCGGATCAATTTGTCCAAAAGATCCGTAAGATTCGTTTGGATGGTATCGAAACTTCGAAATTGATACAGAATATTCGTTTGGATGCTTTAATCGTAAGTGTCCGTTCTGATTTTTTGTTAAATTTTTAGATTTAATATCAGTTATTGAGTTATTAATCAAATAATATTATTATCTCTATGATTATTTGCCTTGAAGTTAGAATTTTCTCTCAATTTTGATTGTTACACAAAATGCTATATAATTTAAGAGTGTAATTATTTTATTTTATTTCTTTTTTTTAAATTATCATCAATTATGAATTTTAACTTTTTTAAATTCCGTAATCTAGTTAAATATGAATGATTAATTTTTATTGCATTTATTTGAGTTTGATTATTGCATTTTTATAAATATTTCGATTGAAATGTTTGCAGTTTAAATTTTAAAATTATGTTCAATAACTCAAAAAAATAATATATTAAAACCTTACATATAAAATTACTATTTGTAATTGATATTCTGAAGACGATTCTTTTTTAATACAAATATTATTTTTTATATTATTTTCGCTAAAAATTATCAAAAAATACTAATTAAATTCTAAAAATGATAAAGTTGTTATTTTATAAGCATTTCATATAAATATTTTTTGAGGTACTTGGGATTACAATATATAATCTCAAAATTTGTACCAAAGCGTTTTGACCAAAATGTGTCGAAGCACAATAGGCAAATTGTTTCATAAAATTATAATGAACTTCAAAAATTATAATTTTTTATGTGCGCATTTTCATGAAAACTAACAAGATCAGAAGTTTAGATTCAAAATTCTTAAATTTTGCAACGTAAATTAAAAAAAAAATGTGTTTATGTCTTGCTGTGACAAAAAAAAATTATAGCGTTAGAATTATTTGGAACCCTCATTAGCAAACAAATACGTAGGACATTGTATGTTCTCTATAATTTTGGCCGTATTTATTTTCAAAGGCGATGAGCACTACAATTTTTTACCTTAATTGTAACACAACGAGTCTAATCAGGAGTCAGGACCATTGGCAATGGTCATCGCCTTTGAAATTACAAAACGTGCACTGTGATTTTGTCTATAGGTACGAGTCTCTTTCACCCCTTAAGACACATACTGGCGTGTAAATCTTATAGAGATATTTAATTGTCTCCTTCAGGAAAAATTTTTTGTGAAGTTGTAAGATTCTTTTCTTCTTAAGAATAGAAAGACACGTACTGACGTGCAATCTTTAGAGATATTTTATCACAGCGGATGCTGATTTTCAGAATTCATTAAGTGATATTTTAAGTAAGAAAAAACTTGGAATGCTGCTTCCAATCTTTCAACTTTTTTTAAAAATAAAAATAAAAAGTAAACATTATTTCGCATGTATTAGTAGAATGATTGGTTTGTTTTTTACATGCACGGGCAAGGCTCAAGTCCTGCCGCAGAGGTCGTTATGAGGCGCGGAATCTCGTCATGAACTTTTTTGTCTATTTTTTTTTTTCAGAAGTACTCTACTAAATATTATTTAAAAATTATAATTTATCAGATGATAGAATCTGAAAAAATAATAACTATAATTTATAATTCGTAGTGATTAATTCATCAGAAAAAAATATATTAAAAATAATATAAATTAATTTTTAATAATTTATCCTCCCCGAAGAGGGGAAAATGCGATTGTATCGAATGAATATGGCTTTATTCATAAATGTTTTTTGCTAGTACTCGCGTACTGGAAATACTGCTTTCTTTTGTGCCAGGCTGACGCTTCCCCTCTGGCCGCCGAATCGCTGTATCTAACTCTCCCTTTCGTCAAATCGAAATCTGAGAGCGTGAGATGATTGAAAGCAGTAGCGACAATGTCAAACGCTACGCTCCACCTGTCCAGAGGTATCAAAACCCCTTCTCCATCCCATTCGTTTTACTGTACACAACCACAGTGTTATCTGTAAGCAAACTTGCAAATCCCAGCAGCTACTTTTGCAAAATTTCAAGCCAAACTGATTCGGAATTGGAATTGGCCTTTCCCAGTTTAGCAAATGAAATTATGAAGTCAACGCCCTTGGTAATTTGCTGAAAAGACCAGTAGAATGTTTTCAGAAATCAGAATTGGTAAAGTTAGAAGTGGCTTAGCAGCTGTACTTGTGAGGTGCTGAGATGATTGAATTCCAGCATAATTTCGACTTTCCATTCTTCATGGGCACAAATTATGGATGCGTGTCCTTTGATCCTTTTTCATTTATTCAAAATAAATGATAAAATTAAAAAAAATATCAAATTACAGGGAGCACCTTTTCAGAACTGTCAGAAACGTATCTGGAACGGTCCCTTATAGGGCCCAAATTCTTGTGCTGTAGGATAAAATTTTCAAAATAGACAAATAGTTCCTTGTGACTTTTTTTTTGGCATCCCCCAATGTTTATGCAAAAATTATAAAGATTGAGCATTGATTTCTAATTTTGTTGATGGATCAGGAATCGTTCGGTAAACCGACGCAAATCTGGAGGTACCTAGTTTTCTACTTCTTATATTGATTTGTTGTCCATTATAATTTTTACACTACGATTTAACTTTTATTTGGTTTTGGGGTGCTTGTATTATGTTTAGATGGGATCTAGATATTTATTGACTTAGCTTGAGGCACCAGTCTTGTTTTTTTCCTCAGAGGAAACTTAGGAAGGAACCCGTTTTATTTTTAATTGTTTTCAATTTGTAAAAGAAGGCAATCTTTCAGGGTCCGAACCAGAAAAGCGACTAGCATCTCTTAGCAGAAATTCATCTGGTATACATGACTTTGGGGACATTGGTATCACTACATTTCCAAATGAAAACTTCTCTCAATCCGCGCTGGTACCACTTGAAGGGTGCTCTAACAGCGAGGCTTTACAGTTCATTAATGAGCGTATGTACTTATATATCATTTTAAATACCCGAACTAATCTTGTTTCAGACCAGTACAGTTGGTTGCTATCAGTTTGTCTTCTGTTGGTTATGTTGTGCTCACTGATAGAGTAATATTTTTCAAAGAATTATGCTAAAGTTGGTACACAGGCTAGTTACTGAAATTTAATTATCCTATATATATAGGTTGGCTGGCTGCAATGCAGTTGTGCAATGATCCTTCCATTGACCCAGCTGGTAAGTTTATGATGAATTATGTATGTGGAACTTGCGGCTGTTTCTTCTTTTCTCTCTGTAACTTTTTATTAACTCAAAGGAAAGCTCATCATTCATCGGTCCCAATTCTTTATCATAATATTTCTTTATAATGTAACATAATATCTCTCATTTTCAACTCAAATGGATTTTTCTATTTTTTTTCCTAAAGCAGTGTTCTTATCATTTCCAACTCAAATGGATTTTTTTTTCAAATCCAATTCCAGTAACAATAGGTAGAATTCTTGCCAGAACAGCATTTTCTTTTGTACCTTCCAGTCAATACTACCTCCTTTTGGAAATATCGACATGCTGGTTTGACTTCAACTCCTGTACCTAGTTTCTACAATGTGGGAATTAGGAATCCTTTTTGTTATGTGTGTGTGTTTGTGTTTTCTTTTTTGTGAAACAGAGAGCAACTGCCTCTTCTGATTTTTCAGTGCGCTTATGTTTTTACTTGTACAGAATATTGGTACTAGTATGCAGCCTGATATAGCTATATTGACAGGTAAAGTCAGTAATCTTTGGTTTACATAGTAATCAGTAATTTGTATGAAATCAACAGAGAAGCCGGTTATGTATTCTGGAGCGAGCAATACATCATGGGGTCATATGAAACTTCCTCATCAGGTATCTTTTTCTTTCAGTCAGTTATGCTCATGCCCCCCACCCCCTCTACACAGTTCTTTACTTTAACCCACTTATGGTTTAGATTTCTCATATGCTTGTAGTATTTTGGAGAGAGCTATCCAAATTATCCAGAAACCTACTTCCATATTTGAAATCAACTTGAGTTTAGTTTTCTCTAAAAAGGTCTTTTTTATCAGATGGATTTTCTGGGAGAGTTACGGCGTGCTGTACATGCTAGTACAAATGCAATGCCAGCTACCAAATGATTTTCGTGCAAATTCTTCAGTATGTGTCCATATATCTGGGCACTGTGGTATTTGCTATTTCTTTCCCCTTCTCATCAGATGTGTACACAAGTATCTTAAGATATTGTACTGTACTGGAACATGATGATCTTTGTAATATTTTTACTGTACATGTATCTAGTGTTGTTAGTCTTTTTCTATGAATTGGTGATTTAAATTATATCTGCCTTAGTAAATTCTTTTAATTGTCATTTTGAAGTTCCAACTAAAAAGAGACTTTTGAGGATACCAGTTACTCTTAAGAGATTGCCTGAAAAATATGGTAAACAAAAAAGCATTTATCCACCCAAAAATAAACAAGTGGGTCTGCCTTGACAGCTAACCCAAAATAGAACATCCGTGCCAGCAACTGAAAATCCGGACCTTTTCCAGGATTACTTTGTTTTCCTCTGTTTTCTTCCTCTCTTCTTTCTCTTGCCAGTGTTGTGTATCTAAAGTGGTAATGATACAGTTCCGTAATTCTATTACAATGATTGAATATTTCTTGATATGATTTTGATGTAGAGTTCAAATCACAGATGAAACTTCTTAATCTTTGTTTGGTATGGTTTTGGAAGCCTTCGGAAAGACCTGCTGTGGCTGTCATTAAATAACCAGTTTTGTTCAGAATGAATGGAATTTTTAATTTTTGAGCCCCATGGTTCGAAAAAGGTCTGTCACTTCGGTGCATATTACTTGAATATGCCGTTTGGAGCTAGAGAATAGTTTGAAACTTCGAACTTGTTAGTTGTTATCCGGGTCCATTTTAAGATAATTAACGGTTCTTGGATGGATTTCCGTAAAATGTAAAGAACAAATGGCAACAAAAATGTTACATGAGATTTCGGTTGTGTTGGATGCTTCGACCTTTCTACTACTCTTTGAACCTTTTTCACTACTTCTCAAATAGGAAAAAAAAAATCTTTGAAGGTGCGTTTGGATACGCTCATAATAGCAAAATAACTACTATTCTCATAATATAAATGATAGCGATGTATCTAAAAACAAATATGTTATTCCAAAAGAGTGAAATAATTATTATTTTGTTGTTAATGAAGGGGAAATAAAATAGTTATCGTTCTTCTCAATTCTATATACTATTTTAAAAATACAATCATAATATTAGACATAGAAGATCCTTGACAACTTAAAAGGTGGCAGGTTCACTATATGGGAGGCTCTCGCGAAAAGAAAAGAAAGGCTACACCAAACCCTAGTGCCACTTCTCAAGCGAGGATGTTGCGGCGCCGGCCTCCCCCACCATCTCCGTCTCCGTCTCTCGTCCGGATCTCCATTTATTCTCACCGCTTCATCCGGACCTCTCTCCGTCTCTCACCTCCAATTCAGTACCCCTCCACCTCGACTAGCCCCTACTCCGATCTTCTACCGCCGTCACATTTCCGCCCTAGCTCCTCTTCCCTCCTCCAACCTACTCCATTTTTCAAATCCGTCTTGCTCCACCACTCCACCTCAACCTTCGTTCCTCCATTTTATCATATTCTGACTCTGCCCGAGATAGAGTGAGACAAGAGCTCTATTATTAGGAGAGGGAAGAGGTAAGCTAGATTTTTTTATTTCTCCCAATAGACACCTCCTCCTCCACTACAGTCTTGTTCTCTCTCCACCACTCCTGTTAGCAATCATCAAACCCCGAGCATCTAAACCCTGTCAACCTCATTCTTAGCTTTGGACAGAGGGTCCAAAGACTTTTCAATCCTTTTCTTGCTTGTTGTGATGTGCTATAGAGATATTGACTATGGTGCGTGCTCAACCTACTCCTGATAGAGAGGTACAAGAATTTGATAGCCACCGTCAAGATTCATAATGGGACATGTATTGGTCTTCCTCGCCTCGACAATTCAAGGATAGAAGGTACTCGAGAAATTTATAGGATTTAGATGTCGTGGTTGTTGTATGTTTAGATACATGTTGTGCATCTAAAGTCTTAGACAATGTTGTTTGATAATGAGATGATGGATGTAATTTGTTTGTCTCTGTGTTGTTAGATTTTGTTGTGAGCTAGTTAGCTCGTTGATGATATTGATATATTATGATGGATGTAATTTACTTTTTATTTAATGACATTGTTCTTGACAAGGCGGATCTCCTTGAATTTTGGAAAATAATACTTTAGATAATATTTTCGGTAATTTGTCTTTATGAATTTTTTTTGCCCCCTTAAATTGTTTGATTATTTTGATTGAGAAAAAAATATTTAATATCATGCATAATGAAATAATTATGCAAAAATTTCAAAATACAAAATTCCATCGTCAAAACTTTTGTCATCAACTTGATTATTTATTACTTTGAATTTTATTTTATTATTATTTTTAATATATAAAAAAATATTATTTTGATAGTTTTTTGTTAGATAATAATATATATTAAATTATTAATTTTTTTATTTAGTACTTAATTAGTTAATGAATTTGAACACGATAAACTATTACAATCCAATAATTATCTCTGATCAAAATCTTACATCCACCCCTGTTTTCAGCTATGAATTGGATTATGGATCTTCAAATAATACTAGAGTTCATTTACAGACAAACAGCTCTCAAATTAGAAAAAGAAATAGATGTTCTTTTTTTCCTTGGTAAGAATAAAAAAAATATTACAAATTTCATGCATAAAACCTGATATGAATTTGTATGCCCTAAGGGTCCGTTTGGCAAATCAAGGAATAACTTTAGAAATAATTTTGGAAAAGTTAGAATAGAATAGCTATTTTTTTTTTGAAGAATTAATTTTGACTATTCAAATGAATTTTTGAGTTAAAATAGAATAATTATGATACTAAGAGATGATAATAATAATAGTATACATAATTATATAATAATGGTAATAAAATAATAATAAATCATAATAAATAATAATATTATAATAGTAATATTATTGTTTGATTATGTTATATTATATTATTATATCATGATTATAATTATAATTATGATTTATTATTATATTATTAGTATAATTATAATTTATTATTATATTAATATTATGATGATTATTTATTTATTATTATATAATATTATTATAATAATTATTGTTATTATTATATTAATATCATTGTTAGTATTGTTATTACATGATTAATTTTATTATTATTTATTATTATAAAATTATGATTATATTATTATGATTATGACTATGATTATTATTACATATTATTATTTTATCATTATATTATTATGATTATAATTATTAATTATTATATTATATTATGATTATATTATAATTATATTATTATTATTATAATTATTTATTATTATTATATTATGATGATTATAATTTTTAATTATATTATTATATTATTATATTATTATGATTATAATTATAATTATAATTTATTATTATTATATTATTATATTATCATTATTATTATTACTATTATTATTATTTTAATTATAAATATAATTTATTATTATTAATATATTATTATATTAAGATTATGGATTATGATTATTATTATTATTATTATTTTACTATTATTATTATCATCATTATTATTATTAGCATCATAATTATCCATATTTTAATTATTCGATTATTCTGACCGCTAATCGATATATTCTCTCTCTAAATAGTGAAAAATATCACTCTTTCAAAAATACACTATTCTATCACTCTTCCAAAGCTATTCCTTAATTTGCCAAAGAACTCTAATATTTAGAAAGAAGAAGAAGTGACTGCACACGAAACAGCCCACCTGCCTGGCACCTCACACATCCCAAAATGCAAAACCGCACATGTACGAACACCCTACATCTTTCCAGGAACATTATTTTGCTTTGAGTACTCTGTGGAAACAAGCAAGAAACTCAGTGTTTCCTTCAGCACCCTTCATAGGTAATTCAATCCACCCTTCAGTTCTGAACCCAAATTCTTCAATACCCTTTAGTATCCTCTCCAGAACCTGTCAAAGCGAACTCATCAATAATAATCTGTTTGATCTGATGGTCCAGAATCCCGGATCTTCCTAGAGCAGTATTAAAAAAGTACATCTACAATTGCTAAATTTTACATATAATAGAGTGAACCAGAATAAAAAATAGGCTGCAAAAATAAAATGCAAGTAAAAAAAAACGTACTTCTTGATGCGTCTGAGGATCCCTTAATATTCCCCCCACCTCCAACCTAAATTTACAAAAAATAATATTATTAATTTAAAATAATAGATTATACAAAATATTAGAAATTAACTAGGGCTATAATAAAATACAAGAAATTAGAAAGAAAAGGAAAATAACTTCCTGAGATCGACCTGCCTCAAACTGAGGCTTGACCGCTTGATCAATGTTATTAATCTAGAGTCCATCTTCATTAAATCAACTACAGCTGGCATAACCTGAATTTTGCAGAAACCAATCAGCAAAGTCATATAAAATATTAGACACCACAGGTATTGCAACAGTGTAGCAAAAGAAATGAAAAAATTCAGATGAGTTGTTCATTTAGCACTTCTTCTTATTCAATAAGATCTAAATATATACAAGTTATAAATTGTCAACTGGTTCAGATAATAGAAGAATCCAAGTTTTTCATGTAGAAGATGAACGAATACCAGTAGAATAGAGATGACAGAAAGTCTAGAGTCACTAGGTCGACACTTTTTGGTAACTCTTAGAGATATCTTAAATTAGTACGCTCGACAACTGTGACACGGTCATCCCTTCTAATCTTGTCAGCTATCTGGAATGAGAAATAAAGTACAAAACACAGATAGCAAACTATAGAATTACAAAAAAGACACAATTCTAATTTTGTCCGAAAACTATTGGATTTAGTGTAATATGGCCAATCAATACCTGCTCAGTCCAATCAAAGTCAGATCCGTTACTGCGCCGCACCGTGTAGCGCAGCACGTCATTCGTTCGATCACTTCGAAATTCATATTAACTCAAATCTCAAATTACTAACTCGAATCTCGAAGTGATCGAACAGATCCACTTCCCAGTCCAATCAGCCCCTACATTGCACTTTTTTTTTCTTTTTGTGACATTACCAATCCTTCTTTGCTGCAATTCGCCAACTGAACTTCCTGTACCGATTCAATTGGTCCTTGTATTATTTAATATAATTTAATAAATTCTTAAAAAGACAATCATTAGCACTCAGTATCTCGAAAACCCAAATTTCCTATAATAGCCATCAGTCATACGTTGACAAGAATATGACCTAATAGACGGATGAACCAAATCAAACCAATACCAAAAGTTGAGCAGAGCCTGACTGAGAAGCACCATAATTCTGGGGAAATTAAACCCATAAAAAAGAGAAGAAAAATAATTGTTCTAAAGAATAGCCAACTATAAAGCTAACAAGAAAGTTTTATGAGTTTTGTAAATTCTTGGCAATTTAAAAAAAAGTTATGAACATATGAAATTAACCTGGCCATAGCCAACATCAACGCCATAAACATGTGAGGCACCGTTTTGAAGTAAACAATCAGTGAAACCACCTATTGATAGCCCTAAATCAAGCGCTACCTTTCCAACACAATCCACATTAAATTCTTTCAAGGCTGCCTCTAACTTGTGTCCTGCTCTGGAATAAAACCAAGAAAACCAGACAATTAAGAAGATTAATATGTAGTCTTCTTTATTCCTGCAAAGCAATGGGCATAGGTGATATTTACTGTCACTTTCTCAAAAAAGGATGCAGTGTTGTACTTGGAGAAAACAATCATAGTGAGATTCGAAAAAGATCATCACCTACATACATATTTGGGAATCAAAGCTTTTATCTCTACAACAGATTTGTTTGAGACAGGTGTGCCAGCTTTGCCATCAACAAATACTTTCCCTACAAACATCATTAAACATACAAATAAGCATCAACATAATCCACTATGGTTATGTTAGTGTTTACAGACTGATGGTCTCAAAATAAAAATCCAAAAATGTTCTCAAAATAAAGACCCAAACATTAAAAAAAAAACCCAAGAAACCAGTGGTCTTTAAGTCTGTATAAACACACTTTTTATATTTGATTAATGAGATTTTGCCTGGTACATCAAAGGAAAAAGGGAAAAAAAACATAAACCAAACCAAAAGCAACCACTAATGTATTGGTAGTATCATACTCAGTACAGTAAAATGTATTGTTCACTACTATGATCGTTGGGTTAAAAATTTAATTAAAGGAAGCAAACCTTGTATTATCCATGATTGTATGTATGTACGATTATATTTCTGAAACCTTTCAATGCATATCTCATCTAAACGACATCTACTGAGTAGAGGTAACATTGGACTTACATAATACTAATATAAAATAATTCATGTTGAGAGAGAACCTATAAAATTTACTTGAACCCTGCTATTGAGAATTAAGCAAAAAAGAAAAAGAGATAATTAGTAATGTGTCACTCCAAAATTTAGGATTTTGAAAAATGCCACTCCAAAATTTAAATTTAGATAAATACCACTCCAAACTTAATTAACTTTTAATTTTACCATTCCAACTATAATAATTTTCATAATGTCAAAAATACCTTAAATCAATATTTCATCTCCATCTCTCACCCCCACTTCCCTCTCCCCACTCCCCTCTCTGATCTGAGGCCATTGACGGTGTTTAGATAATGATGGGTCTACAGATCGCCATCTATTAGATGCAGAGCTAGGTGGCAGTGGAGCATAAGGTCCAGAAACACCTTCAACAAGATCTCAGCAGTGCTCAAATTCAGGCTTTCCCAAAATCAGGATGATTTTCTTTCCAGAAGCTTATCCAGAAAGCTCAAGGGAAGCTTCTAACGGAGGAGGTGGCAAGAGAACGATTGTAAGAGAAGATGGAGAGAAGGTTGTTTAATTGCCCCTCATCAGTAGTGAGCAGCTACAGGAGATGGTTAGAGATGGAAAATGAATCCAAATTCATATCAGGAATCAGATTCGAATCGTCTCTGGCAAGGAAGCAGACCAGCATCGTCAGCCGAGAAGTGAAAAAAGTAATTATTTCTTTTAGAATTCTCGTAGTTGGGTGAGGTGACATGCATTTACATTTAGTTGGATTGATGCAACTATTTAGATTGTACTCTCTTCTTTTCTGTTTTATCACATTACAATCGTGTGTGTGACATGAATGTTTGTTTTCTTTTCATTTCTACCTCATTGAAAACATTTATACTCCAGTAGTTCGATTTAATTTTACCACTGTGGCTTGGAATTGTCCACCTCTCTGATCTGATCTGAGAGGTGTGAGGAGAGGGGAGTGGAGGTGAGAGATGGAGATGAAATATTTTCAAGGATATTTTTGGTATTTTTGATATTATGAAAATTATTATAGATGGAGTTATAAAATTAAGAGCTAAGTTCGTAAGTTTGAAGTGACATTTTTCAAAATAGTGACAAATAACTAATTATACGAGGAAGAAAAAAGAATCGGACCCGAGATCATTGTGTGCCTCATTCTCTCAGCGATAGAAGACGAGAAAGAGAGAGAGAGGGGGAGAGTACGCTGAGAAGTGTATAAAAATTATATAAATATGACACAACTAATTAAATGTGTTTTGGAGTGACATTAAAGAAAGTTTAAATTTTGGGGTTTGATATATTTTGTTAATTTTAATGTTTTGTGGTGGTATGAAACTAATTTCTCTAAGTACCAATAATTTGATATGTGCATGAAGGGCAGGTTTCTCCCGAATTATTTGTATAATATATTAGAAATACAAAATACGAATTTAATACCTAATTAAATTATTTTTTGAGCTTTTTTCACTGTCACTGTGTGCGAGCAGTAATTGGTAGGGCTGATATGGCGATCGAGGCAATAGTCTGTACAAGTCCAATCTTAAAATATGTTGTATTATTGAACTTTGTATTTTGGTTGGCATAGTTGTTCATTTAAATGAAGATAGATGTCATGACACGCAGCATAATTGAGTAGTACATAAACAACGTCAATCACAATAGTTGACGTCAGTCTCACATAAATGACATTTTAAGTTTTGAGAAGGATCTGCCTTTAGTGGTATCACATGCCACTAATTTATTTTTTTAATTTATATTTCAAAATTTAATGTTTAAATTTCTAATTCAAATCATTAATTTTTATTCTAGATATATGTGAAATTTTATAAATTTTGGAGATCATTTTTGTGGTTGGCATATTTGGATTGCACAATTTAACACTTTTGATTTTCAGGGCACTACACTTGCTGATTTATGATTAATTGATTATTGTATTCTTTTTTTGAAGGATAGGAACTTAGTTGAACTTATCACTATCAGTTGAAGTGTTGTTTGTTGGGTAATATAATTGGAAATAAATTCTATTATTTTCAGTCATACCTCTCCTTCTTCATATTAATTTGACTACTTTTTGATGTAAGACACAAAATACATCTCAATTACTTTACTTTAATACCGCGATAGAGGATCTTCCTGTAGAGGCATAGACAGATATAGAGGATTTGGTACTGACCGAGATGCATCTTCCTCTTCTGCGTGGATGAAGGCCCAAATGATTTCTTGTGTGGATTGGTGGCATCAGCTTATACTATAACAGTTTGACTTGTGGTGATATTTTTGATTATGTGAACTATGCTTTGTCTTGGTTCTTATGTCTGTATGAAGCATGTGTTTCTTTTTATTCTTCTGGAACAGATATTATATACTTTATTAGTCGTGTGGTTGTGTAATTTTTAGTATTGCTCTAGATATTCAGTAATGTAGCTTTACTCTTATATTGGGATGTAATTTGTAGTGTTTTTTAGGATGTTATGAGGAGGCATCAACTAGTTGTTTGATCGTTTGCCCTCCTCAAACATCTTTGTTATTTTTATTGGTTCCAATCAAGGCCACTTTTTTCCAAAAAAAAATAGTTGGCATATTTGCTCATTTAATTAAAGATGGATGAGAGGAGACGCAACATAATTGAAATATTACATAACACCATGTCATCATAATAGTTCATGTCATTTTCACATAAATGATACTTTAATTTTTAGAACGAATGATTATTCGCCAGCAATAGTCCTCTTGGGAATAACATTTTAAATCAATAATTACTTGAGAGTTCTGAGTAAAAAGAAGTGTCATATTTGTAACATTAGCCGATTGAAAAGGATACTAATTGAATAGGTTCAAGAGCTATAATTAATCTACCCTCAATTAATTAAATATTTATATGATTTTTTTTTTCATATTTATCCTTTAATATACGTTTGAACTGTAGGTATAGGGACGGTCTTTTGCCCTTTTTATCCTCTATGCGTAAGAGGACAACTGATTGAAACCAAAAACAGAGGCAGTATCTACAAAGTTCAATCATATGTTTTTTTTTTCATTATTATGATATAAAATACGTTTAATCATAAAATATTTTATTATAAAATTGTAACTCAAAATACGTAATTTATATAAAACAACAAAACAAAATTATTAGTTAGAACTAACAATTCTATAATTCTGAAGATCAAACATCTTGAAGCGGACAAGTAAATACTTATTTTTAAAGATTTTTCTCAGATGTGATGATGACTAATTAGTCATTTTTCTTTCAATATTTTTTTATTTTTTAGTGGACAAAATTATTGTGAGTGTCCAAAAATTTCAAAGCATGAGCCTTTTGTAAAATCTGAGATAACTTTTGAGATCTAATACAATAAATTTGGACAACTGAATTTTTCATCAAAATATAAATGTACCCAGATTAGGGGTGTCAATTATTGACCGACCCAACCCGATATGACTCAAAGATAAATGAGTCGGATATGGGTCTAATTTTATTAACATGAGTCGATATGGATCAATCTCACCCGAATAATTTTATTTTTTGAAGTAATTTTTTAATTTATTATTAATTAAAATTTAAATATACACTAATTAATATTAATTAATATTTAATTACTTTAAATTATATAAAAATATTTAATTATTTTACACAGATCGGGTTAAGTCGACCCGTGACCCGATTGGGTCGGATATGAGTCAAGATTTTTTTACCTGAATTTAAATGATCGGTTCGGATCAGATCAAAAAATAATAAAATAATGATGATCCGATCCGAATCCGATCCATTGACACATTTCAGATAGATGCATCATTTAGTTAATTGCTTCCAAATAAACTCGTCTCATAATAGTAAATTATTAGGTATGCCATACGTTAAATATTCTAACATATTGTTGTTTGGTACCTCCATGTTAACATGGATTGAGGGTAGGTAGCAATTTATGCGGAGCTTCCAAGCTTGAAACATAGTCATTTTGTCTATTTTATGACTGTGTTGTCTATTTTATGACTATGATAATACGAAAACGACCGAAAGTCACAAGTTACCTCAGATTGTTTTGCCTATACTTGTTCGTTCAATGGAGTTGATTTTCAACAAAATTGATTTGAAATTGAATTTTCATGATCGATCAAAATGAATAACGAATTGAGAACTGAATCTTAGCAAGTTTCTATAAATCTTATATTTTTATTTACTATGTCTGCTACTGATCTAGGGTTTGAATTTTCTACACTGTTGTAGGTAGGGGTGTTAATTCTTGACTCGATCCAATTCAGGTCCGATCCGACCCGACATGATCTGAAAATAAATGGATCGGATATGGGTTTGATTTTTTTGATCCGAATCGGGTCGGGTCGGGATCAGGTCAATTCCGACCGATTAATTATGTTTTTTGAAGTAATTTTGTGATTTAGTACTAATTAAAGGTTAAATATATACTAATTAAGATTAATTATAAATTAATTAATATTTTATTACTTAAAATTATATAAAATAATTAATAAATATTTAATTATTTTACACGGGTCGGGTCGGATCGGATATGAGTCAAAAAATTTTGATCCGAATTTAATCGGATCGGGTTCAGATCAAATCAAAAATAATAATAAAATAATATGACCCGACCTCATCCATTAACGCCCCTAGTTGTAGGATAGGAGAACAAAATAGAAAAGATAAAATTAGAAAGAAAAGGAGACCGATGCGAAGAACTGGAGGCCAACGCGAAGGAGAGTTAGAGAGTCAGTCCCATAAATTCAGAACTGTCCTTATAAATCACATCAAATATCTTTGATTTTGGGAGAAATTCACAGCACATTTCGCCTCAAAATTGCATCGAAACTTCTATAAAGGTTTCTTGAAAATACGGATCTATACATACTCTGTCATACATGTTTATGTTTGCTCAAGTTTAAATCCAATGCATAAGAGACCTACAAAGATTAGCTTAAACTCACATGATTTAACAAAAAAGAAGAAGATCATAGTCTCATGAATCCGACAATTCAGAGTGAAAACAAAATCCAACTGAAATATGTAAATAGTTTTTTCCCCTCCAACCAAGAAATTATCTAGTAGAAGTCTATCTTCCAAAATTAAAAAAAATTAATAGACTAAGTTAGAACCAAGTCAATTTGTGCCATGTAGCATTGATATAAAAACCAACTTCTCTTTCGTTTTGTTGCCAAAATGTATATGCTGCTCTCAAGGGTCGTGTTTGTGCCAAGTTGAATTTGCCGAAGTTGTTAGATTGCTGAAATTATGAAAGAAAATTACATCAATCATCACATTATTAACGATTTAATTTTGTAATTTGCAAAAGATCTGTTATTTATTATTGAATCTAGCAATTTGGTTTGAACTTGAGCACAGTTTATACATAAGTTTTGTATTATCATTTCAAAAGGACATGCTAATTGTATCTCTATAAAAATATCTCAGAAAATTCTCCATTTTTTTATAAGTTGTATGGACATCTATACAAAATATATGGACACCTTTCGATAGCGATATGAACACCGTTTGTTACAGGAATGAACATCCGGAGTTGACCAAAATCCCACAGTTTTTGGTCATCGCCCTAATCATTAATTAAGTACGTGTAAATCTCTCAGTTTTTTAACACACATAATAGTTATGAATATATTTTATTTTTAGTATGAACACTCATGTAATAAGTATAGACACCTCAAACAGACTCAAATTTATTCTTAATAATGATGAGTGTCCTACACCCTACATCATACGCGTACAACCTCTCATTCGAAAAATATGAAATACTGATATGTGTGTTTATATAATTATACTTAAAATGGACAGTGTTCATATCTAATCAATGATGTATTCATACTTAGTTATTAGGACGTTCATATCTAATCATGGAATATAAAGTCTTATCAAAAATAAAAATATTACTAAAAATAAAAAATAAAAAGAGAAAACGATTAAGAGACATATTTGAAAATAGAAATATTACCGAAAATAAAAAATTTGAAAAGAAAACAGTTGAGGACAAATTTGAGGTATTTTTGTTTGGGATAAAAATAATTCCTCTATTTTAAATAAGAACATATTATTGATCGATTAGGAGCCGTTAAATTGTTAATTAAATAGACACAGAAATTGACTCTTCGTTTGTGTTTAATACTACATAACATCACGTATTAATTTGTTCTATATAAATATACAAAAAAAAAATGGACAAAAACGAACCATCCAGATTTTACACGAAATAAACCAATTGTTGAAGTTCAATGAAACAAATATGTTAGAAGGGCCCAGCCAGTAGTCGCCAATTCATACTGTTTTTTTCTTGGTCAATGTTTCTCAGCACAAATTGATCTCTATTTAGTTTTCTCCTCTTCTTTTTCATGTAATCTTCAAACAAATTTCTAGAACCCGTCCTTCCACAACAGAATTAAGAAAAATGTGATATAATTTCCAACCTAACCTAACTACTGCTTACATCGAGTGGCGGTGGCACGCAGCAATACAGACTCTGACAGGCTAAGATAAGATTGTTGCGGTTAGTCTTCTCTTTGATTTACGAGTTAATAATTACATTGGAAAGTCTCGGAACGATTTTGTTTATTTTTTTTGTTGGAAGTTCCAAACCATTTCTAATCCTGAATACATTATTGCTACATGTTACTATTCGTCCGTAAGCACTAAGTTTTATTTTTGTATCATTTTAAATTAGAGGAGGGATCATTTGACAATGGATTATTTTGATAAAGAACTTTTAAGTAAATACAAAAAGAAAATCTTAAAAATAGAATATATCTTAAAATTTCTAAGTAAAATAAAATAATATATCTATAATTTTTTTATTTTTAATATTTTTAATATTTTTTAATATTTATTTAGAAAATCATTGTCAAAATTGTCACAATAACCCATTGTCAAGGATCCCACCCTTAAATTGAAATGAAAAGTCAAGGATTGTTTGGGAGCTCCGCTGGGTCTTTAATAACAGAGAGAAACCAAAATTTCCAATTCCTGAGTGTTGAATTTCAATTAAATCAATCATAATTAAGAGCATATATGCTGATGTGAACTGTCCGATTTCCATCATGAGGCTCACATGATCAAATGCAGAGTTCCTACTTCCCTTTCCCCCAGAGAATTTATCTAGAGGATGATAAATACCAATTGAACGTCTCATTTCATCTTAATCCCTAGCTAGATCCGCTCTCTCTATCTCTCTCAAAGTTGTGTACAGCTGGTTGGTAGCTAAGAAATCATGGCAAAGGCGAAGGAATTATCTGCTTCGGATGTTTTTCTTCACACCACAAAGGATGATTGCTGGCTACTTATCCATGGCAAGGTACATATCTCTCTATTTTTTCTTCATGCGATCTTTTTATATATATGAATCTGTTTATCATAAACCCCTTTCCTTCTGTCCAATATATACCTTTTTTTTTTCTGAAAATCCTCCTAGGTTTATGATGTGACCAAGTTTTTGGACGATCACCCAGGGGGAGAAGATGTTATCCTTGATGCTTCAGGTACCTTCTTTCATTTACTATTTTAATTTGTAGTTATCTGAATAGGCCTAGCTTCTTCCACTATAAGAAAAGAGATAATAGCTTAATTATAAGGATCATGAAAATGTACATCCCGAAGAACTTGTTACCCTTGGCTAAAAATTAATCTGATAATTTTATTGTAATACCATGAGGAACCCATAGTCATTATATACTAATCAGTACTCAAATTTGGAAAAACTCTGAGGAGTTTATCCTACTTAATAAATTTCCAAGTTTGAAAATAAACTAAATTTGAGCTTGGTTAAAACTGTAGCTCCTATATTGTCACTAAAAATAAAAGAACCATACATCTTATATAAGATTTTAATGATATATTGTCACATTGTGAATGTTTTAATTCATTTACTGATGCTGACATATGCCACTCTCTTTGTGTATCCACATGTGCTAATTAATTATTTCACACAAAATTTTGTCACATGTGACATGTGGTCCCATGAAAAGCTAACGGAGATGCTACAGAGGCGTTTGAAAACGTGGGCCACAGCTCTTCAGCACAGGAGATGATGAACGAGTACTTGATCGGATCCGTCGACGGCTATGTGACGCCACCTAAGGACACTGGTACGGCCTCAAGAGCCTCAAGCTCTTTTAAAACCGATAAGCCGGCAGCTTCTCCTCCTCTGGTAGGCTACATCAGTCCGTTGAACCTGCTTGTGATCACACTTGCAGTTGCTTTGTGGTGCTACTTCACCTTTGTTTCTAAGAATAAAGAATGATTGTATTAGCTGCTGCTGGTAGTACTTGTTAGGGTGTAAGTGTAATTGAGGATGGTGTTTCTTTCAATAAAAGAAACAGGCGGTACTGTTTGTATCGATCTTTGTTTAAAAAAAATGTTTAGTATTAAATAATTGGGGGCTAAAACGACATTTTGAATAACTGTTGAGTGATACTTTTGTCTTCGAGCTGGAATAAAGGTAGTCTACATTGAATATTGCAACGATAATAACAGGTATTTGGCATAAATGTATCAATGGCAATATTCTTGAATGTTGATATAATGGTTTGACTTAGATTGTGATTATTACTTTTTCAAATTGAAATCCTCCACTCTCTTAAAGGAATGATGGAGGTTCAAGTTCTGAGAATGACTTATGAAAAGTAATATATATCCTGGTTAATTGGAGCTCTATTTAAAAAGAAAATTTCCACTCATATTTCACATAAAAGTTGATATGTATGTGATGCCAGACACCTGAGTGCCTAATTATGATACAAATTATCAGGAAAAAAAAATTGCATTGTGAGTTGATTTTGAAGGACCAGATCATGTGACAGAATATTTGTTTTGCTTGTTAATTAAAGTCTCCATTTCTGAGGAACAGGAAATTAGCAATTGTATTTGCTCCATGAGTATTCTGGAAGTTTCTGTTTTGGTTGCTTTGAGAACAACTGAACTACTATTCCCAACCATAAGTTGGGTTGTTCCAAGGAGGTCGATGCAGATAGAAACAAAGGCAGAGATCATATTTGTGAAAATTTCCAAACTGCGTTAAGCTGGTCTTAAATTGAGCTTTGACTAGTCGTTTTCTTCCTGTTTATGAAGTTGATTGCTTGGTTTGCTGGTTTAATTGGAAGTCTACAGGTAACAGGCGTCAGAAGAAAAAATAACTATTTTTTTCTTTTCTTTTCTTTTCAACGTCTCTCTTTTCTATCTTACTTTGTTATTGTTTGTTTGTTTGTTTGTTTATTGTTATTTTGTTATAATGAATACTTCATCTATGGATTCGGAAAATAATATTGGACCTTTTTGTTGGAATATCATTATAGTAGTTTGCTAAATTTCCGAACAGTTAATATTATCTTCCAAAACTTGCTCCTTGATTCATCACAAAACATGTTATAAAACAAGAGCACTGAGTCATTGCCAAAGATGATGTCACAATCAAGGCCCAGCAAGCAGAATTGTCGTAATATTTACAAAGGCCTAAAGTTTAGTTCAACTATGATAGCCCTTCCAGTCAGGCCCACCAATTCAGCCCAAAATGTGTCAATGGATTATCTTTAGAACTCTTGAGCTACTGAAATCAGAAAGGAGGTGGGGAGGTTCAAAACTCTTTAAATTAAAAATTGGATTCAAAATTTTTTAGAGCGTTAATTTTGCATCGAGAGTCCCGCAATAACTATTGAAAGTATGAATTTTGAATTTAGATTTTATTAAAAGTATAAATCTCGATGTAAAATCAACGGCTCTCAAAAACTTTGAATTCAATTTTTAGTTCAAAGACTTTGAACCTCCCCATCTCCTATCAGAAAGGAAATGCTCTCTTCTCTACCACAGCAAGAAAATTCACGCAAGAACTGTAGCTAGCCCAGAAGCCCACTTATTACTGGACGCAATCAGGCAGGGGTGAACACTTCTCCAGAAGTCCAGGTTTCAAAAAGAAGTTTTTATGCCTGTTATTTGGCACTCAACAATTTTATTTCTTCTCAAAGAGCAGCCTTTCTCAATTAGAAATTAGAAATGAGTAAATCACATGATGTCGATATTTTGATAATTTAAAATAAATTAGTAAATTAATTCGAATTTTAAAAAAATTGAAATTGCGTTTAGAGACGCATTCTTAAATTTATAAGAATCATTATCTTCGATTTCATGCAATTTAAATGTCCCATCAAAATTCTGAAATAAAAATTGATACATACTGTATAAAATATTAATAGCACTCGAGTTACATGAAAATTAAAACACAATCAATTTAAGTTCAAACATATATCTTCATTTTTTAATTAAATTTATTTAAAATCTCATTGTCAATATGTCCAATGACACTTATCAAAACGATTTCTAATGAGAAATGTAGTAGTGAAGAGCATCCAAAAAAGAAGTAAAAAGGTTACAAACACTTTACCTGTGAAAAAAAAGGACGTGAACAAATGCACAGTGGAGTCAGCGGCGGATATTCAAATGAGTTCAATGTCCTCCGTTCATTTCTAAAATATTATCACTTTTTATAAAAAAAATTATCGTATATAGTTGATTTTGCTCTGTGTTTATGTAAATAAACCATATTAAATTTTGCTTGGAATTATATTATTGAACCTCATTGTCTCAAAAACCATATTCATATTCTTTTTATTTATTTATTTTTATCTTCAAGCAAGTATTAATGTTAGAAAATATATGAGTCAGTTAGCTCAAGCCAGATTTAACTTGAGTTATGACGAACTAAAATACGAGTGAGTTACGAGCCACGAATTATTCGTCCAACCTTAGTGCTAGGGGGTTTGACATCCTCCCTAATTTATATAAATTAATGAAAATTATTAAATTTTGCTTGTATTAGTAGGATATTTAGATATTAGACACCCATAATTTTATTTCAAATATATAGATCATTCAATCAAATTCTCGATACCCCTCAAATATAAGTTTCTATTCTGCTCCTGCACATAGTGATGGTCAAACTCTCAAGTGGAAGTGGATTGCAAAGCATATGTCAAGTAAAGAGTTGGTTTGCATTCATACTAGGGTGCCAATGGGTCGGGTTCGGGTAGGGTCATATTATTTTTTTTTATCTAACCCGTTTAATTTCGGATAAAATTTTTTTGATCCATATCCAACCTGATTCATGTAAAATAATTAAATATTTATTAGATATTTTTATATAATTTTAAGTAATTAAATATTAATTAATTTATAATTAATCTTATTTAGTGTATAACTAGTGTATATTTAAGATTTAATTAGTCCTAAATCACAAAATTACTTCAAAAAATATAATTAATCGGGTTGGATCGGGTTGATCCGAATCCTACCCAACCCGATTCGGATTAAAAAATTAAACTCATATCTGACCCATTTATTTTCGATTCATATCGGATTAGGTTCGGATCAAATGAAATTAACTCGTCGAGTCGGATCAACAATTGAGACCCCTAGTTCATACTCATTTACACGTAGAATCTTTGAACATAAACCCATCTTTTTTTGCAAGGAATGGTAAAAAGAAGTGTGAATTCTTAGACCTAGACTGCTCGCTTCCAGACTTTCAGTGCCCTACTCCATCAATTAACTGAGGACGATAAAATCCCCTGTTGCAAGTCAATGATATAAGTCTCAGTGTAATGTGTTGAAGGTGTCACGGTGACCGTAATATTTATTTACTAATTAGTAAATAATAATTATAAGTAGTAGATAAATTACTAATTAGTAAGTTAATATATATTAAGATAATAACAATAATAATGATAATAAATAAAATAATAATTATTAATATAAAAAACTATATAATTCATTATTTTATTCATTATTCTCAAATTATCATTCAAATAATATTTTACTAAACTTAATAGGAAAAAAATTATACTATTCTCATGTTTTATGTGATGCTACCAACTTCACATTATTCTCAACCACTAATTCAAAAGACAATATTGCAGTAATACCTCCAATTACATGGAGGTTTAAAGATGCTCCAATTTCCCAACAATAGTAACAATGATGAAATTAAGGGTGTCAATTATTGATCCGACTCGACGGATTAATCATACCCGATCTGAACCCGTCTCGAACCCGACTTTAAGATAAATGGGTCGGGTATGGGTTTAATTTTTTTAATCAGAATCAGATCGGGTCATATTCGAGTCAACCCGACCCGACCCAATTAATTATGTTTTTTAAGTAATTTATGATTTAGTACTAATTAAAGCTTAAATATACACTAATTATATACTAATTAAGATAAATTATAAATTAATCAATATTTTATTACTTAATATTATATAAAAATAATTAATAAATATTTATTTACCCAAATTTAATCGTGTTAGGTCAAGAAAAATAATAAAATAATATGACTCGATCGAACTCGACCCATCCCATTGACACCTAGGGTTGCAAACAGATAGTAAAATATCCAATTTTATCCGTGATCCGATCCGAAAAATAACAAACATTATCTGATCCGTATCCGTATCCGTATTCATATTCATATCTATATCCGTATCTATATCTGTATCCAAAAAATTTAAACGGATATGGATACAATTTAGCTATTACCTATCTATAACCGTCCGTTTAGCTATTATCCATCAATATTCGACATTATCCGAAGGTATCCGATCCGATTTTATCCGAATACATATCCGAGAAAAAAAATCTCATAATGTGTTTTTAATTATATTTTTAGCATACATTATAAATGTAACTAATTTTATATATAATTTGTGCTAATGTATCATATTTTTTAATAATTCATTGATACATTTGAACTACTAATATAATGATAATTAATATTTAAAATTTATAATTAATATTTAATTTTTATAATTATTAATTCTATCAAAAAATAATATGCAATTATTTTTTAATGATACATATAATATTTTTACTTAATATCCGAAATATATCCATTTTGTATATGTATTTATCCGATATCCATGATCTGTATCCGATATCAGTTGAATATCCAATCTGTATCCATATTCGAGACTATCCGAATCTATATCCGAAAAATTATAACAGATATGGATACAATAAGAACATTATCCGTCTGTATCCGATCCATTTGCAACCCTATTGACACCCCTAAATGAAACCATATTAGAAGTAAAATTCCTTGTGTTCAAAGAATTTAGCTTTGATATTTATGTTTAAATTTTGTACTCAATGTATTCAAAATATTAAAAAACTTTTTTTATTGTTGATTATCATTATTGTTAAAAAAAATGGGAAACAATTTATTATTCTTATTTTTATTTTTGTTTTGAATATTTTTACTTTATAATTTACAAAAAGATAGTCAAAATATTCACATGTAGCTTGGATAAATAGTACCCTCATTAACACTGTTATCCGCAAAGTAATGACTAAGCAAATAATCTTACGTGGAATCATTGATCCTAAAAAGAATCTTTATATTTTATTTTATTTTGCATGGAGCCATTGATCATAAAAAATGAATAAGAAAATAAATTGCACAAAATATTATTGGTGCTTAGTTTGATTAGGATTAAATTGTCCCGAATAAATTTTATTTCGGTTGGCAAATCCAATTTTCGGTGTTAATAACCCCACCGCATATGAAATGAAAGGCTTGAGCTCTCCGTGTATAAAGGTTAATGAAGATCTGTCCGCTATTACGACTAATAATAAATGCATAAGTTTATTTTAATCATTGACTTCGTTGGTGATATATAGATATATATTAAGTTTAGAGAATAACGTTATATAATGTTTTCTTTTAAAAATATATCACGGAGAAAAACAAGTGATCAATTAACGCCGAATGTTTTATGGACTCGTGTTCTCTAAATGCAGAAAAAATAATTAAAATATTTAGTTCTTATTTTTTTATTGCTTGAATGAAAAAAAAATAAGAGCATTACATAGATTTAATGTTTACTCTTTTTTACTAGAACAACATTAATTTTGGGAGATCTACGGAATGGCACAGATTCAAAAGAAATAAATGAAATATAATAATATTAGTTGGATTATTTTAGCCTTTTTTTTTAAAAAAAAAACATGATATTTTTTTTTTTTTTTGGGGGGGGGGGGGGGGGGTGTCTATTCAACAGAATAAAAATAGGCACATCGGCGGTTTTTATTTAAGCAAGGAAATAATTACAAATCCTAAAAAATGATTCTTTACGGTATTGCTATCTATTAAATAAATGTTACAGAGCTGCCATTCATCTGATCAAATCTGACCCCGAACCATTACCTACATGAACATCCGAGCCTACCCTGGAGCAAGTCCAGATCGGTCTCCCCACAGTCCACAGATAATTTTTTAAATCGTTAATAATTATATAATTTTCTTCAAAATTTGCTAAATTTAAGTACAAAAATATTAAAAATATTTAGGCTTAACTATTTAACACAAAAAGAAAATTCTTATAATTTGAATTTGTGCCTAACTGCCTATACTTGTTTTTTTCTCCAAAAAAAATTGCCGGACTCTCTAGGTCTGTCACTACAACACCATGCTAAAAAAACTTAATACGTAGAATATTTTTGTTTTTAATTGAAGTAAAATATAGAAATAATGACTCAATGTTGGTCACATGAACCTAATTCAACGTGTCCACATATGACATACCTCAACTATCCATTTGACAAATGGACACTCTAAAATATATCAATTCGTAGAATTCAAATACATTGATGCGCTCCACTGTGCTGCGCGACGCGCAATTGGTACATTATAGGGGCCCACCTTTATACACAGGATCTCAACCATCATGCTTCAATCTGCGCTGCAAATTATAACGCGCGGTATAAAAATAAAACATCAAAACTCCAATCCGTAAGACCTATGTGAGGTTAATGTAAGATTGGTCAGATTACTATCCAATTTTTGCATGCACCCCGTGACCGTGAGGTTAATGTAAGATTGGTCAGATTGCCCTGTTCAGGGCGGATGTAGTTTATATCAGAGGGTCAATTCATTTTTTTTGGATTTAAAAAAATAAAATTTTTAGATTAAAATTTTGTTAATTTGACCTTTCTAAATTAAATTTATGATTCCTTCTAGATTGTCTAATTATTTTTTTATTGAGAAAAAAATATTTAATATCGTGGATAATAAAAAAATTATATAAAAAATTTAGAATATGAAGTTTCGTAGAGAATTTTTTTTATCACTATGATTATTTATTATTTTTAATATATAAAAGATTTTATTTAATATTCAATTAGTTAATGAATTCAAAACCTCATAAACTACTAAATTCAATTATTGACAATCCTACATCCGCCCTACGCAAATATAAATATGTTTGGTTGACCTCTTATATATATATATACCTCGCCACCACCCCACCAGGCCTTTAATAAAAGGGGGACCCTTTACAGGTGTGACCTCCCCAAACCAAAAAACAGTGCTTACCCTTGTAATAAATAACTCGACCTAAAGTGTTTGTGTTTGGAAAGGAAAGGAAAGGCAGAAACCCAATAAAGCTCCTCCCACTGTCATCTGCACTACATTCTCAAAAGGAAAAACACGTGTAGTGGGTGACACGTACATACACTGTCTTCTGCCAGAAAGTAAATATGCCCATCATTTCTGGTACCTGCCGCTGCTGGGACGAGAGCTGGTACCGGCAGTAGGCAGAGAAGATACAGATATACTAACTGATATTGTTCATCAAAGAAAATGACTGTTGTAGTGTTGTTGATCAAATTTAATACAAGACTCAAAGTAGTTCGACGGTAAATCTAATTTCAATGAATTTTCAAGCGTATTATTCAAAATTAATTCCTTCATTTACAAACTAAAGAGTACATGCATCAAATTTAAGTTAATTTGAAAGATATTTGATGTAATATTCGTATTGTCAGTGACACTATCATTACCAAAAAACATGCTAGACAAACTCTCTCTCTCTCTATATATAGTTTGACTACGGTGCTACGCGTAGTACGGATGACTCGTGTGCTATGGACCGTTTTTCCGTCTTCAAAGTTTAAATGGTTGATTCGTATGAAAATCTAGTTGGAGATCAAATTTTATATTTTTTAAAGATTTTTTACTATTTTTTAAGAGAGCTAGAAAATCACTTGATTTAATTACTATAAGTCATTCAAAAGGAGTCATTTTCTAGTTATCTTAAAAAATAGTAAAAAATTCTGAAAAAAATATAAAATTTGGTCTCCAACTAGATTTTCATATGAAAAATATTTTGATCGGTCGGATCGACCATTTAAACTTTGAAGACGGAGAAATGGTTTGTAGCACACGGGCCATCGGTGCTACGCATAGCACCGTAGCCAAACTATATATATATATATATATATATATATATATATATAGAGAGAGAGAGAGAGAGAGAGAGAGAGAGTTTGTCTAGCATGTTTTCGTTAGCATTTTAACCGAAATGCTAACGAGTTAAATTTTAATTTTTCATGTTCATAATTTCAATTTAAGTATCTCAATAAAATCTTTATATCATAATCTTGTAGAATACTAATTTTCATCATGTTTGAAGTTTGAAAGATAGCCCTGAAATAATGAAAAATAATAAAAATTGTATGTCAAAAAAACTTACTTTCTAAAAATCATTAAGCATAATAAACTAACTCCAAACACGATGAAAATTAGTATATTATAAGATTATCATATAAATATTTTATTGAGTTACTTAAATTAAAAATTTTGAGTATGAAAAATTAAAATTTGACTCGTTAGCATTTTGAGTTGAAATACTAACGAAAGTATGTTAGATAAACTATATATATATATATATATATATATATATAGTAAAGATACCATAAGCTTAAGCTCACGGAAGCCTTCCGTAAGTTTAACTCAAAAAGTACATCAAATCATCTCCAAATTTTAATTTATCATACTCATTAAATTCTTTATATAAAAATCTTGTGGGATGTAAAAATTTGGAGTGTTTTGAAATTTTTAAGACATCATTTTTAATTTTTAAAAATGATGTTCAAACATTAAATATTTTATTATTATTTTTAGAGCTGATTTTTAAAAATTAAAAAATCATGACTTAAAAAACTCAAAACACTCCAAATTTTTGCATCCCACAAAATTTTTATATAAAGGATTTCATGAGCATGATAAAATAAAAATTAGAGATAGTTTGATGTACTTTTTGAGTTAAGTTCACGGAAGGGCTCTGTGAGTTTAAGCTCACGGTATCTTTAATATATATATAGAGAGAGAGAGCGGGAATGGATGGCAACTGAGAGTTCGATATCCACCCATAACTTTGCAGCCTCTACAAAAATTTCAAAAAAAAGAGAGAGAACCATATGATCAGATCAGGGCATCTTTCTAATTTTGTCCGATAGAAGGATCAAAACGTAATACAGCCTTTTAATTCATGCACGAGAGTCGAGAGTGTAATCATTACTCATTAATTTCAATTTCCTCACGTCGTTACGTTGTCCGATGGCAACACTTCAAGAACCCTAGGTAAAGGACAGGTTTTAAACTAATGTTAATTACTTTGTTGAACACTTTAGCTTGAGCTAGCTTTTGTGCCCTATGCTCTATCATCCTTTTTATAAGGAACAGATTAATTTCTTAATGGCTTAAGACTAAAATTTGTCTCAAATCATATTTTAATCATTGGATCAATTTTTTTCACCAATCTCAATGCAACTCATTTTTCATTTTATACTTTTTTCAATCTCAATGCTAATCCAATGGTTGAAACAAAGCTTGGGATAAATTTTTGTCCCAAACCATTGGGAACCCAATGTTAACCCATTCCTTTTATAAAGCTGTCTGTTTATCTTCATCAGATATTTTATCAACTTTTACTAAGCTAACGCCTAAAAGAAAAGTTTGTCCAATATGACGTAATTCCGAGTACAGGAACAGGAGTCATATCCTTAGTAAAATCTTCAAATCAGAAGATAATCAGTAGATCGGATGTTCTAAGGAAATAAAATGTCCGGGAAAAAAATAATTTCAATGCACAAAATTTATTTTTTGTGTAAACTAAGATGTCTGAACACCACACACCAACTGACATCTATTTTGATATTGTTCGTGTATAACTAATATTAAAGATGATATAACACAACTACAAAAGCAATAAATTTTTGTTTGATAGATGCACGAACCATAAAATCATCAAAGTCGCACCAAAATATAAAATAACTATACCGTATAGATTGATAGCTAGTTTTTTTTTTCTGATTATTCATTATTCGGACAGCGAGAAGCTTTCACATTAATTTATAGTTATACTAAAGGTTCCTTTAGGTTTTGACACAATTTCCGTGGAACAATTTGGAAATTGAAAGGCTGAATGATGACAGCTAATTGCATAAATAACATACAAGAAAAATATGAAAGTACAATTATTATCATGCAAATTGTAGCCACGATAAAGAACAAAAATATGTACTGAATTAAAAATTAACAGATCAATTCGGCCTGTAAAACCCAAGATGAAAGTGCATCAAATCGATCCATCTACAGGCTTCCATCATACCTAGCGGCTAACGACATTAATTACTGTGTAAATAGGTATACAGCTTACAATTAATTAATACGATTCCGAACCATATGCTTTTTCTTGAATTAATACAATTAATTATAATTAAGATCCAGACATGCGCAAATTAAAGCTTGGTATAAGCACGCCTTAATTCGAACAGGCCTTCAGTTCATGGGTCAAAACATCGTGATAATATTAAATTATTAATATTATACATGGGTAGCGTCTTGCTTCTTGCCAGTGAGTATTCTCTCAAGTCATGGCTTGTGATGGCCTTGAGTGTAGATGTAGTCAAGATGCGCCTCAGAGAGAAGCCTTCTCTTCTCGCATTCTTCATCACCATTCTTGCATTCCTCCATTCCCATCAGCTTCTCAGTTCAAACATAGAAAAAATTAGAAAAATAAGTAGACCAATGTTCATAGCTCAGAGCAGAGAGGGAGAGATTTATGTACTGATATATACACACACATATGTCCTTACTTGCCATGGATTATCTCCAGTTTTCCCTTCACGTCCAACATATTTAGAGAAGGCATCAACCTTATGAATTCCAGCTGCTTAGGAGAAGAGCACAGTCAAAATCAGAAATGATGTGTTAATCTTTACTATGAGAGATCAGAGAACTAATTAAAGAAGGTCTGGTTAGGAAACGTTTGTACCGGATGGAGGAGCTGCTGGTTCAGCAGATATTAAGAGACGAGAAGCGCTGGCACTGTTGACAGAGAGAACGAAAAGGATGAGTAAGCACAGCAGCCTGGTGTGCTTCATTCTCTTGTTATCGTTTTTAACTGTGTGCGCGTGTGCGTTCGTGTCTCTGAGCGAGAGAAGGGGTGGAGGAGAGTATGTGAAAGAGATAATACAAATGATGGTTTCTTATAATTTATAGATCGAGCAATCAAAGCAAAGGCACGCGCACTTGAGTAATTGGTATTTAGCTAATAAAGTAGCATTAGTCAGTGTGCATGAGCTTGTTTAATTATTAATTTCGGAGTTGTCCTGGAAAAGGAATCCATATATTTTTCGTTCCATATATATTCTACTGCTTCTTGCCTTTCATGGGGTTTGGATTTTCTGCAATGAGCTGAAATGCGTGTCCCCCCTGCAGTTGTAGTTAAGCTAATTTATTGGAGTTTTGGATCCGCACGTGATGGTTTTGAACAAGAAGCAGAGAATTTATAGTCTCTGATTCAGATCTGATATCTGAATTCTCTATTATTATCTCTGTTATTTTCTCTGGGATAAATGAGTCCTATCACAAATCAGAATTAAATTGAGCCGCCATCAGTGAGAGGATAACACAGAGAACTCGGATAAAAGGTGATTTGAATCCGTGTAGTCTCGCCTACTAGTTGGTTTTTATTCCAATTGGAAAAAAAAAGAAACTGAAAAAAGTAAGAAGTGTCAGTGTTACAAGTGTAGTTTGCATTGAGCCCACAATTCTGATTTATGGGCTTTTGTGGGGCCCACTTTCCACTAGTCTAATCCTTACACCGTTCCTTCTATCTCCGGTTCCGTATTTTCCCAGTCGATCATTTGCCGGGAGGATGAGGAAACTATGGCATGATATGGGTTTCAATTTGAAAGAAATAAATAGGATTAATTTGATTAAGGAACTTTTATGCAAATTCGATTCATTCATTTTGAAATATGATAATATCTGATTTGAAATAATAGTATACTATTATTTTATAGAAGATAAAAGAAAGAGATCAATTCGTATGCATGTTTAACTTCATTCGTCTCAATTCGTCAATCCCCCCCCCCTTTTGTATTCTTAAGACATATCTGCCCTTTAAAAGATATAATTATATTTCGTTTTATTGTTTTAGGTAGGGCTGCAAATGAATTGAACTCGAACGAACTAACTAGAGTTTGAGTTTGATTTGAAATCAATTTGAACTAAATCAATTCGAACTAAATCGAACTCAAGCTAAATCGAATTCGAACTCTAGACGAACTCAATTATTTTAATTTTTACATTTATTTTCATATTATCATAAATAATTAGAGCTAAAATAATTAATATTTTATTAAATTTATATTATTATTTAAAAAATAATAATATTTGATAATTTAGTAATAAATTAATAATATCTTATTAATTTTATTAATAAAATAACTATATTATTACGAGTCCGACTATGGTACTTTGCAACTCAATTATTTTAATTTTTAAATTTATTTTCATATTATCATAAATAATTAGAGCTAAAAAATAATTAGATATTTTATTAATTTTATATTATTATTTTTCCCTCTATCCAAAAAAAATAGCAATATTTAATAATTTAGTAATAAATTAATAATATCGTATTAATTTTATTAATAAAATAACTATATTATTACATATATTATTGATTAAATAGTTAAAATATATCCAAATAAATACATATCGAACTATTACGAAACAAACTCAAACTAGTTCATTAAAAAAATATCAGACCGAACTCAAATCGAATTGACAAAAAAACCTAATCGAACGAACTAAACTCGAACTAAAACAAAATCGAACGCCAAATGAACTACGAGTTATGAACTTTTTTTGAAGCCCTAGTTTTAGGACTCTAAAATTTGTAAAGAAGATTAATTAAATCCATAATGACGAATTCTAGAACCAAGGGATACATCCAGCATCATCTACAGTTGAAAGAAGCTGAAAGTTATTGTGCATGGTGGAAAGAGCAGAGAGATTCGGTGGGGCATGCAGGGGAAGGGAGAGGGATGCAGAGAGTGGAAGGTGATGATCAGCACCGGGGTCAGAGGTCTGATATGAAGGGAGAGGAATTGGGATTTATGACTTGGCAAGTGGGTGCTTCCAAATGTTCAAGTGCCAGCGGCGTGGCTCTCTCTCGATTCTCTTTTTTTTTTAATAAAATTATTTTTTGAAATCTTTATAGAGACTGTAAAGTCATCAACGGTTATTGAACTCTCTATTCTCCATGCGGTAATCAATAATCAATCGACAAAATCAATTACAATGGAGACAGATGAGTCTAGAACACAATCCTCTGCTGCACCGCAGCATACAGTGCAGCATGTAAATTATTATTTTTTTTCGTTATTTGAGCTGATATATATCCCAAGTATTCCAAGAGTCTATGTGCTTCGCTTGCATGATGCTGCATAATAGAGGATCAAAATCCGTCAAAACACATGCACAATGTTCTAGATATTTTTACTTCGTCCTACATTCCAGAACGCAATCAATATTGCCTGTCAGTCTTTACAACAAAATATGTATAATTTGATTTCATTCATTTCTATAATTAAGAGTTTTTTACATTAAAAAAAACAAATACTTTATTAAAAGTGTTTTATATTGCAACTAGCTACCTACTCGCACATTACAGCGGACATTTTTATTTAGATATATAAAAAAGACAATAGATTATTTTGACAATTAAATACATTTATATTAGAAAAAATAAAAATTGTTTCTCTATCTTCTATTATATTTTGATGGAAGACATGATTAATATTTCTAAGAGAAAAAATATTAAAATTTATTTCTAATTCTCTTCTCTATTTTTATACAACTATGATAGTCAATTTATCATATTTTTTCTTTCTCATCTTTTTAGTTATGCAAATAATGAACATCGTATCATTAATAAAAATACTTATCAATGAGCAAATTATTCTTTCCATTAAAAATATGTACCATGATTGTCATCTTCATCTTTAATATTTGCAGATGCTTTTAAATCTGAAATTGTGAGATATACCATCAGAGAGAACTTCTATAAAAGATAAATAAAAAGGAAATAATTAAAATATAATAATTATTATAGAAGATCACCCAATAAAAGAAGTCAATTTAGAAATTAATTACTATAAAAATAAGATGATTAGAAAATCTCTGTCAATTATCAAGAAAGATACAGTATCATATTGTTTCAGTTGATTGACATCAAATTTTTAATAAAATATTTATCTTTTTTTAAAAAATCGTTTTTGAATAGAGAGAAAATTAAAAAATGAAAATGATATCTGCCGCCGAAGTTAATCAAATTGAATCTTAACCGTTACACAAATAAAATGACTCATAGTATAGGCTCATTGCAAAACTTAGCTCTTTAGCTAGCCCTCTCTGCTGCTCTGCTTCTACCCTTCTGTCATAAAGAATGCACGGCATTAATTAAAGAAAAGTAGAAAACAAAATAGATGAAACAAAAAGTCGTAAATGATGTCAGGTTGTACAACTTATTTCAATAAATTGATCAAACAATATTTGCCTGGAGGGTTCTCAATTTCATTCCCAAAAAAATTAAGAACAAATTAATTGAGGAAGATGAATAAGTGTATCTGTGTATCATATCAACTTTAGTTAATTTGACGTTTACCTAGCGGACACTACCAGACTATTAAATTTTCAATTTTTGCAACTTTATTTTTAAAATTTAAGCGGTGTGTCCATGAACTAGTTGAAAATTTTACATGCAGGCAAGTCAAGATAGAATGACAGATGCATGCTGATGCCTAAGTCAGCAACATAATGAGAACTCAGAAGCGGTTGCGTGCATGCATGACGCATGCATGGATGGATTCATGTTTTGGTCGTTATCGCGTGATCTGTGGATCTGTATCACAGTACAGTAGACCCGAAAGTGTACACTGGTAACTGTTGCCCTCTTTCTTGGACGGATTGGAGAAGACGATTTAGTATATTGAATTAGTGATTACGACTTTGTAAGGCTTAATTCGATTTAGTATATTGAATTAGTGATCCGAGTCTGATTGGTAGAGGTGATACGATACAGCGATTTTATATTATAATTATTCAAATAATTCTAATTTTAATAATAAGAGGGATAAAATCAAAATTTTAAGAATAAGAATGACAGTTTTTTTTTTTACTTTTTAGATTTTTCTTAAAAAAGAAATGAAAGATGTCAATGGAAGTGTGTTTTTCCCACTGAAGCCAGAATCAAGTAGCAACTCAAAAATTTTTTTAAAAAAATTGAAAGACGTCATTCTCAGTGGTGTCTTTGCATAAACATGTCAATTGGGACTAACGTATTTACACAGTGAAACTGGCAGTGACGCGCTGCCATTCGCATTCTTAAAATTTCAATTTTATCACTCTTATTATTAAAATTAGTATTATTTGAATAATTATTATAAAAAAATTGTACAATACATATAAAGAAATGGGAAGGGATTCCTTGACAATGAGTTTTCTTGGCAATTTTGAAAATAGAAAAAAAAAAAAATCTTATAGATATGTTCTTCTATTTATAAATTAATGGTGATTAAAATTTCATACAATTTCATTATTATTTATCAGTCCATAAAAGATCAACAATATGTTATGTACTTTATAAATGTTTTAATTTAACGGCCTTTGATAGACTACCAAATGAAAATAAAATTATATAAAATTTGAATCACCATCAATCTATAAAATAAAAAAAAATCTATTTTTTAATCTTTTCATATTTATTTAAAGATTTATTATCAAAATTGTCAAAGACAACCATTGTAAAGTAATCCTTCCGTAAAGAAATAAGAGTTGAGCGGCAGTGCATGCAACATCTGCAATCTCGTGCACACATATAAATTATTGCCAAGTGGTCCAGTCACATCATTAGTGTGCTTCATGAATCATAGCATAACCTGAGGGGTGATGTGTGTTCGTAAATTTTTGAGAAATATTTGCGTATGCAAAAAAACGGGTGTTAACAGTTAATGGCGGAGCCATTTTTTCATCATTGTCAATAATTGATGGCGGAGCCATTTTTAATTTTACTATTGGCGTCAATTAAGAGAAAATCAACAAATTATTTTTATAAAGATGAAAATTCATACAATTCCCACTTCTGTAAATTTTTAGTGAAGTTGATGGAAGCCAATGAATTATCAGTGTCGGGGTGGATGTAGAATTTTGGTTAGGGACAATTATCAGATTATAATAGTTTATTGGGTTCAAACCCATTAACTAATCGGATACTAAATAAAAAATTAATAATTTAATACATATTATTACCTAACAAAAAACTATAAAAATAATATTCTTTTGCGTATTAAAAATAACAACAAAATAAAACTCAAAGTAATAAATAATCGAGTTGTTTGTACAATTTTCCATTATGGAATTTCATATTTTGAAATCTTTGCATAATTATTTCATTATGCGCGATATTAAATATTTTTCTCAATCAAAATAATCAAACAATTTAGTGGGGCCAAAAAAAATTTCTAGAGAACAAATTATCAAAAGTATTACCTAAAACCATAATTTTTCAAAATCTAGGGGCAACTACCTCCCCAACCCTTGGATCCATCTAAATCCGCCCCTATATCAGTGACTTCGATTATGAGCCACTGGTTACGTACCCACTCTCCTATGAATAAACTTACTATTTTTTATCTGTCTTCAAAACAAAAATAATATATTATTAGATATTTAGATGATATATATAAATAAGGACAGATTCATGTAGGGCCAGAGAGGGCAAAATTTTCGTCCCGCTTTAACTCTCCTAGATTTTGAAAAAAAACAAAAATAATATGTTTTAGATAGATAATATTTTTGGTAATTTTGAAAAATAATACTTTTAGCCCATTGGAACCCCCCTTTTTGGATTATCTGATTATTTTTATTGAGAAAAAAAAATTAATATCGTGTGTAATGAAATAATTATGCAAAAATGTCAAAATATAAAGTTTCATGAAAATATTTTGTTCATCAACTTAATTATCTATCACTTTGAGCTTTATTTTGTTATTATTTTTAATATATAAAATGTTATTATTTTAATAGTTTTTTATTAGATAAGAACATATATTAAATTATTATTATTTTATATAATATCTAATTAGTTAATGAGTTTAAACCCGATAAACTATAATAATCCGATAATTATCCCCTCATCAAAATCTTACATCCTTCCCTCTATATAAAAAAAAATAATAGAAAAATCAAAGGAGCTATATGAATCAATTTCTATCCAAATCATACTATATCATATTGCGTGAATCTTCTATTTAATGTATAGATTCGAGATGAGACGCGTCAAGTTCTGTAAAATTTTGTGTTACTGAAAAGTCCATGTCATGATCTAATCCACTCTTTTAAAAAGCAATGTCTCTAAACATGCATGTGCTGTGAGTCAAATGATGACAATAAGAGGCACTTGTCTATTTTGGAAAAAAAATTTACAAATATATGCCTCTAATACAATGTTTTGTACAAAAAATAATAATATACTTCTAATTTAAAATAATTTTGAATTTATTTTCCTTAAAGTTGTGTCTAATTTTAAACTAATTTAGAGTTCTGGGTTAACACTCCTCTGAACATGCCCTCGCTTAGTATCAAATAAATCTTCTGAAATTGCCATTTTTTTTGGGTCCTCCACTCACTGCCGTTGTGCCAGAAATGGCGACAAAAGCTACATGTGATGTTCGCAATTTCAACTTTCATGACTTGCTAAACACATCCATCTAGTGACCAAACTTAGCTTCTTGTGTTCTATCATTTGCATATATAACTATTTCTTTACTTTTATAAAAATGACGACCGCATCCTCTAAAGTTACCTTACCCACGATATTTATAACGTGAAGCAAAAGGAATAAAAACTAAATCTCTTAGATTTTTTTATATATTTTGCTAAATCAAATCTTGCAGAATGAAATTTGTGAGAAAAAGATATGAATTTCTTTAGTTGTTTATCAAGAGTTCAACTCTCACCAAAGATAACTCGGTCCATAGGGCTTAATCATCCCCACTCTAGAGCAATAGCCCATCCGTTAGTTTTGATCAGTCTATTTTAGACACGATGCAGTCTCCTCATGTCCATTTACATCGTATCTATCATGATTCTTTTCGATGGCAATGATGATCTCATGCCGATTAATTCTTTATTAGTTTTTCAACAGAAGAAAAGGGAGTAGAACATTTTTTTCTCGTAATAATATATTAAGAATTTAAAGTCCGATAGCATAAATTTCATCATTATTTAAGAGAAGTAACAACATATTAAAGTATTTTAAAGTTTAAATTGTTAATTTAAATTTTGACATTGATTATTTTTATTAGAATTGTCAGAATAATCTACGCGACCTCAATACCGTCCATTTCTTTTTTTTTTTTTTCTTTTCTTTTCTTTTTTTCTTGAGATAAGTATGCAAGTGTCCATGATTTTTGTTTCATTATATATATATATATATATATATATATATATATATATATATATATATAGAGTCCAACTACGGTGCTTTGCAAAGCACAAGAGCGTTGTGTGCTTTACTCTCAATTCTTAATTTGAAGTCAGAAATGATCGATCCGAACCGTTCAATCTAATCTTCATATCAAAATCTATTAGGAAACTAAATTTTATATTTTTTAGAATTTTTTTGTTATTTTTTCTGATGAGGAGAAAATGACTTGATCTAAAAATTCTGGTTCATCCAAAAATGATGATTTTTTCCCTATCCAAAAAAATAGCAAATGAATTTCAAAAAATATAAAATTTAATTTACTAATAGATTTTGATATGGAGATTAGATTGAGCAGTTTGGATCGATCATTTCTAACTTAAAATTAATAATAGAGCGCAAAGCACACAACGCTCTTGTGCTTTGCAAAGCACCATACCCTAATTATATATATATATATATATAATAAATCTACTGTGAGCTTAGCTAAAAAAATATATCAAATGATCTTCAAATTTTGATTTTTCACTCTCATTAAATTCTTCATATTAAAATCTTATGGGGTAAAAAAATTTGAGATGTTTTGAGTTTTCTAAGTCACTCTTTTCAATTTTTGAAAATCAACTCCAAAAATAATAATAAAATATTTAATGTTTGTACATTACTTTCAAAAATTGAAAAGAGTGACTTAAAAACTCGAAACATCCTAAATTTTTGCACCCCATAAGATTTCAATATGAAGAATTTAATGAGATTGAAAAATCAAAATTTGGAGATCATTTGATATATTTTTTGAGCTAAGCTCACAGAGGCCTTTCGTGAGCTTAAGCTCACCGTAGATTTACTCATATATATATATATAGAGAGAGAGAGAGAGAGAAAGAGTAAAGATACCGTGAGCTTAACTCAAAAAATATATCAAATCATCTCCAAATTTTAATTTATCATACTCATTAAATTATTTATATGAAAATCTTATGGGATGCAAAATTTTGGAGTGTTTTGAGTTTTTAAGTCATCATTTTTAATTTTTTAAAATTAGCTCTAAAAATAATAATAATATATTAAATGTTTGAAAATCATTTTTAAAAATTAAAAATGATGACTTAAAAATCTCAAAACACTCTAAATTTTTGCATCCCACAAGATTTTCATATAACAAATTTAATGAGCATGATAAATTAAAATTTAGAGATGATTTGATATACTTTTTGAGTTAATCTCATGGAAGACCTCCGTGAGTTTAAGCTCACGGTATCTTTACTCTCTCTATATATATATATACAAAAGTTTGAACCTCCTTTAGAAATAACTCAAATGTTTGATCATCCGTCCAACCTACACGCTTTTGAATTTTCAAATTTTATATAATTTATAATGGTTATAATTTGACGGTCTTTGTTAGATTATCAAATGATAATGAAATTACATGAAACTTAAATCACCATCAATCTAATCTATAAGTAGAAGAACATATTTATAAATTTTTTTATTTTTAAGTTTTTTTTTCATATTTATTTGAAAATTTATTGTCAAAATTATCGAGATAACCATTGCGAAGTGCTCCCTTCCCTTTTTAAAATTCTACAATTACGTCATGTATATGCATATTGATCCAAAGCGAGGGCACTAAAATGCTACTTAATTATTTGGAAAATGGTTAATTAGTTCGGTTGGAAGCAAATATGAGTGCGCACATGCTACTTAATTAACATCTGGTAGGTTTGATAAGCATCACCCTCTTTAATTTTCTTTCTCGAGTATTAATAGACAGGTGTCGAGTATTAAGGGAAGTAAACATTCAGAAATAATATTAAACCCACGCGATAGCCTACAATTTCTCATTGTACCATCCATCCATCTCCAAATTTGGAAAGATTATCTTGCTCTTGTTTTTGGGCTCCGAGTAACCTATCCGTACTAATAGAAAATAAAATAGATTGACTAATTTGAAACGTCACTACTTATGGCGATGAAATCTGCTAACATCGAATCCGATTTCAGGGTCCTAAGATTCAATCTCGAACCGTCTGATCTGATCTCGTGATCTGAGATTAAGTTTAGGATCTGATCTCGACCGTTTGATCCGATCTCAGAATTTTTAGATCAGGCCCAAGATCTTAGCAGATACGGACTCACTACTTATGGACAAAGCAAAGTTAGTTCAAGCACTAACCAGATATCATAATCTCACCCCCCCACTCCTATTTTTCTAACACTATCCTACCATCTCTTATTCCACTCTGTATTTGGCAATGGTAAAAAATTGGAGGACTGATCAACATACACAACCTACAAAATTAAGACTATTTACTTGATTATTCTATTCAACATCCTCATTGAATTATCTAAGATGCAATCAGCTAAGTTTGGTTAAGTAAAGCTTTAATACAATAATATCACCGTCCAAGATGAGCCACACACCACCAACAACAGAAGTTTCGGTGGTGAAAAACTGAAAATTCATCAAAATAAAAGAACATAGCACATTTCATCCGCAGAGAAAAAATTGAATCACAACAAAATTTATACAAATTGATTTTGATAGAAGCTGCTGCAAGCAGAAAATTGAAAAAAATGATATTGAATCTTCAAATTACTAAGGTAGAATTGGATATATACCCCTCAATACATTCTAATTTGGATATTTACCCTTTTAAATTTGAAAATTGAATATTTATCCTTGAAAATATCAAAACCTTAGATATTTACCCATAACTAGTATTATCCTCATAAAAATTAAATTAATAATTAATTAAAATTATAATAAGATAGAAATATCCCTTTGATTCAAGATATTTTTTTATTTATACGTAAATCTTCTTACTAATTCTTATTACTTCAGTGATGTACAAAATTATTAAAAAATCATAATTATGGAATTGTTTTTATCGCTATCAATAAATCTCATTGGATAGGCACTAGTTATGGTCAGGTCTGATTTGTACCAGTTTTGAATTGTGTTAGTTCTAGTTCGTAAAAAAATATTACTTTATTTGAGATTGTATTTACACACAATTGGAGCTCAAGAAGAGAGAACAAGGGTAAGTAACAATATAGCAGCAATACAATATGCATAGCAAAATAAAATAATTCAATGTACCATCATTGATTTTGTCACGGTGCTAGTTGTATGGATGACGGAAAAATATAGAGAGATAATTTTAATTTATTGTTAATTTGATTTTTATGAGGATAATACTGGTTATGGGTAAATATCCAAAGTTTTGACATTTTCAAAGATAAATATCCAATTTTCAAATTTAAAGGGATAAATATCCAAATTTGAATGTGTTAAGGGGTATATATCCAATTTTGCCAATAACTAAACATAAGTAACTGTACTGGTACATGTGGTGACATCATGCAGTGAAACACACATCATCATCTCTCACTCCTGGCTGAATTGAATTTAAATCCTTCAATTTTGCTGTGTTCAAAGACCATTCACAGCAGAAAGCCAGGCGAAAAATAATTCCGGGTTCTCTTGTTATGTTGTAATCTCTTACTCTTAGTCTCATACTGAGTTCTATTAAAATCGGCCAGTCTGAAAATCTCACATAAATTAAATTTCTTCTGAAAAACCAATGCATATTTCTTGTTTAAATTTTGCAGTGGTGCTGGTTTGGTCAGCTCTTTCCCTTAAGCTGCCAGAAATCTGAAAATAAGCAATAAATTCATTTATTAGTATTTCCTTGGCATGATTTGGCACAACAAATGTTTTTCAATAAGCAAGTTAGGATGAATAGGTTTGATTGTGTTTTTATTTCAAAATTCATTTGTACCTCATCGGCCATGGTATCCAGTACTGAGATAGCAAAAATTAACAGTGGTGGCAACTTTAAGAGATATATAACATCTCTAAAGGATCTATCATAAATTTAATAGAATCCAATGCATTTTTTTTTATCAAATGAGTGGGACCACTTGCACTCAATGTTTTGTTATTGGCTTTGCCACTGATGGTACTCTTTTGTATATGACCCGTACACAAATTTGTGCATTAAGACTTAAGAGTTACATTAATATAATGAATAACTAATGAGGAGTAGAAAAAGGGTTAAATCTGAAGATTTGACGGGGTGCTGAATATTGTCTGGTTGGGGCTGTTCAGATTGGAGAATCATACCTTCGGGGTTAATTGGATAGGATAGTAAGGATTCGTGCTTATTTCCTACTTTTTTGAATTTTGTTGAACTTTCTAACCTCCACATTTCGTCAGTGAAATGGAAACAGGTGATATGAAAAATGCAACTTCTTTATAAAACAATAGCGAGAGAGAGAGAGAGAGAGAGAGAGACCAGAAGTATGAGGCGGAAGCTGCGCGCGTTAATTTCGGATTTTCTCTCTGATCTTCTCGTGCTCACCATCCTCGGAGTTGGATTCGCAGATCGTCGACGACCGAGGAGGTCGCTTTTTCCTCCGGTTTCCAACTGCTGAGGACTGAGGTGAGTGGCAACTGGTAAGCAGTAAGCAGCATTTTCGCGCAATTGTCGAGATAATACCTGTGATTTGGGCTTGGACCTGACATAAGTAATTGTTACAAGGGCTAGAAGGCCTACTAAATATTGTGGATAAAAAATTATTCATTGAGAGCATTGCAGATGTTGGGCTTCGGATGATCTAACATTACTTTATCAAACTTTGTGAGCCCAGATGCAGCCCATTTTCCAAAATAAATAAGGTAGTCCACCTGGCACTTTGGAGTCCACGTGTCGGAACTGTTCCCCAAATTGAAATGCGGATTCCTCCATTATTGTTGAAGAGAGTATTTTTCTCGTCCACCAGAGTCCAGAATCCAGACTCGTCGTTTTCCAATCTCTATCTCTAGAAAACGTTTGCCATGTGTCTATAAAATATTAGAAAAATCAGTGCATTAAAAAAACTGCAAAAAAAAATATCATCCATCTTTTTTTTAAGTTATTCACTAAATTAGATAGTTCTTTACTAGAGCAATTATTATATTGAGTCAATTCGAGGCAAGTGTTCGAATCTATTATGACATAAGCATAAGGTGCCCAACGGACTCTTTTGAGATCTTGGAAAAAGAAAATACCTTTTCAGTATTATGAATAGAATATTTTTTGTCTAAATCTATACAGAATTCTATGTATATCTATACAGAATAAAATGGTAGAATTTACAAAACCAACTTGTTTTTTAAGAAAGTTCAAAAACCAAAATGCGAATTTTCCCTCATAAAAAGTTGACATCTATTTTTCAAAAGTGTAATGTTTATTGAGTTGTTCGATTAAGCATTATTTGAATGGATAGTCTAGTATGAGCTTAAGCTTATGAAGTTCTTTGGTGAGCTTAACTAAAAATATATTAGAGTTTATCAATAATTATGTTTAATCAAAAAATCATATGGATATTTTATTTTATTTTTTTGAAGTATTTATTTCATATTTTCAAATGACATATTTTTATGTGCATTTTTTTATTATTTTGTTATTATTTTAGATTATTTTATAAATATAAACAAATAATTTAAAACACTAAAAATAAAAAAAAAAATTCCATGATATTTTGAGGTAAAGAATTTATTAAGCAATTTAAATAAAAGATTGGGTATGATAAAATATATCTTTTAGTTAAGTTCTAGTGAGTTTAAGCTGATATAACTTTGTTATTCAAGATTTGAAACGGTATCCGCCAATTATCGCAAAAAATGATATCTTGTTGTTCTACAAGCTTGTCCGCCATCAAAAGATATTGACACCATCACTAACGAAACTTCAAGGCACACTTCAACATATCTTTAAGACCAAAAAAAATATATTTGACAAAACTTAAATGGGAGTTACAGTTAATTGAATACTGTATATGATTTAAATATGTGCTGGTGTTATTTTAAGAATAAAGATAGTAAACTCATTGTAATCTTTGATTAGCTTTATTCGAATATCCGTTTAATCAGCTTCAATGATAAGTTCAAACCGTTGAAATTAATCTCAACATGAATTATACATTTACAACAAATTTATAGAGGTGGATCCAGGAAGGTAAAGAAGTCTGGGAACACAAGTAAATAGGTTGTCCATTATATCAACCAAGTCCAGGCGCAATTAAATTTTTGGTCTCCATTTCTTCGTGCCTAAAAAAAAATCGTTACCCTGATCATTGTTTTTGAGATATAAGCCTATGTACAAACCTAAGCGGTTGAGCTCCTCCCTATTTAGGTCCACTACTAATTTATTGTAAATTTATAAATTTAACATATGAACAAGTTACTTGTGAATGTTTTTTAATTTGGTTATTATTTTTTTTACTACTTTACTTTATACTAAATAAAATTTACAAATTTAACATTGTAACGTATCATTTCGATTTAAACGGTTCAAATTTAAAGTATACTTGATTTTTGGTCAAAGATCACTCAAATTTTAATGGACAGGTCCAGGATGATATTACATCAAAAGATTTCTAGTAACGTAAGAATATACAATTACATACAAATTTTACACCGAAAAGGGAAATGAGTTTATTCAGCTGATCCGGTACCGCTAGTTTTTTTTTTTTTTTTTTTTTTTTTTTGCTAGTCTATCTATTTTGTCTCAAAGCATATGCAGTTATACACAATGCAAATTTTCTATTTAAACTTCCGGTGTTTTTACAGGGATAAATTTTGGTGTATAGCATCATCTCAGAAGCAACAGTTTTTAATGTCCGATATTTTGTAGTCACATTACGTAATGTCACTTGCAATCAGTTTCTGGGCGATTCTTCTTTACCCACAAAAAAGAAAAAAAAAGAATTCCCTCTTTTTCTTTGTTATTATTACTAAAATAAAATTTGCTCATTGTGAGGGACTCTTTTACATTAAAAATGATTTTAAGTGGTATTAATTTCATTATAATTAAAAGATACATTTTTTAGATATAATTTATATCTACATTAACTACAAGAATTTTTTATTTTTAAATAAAATCAATCCATCATTTAAGAAAATGTGGTTTACAAAATGTAATGATTTTCTTTTACAAATGAAATAGTCCTCGGGAGAGTATTTTTTACAATAGAAGTTAAAATAGTTTGTGGTTAATTTATTCGATAGTCATTTTTTAGAACACCTTTTGTTAATAATTATGAAATATGCATTAATTGAAGAGAAGATAAAAATACACACATTAGTCTATCTCCATCATCGATTTTATTCAGTTTTCAATCTGCACTGTATGAGAAGGATATTTCAATATGTACAAATTAATATATCTTTGATTAACTAATTTCTTACATTAATTCATACTTCTCTTCTAAAATAACATCTCATTACATATGCCCAAAAATTATGCAATTGGAGCTTTTAGAATGACTACATTTGTACAGGTAATTAGCACACTTTTTCTCTACTGTTTATTGAAACCAACGAAGAAAAAGAAAAAGAATATGCTAAAAGAAATTTCTGTCATTAATTTTTCAGATGATTAAACTGGAGATGATGTTCAAAACTATTTTAAGACAATAAACATAAATCTTGCCACAAATATGATGAACATATTTATTCATTACTTTATATATTTATTATATAGTATAGATTATTATTATTATTATTATTATAATTTATAAAAGATGGCGGCACAACGCCCCTCTGTTTCGTCGAAACCAATTTGCTCGATGGAAAAAAAAATCAACACGGGACGGTTTCTGATAGAATCATGGAACTAAAATAGTCCGATGCAATGATAATTCATAAATGCGCATGAAGGCCCACCAATAATTCGTCATAGGCAGGAAAGGAAAGGATATCCCTCATCTGAAATTATGAACCCTGGAGCAAATAGAGGAAGAGAAAATTGTATTCACTACTGTAGAGGACTTTATTATCCCATCCAACAGGGGTAGGCTTCATCAGGGGGAGATAAGCAGCTGATGCGTCACAACTCATAACCGCTGGAATGATTGAATTAATATGGGTCGGCAGCCTCAGGAAGTTTTATGGCCTACTTGACAGCAACTGCATTCCGTTATTCCGTTCCTCCGTTCCGGTCTTTGCTTGCTTCATTCCACATGGCAAAGGATAACATAACAAAAGATCAGTTTTTAGTAATAATAATGATTATTAAATTAATATTATTAAAAGTAAGAGTGAGAACTGTTAAATTTCAAATATACGAATGGCAGCGCGCCACTGGCAGTGGCGCGGAAGGATATGAGAGCATTTGTATCGGTGTCAATTGTCAAAATTAATTTTTTATGTCACGTCATCAATTTGACAATTCATTTTAAGAGTGACATTTCTGAATAGAATGAAATTGTCAAAATGATATTTTCATAATTATTTTTTTGCTCCTGCGCTGATGTAATTTGTCAAATGGACTGTCAAATTTAAATAATTATCTAATTTTATCTAATCTTTGCATCCTTGAAATTTAAATGATAATTATCAAATGAGATTTGACAGTCAATTTGATAATAAACTACGGATGCTTTAATACACCTATTTCATCCACCATTTCTTGCACATGGACCCAGTTTTTAAAGATGTTGGAGAGCAGTGGGGGCATTGTTTATAAATTATACGTCATTCTATAAACATTTATATATTGATTGGAAATGAATATGATTTACATTAGACTTGGTATATATATTCATCCAATAATTGACGATGATACTTCTTCAAATAAATTCGAAATATATTTTTTTAAATGGCCAGAATTACAAAAAGTATAGATATGTTGAAATTTTAAATTGATTGTGTTTCAAATTTTAATTTATTCAAGTGTTATCTAATATTTCATGAAAAAAATTAGGAATCATAGGTTTCAAGGCTCTTTGATTATAGTATAAATTTATTAAATCATTTATTATGAACATGATATACATAAAGTATGATTCACATTTAAAATCTTTTATTTCAATATTTGAAAATATCGTTTATGATTCTCAACAACATTCAAATGATTGTACAATATATTAACTCTTCAGAGAAAACTTAATTATGTTTTGTCTACGTGTTAAATGGATTATAATTGAAATACATATACGTATTGGTATTGAATTTGAGAAATCTACTTTTATTATTAGTAAGAACGCCAGCAAACTGACCTACTCAGCATAATACTCTCCAGAAAGTACGCGTTGACAGAGGCAAACATTTTTCATTACTGATAAAAAAAAATCCACCCAACACTAGTTTAAAATTGTGAATTATGCCGGGTTTTTGAGGTTCTTAGTGTCAAACTTTTGATTCGACACTAAAATCTCTTACATTAATTATAATACTAACATAACGGAAAATAATACGATATTAATTATAACAATTAGTGTCAAATTTTAGAGAAAAACTGTCACTTGTTATCATATTTAGTGTTGGACTTTTAAAAAAGAACTGACACTAATTATCATATTTAGTGTCAGACTTTTAATAAAAATCTGACATTATTTGTTCAATATAATTTTTTACAAGATAAAATGATCAGTGTCAAATTTTTAGCAAAAATCAAACACTAAAACAATCAGTACAAAAAATTATCATAACATTTGATAGTAATATTGGTTTATATTTTTTTAGTTGTCAATACATTTCATCTATATTATTGTTCATCAACTAATAATTTATTTTGCAAGATTTAGGATCAATTAGTTATCAAAATACCATCAGTCGATAGATTTTTTTTAGTTAGATGATGTATGTATGTAGGGTTTGATTGAGTGACCATATAACGTTAAAAATATATAAAAATTTACAGAAATTATATTTTAGTAGACTTAAATTCATCAGTACAGTTAGATTTCACAGGAACAATTAAAATCATCGAACATATGTAAGAAAGTTTTCAACATGAGATGACATTGTTTATCAAAACAACAACTACGGGTACTAATTGGAGGGTGAAATGGCAAAATCGCTCCATCCTGCCACGTGGGCATGCACCAAGCGGCTAATCGTTATCACCATAGATATGTAGGTAATGTCATGGGGGGATGCAGGATTTTAGTCATGAGGCAAATATCGGATTGTAATAACTTATCGGGTTTAAATCTATTAACTAATCGGGTACTAAATAAAATAATAATAATTTAATATATATTCTTATCTAATAAAAAATTTATTAGAATAATAACATTTTATATATTAAAAATAACAATAAAATAAAGCTCAAAGTAATAGATAATTAAGTTGATGAAGAAAATTTTCGTCTATAAAATTTTATATTTTGATATCTTTGCATAATTATTTCATTATACATGATATTAAATATTTTTTTCTCAATAAAATTAATCAGACAATCCAGAAAGCAAAAAAAATTTTCGGGAGGACAAACTACCGAAAGTATTACCGAAAAACACTGTTTTTCAAAATTCAGGGGTGTCTCCCCTGGCCAAGTGTGCATCCGCCCCTAAGTAATGTCATCACAAAGGGTATATGGTGCCCCAGATCCCACCTTCCCCTCTATTATCCCTTCTCCACCGCGTCCCAACTCGGCGACCAAGCTACAATTTATTATTCACAGATAAACAGAGGAGGTGCACCGTATTACAATTTTCTATCAATAATAATTCAACAGCTATATTATCTTTTTGGAGCATTATCGGATCTGCCTCTTTCAGTAGATACCCACCGATCACGGTATAGTTATGTCACATTACGAGCCGTCCTCAAATTTACAACTTTAAAAGAATATATATAATTTATTATTTAATTATATCAAATATTCTTAATAAACGTTAAACAATTGAAATAAATTGCGAGAAGGGCAACAGAGGAGAGAGGATTAAAATTTGAATCTGAAGTACTCAGCTAAGATATACAAATATGATAATAAACAATATGTAATGTCAATTTCGTTAGTGTTTATGAAAAATTGTAACCAAAATAATTCAATCGGGATAGAAAGTTTAGTTACAATGAACAGACAAATCAAGCATAAATGACTAATTTGCAACAAAAAAAAACAAATTTAGGGATGTCAACCAAATTTACCATATAACATTTTAGTAAATTTTAACATTAATTTCTCTTAGAATAAGCAATTTAAATTTTGTGGATACATTGGTATGGTTGTTGAATTGTTGAGGAAGAGAGAATTACGGAATTAATGTACAAAATATAAATTAGTTCTTAGAAGATTTCATATTGAATTTATGTATAAGTATACTTCTGTTAAGTTTTTTAGTCTCTTACATATATCTAGGTGTGTCAATGGGTCGAGTTGGGTCGGATCACATTATTTTATTATTTTTCTTGATCCGACTTGAACCCGATCCGATTAAATTTATGTCAAAAAATTTGACTCATGCCCGACCCGACCCTACTCGTGTAAAATAATTAATTAATTATTAATTATTTTTATATAATTTTAAGCAATAAAATATTAATTAATTATAATTAATCTTAATTAGTGTATAATTAGTATATATTTATGCTTTAATTAGTACTAAATCATAAAATTAATTCAAAAAACATAATTAATCGGGTTGGGTTGACTCGAACCCGACCCGATCCAATTCGGGTCAAAAAAAAAATATAAACCCAACCTATTTATTTTCAGGTCATGTCGAGTCGAGTCGGATCAATAATTGACACCTCTACATATACCACATCAAGATTTCTCCACCATAATTTTGTTTAAATATTTTCATCTATTTGAATCCAATAGTTCATATATAATTTTTCTCTTTTCTCATTTAATGTAATTTGTATGATATAGTTAAGATGAAATTTAATAAAATGATCCAATCTTTTTATAATCCTTCATAAATTATCATGTATTTAATTATATTATTTACAATATTAATAATAATTAATAATACATGTTTAGTTATTATGTTTAAAATTTTCTTTGATATTAAATTTTATTAAATATATTTAAAATTATTTATTTTAGAACTATTTATATTATCGATGAATCCCGAATTATAACCCTATTAGTTTTAAAACTTGGATAATGTATAGTAAAATCATGAAGTTAAAAAGAAAGGACGTTGACCCCCACCCTTTTAATTATTTTCCTTCTATAAACTTTTTCCAAAGATAAAAGTATTCCTAAAGTATGACCTGAGACTTTCAAAATTAATATTTTTATAAGATTTTTAATATGTTGACTGGATTTAGCAATTTGCATATATTTTATTTGTGTATTTATAGGGAAATGGGCTATTACAGGAAATGGAGGACGTAAGACAAATTTATAGAAGGTTTAAATAAAAATTGTATATCAAATAAATTAAACATCAACTATTATTAAGTTTCATTATTAAAAAAGTACGCATTGTGTTACTTTACTCTGAAAAAATTATTATATTTTATACACTATCTTTTATTAAATAATAAATTAAATTTATTTAAAAATTTAAGAGTTTTTTTATTGATTTAGATATTAATTATATTTAAATAAAATATATTATTTAGTTATAATAAATTAGTGTTAGATATAAATGTTGTATAAGAGGATGATATGTACGGTTAAATATGTTGCAAATTTACTTTCAATTTCAAGAAATTTGAAAAGAATTCCAACATCCAAAGAGGCAGAGCAGCTTGTGTATACGGAGAACGACATTTTTGGAGAGCAAAAAAACTCTCCAGTGAAGTATTTTTGATCTGATCGGCTGATCCATCAAATATCAATGATCATGATTTAATAACAATAAATCTCTCATATATTAAAATTTATATTTAAATTTTCTCACCGCCGTTGAGATTATCCTTTAAAAACTCTTGACATAAAAAATATTTTCGTAGAATTGTTGTTCGTGTATACAGTGGAGGACCCCAGAGGAAACAGAGGTTTACGCTGGCGTCACCTGCCCCCCAACTGGCTACGCAAATGAGGTATTCCACAAGCGAAGGCAAGCGTTGGCGTCCTACGTCACGCTCGCGCTCATGTATCCTCCTCTACACATGGATCATACATTCATCATACTGCTATTATTTGTTGTGGTTCGTATCTGTTAGCGTTCAATATATAGTAACAATTTCGTGATTTGAGAAACTTTTGGCAAGATTAAAAATTTAACGATTGAATATAATACGGATATAATTTGAGAATAGTTCGTTTCATATAATATAAATAAAATATATATTATAATGATGAAATATTAAAAATATATTAAAAACTATAAAATAATATATAATGTGTTTTTTGCTGAATAATTCGTGAATAAAATATTTTTTGACTAAAAAAACGCATTGTATATTAAACTGACGAATTATTCGTGAAACATCCGGCTTATGGATGAAAAACGAATTATTCAAGAGTAATTCATGAATCTTGTTACTATGTTCATTACAACTCTTTCATTTAATCCCTATCATTGCAGAAGGAAGAGAAGATTAACTAGCTCGGGATTAATTGCAAATGAACGGAATAAAAAGGCAACGAATTGTTGACAAGAAGAAAGGTTACAATTATATTAGACAAATCATCGTTTCAATTGTCTTGATCTAAAAACGGGTTATTATGAAATCAGAACAAGTTGTACAACCTAGATCTGTAATTTTTGTACAATTAATGCCTCTCAATTCAACAAATTTCTGTCAGTGCTTTTTTTGGGAAAATATGAATTATACTCATATACGCAATATGTTCGTCCACGCTCCACAATTTGATTATTTTGATTCTGTTATCATTCGGAGCCAATGGGTTCTTCTGAATCATAAAAAAATAAGCTCTATGATTGAATTTTGTACTTCTGTCAGATTTTAATGGGAAGGTTTAATATATATTATTCTCCTATACATACGCAATAAGTTCGTCAATAATTTGATTGTTTAAAATAAGTTCTCAATGTGTGCCAAGGAGATCACATGAAAAATAAATAAGGGGAGCGATCCTTGGCAATGGGTTATTTTGACAATCTAGTTTTTCAATAAATATCAAAAAAATGGATTTTTTTTATTAATACATTATTTTACTTATATATTGATAGTATTTCAAATTTTATGCAATTGCATTATCATTTGATAGTTCATCAAATACTGTTAAATTTAAAACTGTTACAAATTATATAAAATTTTGATGGTCTTTGATGGACTATCAAACGATAATGAAATTTAGAACACTACCAATTTATGTAAAAAATATATCTATGATGTTTTTTTATTTTCAAGATTTTTATATTTATTTAAAAGTTCATTGTCAAAATTATCGGAATAACTCATTGTCAAAGCATCCCTCTCAACTAGGGGTGTAAATGGGTCGGGTTAGGTCACATTATTTTATTATTTTTCTTGATCCGACCCAAACCCAACCCGATTAAATTCGGGTCAAAAAATTTTGATCCATACCCGACCCGACGGGTCACGGGTCGACCCGACCCGACCGGTATAAAATAATTAATTAATTATTAATTATTTTTATATAATTTTAAGTAATAAAATATTAATTAATTTATAATTAATCTTAATTAGTATATAATTGTATATTTAAGTTTTAATTAATACTAAATTATAAAATTACTTTAAAAAATATAATTAATTGGGTCGGGTTAAACCCATACCCGACCCATTTATTTTCGGATCGGATCGGGTCAATAATTGACGCCACTACTCTCAACACAACATAAAAAATAATGATGATAGCCATTTTTAGTTGTAGGCCATGTTGTCATAAATTTCTATCTAGATTTTTCGTTTATTAATTATAAAAATGAGAGTCTCTACTCAACTTCAAATATTTATAAAGAACTCTTGTCTGAATTTTAAACAAATTATCATTTACATTGAAAACATTATTCATACCACTAAATTAAAAACTTATTCTCATAAGTTTTTGAGTGAAAATCTATTGCTCTTCACTATAAAAAGCATGATCTCCTCCTCTTCTTCATCTCATCATTGAAAAGCACAAAATTAAATCACTAAAAATGTTTAATGGGCAAGATGAGACAAAGCAAGACACTGATATTTTCAGTGAAGAGCAGTATATTTCCCTCTAAATTCTTCGTAGATGAACGTTCTTGTAAAAACGATGTAACTTGTCATGAATATATGCTATGTTAAATCTACAGGAAGGTGTCATGAATTAATATTTAAACAACGTTTTCCTTTTTTGTTTTTTTAGAGCAAGCCCGTAAGTATGAACATATAAAGTTAAATTATGTATTTTATAATTAGCGTTACGCGTGCATTCATTTCAATTGAAATGCACATCTATTATTGTTGAAATTGTGGTATGGTCTATGGAGACAAAGAAATGAGAATATTTAGATTATTTCAGAAAAGGTTTAAGTCAATTATCAGAGGAATACATTAAATCAACAATGAAGATAATTAAGATTTGAAAACTTACTTTGCATGTTGTTCTGGAACTAATAAACCATCATAACCATTGTATGGAGATAATAGTGAATATGGTTCAATAAATTTGTAATGATCAGGGAAGAGTTGCAAAACTTGTCTACGGTCACAACACAAAGTTATTTCAAACAACTTACAACATAGTAAACTGGGAACTGATAACAGTATTTTTTATCAAAGGCGTACCAACATGTAGAAGAGTCCTATATCAAAGGCACTTGATTTAATACATCGCTCATCTCTCTTCTATAAATGCTGTTTTTTTAATTAATCTTCCCAGATCAGTTTTCGACTGGTAAGCGATAAGTATATTTGTATGATTTTATATATTAAATTTTCTAAGTTAATTTTATTACGTTATTTTTAACAAATTTCATTCCTAACCACATGTTATGAATATTTTTAGTTTCTAATCATTAAATACTGAAAACCTTAGCAAACATCCCATTTCTATTGATCGCTATTCATAAAGCTATTAAAATTCCATAACTATTTAAATTATTTGATATACCAAACATCTTTAATTAATTTATCCAAATTTCATAGACATTCTATATAAATGATTGAAAAAAGGCATCTATTTTTATTTTGAATAATATATATAAAATAAATTTGCCACAAAATGGCACATATGTACCCCACTAAAAATTTTCAATATTGTTAATGGAAATTATATGTAAATTTTTTTTTGTGCAAGAGCAATCCAAATGGGATGCCCCCCCCCCCCCCCCCCCCCTCATATTTCTATATCTCAAGATAGACGTTACAAATCTCGTATTTCCCAGGACAAAAAAAAAATGGAGATGTATAGAAGCGAACAAATCGAAACCTAAATTTAGGTAGTGTCTTTATCTAAATTAGAGTTGTAATTTAGGATCCATCCAACAAAATAGTTATCATTTAAATAATTAATAATATAAAAAATAAAAATTTCACATTAAGAAAAAAATTAATATAAATTTTTAAAATACTAAAGATGTACATAATAATAAATTAATCTTGAAATTTTTTAAAATTTAATACTAAAAATGAAATTCTTAAATTTCACCTCAAGTATATCATATCCATTTTAAATTTGGAGAGAGAAAAACTACATATGATCTATTGGATTTAAGTAGATGAAAATATTTAAACAAAATTAATGGTGAAGAAGGGTGATATGTTTGAAAGTTAGAAGTCTTAATAATTTTTGTGGAATATAATTAAGAATTTAAGATCGATGATTAGGCGGTCCAAAGTCACCTTGTTTATCCCATTTTTAATGTTAGGTTCCGAACATGAGGGATGTAAGAGGTGTAAGCTTTAATGTCACATGTCTATCATACATTCATTCCAAATAATACAATTTAAAATGACAACAAAAGATGTCGAAAGCTCCTGTGGACAAGAAACTCAAGTGAGAATAAATAAATAAATAAATAAATAATAAATTACAGAGAATGACGATACAGAGTCCCACTCTTTTGAATGACGCAGAGAATCCAAAAACAATTCCCAACGAGATAGCCGAGCGTCGGCCACACAATTTGGTCTATTGGCGTTTGGGGTGCATGAATCTATGATATCAAATCTCAATTATGTACAAGATTTCAAGTTGGGTTCCTCAAAATTTCGCACTGTATCTATTTCGGAGTGTCATCGTCACCTCAATACCTCATCCACTTCTCCAACTTGGAGTAATATGATAATATCTACCTCACATCAACACATCTCCACTTATTGTTAGGGAAATTTTGTGGAAGAGGCCTTGCAATATGCCTTAATCGTCAAAACAATGTTCTTGCCAAATTGGGAGCACCGCATCAATTCTTGACTCCTCATTGGCTCATTGTACAATTTACAGACATTATTTTTTTTTAAAAAAAGCTAGAGTTTTCACAAACTTGATGTTATAATATTTTTCCCTGGTTTCTCAAATGTCTACTTTTGAAGTGACGAGTTACTACCGATTTTTTTAATATTATCATAACAATTGATTTGAAACTAAATTTTCAAATTTTCAAATTTTCAAAATCAAACGTTGATGCTCTTTTTTCTTTTACCATCTATTTCAAATCTGAGAAGATGAAGAAGGACAGCTATTTCAAGTATTTTTTTTTTTATTTTAAGCAAGGCAGGTAGAGAGAGTTTTGAGGACAAATACATTTTTGTCGTGATCAATTTTAGAACGTGCTAGCACCTTCAGTCTCTATTTTCTTTTATTTTATTTTATTTTCGATGTTAGTCGTATTAGATAAATTACAACCCCTTTGCGCCTTCGGTCTTTCTTTTATTTTGCGGTTGGTCGTATTAGATCAATTATATGTATGATTTTTTTATAAAAAAACTTCTTTAACTTTTTTATTATTCGACTTTTGAACTTCCAAATTTTTAATTTTAAAATATTTTTGTTATTTTTAGAAATTTGATAATAGTAAATATAATGTCATATCAAATTTAGCTTTTTGCAAACATTTATTTTGTATATGACATGGCAATTCGGTCATGAGAAGAATAAAAAGAGGGGATGTATTGTTAAATTTGCCAATTATTTAAAACTTAATTTTAATTTAAATAACTTTATATATGTTACTAGACATATATGTAGTCCAAATAATCAAATATAATGCAGTTTAAGAATTGTTTTATGATGCAAAACAATTGCTGATTTGGGACCATTGAAATATTAAGATAATTAATATACAGTGAAACATGTATCAAATCTCATTACACGATAGGTCGATAATATATATGTAACATTATTTAATGTTAGGTTTCAATTTTTTTTACTTTTAAGATTCTCAAAATTGTTAAAATGACAAGTGCACAATGATTCCCTAAAAATAAAATTATGAGGATTTCATCTGGTTTGTTAAATAGAAACTTCGATTGCACAGCTTGAATTTGTAGAAGCAAAATTATTCCAGCATAACCTATATGAAATGTAGGTTATTTTTGGATTAATCTACCTTTTCAGGGAAAAATACAACAGAGAGCTGAGAGCTCCCTAAAAACAGAGGTAGTTCCATAACAATTTCCAATTTCCTAAAATTGCCACAAACTAGGGCGGATACATGTAGACTTTTCTTGAAAATTCTCTATAAATATAATTAATTTCTCGAAAATACTAATAAGGATGAGCTTCTAATTATTGGAGGCCGCCTTTAATTATCTAGCACTATATTTGGAGCTTTCCACCTTTTAATCCTGGCCTTTGTTTTAGTTTCTTTGCCCCGTCAGCAAATACATCCCTATCTACCTCTCCCTTGCATAAAAGAGCACATTACCTTCTTTTCTCTCTTCACCACAACCCATTTCCAATCCCCAACCCACAATTGACATTAAAATACGCCATCTTTTTGGCTCTCAGATTCGCTGGCAAGTTCTTGTTTTTCTTGATTGATTATGACAATTCTTGTTACAAGCACTAGATTGTCTATGCTACAAGGTCGAAGCACTGCCGGCTGCTCTCTCGCACCGTCAATTGCTGCCTTCTCCTCTCCACGCCTCCTCTGCTGCTGCAGATTCCAACTCAGGCTTTCTTTCCCTTGAAAAGTTTTTGATAGTTTTCAGGTGCAAAAGTATTTATACTGTACCAGAAAAGCTACTTAACATGTCTCCGACGAAGTCATCAAACCGAAATGGCATGGCAAACAAGACAACAAACCCACAGAGATCAGCTTCATTCCATGGTAAGATAGTGCCTCCGGACCAGCGGCAGCTGCGGCGACCGAGGACACATCCCGACTTGCTCTCTGGTAGGACATGTGGGTCATCTGCTGAGAAACCAATTAGAGATAGGAGCGCCCTTGTGGCCGGTAGAGGTGCAAGCGGCTATGCAGATGAGCCGGTGAGAAAGACACCAGCAAAAGTTTTGCTGAATGTGACAGTGCAAAGGAGCATGTGGCCGCTTCAGGTCATGGCATTCGCCGAGTGGAGCGTGGCTGATCTGGTCGCAATCGTGCTTCGACAGTATGTCAAGGAAGGGAGAAGGCCACAACTGGCTTCGGTTGATCCCTCCACCTACGGCCTCCATTATTCCCAATTTAGCCTTGAACGTAAGTACCGATTTTCACATGTTAGTTTGGTACACACGTGCAATGTATCCACCATCTGTTATTTGCTACCAATTCTGTTAAGTTTTACTATTATCATGCAATCTTGACAATTAATTAATAATTGATTAATTGAGGAGTGACAATTTCTTAAAAATTGAGGTTTGGTCTCTATAATTATCTTGTAATAATTGAGTATTTTTGTACGTTATAGGTTTGAATCCTAATGAGAAGTTACTTGGACTCGGTTCAAGGAATTTCTTTCTCTGTCCGAAAGAACCAGTTGTCTCGGATTCTCTCACTGCAAATGGGGCCACATCTCCTGCTTCATGTTCCAATCAAGCTGGGAAGGCATCCAAGACTAGCATTCCGTGGCTCAGATTCATGGAATTTCTATTATAGATTAATAATTTTATGTTCTTTAATAGCATGCTAGGAGTAGTTGGGCTGATTGCTCTCTCCTGTTTTTTGTTTCCTTTTTTTTTTTCTTTTTGGATGATTAAGAAAGATGCTCGTTGTTCTTTCATTTTCCTCCATTTTCTATGTACTCGGTTGCTCTCTTAATAATCCAGCAACCTACAATAGCCTATGATTTACCTAGCTGTTGATATATAATAATATAGCGTGTCATTTATTTTACTGTTTTTTTTTTCAATTAATTATTGACAATAGGTGATATTCTTGCTTGCTGCGAGGGCCAGCATATTATGACAGAAAATCCAAAAGAGTTACTCTTTTAGACTTTAGATTATAATTAATCGTGTTTTAGTCCACAGGCATGTGGAATGTCAAAAGAAAAATAATATGATCCCTTCAAACGCATCACCAATTTGTATGCAATAATTCACACCATATGTATTCCATCATAGTTAAAGGATCCCAAGTCTTGGCATAACTGTTCAAGGAAAAACCAATTGCAAATCCATCAGTTTGTTCACACAAACAGGGTAGTATGCTTTTTAGTAAGTAAATTGAATAATACTGAATTTATTTTCAACCTGCATTGACTGATTATTTGTAAGAAACTCCTATGTAAGAAATATGTATTTGATTTTATTATTGTGGGCCAAAAAAGAAAAAAATAGTATATTATATAAGTTATATTATGATATGTATAAAGTTATATATGAAATATATGCAAAAACATATTTCTATATGTTCTCGTTAATTTTTACATAAAGTTTTCTGTTAAATATTATCGACTATTAAATGATTTTTTAACAAGCTAGTTCGGCTTGGCTCATTATTTTAACGAGCCTATCACGAGCCAATAATATTGGCTCAGAAGTAGTTAACGAGCTAGTTCGGCTCGTTAAGTTAATGAGTTGAGCACAAACTCAGTCTCATTCAGCTCATTTATAGCCCCCAACATGACCAAAAATAACTAAAATTAACACTTCTTATTACACAATCATAAATGCGACTAACAATATTTTTTTTTCACAATATCAAGCAAAATTGATGAGTGGTGAAATGGACAGGAATTATCGGTGCAAATAATGAAATTGGGGCACAATTATCATGCATCATTATGAAAAAGAGAGTAACAACCAGTTTTCCTCTTCTATTACCGGAGAAAGTAATATAAAACGGTCAAAAAGGATTAGTTCAAAAGAATTATCAGTGTCTTATCCGCGTAGAGGGAGGAAATTAAATACTTGAGTAGAAAGATAGGTATGTGCTAGTGCATGATAACTCATTTATTTAAGCAATGAAACAAAGTCAACGGATCACGAAACAGTGGATATCAGGTTATAATAACTTTTATTTTAGTTGTAGTGAGATTGTTGCATTCCCTTAAAAAAATGTAAGATCATTGAATTGGTTAAATGAAAGCGCATGACTAACTTAGCAGTCAAGCGTTTTGTTGCTTTCTAAAGGGAGGAGTTCAATTTCTTGTAGGAACTTTTCTTTGTTTCAATAAATTTAAAGTTTGCACTTGTCTATTTACCTAAACAAAAGAATGGAATTTGTCAAATGTGCTACGTTATGGTGTATGTGGACTAAAAGGAATTAACTAGTTTCTTCAGAGAGGCTAATGTAAATCATTAAGAAGACTGAGTTCTGTTAATTATTTCTTTAGCTAATGTTGATGCTTTGTTAAAGACGGATTTTTAATGACAATCCATACGTAATTCTTCCACATTATATTTTGGGTTACCATTGCAGCTGTTGTTTTGGCAACAAAACATCAGTGCAAGAATTGGTGTTGATAGAAAAAACTGGGTTTCTTTATACTCGGGGCGGAACCAGAAATGATCGATAGGGGTGTCCGGTTTAAATAAATAGAATGTTCGGGTAAAAAAAATTATTTTTTACCGTACGACTTTTATTTTTCAGTGAACCGAGGGGTGCCCGGGCGCCGGTTGGCGCCTACCATGATTCTGCCCCTGTTTATACCTATGATATGTGGTTGTGATACTAGTTTGGCATTCTATTAGAAAAATTAGGAATAACTTAGTTAATAGAATGTTAAATCCCCACTGCTACAGGGATGTGGTACCACTTTAAGTCTAGTTTCTAATGAAAATAGAATACTATATCCACAATTTAAAGAAAAAAGAATTCATTTTCACTGCAATTAGCGAGGGATGTGAATAATTGAATTGGATAAGGATTAACGAGAATTAATCATCTGTCATCGCCGGTAGGATAATAAAGAGAGTGACATTTTGCTCTTTATCCCACAAATTTTCATATACTTCGAAGAGGTTAAATGATGAATACAAATCATTAAAGTAAGATATATAGTTATCAATTGATTGGAGATCCCAAACAAATATAATGAAATGGATATACTTGATTGAGAGTTCTTCAAGTTAATATAGTCAACACTTTTAGGCTGGCCGTGTATAATTAATTATTCACAAGGCAGCCGAGGAGATTAGATTAATGGTAATTGGGCCGAGCCAAGCCCTTTCAAGGTACTGTTGAGAAAACGTCTCGGCCTGGTATGATGAGGTTTGCGTCGACAGTCAAAAAACCATCAGAGTGTGTTCATTTCACAATTTACTAATATTCAGATTTGATTACATAAATAACATGTTTGAATATAGTATTTGTAGGAATAATTGGAAGAGAGCACGATGAACGAATTTTGTGAGTTTGTGTTTAGACGATGTCTGGGTTTGTGGGCTGTGCGTAGTGCATTTCTGTGCCTCGTTATCTTCGGGTTTCGTGCCCGCAAGATATATACCTGTGATATTTTGGATCTGAATTTCGTTGCCACGCTGGAATATTAATTAATAGGTTAATTCTCTAATGATACACAATAATTTATGAGCGTCTATTTTTTACGATTGAACGATTAGTATAGATACTTCTAGGCGCCGTAGCGAAAATATTATCCATTGATTATTAAATTAACACTGACTCTCCCTTATTCGTGGAAGACAACCTCAATTACTATATTATACATTGTCGCTTCCTGACACGCGTCTACCATCGGTGACACATTACTCACACGTGTCTGCGCCCAAGAGCATCACACTCCTCCCCACCCCAAATTCACGCTCACCATTAAAACCTCAGCGCCGCACCTCCCCCATCTTCTCTAAAAAATCTGTACCCTTCTCTCCCCATCGAAATAATCGCCTACTCAAAAATGGCCGCCGCGACAGCCACAGCTGCTTCCTTCTCCGCCGCCGTAAGTCGCCTTGTTTTCCCGACCACCCTTCCATCCGCCGCAATCCGCCTCCGCCACGTCACTACCGCCGCACGTCCTAACCGCCTGATCTCCTCCCCAACCCCTCCTCGCCACATTCCCCTGCTCCGCTTATCCGCCACCGCCTCACCTGCCACCGCTACGACATTATCTGTTGGAGACAAGCTCCCAGACGCAACCCTCTCCTACTTCGACTCAGACGGCGAGCTCCAAACCGTCACCGTCTCGGATCTAACCAAGGGCAAAAAGGCGATCCTCTTTGCCGTGCCAGGGGCATTTACACCCACTTGCTCGCAGAAGCACTTGCCAGGATTTGTCGAGAAGGCGAAAGAGCTGAAGGACAAGGGAGTGGATGTGATTGCATGCGTCTCAGTGAACGATGCATTTGTGATGAAGGCATGGAAGGAGAATTTGAAGGTGGGTGATGAGGTACTGTTGCTATCCGATGGGAATGGTGATTTTACGAAGGCGCTTGGAGTGGAGATGGATTTGAGTGATAAGCCTGTGGGGCTTGGCGTCAGGTCCAGGCGTTACGCGCTCTTGGCTGAGGACGGAGTGGTAAAGGTTCTCAATTTGGAGGAAGGCGGCGCTTTCACTAACAGTAGTGCTGAGGACATGCTCAAAGCTCTTTAAATTCTAGATTAATTAAAATAACAAAAAGAGAGTTGAATCTTGCTTCTTTTTTTCTCACTTTCTTATGTTATTTTTCTTTTCCTTTGTTTTTCTTCTGTTTCAGCTTGTAAGGAGAGATATTATGCTCTAGTATTTTCTTTCTTTCTTTAAAAGATACTAGCAAATGTTCAAAAGAATTAATAGTCTTATGTCGTGTTAGTGACAATCAATATTTGTTAACTATTTAATGCAAACCTCTTAGATTAACATACAAAAATAAATAGTACAAATATTTATAAAAAAATGTTAGTAAAGTCTACCGCAATGAAAATTTGATCACTCAAGTCAAACCAGAATTTATCAGTCATGGTTTGTATTAGTGACAATATGATTGATTGGTACAATCATGAATTTTGATGGGAGTACTTCTTAATATCTGTTTCATTATAACTTAAGCGGAGACCATTTTGAAAGCCCTATTCTCACAAAAGGAACGCCTTGCTGAACTATGCCAAGCAAAACACTGTTGGGCGGATGAAACAAAAGGAGCAGAAACACCACGTCTTCATCTATGGAGTCACCAATTCTAAAGAATGAAATAAAATAATATAACAATTAACAGATTTAAGAGCAGAAATAACCTTTTTCTCATTTCAGAGTATTTGAATCTTTTCACAGATGATAATAAAAATGTTGGAGAGTGAAGCTCTTTGCATCTTTTAAAACCTGAATCAGCGAGACATTATTAGCTAAACACAACAAAATTCATATATGAGATTCATACTCTGTAGCAGTACCAGTAACGGAAGAGTTGAAAGGTACATGGGACAGAAAACATAAACTGCGAATAACAATACTGAATGCAGTACCTACCGCCATCCAACAAAAATATGCTTGTTCCACCATTACGTGATAAAGAGTAGTTAAATTAGTTTGAGAGAATATTATTACTGGCTGGTACCTTAGAGAGAAATGGCAACTGGCAAGGCATCGAGGGCAGTCTTTAAAACAATAACGTCAGATATAAGCATTGGCTTTCTTCCATTTGGAGGCTTCAGCACTTCATCTGTTACCTTCTTTGGCTTGAAGCAGAAATGACACAACACCTTATCTTCCAATGGGGCACCAAAGAAACTATTATGTACCAACTTCACTTTACATGGCATCTGGTATCTGGTATGAATCTTATCTTCCAATGGGGCACCAAAGAAACTATTATGTACCAACTTCACTTTACATGGCATCTGGTATCTGGTATGAATAATTCATAGCTCTTTTCAAATTTTACAAAGACCTTGCATCTTGTATGAATAATTCATACCTCTTTTAAAAATTTACGAAGACCTTGTGTTAGTCCAAAGAAAAACTCTTCATTGCTCAATAAGCTCATCCCAATTCAACAGGGCTCATTCAATTAGTTTAGTCATGGTTCATGGAAACAAGGAACTGCCACAGAAAAAGGGAACAAAATACTTCCTTAATATGTAGCCTCGCAAATTGATAAACATGACTAGTGTTGGGAGGTCCCACTTGTGAGAAATGGCATGTTATCAAATTGCAATTCCATTCCATGTGGACGGAAAGTTAGAAGAGTACATCACGGTGTTGCATGAACCCCCGAGTGAGTCCCTGTCAATTGGGTGGCACATGTTATTTTTAGCTAGGGTAACAAAACACCTTTAAAAAAAATGTAGTAGTCACCAAACAAAGGTGACAAATTATATATGACTTGTATTCTACATAGTGCTTTAGTCCAGTACCACATGCTAAAGAAATTAGTTCGCCATTAGCAAGTAAACATATGTAAAAAAACACACTTTGTATAAAGAAATACATACTACTCACAGTATACAAGCTCTCTGGTAATTCAGGGAATTCTATACCAAAAGAGGTGTCACTGTATCAAAACCAATATTGCTAGTTTTGTTAATTTCAGGCTAAATAAAATAAAAATTAAGACTCCTAGGGAGGTCGTGATAATACCTGTAGAAATTAGTATCTGTCTGAGCCTTGTCGCAAGCAACAAACATTTCATTCTCAATAGCTTCTTGGTGTTTGGTGCTATCCTTCTCCATCAGCTTTTGCTTCATTAATATGAGGCTTACCTGAGCATTTTTTTCTGCCTCGGACAATGCATTTTTGTCTGCCCCAACAAATCAATTTAAAATTAAAACTGTCATCCCTACATTTCACAAAAATAGAAATAAATTATAAACCAGTCTATACCAATAATATGTACCATTCAATGCAACTTTCTTGAGCATAAAAAACTTTGGCTTTGCTGGCATTGTCCGGCTCTGCCACCACCTTCCCTTTTTGAATACATACCAGCTCGCCAAAACCCTGATATTTCAGCATTTATAAATGTAGCTCATTCCATTTTATAGTAGCAGTATTATAACTTTTCCCCAAATAAAATTTATATTGATGTCATCAAGGATGCAACTATAGTCCAGTGTCTGTTCTGGAACTTTGGGATGGTTATTCAAACATGTATATCTTGTGGATCCACTACAAATTAATACTGTTTCAACATACTACCATTAGGTAATTCTGTACACTTGTTAGCATAGAGGGTTATGAGTTACCAGCATGTTGCGCCTAAATGAATGGCAAAAGATGCATTCATCTTCATATAAGCCAACTGGCAAACAGGAAGAGCTCAACTTTAGCCTCTTCTCAGAGGACAGAAAATTTTCTCCCCTCTGTTATCTCATTACTGCTTGTACTTGGACTCGTACAGGGTACTGGGTGTGAATATTTCTTGCATGATGAATTGGCTCTCTGTAGTCAAAAGAATTATATATCTAAATGTCACTACATTACATGGAACAATTAAATATGTATGAATAAGCATTGTTTATCAGTCTACTAAATCGGATTTCAGTTCACAGATTTTGAGTGCCTATCTTCAATAATTGCAACAAGTTGACGATTCTGCTGCATATACTCTGGATATACAATATCTTAATGACTGGAGAATTGGAAGGAACCTTTTGAAAGTAGGTGGAGACGTCAGAAGCTCATCTTCTTCAACTGGTACATGGACTCGACATGGACCAGCTATAATTGGGGCTGGAACAGCTGCAAAAGAATCCTGAGGTGGTTGTTTCCTTGTCAATTTTAATGATACTGTGTCAGAACTGTTGATACCCGACCTTTGGACATTCTGTGAACAACAACATTTTAAAAGAAATTCAGAAGCATTTACATATGTTTGTATTATCAACCCTTGCACAATTGAATTGAGTTTAGAAGCTAGAAAATTCTTCTTTTTCTCAGTGAAATTAACAATTGGTTGTACAATGCACATATATATGATAAATGAGAAGTAATAATATCATAGCTGTTTGGGAAAACTACCATTCCAAAGGCAGCAGGAGCTGATTCGATATCCCTGTCTCCAGTAAGTGAACTGGCTTCCCTTCTTTGACAGCACAGTCTTTTTACCCATCATTCTTTAGTCTTTACTGATTCTAAGACAATTGAAATACCTGAATGCTCTCGGGAGCTGGTACATGACTGGATTCTCCCACTGGAGAGCCATTGTCACTGTCTTGGACTTGCACGGAAGCCTGCATCTCATGATATCTCCTCAGCATCTCCTCAAAGTACACAGCCAATGAAGAAATTGTCCAGTTAGAAACATACTCCTTTTGAGAAGACTTGCTTCACACGTGGGGCAAACACTGAGCACATATATAGGCAAGCATTCCCTGCAAATTACATGCTTTCAGAAAATAAGTCACTACTCAAATATTAGATTATTTTAAGTAAATGCATCATACTTGCAGATGACATGGCCACGTGTCAACATGGTTGGTTGTTGAAGCATCTTTTTGGTGTTAGAAAAAATAGAAATTGTTAGTGTATTCATGTTAATTTAAGTCATGTCAGAGTAAACTAATTTAAGTCTTTCAACTTCATATCACCTACAGTGTGAACAAATCCGAAAGTAGCGCAGAGCAGCCAACAGAAGTGGTAATTTTGCCGCAGAAGTTGTTTTGTGAAGCAATTATAAAAAAGCCCTCACCATGAAATATTTGATATAGTAAAAGATAGGGGACTGTCGTACATATCGACTTAAATAGAAGCATGTAGGAATGTGTGTGTGTGTGTGTGACACAGAGGGAGAAATAGACTTACAACACTAATGTCAACACCGGGTCAATTGATGTGTATCAAAATTAAGAGGAAAAAAGTTTAAAAAAGCCCCAACTGAGCATCAATCATGCAATCTTCTAAAACCACAAGAAAAAGAACTAAAATTCAAATTAGAAGGAAAAATATAATATTAAAACAAACTGATGCAATTACCCAGATTTTCCTGTATCGAGAACGGCAGACCGAACACGAAGAGAAGATAGTGAAGAGGTGGAGGGGAGAGGGCGTAGTGAAACAGGAGACAGTAGAGCGCCACGAAGCAAGGAAGAGAGGCGAAACGGGGAAGAAAGGGCTGAAGGCGGAGGCGGAGGGAGAACTGCCGACGTCGAAAGAAGAAACTACCCATTGTCCGAATCGACTGGAAACCTTGATGCCACTGTTAGTCGGATCTGAGTCGGCGAGCGAGAGACAGAGACAGGAAGAGACTTGAGCGAGTGAGAGCGGGTGCGCGTGAGAGAGACGGTCGGTGTGTAGGTTTTGATCGAGAGGGGGCAGAGGGTGTGATCTCGAAGAGAGCGCGATTTCAGCGAAAAAACAGAGATCAGACGGTAGAGGATAAACTTGGATATTAAATCAGATTTTTTTTAGAGCTCTAAATCTGAACCTGAAAATTTTATATTTAAGTAAAATTAAAATTAAATATTAAGATAATTATAACCGAAATCTCATTACAGGAAAGACCGTAGAACAAAGCGGTTTCTCACAAAAACACTATTCACCCGAGAAAAAGACGAAATAGTACTATTCACGACTCGCAGAATTTCGTTTCACAAATGTGCGAAATACCGCAACTTTCGTAAAAACACTATTCACCGATCCCGTGAATTCGAAACAACCGTATACCGAGAGAGAAAGTAGAATCGATTTGGTGGAAGTTTCTCTCTCACCCTACCCCTATTTATAGAAAATGTGAGATTGGCAAATTACCAAAATACCTCATGAATAGTAGGGAGGTTCCAATGTGAAAAGACCAAAATACCCTTAAAGTTCATCCAATTTACCAAAACGCCATCGGGCTTTTTGCCAAATTACCGAAATATCCTTGGGCTTTTGGACAAATTACCAAAATACCCTTGGAGGTCGTCATGGGCCTTTTTGGGCTTTTCGGATTTTGGGCTTTTTCATTTTGGGCTTTTTCGATTTTGGGCTTTTAATTATTAATTAAGACTTTAATTATAAATGAGCTTTGGCCCATAATTCAAATCCATAATTAACATTTAAAATCCAAATCAAATATATATAATTGTCATCTACAATTATATTTTTCTCGGTTGTTGTTTCTAATGAATTTATACGACGTGTCCAACACGTTATAAATTCAATCGATTTTTGCTTCTTGTCATCTCTATGACAAATATAATTATATCATATATAATTAATTATAACCATCTTATTATTAATTATAAACAATTCATAATTAATCAATAAGATTCTCCGATTAACTCCTTTACGGTGTGACTTCGACAGATCCGTGTTATGTTGGTAAATAGAGTTAAAACCGTTTTAACTTCTATAATCATAGGAGGCATCGCGCGAATGCACTATGACCATCCAATTACACGATGATGATGTATCTTGTACAATATCATGATCCAAGAAACTATTTACTTGTGTTTAATTCTTTTGTCCCATAGCTATCGAGATCAGTTTCAAGGTAGGTATGTGTCATCCTTGCAAACTTAATCTTTTCTTGATCCCGAGTAAATTATCAAATATAATTACTCTTGTAATTATACTTGCTAGCGATAATCTTACTCTATCAAGGGCCCAAATGATGCTATAACTCGTATAGAAATACGAGGACAATAGTACTTTTGGCAAACCATCTCTTCCTCCGCATAAGTTATGTATACCGAAGAGCTACCTTTATAGCCACCTTTTACGGATAACGTTTGGTAGAAATCACACACATACATATCTTATGTAGGAAAGATGAATACCTCATACTTTAGAATTTAATACGAAACGAAAACATTAATGACACGAACACAATTCCATTTAATGTTTCATTCGGGTCTATCAAATACGATGTTCCTTGAACATCTATCTATGTGATTAAAATGACAACTCTTTGTCTATGGTCTCGTAAAACTTGACCATCATTTAATCCACATACTAACTCGATAACGATTAATTAGTGTTCCCGCTAATTACCTTGGTTAGTAACTTTTAAGAGTATATTCTATATTATGAAGTTTCACAATTCCAGGTCATGAACTCGGAATGATTCATAAATTCAATAATACTCAAGGAAACAAAATATTATAATCTATGAGTTTAGCATTCACATAGAGTGCTTTCACTTTACGAGATAGCTACTAATGTAGAGTTCTTCTACTTTATGAGATTGATACTCATGTGGCGTGACTAAATTTTTAATTTTCTTTTCTTTTCTCATCTTTGTCTCTTATGTTGGACTGAATAAAAAAATTGACTCGATGTGGATGATAATTTCGTAAAGTGAAAACACGCTAAACCCATAGAGTATGAATCTCAAATTTCATTATAATTTATTTTAATATTTAATTTTACTTTTATTTTTACTTAAATATAATAAAATCAGATCTGAACGGCATTACATATTTTTTTTTTAAAAAGTATTTTTAAGATTTTACTTTTTTTTAAAATATAAAATAAACTTTGTCCTTAGATCTTTTTACTATAGTAAGAAATGTCTCTTTTGTTTAGAAAGTTGAGTTTGTCGATTGTTCTACGATATATGTAATGATAAAATTTGGACTTTCATGTATGTAATAAAGCCAACCTTTTACATAACCCCGGGTGCGATAAAATAAAAGTCATGTGAATTGGTGAGGAACTAAACCCCAAGCCACATAAACTTGTTTAGAACATTCTCTGAAAAGATTTTTCTCATGCTAGCAGTTTTGTGGAATTCCAATTTGAAATCTATAACCGCTGATTGGTCATTATGGATCGTGTAAAAAATAATATAAAAATAGATGAATTGAGAATAGTAAATAAAAATAAAAAAAATAATGAATTTTAGGTTAGTACGAAAATAGTGAAAAAAATATTATTTTCAATGGTATAAATATTATTTGAATTATATATTTTAAAATAGCGATTGAGGGAATATATAAATTAATAATTATTTATTATTTTTCAACCAAATCTTTGAAGAAACTCTTTAACCATCCAATGATTAATTAAAATATTACATAGTTAATTACTAAACTTAAAAAATAACTAAAAAAATAGTTCAAAATCAAACACACGTCAATTTTTTGGCAGATGCAATTGATCTATGGTCTTTTTTGTTTCATCGCAATAATCTAGGTTTCAAGGAAATCAAACACAGTTCTGATTCTGGAACCATCTCAATTTCAGCTAACCACTTGATTTATCTGCTGGTAACGAACTGGTACTTACCAAAATGAACCACCGAGTAAGCACTGCTCAATTGTACCAGTACCAAAATGTAGCTGGTAACAAAACTGGTACCGGCCACTAGTTGGTAACAAATCAATACCAAAATTCAAAATGTATATATGTTCAGGGGCGGATGTAGGATTTTGGTCAGGGGAACAATTATCGGATTGTAATATTTTATCGGGTTCAAATCCATTAATTAATCGGATACTAAATAAAAAAAATTAATAATTTAATATATATTCTTATCTAATAAAAAATTTATTAAAGTAATAACATTTTATATATTAAAAATAACAACAAAATAAACCTCAAAATAATAGATAATCAAGTTGATGAAGAAAGTTTCCGTCTACCGAACTTTATATTTTGATATATTTATATAATTATTTTATTATGCACGATATTAAATATATTTTTTTCAATAAAATTAATCAGATAATTCAGGGTGGCAAAAAAAAAAAAAATTAGAGGGAAGACAAACTACCAAATACATTATCGAAAAACACTATTTTTCAAATTTCTAGAGCCTGCATATGTCAATCGATGTTGCAAAAATTGATACGAGAAGTAATGAGTGCTTTATTGTTGTTGTTTTTCTTGTTTGAAACTAGATCAAACAAGAGATCCACCGGGAATCAATTAAATCATGGGAGTCTCCCTATCTTAAAAAGAGCTAGGACTGAATTGATCCATTTATTTGAATTTTTCAAGACGTGAATTTCCAAAATTATCCTTAACTTTAAATTGTGCGGTTGAGATTAAAAGTTTTGTTCATCATGTGCGGTTCTTTTCTTCTCCAATTGAGTCGACTTTTTTTCGCTAATTACTTCTTTCGCAACCTGTGCCGTATCCCTTCACGATATCATTTTCCGACAACAGCGAACGTCTGTCCCCCTTCGCCTCTCTATCAATTTTGAAAAAGAAACATCCCCCCATAATGCCATCGAACATTGCTTATTTTCCGCCTTCTCTCGCACAATCGAAGGAATCGCCTCAAATCGATCCACATCGCCTCCTCTTTGTCTCGCTTTCAATACAAAAATGTTGCCTCTCTCTATAGTGCTTTCACGTGGTCCTGCATTGAGTGGCGGATTTAGAATTTTGATTAAGGGGGGATAATTATCGGATTGTAATGGTTTATTGGGTTCAAACTCATTAACTAATCGGATACTAAATAAAAAAAATTAATAATTTAATATATATACTTAACTAATAATTTTTTTATTAAATAATAATATTTTATATATTAAAATAATAATCAAGTTGATGAAGAAAGTTTTCAACTAAGAAACTTTATATTTTGATATCTTTGCATAATTATTTCATTATGCACAGTATTAAATATTTTTTTCTCAATAAAAATAACCAGACAATTCAAGGGGGGCAAAAAAAATTTTCAGAGAGAGACAAATTACCGAAAACATTACCGAAAAGTACTATTTTTCAAAATCCAGGGGGGCACGTGTCCCCCCTGGATAACCCTGGGTCCGCCCCTGCCTGCATCGTGTGCCTCAGAGAGCAAGCAAGAGGAGTCGAGGGAGGGTTGCAGTCCATGTGGAGAAGGAACAAGGGAGGGTTGCAGACCGAGATGGAGAAGGAATAAAGGCCTCAACCTAACTTTCTCAATGACGTCTAATCCCTAGCCCTATGAGTAGAGTATAGGTGTGGAGTCTGTCATGGCATCCCCATCTTCTGCTCAAATCCAGGCCGATTCTTGCCTCCATGCCTTCTCTCACTTCTCATCTTCCCGCTCAGCATCCCTCATGTAATCCAACTCACTACCACTCCCTTGTTTTTATTTCAATCATAAAATCCAGGATTAGTGCTTGATCTGTACTAAGTAGGATTAGAGAGTGACTAAGGAAACTGATGTGCATGTTAAGATAAACTTTGATGGTTCCAGGATTTCATATTCAACCACCGGAATATCTTTCTTGGATCGCCTGCTGGATTTGACTATCTTTCTTTTGTCATATCAGTATAATTTCTCTCTTCGAGTGCTTACTTATTGTTATCATCACTTGATATTCTTTTTACTTTTTTTCTAGCAATTTGCATCACAATGGTTATTTGATGTCTATGTAAAAGCATCAGGTGATATACACATTGATGATCATCATACAAATGTTGATGTTGCACTTGCTATTGACACGATAATTTCACATACAACTGGTTACAAAAAATGCTTTACATTACAATGTAACTAATAAGTGATGACTATGTTTCTATTTCTATAAGAATGTAGTCCATTGAAAACAAAAATCAAATAGAATTTCTTAATTTCTTTAAAGTGTATGTATTACATACTGTTATATTCTAGGGTCATTCAGTCCTCGCATTGTTTTTACTTGTTTTGCAGTTCCTGTATATAAAAAATGACACCACATTTCTCCAATATGTGATCAATGCAGTGTTTGTTTGCAATTTTTTTCTCTTCTGACATAAAATTCAAATATTTACTTTTTGGTTGAGTTGCCCCTTGTACAGGACTTTTTGAGGCACTAGGTGATAGAAAAGGAAAAAACATATTGGCCATTTTTCAGTTCCATTTATCAATCTTACATTTTATAACCACAATTTAGAACTACTTCTGATATGGATGTGCATATCAAAATTTTAAATTAATATTTTCCTTTTTATTATTTTTTCTCTTTGTACTTGCAGGATTTATCAGGGATGCTCCATTTGAGTATACCAACTGAAAAAAATTGGAACCTATGACACCCAGGTACCATCCCATTTTTTTTGCTAACAGTGAGATCAGGTAATTAGTTGGAGCATTATTTATCGACTTATATTGTTGTTCAGCTGGTGGAGCACTACAAGGGCAAATGTTCGATTCCCGTTCTACATAACCCTGGTATGTGCATCTTATATCATTAGATTGAATCAGCCAGTTCTAAATTGTTCTTGCTAGAATATAATTTTGAAATATTTCAGTAATTATTTCAACCTTACTACCTACTTGCTGCCTGCAGGGGAAAAAAATAAAAAACTTCACTAGGTCCATGAGTGTTTCTTCATATACATATATCTGATGGAGTCCGATCACTTAGGTCTTTTTTTTTTTAACTAGCTATATACCCGCGCGTTGCAGCAGACTTTTTTATTTAAACATTAAACATTATAAGATAAAAAACAAATCATATTTATCTAATATTAAATTAATGAGAAGAAAATTACTTAACTTGAGAATTCTGATTCATCTAAAAATAATAATTTTCTCCCCATCAAAAAATAGTAATAAATATAAAAATATAAAATTTTATTTGTTAATACATTTTGATATAAAAATTAGATAAAATAATTTAGATTATTTATTACTGATTTAAAATTATTGATTTGAATCTGAAACACCGACCTCATGATACTCGTGAAATAACATAACACGGCTCGGTAAACAAATATAATTGATATATTTTTTTATTTAGCAATCTGTATGTAAGTAGTACTAGCTATATACCCGCACGTTGCAACAGACTTTTTTATTTAAACATTAAACATTATAAGATAAAAAAATTCATGTTTATGTAATATTAAATTATAAATTCACCAAATTATAGAAAAAACCTATAATAAAGACTATATTTAATCTTGATGAGATTTTTGCACAATATGAGTTAATGATTCATAATTTTTATGGCAAGAAAAGTAAATTATTCTAACATATATTATCACCATTAATTTCTTATCAAATATGTACAAAGTTGCTAAATAAAAAAACAATATTATGGAAAGAATAGTATTTAAGGGAAATAAATGGAGAGAAAGAGTGGATCAATGGACGCGATCACATACGTTCGATCAACCAAAAATTAATATTATCCGTCTAATTGAGGGATAAAATGGGTATAATAAAAAATTACCATGACAAAAAATGAATCCTCCAATTCTTAGGTGCTTTATATAATAGTATAGATTTTGAGTAGGACTATGAAAACTCTCGAAATAAGTATCGCATTAACAAAGAGATGACAACCCTGCTTTGTTAAGATTTATTGGTAATTATCACTAGCATTCGACGACTGGCATGAAAGATTTCTTCAGTTTTAAAGACAACGACAAATCCATCCTTTATAAGAAAATCAAAATTTTATTGAATTATTTTAGTGAAAATCAGAGTTAATGGATATATATATCTAGAAGGATGGCTAATGTATGGGCCTTTGATGTCATGCTGAAAATGGTGAAAGTGTTCTTATTTTTAAGCCATTTAATTGTTGAGGATTTACTGTAGTATGGTGTTTGCCAGGCAGATATTGGTTCAACGAAGTACCTCAATGACATGGTGAATAACTATACATAGTATTTTTTTTAATATTGTAATCCTTGTTATGTTTGTTGTTTTATATTTTCTAAATTTGGTTATGTAACATTAATTTGTCATGTTATTATAGAATGATTTTTTTATATAAAAGATAGAATAAAAGGATAGTGTCGCTTGGTGCGAATTTTTTGCTATATGCATTTATTTATATTTTCATGTAGTAGCTTATCAATAATAATGATGTATATAGTATGAAAAATATTGTATGTCAATAACACAACTTAAGAATTCATTTATTTTTGGGAGCACAATTATTAATTATGATTAAAAATTAATTTTTTATATATATAAGAGTCCGCACGCAAGAGCGGATATATTTACTAGTAAATGAAAAACGCATCAACAACATAAAACAAAATACTACAGAAAGAGAATAGCGAAGTGAGCGACAATCTTTTTCCTTTCTTCTCTTTATTTGTACTAAAAAAAAAAATTCTGCTTCTTCCTGCTCCTGCGATGGTGAGAGTTCAGTGGAGGTTACAGACTCCTGACGATAACTCATAAGAGGAACAAAAGAGGAGAAAATTGGGTCTCATCGGACTCCATGCAATGGGGAGAACTCGAAAACAGATCAACTGTCATAGTTGTAGGTATGGTAGCAATATTATTGGTGGCTGAAAGTGAGACCCACTCAAATAATAAATCACCCTAAATTTAATCTAAACCATTTAAATCAATCTGATAGCCGGCCGACAATCCATGCTATACTTTTCTTACACGACAACCAGAAAAATAACGATTATATCATTTTTTTCTATTTTGCGATCAACTAAGAGCTCTCAAGGAGGAAGGGAATCACAAAAATAGGTGAGAGATCAGTCTTTTCTTGGGAGAACAAGCAACAGATGGAGGAGAGAGAAAAAGAAAGAAACAATGAAAGTCCGTTCAAACTGTCAGTTCGAATAGTGGAACAACACTGTCAGATTGAATTTGGTTTAGAAATAGTAGTACTATTCTAAGAACAACGTTATATAATAGAGCATTCAACAGCTTGAGAAATCCAAATCATTGGATATATATAAGAGATTAAAATTGACAGGTCAAAATCGGAAATAAACAAAAATAAACTTATAGCTGCAGAATTAAAATAGAGAACTGGCAAGCGCACAAGATTAATGAGATTACTAATCAGAACAATTAAATCAAGAATCAAGATCCAAGAGGAATTGAGGTACGACCTGCTTGCACTCTGTGAGAAGGTTGACCAAACTCTTAGCGAGATGGGCATCTGATTGGCAAAATAAACCGTGCACGACTCCAGTTAATGAATGACGTGCTATCCTTGTAAGGATTTCTACATATTCTTCAATGGCAGAGGGGAAGTCAGCAATAAGAACCATCTCAAAATTCTCAACTTTGTTCAGTTGGAGGCTTTGTTTGTCCTTCACCACAACTCTCATGACCTTCTCCCTGCACAAGTAGCAGTTTCATTATCCAACTTATTTAGATAATTGATAGGAAAAGGAAATAAAAATAAAAATACTCCTCACATTCAATTAACTGCCATTTATGTTTCCATTCACTCGCCTCACTGGCCATCTATACGAACATATTTGTAAAGCAAACTCTAATGCCTAGATCTTTCTAGCTTATTTTATACAAATAGTTAACCACGATCTAATTTCCTTACTAGAACTCACTATTTGTTTAAGCGAGTCCTACCAAGCAAGTTCCGAGAGCAATGGTGGAAAAAGCATGAAAAGATACAGTATAAGCACCTAGTTTATGTAAGAATTTGGCGCCAAGATTGAAGTTCAAAATAGATGACCAGCTTAAAAGAAATAAAATTAGAAAACTATGATCCTGCCTAAAGTAAAAAAAAAAACCCTCAATTTCCTTCTTACCGATGACGAACTGAAAAGGAACCGTTGCTTGAAGCATTCGAAATTGTGCAGTTCTCCAAGTTGAGGCATGAAGCTATCAATTCATTGTTGCTTTCACTTTTCATAATAAGCAATATTTTAGTAAACTTGCACTCATCATTCATTGATTGCGAGAGAATTTCCTGAATCTGCAAAATTAATATTATCTCAAAAGCTCCAGCAGGACAAAAAAAATATTACTGCTGTTCAACAAGTCAGAAGTTATCAGCAAGGCAAAGCCACAGACTTGAGGTTGCACCATTAAATTCCACAGTAACTCAAGAAGAACTTTTAGCATGCAATTTAATAGTATGACTAAGTCAACATAGAACACAAGTGCACAAGCTGTTTCAAGATGAAAGTACAAGGTTAAGAGACATCAGTTGCTTATCAATCCTCTGTATTCAAGTCAAATAGTTTTTTTGTCTTTAATAAGAATAATTGTGGATATAATACAAAGGGAAGCCAATTTGTGGATATTAGAATTAGGATAGAAATAGAATAATACATGTACATTCGATCCCACTCTTTTCTTTTCTAATATCAGACTAAAGTAGGCATCACCTGCCTACTACAGAAGGCAAAAAAAAAAAAAGAATCATTGTGTGAGGCCCAATGCACAAACAACAATTTTTCAAGTGTTAAAACGTTCAAAGCCCGAAATATTCAGATTCAAATATAGTTTTCGATACTAAGATGAGGTCTATAAACAAATGAAACCTAGATGAGGATCTATCATTTGATTCTTTGCCTAAAATCATTCAAAGCCCCAGCAACTCAAGCTGACCTGAACATGACCCATAGCAAGAACGAATGACTGTAAAGCTGACCATATTTGAACTGAACAACATGGACCCACTGTGTCAAGCAGAACCAGATTGACCATGTGTTGACTCAGAACCAATTGCGCTGTCACCCGGACCTGCCTATCTGATAAGTCAATAAACCTATATCCTATGCCAATCGCTATCAGGATGACAAGTAACTCAACACAACCAGAAAACCATGCTGATCCAAAGCTTAATAACTAAAAATCAACCTGACCCACATGTTTTGCTTTTGCCACCTCATACTGATTTATTATGTGTCTTGTGGTAGTGACTACTAAGAAAAACAGCTGGCACGAATTCCATCATATTCCAATTTTCGGAGTAGAAAAGCACGTGCTTTTGGAAATTAAAATAGGTTATGCTTAGCAGTTAGTATGTTTACATTATCCTAAATTTTCTCATATAACTTGTAATAAAAAAATACATGAATTTGTCATTTTTGTTATTCCATTCCTTTCTATACTTTCAAGCACCAACCATCAAAACATTTTGTGTTCTTGTTGTAAAATTCAATGCTCTGAAGTGTAGCATCTTTCTAAAACACGCAGTCAGATTCAAAAGCTTAAGATCACTGAAAGAAACCAGGACAAACAAGATAGCTTTGTTATCCCTCTCTCACTCCCCCCCCCCCCCCCAATTTCCATTCCTTCCAACCACCTCTTTTGTTAAACATGCAAAAAAAAAAAAACTCAAAACTTAAGCCGACAACAAAAATGTTGTTTCATGCTTAGTAAAATCATATGCATTGAGGTTCAGAAAAAAAAAAGTTCTTGCTACTGCGAAAGCTACGGACAATATAAAATCATATGATAGAATAATACCTTAGCAACCTTCAGTTCTTGTGATGGACAGTGATGTACACTTTGTGAAATGAAGGCACTTCTGCTAGTAACAGAGTCATTTAGAGACAGTCTTGTGATGGTCCCACCAAGAAGGTCATGTGCCGATGCAGCCATTTGGTCATGGTGATCAGTGAATACTACTACATGAGGATTACTGGTAATAGTCTCCTTAATTGAAATAAGATTATCGGCATATCGTATTTCCTCAGAACTTCCGGTTCCCAAACCATCAATGACCTAACAGAAGATTTAATACATAAGAAACTTAAATTCAGTTACATCATGTGCTATCAGATTATCAAGAATTTTGTCTTTGGATATGAGGTTAATTACCAAAAGAGATGCAGAGGATATGTTGACAGCATTTAACGCAACCAGTTCAAGGAGCCTCCCAGGAGTGGATATAAGGAACTCTGGCTCACAAGTTTTCAGTCTGGTTTTAACAAACGATATCAAAGAAGGATTCATGTAACTAACATACAATGAAAAAAGTTAAATAGAAACAGAAAGAAAGGAAAATACCCCATAAGTTGATGTTGGATTGATGCACCAGGGTGTAAACTGACAGCATGAATACCAAGCTCCTTGAGTGGCTTGCAAATCGATCTGACCTGAACAGCCTTCTCCTGGGTGGGCACAATGTACAGTAGATAAGGCGAGGAGACAAGAATCCCTTGCTTCTCCTTTCTGGCCATAATGTCAGAAATGCCTGAAACCAACCATGCAATCTGTTCTCTTGAAGCACAGGGCCCGCTTGTATCCAACACATTCGACAAACCACTAGAGCAGCATCTCCATAAATCTAAACCCCATGAACTTATATCCCGCTGTTCCAACTCACCTTCTTCTCTCCATGCATCTTTTATAGCATTAAGGCACACTATTAAGAACTTAGATGGACAGCTCTGCTCTACTAGATTCACAGCACTGTCAACTATTATTTTCTTCTGATTTTGTTTTTCACTAGGAGTATCCTTTGATTGCTTCTTCGTCTTCTTCATTTCAGGCTCTTTCTTCCCATGACGATCGTTAAAAGGATCGTCGGGTGTCGGAAGGGTATAGCACATTCCCTGAGTTGAGCAAATTGACAAACGATTTCTCAAAATCCCAAAAGTTCCAAATGAAAACAAAGAGAGTTTCACAAAGATAATACCTCGCAGGTGCGTCGCTTTCCGGCCTTTCGGCGGCGCTTGCTGGCGATGATGCCAGCGACGCGAGCTGAGATGGCGGATTCAGAGCTACGCACGCGCTTGCGGTTGTGCTTGCTCTTCTTTCGCCTAATGGCGTCGTCTCCTTTCGCCATCGGAATTTCCTCTGCCGATGGAGGTTGCGCCGCCTGTGGTCGCCTCACCAATCTCCTCTCGGGCTCTCGCTCCAAAACCCCAGAGAGCGGGTTTAGCACAGCAAATAACCGCCAATGGGGCTGGGCTTTCTTACAGATAACAGCCTATGATTTAACAGGCCATCTACATGGGCCTGAGCAATAAAAACTTCTTCGTTCAAGCCCCTTCGGAGGCAAAGTTGTCTAAAATCCCAGATGTCAATTATTAATAAAAAAAGACCAGGATCATGTTTTCTAGTGCTTGTGATACAGTATATATAAGAAAATTCTGCTATGGATTATAACAATTATAAGCATTTTAATTTTGTGTTTCGGATTATTATAATATAATTTCCTTAATATGATTAACAAAAGAAGGATGAGTAAAAATCAAAATCCTTAATTGATAAATAGACATAACTCTCTCCGTCAGTTTATTTTTGCATTAATATCATGAGTGTTTTTAATTAACTAAAGAAAAATATGGACATATTTAGCAAGAAATTGAATTTCGATGTATAAATACAATTTTAAATTTTCAATAAGAAAATATCTAATTTTACAAACTTTTGATGAATATATATATATATATTCTCAATTAAAATAATATACTATGTAATTATATCAAATTAAATGATATTGTAATTTCATTAGTAAACACATCTAATCATATTAATGTTACATGTGGCCACAATGACATTTTTTTATCCTAATCTGCGTGATGATGATGATGATGATGGTGATGGGAATAATTATCAAAAAGATGATGGCAAAATCACTACCATGAATCGTACACTACTAGAATATGATTTATTTACAAAGTCTAAACATGGCTTGTTACAAATACTAAATTTTTGCACGGTGCCCTTGCAAATATATTGTTGCAATGAGAATTTCATGAAAAAACACCCTTACAAATATTCAAGCAAGTAGACCCATATAAATATATCTACAAGGTATTCGTGATATTACTTTCACGGACAGCCCGTAGAAATCATCACTGATGTAAATAACTCTGATTTCTGGTCAACATGGGCCTCGCAAATCTTTTCATGTAAATAACCATATTTCCACATCAACATAAACCACATCAGCATTGTTGTTCATTGCTTAATTGGATGGACATCTCAAAAACTGCATTTATTTGGTAGCATTTTTTGAAGAAAAGAGGGTCGCAGCATCCTTAGCGGCCTCGCTCATTCAATCACTCGCTGGAAATTATTTTGACATGAAAATAACATAACAAATGACACAATTATATAATTTCATCCAGTAATTAATAATAATCACACATTGACAATCAACAAACATTATACTAAATGTAAAGAAACATGTTACACTATTCTAAAATAACTATATCAATCTCACAGAAAGTAGTATATCAAAATAAATCCAAACTCATAATAAAATTACAAAAAGTATAATCCTACATGCTTTCTTCAAGTTAGCAATTTCACTATTGCATCTCATTCACCGCTAAACTATAAGGATCAACATGGTAGAAACCAGAACGCAAAAGCCCATTCAAAATAAAATGCAGAAATTATCAAAATCAAAATCATCAGTTTTTAGTAATAATAAGTTTTATTAAATTAATATTATTAAAAATAAGAGTGAGAAACGTAAAATTTCAAATATACGAATGGCGAAATACAGCATGGCGATGGGCGCGTTTCGTCCAAACCCCGCGCAAGTGAGATGGAGAGGCGCTGCGCGTTTTGTATATATAAGAAGCAAATGCGCCACTGTGCGGTGGCGCGTTTCGTAAAAATAATGAAACGCACCACTGCCAGTGGCGCGCTCCCATTCGTATATTTGAAATTTTACGTTTCTCACTCTTATTTTTAATAATATTAATTTAATAAAACTTATTATTACTAAAAACTGCAAAATCATCAGTAAAGATTATGCAAGTTACTGACATAAATATTCACATATTTGTAGAAATTCTTAATACATAAAAGAATTAATTTTTGAAGTTTTTTAAGTATATTACATCATCAATTTTCTTCATTATTGATTTTGTTTAAATCTTTTCATCTTCTTGAATTCAAGGTTGATATAAAATAATTTCTCTCTCCTCATTTAAAATAATGTGTGTAATGTACTTAAGGTGAAAATTAATTCTTAAAATGATCTAATTTTTTATATGATCAATTATAGATTATTATATATTTAATTATATTATTTATTATTATAATTATCATTATTATCTAGCATTTAAAAATATTATGTCTAAATTTTATTAAATTTATTTAAATTTATATTATTAATTATTTATTTGAGAACTATATTATCAGTGAAACCCGAGTTATAGCTCTAATCTTAGTAATTTTTATGTAATGAGAAAGTAATCTTAAGGATAACTAGGATATACAGAATATAGAAGATGCGCCGCTTGAATGCTCTGAAAACTAGATCCATTGGACTTGCTTGCTAAATTAATAGAAAGCTGACAAAAATATCTTAGGTATTTAGTCCTTCATAGAGATATATATGTTCAAATTTTTAAATAAGGATAAAAAAAATAAAAGAATGTATAAATTAAGTTATGTAAAAATGATATGCAGGGGATGCTGGATTTTAACCCTTTCGTGATATCTATATTTATACTATATTCTAAACAGTGTATGTTCTGAATTTGTCCAATAATATTATCAGATAAAGTGTAATTTCTAAAATACCTTCCTTCTAACAACGGTTGACAACGGTTGAGATTAATTAATTTTATATATCAAGTTATCAACGATTTTGATTTCCGCAGGCGGCGAATTTCTTCATCTCCAGTTCAAAGTGTTCTTTTTCGCAAAGAGACAAACAGGATCATAGAGGCCAATGTGAAGGCCGCCAAACATGCATTGGCGGTAGAGATCAGGTATGACACCTTTCAGAAGAGCACTTAATCCTTCCTCCCTCCCTTGTGATTGAAATCCCTTGTATTTGTATTTGGCTGTTGTTGCATCTCATGCGGCCACTTTTTTCTGTATCTAAACCGTTACCTTGGCTGTGTCTATTGGATGTTTTGGACAAAATGAAATCTGTAGGAAGGAAAATAGTTAATTATTTAAAGAAGTTCAAAATATTATTTTTGACAAAGGTACTATTTTTAATCATACATACTACTACTTTTTGTCTGTATGTAGATAATGACCATTGTTTTCTATGAGGCCAATCCCAGAATGGTGGCTTGGTGTCTTCTGGAAACAAATGTAAAAAAATAATATTTTCCATTGTTTTCTATGAGGCCAATCCCTGAATGGTGGTTTGCTGTCTTCTGGAAACAAATGTAAAAATAATATTTTGAGCTTCTTGAAATAATTAACTATTTTCACTTTATTTTAACTATTTAATTGTGACCATCTTACTCCACTTACGCCCATTTTTCATTGTCATTGATTAGTGCCCACACAGAAAATACTAAAAAATTAAAGAAAATAAAATAGCGATCTATTCAATTTTGATGTTTAAAGTTTTTTCTAGCTAATATGTTACTGTTGTTAGACACAAAAGTTTTCAGCTATTACAACAGTACAGTATAGTATTTTTTTTGGCAAATTAGTTATTGATTTATAAATTTACAACTTTGTACTTAAGAGTTGTGGACAACAAAAAGTTAAGGTACCTGTCATGAGTATTAATCTTCCAATAATTGTTTTGATTTGATATAAGAATTCCTGTGAAAAAGTTATAAGGTCAGCTCCTAACCACCTTCCGCATTTGTTAAGTAGCCCAGTAATTAATATGCAAACAAGGGTACTTTTGTTAATTTTTACTATTTTTGTATAAATTGATATAAGAGGAGAACCAACCTGTGCTTTGGCATCTTGCAATAGAAGATCACGTAAACTACCACTCTGATTTTGAATTGAATTTGAATTTAAGTAGTCTAGCAATTAATATGCAAACAAGGGTACATTTTTGTTAATTTTTACTATTTTGTATAAATTGATATAAGAGGAGTACAGACCTGTGCTCTGGCATCTTGCAATAGAAAATCACGTAAACTACCACTCTGATTTTGAATTGAATTTGAATTCATGTAGATGAAAATAGGACCTAAGGTTTTCTTTCGATACTCCCTATCTAGTAGACTAAAGTGAATATTCTCACAAACGTGGTGATCTCCAACAAAAATGTATCTTTGTTCGAATTATTAATTTTAAATAAAATTTTATTTTAAATAGCTCAATAAAATCTTTATATCATAATCTTATAGAATACTATTTTTATCATGTTTGGAATTAGTTTACTATATTTAATAATTTTTAAAAGATAGCCCTAAAATAATAAAATTTATATGTCAAAAATGCTTACTTTTTAAAAATCATTAAGCATAGTAAACTAACTCCAAACGTGATAAAAATTAGTATTCTACAAGATTATGATATAAAATTTATTGAGCTACTTAAATTAAAATTTTGAGCATAAAAAATTAAAATTTGGACTGATAACGTTTCGACCAAAGTGCTACTAGAAGCACAATAGTCAATATATATATATATATATATATATAGCTTAAGCTCACGGAGGCCTTCCGTGAGCTTAACTCAAAAAACATATTAAATGATCTTAAAATTTTAATTTATCATTTCATTAAATTCTTTATATGAAAATCTCATGGGATGCAAAAATTTGGAGCGTTTTGAGCTTTTTAAGTCACCGTTTTTAATTTTTGAAAATCAGCTCTAAAAATAATAATAATATATTCAATACTTGAACATCATTTTCAAAAATTAAAAACGGCGACTTAAAAAGCTCAAAACGCTCCAAATTTTAGCGTCCCATGAGATTTTCATATAAAGAATTTAATGAGAATGATAAATTAAAATTTCGAGATGATTTAATATGTTTTTTGAGTTAAGCTCACGCTATCTCCACTCTATATATATATATATATATATAGTATATCTACGGTGTGCTTAAGCTCACAAAAGACTTTCATGAATTTAACTCAAAAAGTATATCAAATGATCTTCAAATTTTGATTTTTCACTCTCATTAAATTGAATCTTATGGGGTACAAAAAATTAGAATGTTTTAAATTTTATAAGTCATTATTTTTAATTTTTTAAAATTATTTCCAAAAATAAAAATAAAATATTTAATATTTGAACATTATTTTTAAAAATTAAAAAGAGTGACTTAGAAAACTCAAAACATCTCAAATTTTTGTACCCCACAAGATTTCAATATGAAAAATTTTAAAAGTGTGAAAAATTAAAATTTAGAAATCATTTGATATGCTTTTTGAGTTAAGTTTACGGAGACTTTTCGTAAGCTTAAGAATGTCGTAGATTTACTCTATATATTTATATGTATATATAGATATATATACACACACACACACATAGAGAGAGAGGGGGAGGAAGTCTAAAATATAATGCATTCCACAGATGCGTTTGTATACCAAGTCAAAATATCAAATTTCAAGTTAAAAATGATCGATCTTATGCGTTCAATTTATTCTTCATATCAAACTCTTGCATAAAATCAAATTTTATATATTTTTAAATTGTTTTTGCTATTTTTTTGGATAGTAAGAAAATCATCACTATTGGACGATCCAAAATCCTTAAATCAAGCAACTTTCTCTTGGCCCGAAAAAATTTAAAAAAATATATAATTTGATTTCCAATGGATGTGGTGCGTTAAGAAATCGTCAAAAAATTCAAAAATATAAAATCTGAGTCTATGTATTTTAGCAAATATAACCAACCGACTCTTGAGAAATCATCAATAAATATAATAAAGTATTTAAATCCGTTATAATAAACTATTGAGTCGGTCCCCATACATCGAAGTGAACTAAATCAAAAAAATTTTAGATTTGCTACTTGACAAAGAAAATATAATTTTGTTTGTTTTGTCATCTTACACACATCACAATTAATACAATTTCCTAAAGAAACATCCAAAACTGTATTAAGCAATTTTTTGAGGGGTGTCCCAATATCTTGTGTGAAAGTTCATAATCTTTGTTTTTTTACCATAGGTAAATTTCTTCGCTTGAATTTTTAAAATTTATAACCCATTTTCACACACTCCTTCACCAATCGTTTTCTTGGTCTTCTAGTCCTTTAATAATCGTTATAATTTATTTCTTGGGTTAATTTGGTTATAGAAGTTAAATTAGTTGAAAAAGAAGCTTATATATAGTAATTCGAATTTGTGACATCTGGTTGGAGAATATCTAATTCGTCCCACTTTCTTTTGCATCTATGTTTGTAGTTGAGCAAATAGTTTTTTGGCCTTACTTATTCTGAGCGATTTCTTTTTTGATTTGAAAGATGTGTGCGAAATTATCTTGCTTGTCATATCGTCTTTTTAAGTTGGTCCATATTTCATGTGTTGTCTCAGCTGTGTGAGTAAATTGCTCACTTACATTCGATTCCATTGAACGAAGTAGCCAAGACAGAATCATATTGTCTTGAACTTCCCATTCTTCTGCTTCTGTTGCTTTTGTGGGGTTGGTTCTTGAGCCATCGATGTATCCTAGCTTGCCTTTACCTTTGAGTGAAATCCTTATGTTTTGTCCAAGCTTGATAATTTTTGTCATTGAGGTTAATTTGAGAAAAGTGTTGATATCAACAACTTCTCTTATGATGGTGGTTGTATGTGAACTGACACTTGTGCCTGTATTTTCTTGACTCATGTTTTGCTGGGATGGATTTGCTGATTTTGGATTTAAGATATGAATGTTGGTTTTTCTGGTATGGATAGTTACAATACTCTTATAAGAACAAGTAGTATTGATTATGGCTTTTTCTTTTTTGATCCTGGTAGGCTAGTTATTTGAGAGTCTTTTTTGGAGCTTTTTTGATATTTTCATGATAGAAACAAATAGTATTGTTTATGGCTTATTAGTTATATGAGTATGAGTATTATGGTTATGACAATGATACTGATATGAAAGAACAATGCTCTGGTATTGAGATTTTTCTGGTATGAGACTGTTGAGAACAAATATTAATGTTTGATGTGCGCTTTTGCTGGTATGAGTTTTTATGAGTTTGGTATGAGATATTAGAACCTCATAAAGGGCTCCTTGATTAGGATGTTGTCCTATGTCGATACTGATACTGGTACATGACTCCTCAATTGAGATGTTGTCATGTGCACTACTAATATCGATATGGGCATATGATAAGAGACTCAGACCTACTCTATACCATGAAGATTTTTGAGAGAGAGTTGTATTGAATAATTGCTTTTTATTATCATCATCATCATATTTACAATTGGTATTGAGGCTATATATATATGAGTATATCAATAGTACACTGTAACGGTACAATAACGATTATTTATGAATTGAAGCGACTTTTCTACTTGCTCTCAAATTGGGCCTATGATGGTATATTGAGGCTCAAAATACTAATCACTCCTATTTATATAAATATTTTATTCTTTAACAATTGAAATTAGAGGTGGCAGAACCCGACCCGACCTAAGAAACCCGTCGTCTCGATTCTCGCCGGCCGAACCCGAACCCGACCCGACTTGATTTTTTAAAAAAGTCAAATTGATCCGATCCGATCCGAACCCGACTTGACCCGACCCAAAATCAAATTACCTTTAATCAAATCGAAATCTATTAAAGATATGAACAAATACAACATGTAAATTAACCCGATAAATCTCGAACAATATAACATGTAAATTGATCCGATTTCTTCTAGACGGTCAAACTAACCTGACCCGACCCGAACCTAAACCCGACCCGACCCGTCCGATTACCACCTCTAATTGAAATCTGAAATACCAAAGCGCACGTTACAATAATTTTAAGAATACTTATGGTAATGTATTGTTAATTTATATTTCATTTTTTTTGGGCCACAAATAGCAACATGCTATTATATCGCCTACCAAAGTGTATGTTATGAGTGTGGATGTGCAATGACAGCTAGAGCGAGAAATCAATAAGTTGAGGGTTGATTTGTGGTCGCTGCGAGACTGTTCAGAGCAAATGCGTTTTGACTTACCAATTTTGAGTGAGCGATGGAGAGGAACTCCAGGTTGTAGGATTTTGCAATATATGGGAAGCGACATGAACGGTGAAGATTGAGAGGGGCGGCGTGAGCAGCGGAGACGAAAAGCAGATATGAGACATGGCACAAAACAAGAGCGGAGAAGATTGAGAGAGCGGACAAGAAGTAGGGTAGAGGTTAGGTTTTAACAAAGAAGAGACACCGAGAAGAGGAGAAGCGGTAAAGTGATAAAGAGGGGCAATGGGAGGTGAAGGTTTTCTCAGTGAAAGAGGAGGGGACAGGGGCGAGGTTATCAGAACTCTGATGAAGTCGAGAAGGGGAGAAAACAGGAAATACGAAGGTTATGGAGGTTTTTTTTTTTGTTTCTTTCAACAAAGTGGCACTAAAGTGGAGGATCAGAGTTCGCGAAGTAAAACGCTTTGAACTGGAGATGAAGAAATTCGCCGCATGCAGAAATCAGAATCGTTGATATATAAAATTAATTAATCTCAATCATTGTTAGAAGGAAGGGTAATTTAGACATCACACTTTATCTAATAACATTGCTGAACAAATTCAGTACATATGCTCTTTATAATATAGTATAAATATAGATATAGATAAGAAATTTGCTAATTGTAAGTTAGATAATGTTAATATAAATGCAGAATAGTATATATTATAGATATAAATAAGAAATTTGCTAATTGTAAGTTAGATAATGATAATAAAAATGCAGAATGGTATGCAGTTTATGTGATGACTAAATACTATAATTTTTATTTATTTTTTATTTAAATCAGAAATTTGCTAATTATAAGTTAGATAATGATAATAAAAATGCAGAAAAGTATGCAGTTATGCCCGATATCGTTTTTATTATTCTATCAAACTTCGTGCCTATCCATTTTTTGGAATACATGTAATCAATGATAACGATAACAAAACTATAATGAAGAATAGAAAAAATAGAATCAAACATAAGGAGGAGAAAGAACTTTATGAAAATTTATAAAAAAAAAACTAGCAATAACTCTATGAAAACGAACTCACGTTTAATTTTTAGCTCAACATATAAATATTTTTATTTTGAAAGCGAAAGAATAATTGATCAGATTTGCAGACGTTTTTAAGAAAAAATAATTATGATACTAAATTTCATGTCTCATCATGTATCTTGTTCCATTTTCATGGGAATAATGGTGTATTTATATTTTTCGGGAGCGGTGGCGGTGGGACGGAGAAGGAAAGAAAGGAGTCTAGAAAGGAACGGAAGGTGGCAGAAGCTTACTGTTCTGGGCTTTAGGCCATGCAGCGTCATGTGGAAGGGTGTAGGAAAAAAAAACGATTCTCTAATGCTGTACAGGGATATGTGGGCCGTTTCTTGTTGGAAAATTACGTTTCTAGTTCAAATCAAGTATTTCTTGTAGCCGTAGGAGGTTGATCGATTATCCATCCATCTCTTATGGGGTCGCCATCAGTTTTCTTTGAGGATCTTTTATCTTCAGACTTGTCTATCTTCTTTTTGAAGTAATGGACAAAATATCTACTATAATTTTCAATGAAGAAAATCAAACAACCAACTAGTGACACGTAGTGGCGTCCAAGTATAATTTTATGTACGCGTTATGGCAAAACCGGAAACATACTTCATTATAAAGTTTCCTTGAAAAAAAAAAGATTAGAAAGCAAAAAATCTCCAGGATCACAAATTACAGCAATAAATCAATACAGAAGAGCAAAAGATCTAGAAAAGTCCACCTGAAAACCATTTTGTTCCCATCCAGTAATAGAATACAACGCAGTCTATATAGCCTGATAATATCCTACATCAGCACGTTAAGGAATCATTGGCTAACCTATCAATCATCTACTATTGCTCGTGCTGTAAACAAATGTTAATGTCAGGAGAAGGCCTTTGCTCTGTCAATGGAAATCCTTCCCGAGGCCAACCCACCATCTGGAAAGGAACTGGATTTGTGCTCTCCATGTCAATCGCACTAACCTTACCCTGACTAGCATGGCCGTGTACTACTGGAACAGCATCACGGTTGTTGTTAGGCGCAACCTGAGATATAGGCCGTACACTTGCATTTGCTATTAGATCAGGTCTGGTTTCCATTGTAGGAACTGGTATATACTGGTTTCCAGCTGCTCTTCTTTTGTAAGCTTTAATAGTGTTTGGTACAAAGCTCCCCACTACTACCTGTTAAAAGAATACAAATCACTGAGCCGCATAACTTAATAAAACAATAATTGAAGGTTTCAATCTAGTATTCTGTCCGTTTAGGAAATACTGTTCATTTAGGAAATAGATTCACAAATAAATTATAAAAACGCTATATTCCCCCAGAACTAACAGTAATAAATTAAAGCTAATAGCACTGCTGATGCAGGTCAGTTTAGCACAATCACATTCCTTGCTGAGCATTAACCATCAACAGTCATTTTATAGTATAAAACTGCACTACCTCAAAAAGGAAAATAAAAAGTATAACACTGCAGCTTGGTATACTAGATCAACCAATTTAACTTATTGACATCTCACATGGTTGAAATCCACTACATTGTTCCTATTCAGGGGCAGACCCAATGTATTCGGTAATCTACCATCTGGATTTTGAAAAATAATATTTTTAGATAATGTTTTCGGTAATCTACCCTCCTTGGATTGTTTGACTACGTTTATTGAAAAAAATATTTAATATCATATAATGAAATAATTATACAAAGATTCAAAATATGAAGTTCCGTAGAGGAAAACTTTCATCATCAACTTGATTATTTATCATTTTGAATTTTATTTTGTTGTTATTTTTAATATGTAAAAGGATATTATTTTGATGGTTTTTATTAGATAAGAATATATATTAAATTATTATTATTTTTATTTAAAACCCGATTAGTTAATGGATTTGAACCCGATAAGCTATTATAATCCAATAATTACCCCTCCTGACCGAAATTCTGCATCCGACCCTGTTCCTATTCACGTGAACTTCCCTGTCAGTTAGTTTGATACTTCTAGTAGTAGCACAATATTTTTTTTTTCCAAAATAAGTAATAGAACAATATGAATTGGTTGCAGACGATTACCAATTCATTTTCTTATTCCTGTTTCCTGTTCTTCATTAAATATAACAATCTCAGATATTCTCTTGAGAAAATGCAGTAGAGATAATTTCAACATTCAAAGTCAATTGTTGGGGAACGGGGTAGGCTCAAAGGGATTTGAACTCAAAAATTGGTTCAAAGCCTCTCCCACACATTGATTTTGCATCGAGATTCATAAAAAAGTGAGAGAAAAACTTTGAACAAATAAAAAGTACGAATCTCAATGCAAAATCAATGGATGAGATGGGCTTTGAACTAATTTTTGGGTTCAAAGCCCTTTGAACCTACCCCAGTTCCCAATTGTTGTGCCTAATTCTTGGTTTCATTATTCCATGGAAGTTTAATAACAAAAGCTTAACTGGCAATGCGAGTAAACTTACATTACGAAGAACCTAATATTTGACATAGTTTGTATTGCAATGCAATTTTCTGGAATTAAGTAATTTTCTGTACAGTGGAAAATAATGCAAGATCTATATGTGAGAACAGATAAATTGATACCTGAATAGGACTAGCTGCAAGCAACAATCCAGCAACTCCGCCACCAACAACACGACCATCTGGTCCAGCAAGTGAAATGCTCAAACCACCAGTTCTACTGCGGGCACCACCATCCTCACTAAGAGTGAAAGATCCTGACAATGAAAGAATCTCAAACCTCCCCTGTACATATATAGATATCGCATACAACCAAATAAGCATAACACAAAGTTCAATAGATTTGCAAGGAAAAAGGATGGTATATGGTTTTTAGTCAAACCTCATAAGTCAATGTGCCACCACATGAACCAGGCTGCCTAAGTGTAACATTAGATATGGACCCATTTGCAGAGAGGATGCAAATTGATCGTGGGCCCTTTTGTGAGAAGGACAATATTCGTGTCGCCACATCCTAAAATAGAAACAAACATGAAGAAATTAAGTACTTAATCAAAGCTCAAAAATCAGATAAGGTCAAATAATCCCAAAAGTACTCAAAACAGTTCAATCTACAATACTGCTGTGGTTCAAAACTACCACTACAACCCAAATTGCTCAAAATATAAGTAAAAGTTGCTATGCTCAAATTACAGTCCAGTGCCTGGCATGGTCAAAACACCTTTGCTTCTTTTTGTATCTTGCTACTTTATGGAGAAATTAAGACCTATTGGACCCAAACCATCTTTTTTGGATCGATAATAGCAACCAATAAACATTCTAGACTGCTTGGGTCAGTATTGGTCTGTACCAGTGACCCATAACAGAAGAAAATAATAAGCCAATCCATGATATTATCTATATTTTTAATGACTAACCTCGCCTGTAGCAATGGTCACAACATGTGGGGTGAAATTCCCTCCAGCAGACAATGCAAACCACTCCCCTTCAAAAAGAAAGAAAAAAAATTAAAAATTAAAAATTAAAAAAGATATATATGAGACACCTGGTAATCTGGAGAGATGTGTCCCTTGAAAACTTTAAAATGAAAGAAAATTGAAAGGCATACAACTCATAGGCTTGCCATTCTTGAGAATAGTCATAAACAAAGTTACTAAAATCTATCTATTATTTTAATTTGTATACTATATACAATGTCTGCCATGCAAAAAAGAAATGATTATATATGATTTGTTAATTTTGCAGTTCACCGAACTATTTGAAAATAATTCAACAGTTTATATTAATTGTTTTAAAGGGGAGGGATCACTTGACAATCTTGATAGATAGTGAGATTTCAAATAAATTCAAAAAAGAAATTTCTAAGAGTTCGTAAAAAAGGAAAGCAGTTAACAGTAATTTCTATATTGATCATGTCTCAAACTTCATACAAATTTAAGCACCATTTAGTAGCTAATTTAAGACTATTAAATTGAAACCGTTGCAAATTCCACAAAATTTTGAATGTTCTTTGATAGACTATAAAATGATACTCAAATTATATGAAATTTGAAACACTATCAATCTATAAGTTTAAAAATTAATCTATTTTTTCTATTTATTTTTTTAATTTATTTAAATCTCATTGTCAAGATTATCAAGATGAGCATTGTCATCTAAGGGCTGCCTACAAAGAAAACTAAGCAGAAGCGTTGAATACTGGAAGAAGGAAATAGGCAAATAAGGAAGTAGTGAAAACATACATATGAAGTATTGAAATTATTAATATGAACTGAAATAAACAATGCCTAATTATCACGAATGTCAAGTTATTTGGATTCTAGTGGACAACACCACACCTAAAAAGTATAAGAAATCAATTGGCTAGATTGACTGGATTAAATCAAATCACCCATGACCAAATAGCCGCCCCAAGTAAAATTGCAATTGCTGGTCAAAAGTGAGATCAAGTCTTGTCTAAAATGGTAAGCATGCTAAAAATAAAGAAAATGATACTTCCATATGCTCCATAAGACAATATGCTGGAATGGAACAATTAGAGAGGAGCAGAAAACAAATCCCACTGTTTGTTTTCTACCAATGATAAATTCAAACCATTTGATTGATGAAAAAAATCCACCAACCCACAAGCCATTATTGTTGTCACACAGTGCAATTCGATGAAATCAGGTTAGACAACAAAGATTTAATAATCGCATGAACATACAATCACAGTATGACAGCAGAGGCATGCCTGTTCAAGGTTTAACGAGGACAAAACATTCTCTCTGAGAACCTAGTCCGACCATAGAGTTCTATTCAGTGTTGTCAAGATGTTTCTCAAGTCAACAGCAGTGGGACCAGAGACTTTTAATAAGAGCACTATTGGGTTATCTAAATTCTAAATCCTTATCCTCTCTTCAAATAAATAGACAAATGAACCAATAGCAAACTAGTACGGTAAAGTAGAAAAAATGAAGTCAAAGAAACCGAGTAAACAAAGTCCTATGTTAGAATTCTATTAAATTTATGCACAAGACGGATGAATCCTGATTTTCCCAGAGTGTCACCACCCATTGATGCTATATATAAAAATTTAAAGGGTAATTTTTGGAATATTAACTACAACGTTTCATTTCAAAAGAAGTGGAGAATAAAAAGAGAGATTACAAACGGTCTAACAATGGGGGACGCAGAAGCGCAGAAATTTCACAATAGCCTCTTTTACCGAAAAGGTAAATATGTCGACGATAAAAATGCTTGGAAAATATACAAAATCAAACTTCAACATAGGAATTTAACATATACATGAGCCTAAACAAGCTCAACTAGATCAACATCTATAGAAAGTTCGAAACAAAGTAAAAGATGTCGCATGCTTAGTTCTTTAAAAACAATCTCAAGACAAGGACAGAGTCGACCAAAAGAGAGAAAAGAAAAGCAAGGAGAGAGAGAGGGCAGTACCAAGAGTAGCAAGCATCTGTCGTTTGCCGGAGCCACGAGGCCGACCTCTTCCCCGCTTCCCGCTTAAATCAACAGGTGTGAATGGACTCAGAGCGAGCTCCATCCCTCCTCCTCCTCCTCCTCCACTGCCTTCGTTCCCACTATTCCCCAACTTCTGATCTTCGTTCCTCGTTCCTTCACCACCCGTCAAAGTATGAGCACTCATTTCCATAGGCACAGCTGTACCGGCACCGCTTGAAGTCGCTACTTGAGCACCCGACGACGGGAAGGAAGATTGCGCTCCGTCAGAAGGCGGAGATGGTGTGGGGGATTCCGATCCCGACATGGTAGTAGAAGGAGACTCTACCTCTCCTTCAAAGTCAGACACCATGGCGCCTCTATCACTTGCTTCCATGCGTACGAACTAAGAAATCGTTACATGCGCAGTGGGGGAGAGAACTGGGTTATAAACTGACTGTCTCGGTTAAACGCTTTCTTTTATTAGTTGTAGTTGTTGCTCTAATTGCCTTGTTCACTTGCGAATTGCGATGGCAGTGACGGGAAGAGGAGGGGACCAGAGGTCCACAACTCAGAAACAGCCAGCGTGTTATTTTTTTATTTATTTATCGCCTAAAAAGTAAAACCCCTTGTGAGTAATTTACAGATACACCCCTGATCCCTTTTTGAACTTGCCTTCTGACTGGTCGCTTCTGCAGGAGCCGCTGGGAATCCTGGAATATTTTAGTAAACAAAACAGATGTGATAACTTGTGATGCAAACTGCGAATGGTGACCGACTCCCGGCTACTATGATGACTCGCTCATTTTGTTGAAAAATGAAAAAAAGGTTATTTTAGTCCTGCTTTTATTAGTGTGGCTGTGGCAGCACGAATAACTAAACTATCGGTCCCCTTTTCATCAATTGTACGGTATGGATTATTGCATTGAAATATTATTTGAGGAGTGACGTGAAGTTTTATTTGATCACAAAAAAAAGTAAAAAGGTGAAGATTTATTTTAGCACAAAAATAAATAATAAAGAGAGGTCACGATATATGACAGAATTAAAACATTAAAGTACTGTCTTAACTCCAAAAATATTAAAGTATTTGTCATGTACTTTTATGAAGTAATTTTTGTTAGGTAGGTGTAGTAAAGTATAGGAAGCGCTTTGTTTTAAAAGGGAAGGGATCCTTTGATAATGGGTTATTTTGACAATGAGTTTTTAAATAAATTTAAAAATTAAAAAAATTATAAATATATTATTTTATTTATAGATTGATAGTGATTTAAATTTTATGTAATTTTATTACTGTTTGATAATCCATCAAAGACCATCAAAATGTTATATAATTTGTAATTGTTCCAATTTAACGATCTTCGGTGGACTATCAAACGATCGTATGAAATTTTAATCACCATCAATCGATAAAAAAAATGACATATATATAAGTTTTTTTCTATTTTTAAGATTTTTTCATATTCATTTGAGGATCCATTATCAAGATAACTATTGTCAAGTGATCCCTTCGTGTTTTAAAATATTAAAGTTAAGTGATTTAAGGTGAAGTAAAATTAAAACATATTCACTGTGTTTTAAAATTAAAACATCAAATTTTCTTTCTTTTCAATATTTTTTATACAAATTACTTCATCTATTTATTTAACCTGTACCAAACACCATTGTAGAGCAATGCACTTATACAAATAAATTACTTGACATGTATTATTTTCTATAAATTGTACTTTATTGATAGCTAATTATCTTAAAATTTTGATAATATATTTTCTCATTTATAAATTACAATCCAAAATTACGGGTGGCTCATGAAATAATTGTATTGATTTTATTGTGGTGGTCATTTTAATTTGCTTTGCCTATTGGTGACTTTATAGTTAATTGACGAATAGTCTAATTTTTCAATAAATTTTATTTTTTATGGATATATAATATAAATAATACTTTGAATTTTAAAAAATATGAATTACTTTTAAAGTTTAAGTGAGTTGAGACATATAAAAATTCATATTCTTTTCTTTTAACCAGCATAAGTTTCTAATTGTAAAACTAATTTCACACATGAAACTCAAATACTCAATGCGGATTGGATTAACTAACTATTATAATAATCTAAAGTACTCTGCAGCCTTTGAATGCGTTCATTACCTCTTTGAATTTTGGAATTCGCAAAAAGCTATTTTATCTTTTTAATTTGTACAAATTTTGCCGCTCTAGGGAACACCGCCTGCTTTTGTGAAAAAAGAATACCAAAACCAATAATCTTGCTTATTGTCCAAGACTCCAAGCAGAAGTAGCTACGGAGCTACCGAATAATTTAAAATTGATAATTTTTAAAAGATAATTCAGTCTCAAATCGGGAGAAATTTAAATTTGGTTGAGTAAATTTGAAGTCCGTTTCATAGTAATTAATTTGCAATCCCCGAGAATGTGAAAAGAACAACTGATGGTCCAGAGTATGATTTTTTTTCGCAGAGTAATTATTACGGTGGCAACCTCGCAATTCTCGTTACTCTATATTACAATGTTTTTCACTTAGCCCCCCAAAAAGTATATATTTTTATGGAACTTGTATATCCAGCTGCCGTTTCACTCCTAAGAGCAAAATTGTCCGTAAATAAACGTAAAAAGTATTATATTGAAAGTAAAATATGCAACTATTGTTCGCTTTTACGGTGAGATTATTGTGCAAAATAAAACGTAAATTACAATTCAATGGGAGAATAAAATTAGACTATTCGTCAATTAACTATGAAATCACCAATAGGCCAAACAAACTAAAATGAGAAAATATATATTATTTTTCAAGATATCAAAATTATTAAGGTAATTAGCTGTCAATAAATTATCATTTCTAGAAAATAATGCATGCCGAGTAATTTATTTGTATCAGTGCGTTGCTCCGCTGTATGATATTTTGGAGATTTTCTGGACCATAAACTATGTTTGCGATATTAACAGTGAAAACTCAAAAAAAGAATACGGTAAAACAAAAAGAAAAAGGCGAGACCGAATGGAACCAGACAGAAATAAAATAAAAAAGGGAGCCAGGTTTTGGATATCGATGCAGGAATTGGGTGAGAAGTGAGAACTCAACATAGTCAATTGCTGATTAGCTGTAAAAGGTTTAAAACCCTCTTTTTCTTTCCTAATTACTAATTAAATAATCATACAAGTGAGGCTTCACATCCAGCCCTGTTCAAAGACAAATTTTATTTATGTTATAAAAGCAAGGCGCGTTAACAGTCACCGGATTTGAATCACTCCAATCTCTAGGGATCGCTAAGGCTGTGCTCCAAGTAGAGTAATAATAAATATGTCCAATATGCATTTAGTACGTATAAATACGAATATGAATAAATATTTATATTTGAATGTGTCTGTACGTGATGTGTTTACGTATCATATTATTAAAAGTGCGTAATGAGTATATGAATACTTTTAATACGTCTAAACACGTTAAACACGAACATGCACATTTAACGCGTATACACGCATGTCTAACATGTGTACATGCTCGTATAGCACATATAAAATATTTCAACCTATCGGGCTTTTAAAATGCTTGTGTGCTCAAAAAATTTGCTTTATACTAAAGTTAGTGACCAATATCACTTTAATATGTATGATATTTTTGAATGATATATCAATTTTATTTTTTGTGACCATAACTACTCTAATTTTTCTGACTTTTTTTTATATATTTCTCCAATTTTATTTGAAATTTATTAAATTTGTACGTGTTATAAGTGTTGACATATGTTAAATATAAACACATTTAACACGGCGTGCTAGATGTGTCATATGTCTTAAACGTGCGTGTTTGAGTTTTCAAATTTTTAACATGTTAGAACACGTATGTCCAAACACGTGAACACGTACTGACACAAACATTATGTGTCGAATACGTCACGTACTCGTACGTAACACGTATGTTTATCAATACCATACTCCCAAGATAAAATCAGGAGGCGAGTGAGAGGGAGAAGAGGTGAGAACTAAACATAGTGCTCTTGAGTTCAATTTTCGAAGGTAATAGAGGGTGAATGGAGATTAAAAGGGAGACTCCTTATATTTATTACTTACGACACAACAAGGTCCTATGACGAACAGATGAATAGATTTTTGAGTCGTTACAATAACTTAGGAAGCATCACAACAGCTTTGAAGAAGATTTGACTTCAAATCAAACTCAAAAAAGTTACAGTGTTAATTATTGTGCAACAACTCAAGAACCACCGTGAGTCGTTACAATACCTCATAATAAATAATTTTTTTGAGCTAGCTAAGGGCATTCTTAGCAAAATAACAATTACATCCACTCAAGCTGTTACAATGACTTAGAAGACATTGGTAACGACTATGGTAAAAAATATCCAAAACTTAAGATTTTGAGTTTTATTTAAAGGGATTATTCTTATTTTGTCTAACATGTGTACATGCTCGTATAGCACATATAAAATATTTCAACCTATCGGGCTTTTGAAATGCTTGTGTGCTCAAAAAATTTGCTTTATACTGAAGTTAGTGACCGATATCACTTTAATATGTATAATATTTCTGAATATGATATATCAATTTTATTTTTTGTGACCATAACCACTCTAATTTTTCTGATTTTTCTTATATATTTCTCCAATTTTATTTGAAATTTATTAAATTTGTACGTATAATAAGTGTTGACATACGTTAAACACGAACACATTTAACACGGCGTGTTAGACATGTGTATATGTCTTAAACGTGCGTGTTTGAGTTTTCAAATTTTTAATATGTTAGAACACGTATGTCCAAACACGTGAACACATGCTGACACGACACATTCTGTGTCGAATACGTCACGTTCTCGTACGTAACATGCACGACATGTACGTTTATCAATACCCTACTCCTAAGATAAAATCAGGAGGTGAGTGAGAGGGAGAAGAGGTGAGAACTAAACATAGTGCTCTTGAGTTCAATTTTCGAAGGTAATAGAGGGTGAATGGAGATTAAAAGGGAGACTCCTTATATTTATTACTTACGACACAACAAGGTCCTATGACGAATGGATGAATAGGTTTTTGAGTCGTTACAATAACTTAGGAAGCATCACAACAGATTTGAAGAAGATTTGACTTCAAATCAAACTCTGAAAAAAAAACTAAAAAAAATTACAGAGTTAATTATTGTGCAACAACTCAAGAATCATTGTGAGTCGTTACAATGCCTCATAGTAAAAAAATTTTTGAGTTAGTTAAGGGCATTCTTAGCAAAATAACAATTACATCCACTCAAGCTGTTACAATGGCTTAGAAGACATTGGTAACGACTCAGGTCAAAAATATCCAAACCTTAAGATTTTGAGTTTTATTTAAAGGGATTATTCTTATTTTTCAATTATAAATAATTATTAGCAGAAAACACACATACATAGTTGTCTTACTTTCAATAGAGAGATTTTTTTTTCCTTGCAAGATAAATGAAAAAACTCTACTTCATCCATTTAAGATCATTCAAGTTATAGTATTGAGTGTTATTCAATTTAGTCTTTTTCGAGTTTTGAGTGCTCACCGTTGTTTGTGTTTGTTTTCTTTTGATTTAGTCTTCTATTTGCTTGTGTTGTAAAGGAGTTAAGTTTAACTTTATAATTGATAATTTGTGTCATAGTAAATCAGTATACTGTTAGTGTGTGAGATTCGGAGATGTAAATTCTTGTTGAACTCCTTTTAAATCGCTTTGCACTCTCTCTCTCTTTATCCATTTTACTTTCACTGTTTGCTAAGAGAGAATTATTATTATGATTGTCTTAGGATCATAATTGTGCTTAGTGTTTGATTTTTCGTGTCCTTGGCTTTTAATTGCATCAGTTTCTTATTCGTTTCTTTGTTAATAATTAAATACTTCTAATTTTAACACCTCAAAAAAAAATTGTGTGAATTATTGAATAAGCTAAAAAATAATAAAAAATAAAGGGGTGCCAATGGTAAGGCTTCGAATCAAAATGAAATAATAGTAAAAAAGAGAACATAGAAATTTATTATGATCAAATTTGTTCCGATATTGATTAGACTCTGTCCAAGTCAAAATTTCTCAATCCATAGACGCACCAAATTTTTAAAAGTACACCAGAATCACTCTAATTTTATTACTTACGACACAAACAAAGCCCTATAAAACGAACGGATGAACAGATTCTGTCCAAGAAAAAAAAAAGGCTCCCCCTATATAATCCTACTGACTATTGACCCTAGAATTAGGGCTTCTCAAATTGCTGCCTCAGAAGCAATTAATGGGCTGAAAGTGACTAGGCAAACAGCCAGTGTCTCTTGCCAGTTCAAGTACTGGGCCTCTCTCTACATTGCTGTCCTGATCATTCTTCAAGCGTGCTTTACCGTTTTAAGATCCAGATACTGTCAAGAAGGTTTAAATGAAATGAATTCATTTTGGATGCATCATTTGTGTTCTGAGAATTGCAATATGGATTTGTATTATTGTGATGATGAGGTAGTTTGTAGTTTCTAATTTGCTGAATAACTTCTACTTTTCTGGGTAGCCACAGGTTCACAGGTTATAGGTATTTTCTTGTTGTTATTGTTGTGTATCATTTATGTTGCGAATAGAAGGATGTTTGTTATAGGAATGTGGTCACATCACATGCAATAGCATTTGCAGCAAAAATTGCACAGACGAAAAGGATGCACGCAGCTGGTAGCTGGTAGGGAGCATTGGAGGTTTATGCTTTATATTTTATAATCGGAACCTCTTTTTGAGCTCACAAACAATTTATTATTTTTTTTGGTTTGAAGTTTCAATCATTCTTGTTATATTCTTCTGTCAAATTTACATTATTGGGGATGGGTTTAATTAATGGAAGTAGAGAATCTTTGTAAACAATCGCCAACAACCAAAGGAGGCAATCAAGAAAACCCAAACACATAATGACATCCGGATTAAAAGAAGAGAAAGAAATGCAACGATCATGTACATAATTATAGCGTTGTGTTGAAATGTATCTTTTTTGTCTCTAAAAAACAAGGATCTCAAAATCAAAACTATTAAATTAAATTTTGTTTCTAAGAATCAGTTTTTAGTCTAATGACAAAAAATAACACTTCTCGTGTGGAGGTCGTGAATTCGCCTAAATGGAGGGTCCTTATGAATAATTATAAAATTTAATAACTTAGCTCTCATTTTTTCAATTAAATAAATAAATAAATAAACTTTGTTGTCTCTGGAGAGTTTGTTGTCGACACTTGATGCTAAATTGCCAACTGCCAACGAAATTTGAAAAATATCAGTTTATCACTGCGCCCAATTGAATTATCATCGCTAATTGGATCTTAGGTCGTTTCTTAACTTCTTAAAATTGATATTTTTGGATGATAGTTGCTCAAGGATCAAATGTTTTGAAAAATACTTGACAAAATTTCACAGCGGCGTGTTATCGGTTTATATATATTTTTTTTAACTTCTTCAACAACGAGATTATTTAACTACCAACTAATTGTGTTCGTGACTGCTTGTGTTTCTTTTATAAATTTGGTAAATTTTGATAGTTTTCTTATTCTAATAAAAGTAGATAGTTTCCAACTTTTTCCGTATTTCTAAAAATATATTATTGTTCTGATGAAAAGATATATTAAATACAAAAAGAAAAGAAAAAAATCTTCAAAGTGTGACATATTTGAAGAAAAAATAATATCGTAAATACAAAAAAGAAAAAGAGAGAACAATATCGTTTGTCATGGAGCTGTCAATTTCTATAGAAATATCCAAGACAGCAAAAGAAAAAGAAACCGAGAAAAAAAATAGTGGAAAGCATGCTCGGTTGGCGAAGGAGACATAAAATTCTCAGGAGCGCAAACAAAAAATCTCAATGCGGTATATTTTGGATGGAACGCACAACACCATCACTACAGTATTTTTTATCTTAATTGTTCAATCAACGGTAAATAGTTCTTATTTAATAATAATAATTTTTATATATATTTAAATTTCTATTTAATTTTTTTACAGCCATTTGGATTAATTTATTCCGTTCAAATTAATTCTTAAAATTCAACGCACAGAAAATATTTGCAAAATATTCATTTAAGGATGTTTTCTAACACTGTGCTTCAGAGTGAGGTAGCGGAGGGGAGGAGAGGAGACGAGGGAGATGATCGGCTTGTCCAGCGATAATTTACTCGCTCTAGAATCGTCATTGTAAAAGGAGAAACGACGAAAAGAGACGGAAGACAAAGTGAATGAAACACAAAAATCCTATACATTTTCCCTCATATCGTTATCCCTCAATTTAGAGGGTAGCCTCCTCTCATCGCCTCTTCCTTCCCCTTCCATCTTCTACTCTTTTCCCCTTCGTCGTGAAGCACAGCATAAACAAAATACAACAATATCTTCCAAAAAAATCTCTGAATTATACAGTTCTTTTATTATAAACTATCCAATTATTTATTAAAGATTTTAATTTAATATATTAAAATTCATATTTAAATATTTTTAAGTTTAAGGTTACGATTAAAACTTATCGACGATTTTAATTTAATATATTAAAATTCATATTTAAATATTTTTACAGTTTAAGGTTACGATTAAAACTTATCGATCAGATCGCCTTAGACAGCTCTCCTGCTCGCCCAAGCGATGGAGCGGTCCGAGCGGAGCACACTAGAATTGTCTTCTAAGTTCTAACCCAGACTAGTGGCCTCCCTCCGTACACTATCAAATCTTCACCGGCCACCGTTTTCTCTCGCCACCGACCACCGTTTTCTCTCACCAACTCCTCTCTCTCTCTCTCTCTCTCTCTCTCTCTCTCTTTTTCTGTGTAAATCCTCGTGAGCAGTGAGTCTCTTTTACTTTTACTCTTCTTTTTCCAACTGTTTTTTTCCTCTCATTTATTCTGCCAAAATAGCCGGGTCTGTGGGGGCCTCTCTACCGATCTTCCCTTGTATAATTCCAATCTCCATCTCAAATTCACATCATTTCTTTATCCCACTTCCTCTACTAGATCTATCAATCTATCAATCTATCTAGCTAGCTAGCTAAGCTACTCATCCATTTGTCTTTCAATGAGAAAGGTGAAATCGGAATCTAAATTGTTTGGCCTTGTTAGAATCCCTGGCTTTAAACAATCCAGTCCAGCTCACGGCAATGCCAATGCTACAATTGGAGTGTTGGCCTTTGAGGTGGCGAGCCTCATGTCCAAAACCGTGCACCTCTGGCATGCCCTGAATGATCAGAAAATCATGCAATTACGCGATGAAATTTTGCACTTAGAAGGAGTTCGCCGACTTGTCTCGGATGATGACCGGTTCCTTCTCAGTTTGGTTGTTGCTGAGATAACCGAGTCGCTTGGCTTCCTCTTCCGCTCGGTCAGCCGGCTTGGGAAGAGGTGCTCTGACCCAGTTCTCCAACGGTTCGAACAATTGTTTGTTGATCTGGTGAAGAATGGGTCAGATCCTTGTGGGATGTGCTATGCCAATTGGAAGATGGAGAAAAAGGTGAAGAAAATGGAGCATCTGGTTGGGGCTACTTCCAACCTTCACCAGGAGTTAGATGTGCTTGCCGAGCTTGAGCAAGGTCTTTGTCGTCTCCAGGTGCATTCTAGAGCCAATTCAGATCAGACAAGTGTCATTGATTTCAAACAGAAGGTGCTGTGGCAGAGGCAGGAGGTGAAGTATATTCGCACAAATTCACTGTGGAATTGTACCTACGACTACACACTGCGCCTGCTCGGCCGATCTCTCTTCACAATTGTTGCCAGGATCAAGCATGTTTTCAGACTTGAGCAGAGGGATTGTGCTGTAGGTGCTAATCGACCGCCCACAAAACAACTTTTCCGTAGCCAGTCATCTCTAGTGCCTGGTGTAACAAACTTGTCTGTCCATCCATCAGATAATTTCTCTTCAGGTCCACTTGTTGCTAAATCTGGTCCAATTCTAACTACTAAAAAGAGGATGGATAGTTTGCCACCTTGCCCCAAGAACCAAACACTGAAAACCCCAAAATGGGGCATGATGGGGATGCCTTTCAAGGGATGCATGGCTAGTGGAGGTGACTCTCCTGTAATGCACAGTTGCATTCCATTGGAAGCAGGCTACCATAGATCAAGCACCACTCAGCTAACCTCTTCTTTAGAACAATCAGAGTTTGTTCACAGAAGCTCACTTATTTCCATGTTTAATCTCAGCAAAAGCAATAACTTTACCAAGGCACCTGATTCAACACTTGGCGCAGCCGCTCTGGCACTGCATTATGCGAACTTGATAATTGTCATTGAGAAGTTGGCAGTGTCACCCCACTTGATCGGCTCGGATGCAAGAGAAGATCTGTATAACATGTTGACCGCTAGTATAAGAGCAGCTCTCAGAGGAAGACTGAAAACATATGCTAAAAACCTGAACTCTTTAGTGTGTGATCCTAAACTGGCAGCTGATTGGACAGAGGCTATTGAAAGAATTCTTGATTGGTTGGCACCGCTTGCACATAACATGATAAGGTGGCAGTCTGAAAGGAACTTTGAACAAAGGCATGTGGTTTCGACCACAAATGTGCTTCTTTTACAGACGCTATATTTTGCCAATCAGGCTAAGACAGAAGCCGCCATCACTGAGTTATTGGTTGGCTTGAATTACCTATGGAGATATGCGAGGGAAATGAATGACAAAGCTATTTTGGAGTGCATCAGTAGTCGAAATTTTAATGATTACTTCAGTCCTCGGTAATTGTTAAAGAATCAAAATTTGTAGGCCATCCAGCAGTAGATTTCTTTATTTTTCTCTCGATCGCCATTCTTATTTTTGTTCTCTTTATTGCCAAAAATAGAGTGGTGGTTGCTATATGAAATTGTATATCTATGTTTTTACTGTTAAGGTTAAATTTGGAAATGGCTTCCTTGATCAGACATACTTGCTATAATTATATAAATTATCATACTCCCAGTCTCAGTGCATTTGATTGAAGCAAACCAATATTTTTATTATTGATTGTTTCTTTTAGATGGTTGCTTGGGAAAACAATATATTGACTATAATATGATGTTTGGCCCTCTTTGAGTTTTGCTAACATTTCTGATTGCCATCAGTGGGAGTTCAGCTCTACTTATGGACTAGTAAACACAGCAACCAGGCTGACTTATACCAGTCTGGTGCAGGCACAAAATACACAAGGACCTTGGTCTGTAATATAAAATCAAGGCCAAGGTTACTTTTTGGACAATAATCATGCATTTGCGCGAAAACATGGTGTGGGGCCTCATTCTTTCTGTATTTCAATTCAACCATTGTGTGGAGCCTCATTCTTTCTGTATTTCAATGCGACCTTTGTAGTTAGTGACTGAAAAAAATACAAAGAAATCTTAATGCTCCTAAAAAGCTTATTTGAAATGTTTTTCCTGACAATTTTGTTGCTTAAGCTTTTGCCTCATTTACGAAAGTCTTTTTTTAATGAAATCTCATTTACTAGAGTTGAGACAATGCTCTTTTCCATATCTTTACTTGGATTGAAGCTAATTAAAATGCGCCCATTTTGTTATCTGATAGATGGTCAATATAATTTAGGATGAGTAGCAGGAGCAACTAATTTACAACTACGCAATAGCTGGTTAAAACATACCAATCATTTTCCTTCTTCTCAAAGAACTAATTAAAAAGCGTGTACATGGGATTAAAATTGTGGAAAATATGTTCTTATTTTTTCGGAAATTGTAGCTACGGTTTAATCCGCTAAAGTATCTATTTATATCTATTTTCTTAGTTGCTTTCTTGCTTTAGAAATATATAGCAAATGTTTTACTATTTTTTGTTTATCATTGGCACGCTATAATGTGCTGTATGCCTGCATGTCGTTTTTATTTTCCATTGTTGGGTTTGACGAACGTCTCAAAGAAATCAGAAATGAGGCCAATGACGGTACAAACTGTGCTGAATTGGTACCAAGCTGAGCTAGCTGGTCTGGGTCTGTGATTTAGTGTGAAGATAGCTTCTACCAAAATAAAGCAAATGTTATTCACACTATGCCATATCCACCTCTACTTCTTTCTTTCAACAACAGTTACAAAGTCTTTAATCTCAAATAAATTGAAATAGATTAAAAATAAAATTCAATTTAAAAGTTTAAAATCATAGATCTCAAATATCAATAATAAATGATGATGATAATGAAAAATAATAGTAACGATAAATAAATAAATAAAAATAATAATGATGATGATGATAACAATATGATAATAATAATGATAATGGTGCTGATAATATATTAATAACAAGAATAATAATATAATATAATAAACCTATATTATATAGAATATTTTTAAATCCTTAATTTTAAACTTTAAAGTTCTAAAATCTAAAAAATGAAAAACTAAAAACATAAAGTCTATAACTCTATTACTAAACTCTAACTCCTAAATCATTATTCTATACATGAATCGTTGTCTTCCAAGTACTCTTATCTAAAACAATCTCTTTGGATATATTTCATTCCTTCAAATTCTTTTTTTATTGTTTCCTCTCATGTCAGTCTTGGTCGATATATTTCTCTTCTTGTATTTTTAGGATGACTTAGAATATCACTGTGTACTGGTGTCTCGGGAGGCCTTCGTTGGATATGACTAAACCAACACAAACGATGTTGGATCGGCTTCTCTTGAATTGATGCTACCCCAAATTTGTCTTGTTATCATCATTTCTGATTCGATCTCTCTTTGTGTGGCCACATATCCAACGCAATATTCGTATTTCAGCTACACTCATCTTCTAAATATGTTATTCTTTTGTAGTACAACATTCTACGTTATACATCATCGCGAACCTAATCGCCATCATGTAAAACTTGACTTTTAGTTTATTTAGGATCTTCTTATCACATAGAATACTAGATGTTTGTCTCTATTTCACCCGTCCGACTCTTATTCTATGACTAACATCTTCATCGATCTCTCTGTCACTCTATAACATCGATCCTAAATATCAAAATGTGTTATTCATGGGTACTACTTATCCGTCCAAACTAATATTTCCATCATTTGAGTTATTCCCGCTGAACTGACACCTCATATATTCAGTTTAGTCTTACTAAGGCTAAAACCTTTTAATTCTAAAGTTTATCTCCACAACTCTAGTTTTCGATCAACTCCAATTATGCTCTTGTCAATCAACACCGCATCGTCAGCAAACAACATGCATCAAAAAATGTCTCATTGTATGTCCTTTGTAAACTCATCCATTACTAAGGTGAAAATATATAGACTTAATGTTAACTCTTGATGTTATCATATCTTAATAGGAAATACACCGGAATGGGTGACACATGCTCTGACATAAATCATAATATTTGTGTACATATCCTTAATAAGGGTAACGTATTTTTTTGAGACTCATTTCTTTTTAAACGCCCACCACATGATATTTTTTGATATTTTATCATGCGCTTTCTCCAAATCAATAAATATCATATGTAAGTCCTTCTGTTTCCGATATCTCTTCATGAGTTATCTTATCAAAAAATCGCCTCCATGGTGGACCTCCCAACCATAAAACTAAACTGATTTTTAAAAATAATTGTCACTTCTCTTAAACGATGCTCGATCACTCTCTCCCAAATCTTCATAGTATGACTCATGAGCTTAATTTCTCCCTAATTAGTACAATTTCGAATATTCTCTTTATTCTTAAAGATTTATACTAATATATTTCTTCTCCATTCATGAGACATTTTATTGGACCGAAAAATAATATTAAATAGTTTAGTGAATCACATTATTGCTATATCTCCGAGACATCTTTATATCTCAATTGGGATGTTATCAAATCCTAATGATTTATCTGTTTTCATCATTTTTAAAGTTTTTTCACCTCAAACTCTTAAATTCTCCGAATAAATCGCATGTTCATGTCATGAAATGAATCGTCCAACTTGATCGTGATTTTCTCACTCTCTTCGTTGAACAGCTTTCGAAGTATTCTCCCAATTTATTCTTAATTCATCATCCTTTACAAAAAGTCTATCAGTCTCATCCTTAATATATTTAACTTTGTTGAAGTCTTTTTTTTTCTTGAAGCTTAGTCATTTTGTAGACATCATTTTTGTCATTTTTTGTATCTAGTTTCCAATACATCTCTGCATATGTCTGACCCCTTGTTTCTCTCACAATTTTCTTTACCTTTTTTTCTAGTTTCTTTGTATTTATGTATGTTTTCATCACTATTGTGGTGATATAAATATTTATAGCATTTTTTTCTTCTCGTTGATTGTCTTTTGTACATCATCATTCCACCACTAAGTATCTTTAGGTTCACGTTTATTTCCTCTGAATACTCAAAAACTTCTATAGCCATCTTCTGAATGTGAGTCGACATGTCATTTCACATACCATCCGCATCTTCACCCGTGTTTCGTGGTCCTTCTACAATAACTTTATCCTTAAACACCTGAGAAGTGTCCCTTTTGAGCTCCCATCATTTTGTTCTCGTGATTTTTCGTGCCTCTATCTTGTCGGACGCGTATCTAAAAATGAAAGTCAGCCATCAAAAAATTATGTTGTGTGACGACACACTCACCAGCTATAACCTTACAATCCATGCAGTTTGGTCTCTCATCTCTTCTAGTAAGGATAAAATCGATCTGGCTCGAGTGTTGGACACTGTTGAAAGTAATTAAATGAATTTTTTTTTAAAGAATGTGTTCGCTACTATGAAATCCTAAGTTATAGCGAAGTTCAAAAAATTTCTCCCTTTTAGTTTTGCTCGCCATATCCAAAATCTTAATGTACTATTTCAAAACCTCCTTATAGCTGTGCTAATATAACCTTTAAAATTTACTCCAATAAAGAGTTTTTCATTACTTCCTTCAATACATATTTTTTTCAACATCTGCACTAGCCGTCTCTTTTTCAAAGAAAGTCCCCCTTTCAACTAGAAGGTAAGAAATTATTTGTAATTGTTTCGTCCAAAAGTAAGAAAATGTTTTTAAAGCACTTGCAATGCTGTTCAGTTTTCTCAGATTCGTTTGTTACAAGACAATGAATTGAACCTAACCCTTGCTCGCGTTTGCACAAATGGAACCTTCTCTGGCCTGCTCTCTTATTTAATAGAAAATTCTGGATTTCAAATAAAATCAAGAGGATATCTGGGACTGAGCTGGTTAACATATAAAATATCATTTGTCATTGCAAAGTCTTCATTAGTTTGGCATGATATGTAATTAAGAAAGTGATATTTCGTATCTAGTCAGAAATGCTTGCTGTTTAGCACATGCATTGTCAATCGGTACGGTGACAACTGACAACTTGAGCAAAATTTGTCTAATTTCAATAATGAAGAAAAGAAAAACCCTTTGTGCAATTAATGAATATACAGAATAGCAGTCGCTAGAAACAGTGATCACATTAAAAGAAAAAGAAAAAAAGAAACAGTGAGCACATGACTAGCTTCTATTTATTGAAATGAAATCACTCGTTTCTCCTGATAGTTGTTGACTTGATGGGTAGATCTATTTGAAGCATATCCCCTGGGAAGTATTATAAATTTATGGCCAACTCTATAGTTTACAAACTTGTTGTCTCATTAAATTGCTCCATCTTATAAATGGTACGGATAATAATTAGTTGGCTAATGTAATTGTTTATCTGCAGGTAAAAATTTGGACGGGGATCCCTAAACATCATTATCTGAGGTCCAAAATGCCGAGCACCTCTACTTCTTTCAAATTTCATATAATTTCGATGTGATTTGATATTCTATCAAAGATCAACTTAATACAAATTTAGAAAACTTTACAAACATACTCTTAAACTTACATATTAATTGTATTTTAAATTTCATACAAATTGGATGTTATTTGATATTCTATTAAAATTATCATATAATTGTTAATGGCTCTTGATGAAATATCAAATGACATTTAAATTATATGAAATTTGATATACAAGGAATTCATAAGTATAAGAATATATTGTATTTTTTTTTTCATTTTTAAAATTTCCTATAGATTTAAATGAAATTGGTTGTCAAAATTATTGAAATAACTAGTTGTCAAGGAATCCCCACCTAAAAAAATTAAGCAAAATGGTGCAAAGGTCCCATTTGCTTCTAGATAACAAAACATGTTTTAGCCCCCCTGAAATAATTTGGGCCATCTGAACAAGGAAGGGCAGTATGGTCCGAGTAAATAATATAGCAAACTGTTTTTTTAAACAAAAATGTAAATCTTTTTAGAAAATTTACTCGAATTTTTTGAGGAAAATATCATCTCTTCCCATGCATCTCGTCTCCCTGTCAAATCCTTAAATAATACATTTCAAATTTGCCTTCCATTACGGTGTTCCCGTTTTTCTTCCTTCTTTTTTCCCTATTTTCATTGATCACTGTATATCCATTAGATTAGATGTCTGGTGAAGGAATTGTGCACAGCTTTTTTCTTAGGCGGTTTTTCCCCTTGTTTTTAGTGTACTTTTGTTACTGATACAAGCTGGCAAAGCGATAACACCTTCTGAGATTAAAAAAAGAAGGAAATATGGGATTACAATATTTCAACGATCAAGAGTGTCATTATCATAACATAATGACGTATTTTAAGTGAATTTGGTGTCTAACACTAAACAACGGATCAATCTAGAATTGCAATGTTTTGACATGCATAATTTTAAAGCTTGAATGATGCAGCGGATATTATTTTTCTTTGAACTCTAGTTACTCTACACATGATTTTCAATGTTTTATCCTTCCAAATGTGAAATGTCCAAGAGCAAAAAATAAGAGATGGGAGAAAGCCAAAAATTTTGGAGCAATAAATTCCGTTAATTTCGCACATTACAACTTCCAGAAACTTATCTCCAAAAAAATTACCCTATTACCCTAGCCTATTTTCAGCAAAAAGATTTCTTAAATAAATTCAGGCCTTTCAATATCTTTCTTACTTTTTAGTGTACCGGAGAGTTACTCAAAAATTAAATATAGACAAATCTTACTGAGAGCATCTCTATTCTATGTCGATTGTCAAAATTAAAATTTTATATCACGTTATTAAATTGATAATCTCTTTTAAAAATAACATTCTTAAATAAAATGAAATTATAAAAATAGTACTTTTGTAATTAACTTTATGTTCCTCCGTTGATGTAGTTTGTCAAATTTAAATGATTATCTAATTTTATCTAATTTTTATATCTCTAAAATTAAAATAACAATTATCAAATAAAATTTAACAAACAATTTGACAATAAAATAGAGATCTCTAAAACAACCTTACAAGTTACAACCGATAACCAAATAAAACCCAACAGGGCTCAAATCTTAAATGTGTTGGGTGCTCTATGAAGCGGGCTCAGTTAGATGTTAGATCAAATCACAGCATCCATTAAGTACGATGTATTTTCTGAATTCATAAACACATCTCAACCAAATAGCCAATATACCCAGCGTTGCATCCCCGACCACACAGTCAGACTAACACAAACTATCGAATAAAGCAAGCAAATCAGCAAATTGAATAGATTGTTCTCTCATGGCTAAGAACCATGCTACGAGCATTTATATTGATGATGATTGTCAAAAATAAAATTTTATATCACATTATAAAATTGACAATTTTTTTTAAAATGACATCTCTAAATAAATGAAATTGATAAAATAGTACCGTCGTAATTAATTTTCTACTTTTTGATTGATGTGGCTTGTCAAATAAACTATCAAATTTAAATAATTATTTAATTTTATCTAGTCTATATATTTTGAAATTTAAATGATAATTATTAAATAAAATTTGACAATGAAATATGTATGTTCTAATTGTAACTTAATGTTGTTGTACATATTGTATTGGGCCGGAATGGGCTATTTTATTTGCACGTGTTAGGGTGTGTAATAGTTCCGCCTTCCTCTTTTTAAAATTAGGCCTTTTTGCTAACTGTCTTCATGCCATAAAAAAAAGCTCATCTCAGTAAATTATTTAAATATAATGATGATGATGATGATGATGATGATATAGTAAGAAGAAGAAGAAGAGTTTGTACTCTACTTGTGAAATTAGCAAAAAATAAATTGAGTCCAAACATCAACACTAGGACGAAATGGTTGGGCTTTTGTAGATAGCTTGAAGTTTTGAACGTACTTATTTGTCATTTCTGCTTTGAAAGGGAAAATGTTAGTTTATACCAATTAAGGGTGCTGAATTCTGAACGGTATCAAGGCCCTTTGAGCAATTTAATTTCCTGTGATCGAAACAAAAAAAAAAAAAAAGAAAATTACTCCAAATATACCATGGAAAATCATATACATAAATGAAGTAAAATGTAGCAAAGACCGCTTGAGCAATCAGGGTGCTTCGATGGCTTGAATAGAAACTGTTCATAATTGAGATATTTGTTTCATTCCACACCCTTACACGGTCTTTACTAAATATCAATTATCACGCAAGCTTTTATCAAGGCATTTATTGAGTAAGAATATGAATAAGGAACATTTTCCATATGGCATATCCGCATATGCATGTGCTTATTACTAACTTCAACTGAGAATGTACGAACCATATCCTTAGAAGATTGTTATATTGTTTTAGATTTTCTATGGCATCTCGTAACACAAGAATTGTAAATATGAAAGAGACCGTGTCGAAGCCTCAAAGGGACATATATTGTATAGCCAAACTGTAGATAATACCAGGAAACAGGTGTACACCGGACCAAAAGTGGCGCAATAGGTTACTAAAATGCTGTGTGTTGTGCCAATGAAAAAGCCTTGGCGGGTTTATTATGCGTCCAACGCGAGTTACCGTTGGTTCCCTCCATTTACAATTAAATTTGAATTTTGTGCACAATATTCTGAGCGAAAATGGAGTTCTAGCGCTCTGCGTTCATTTGGTTTTGATACGGCGTGAACCGAAACTAATAGCGCCGGTACTGTACTTGTTAGACTCCTTTTGGTCCATCACAATCAATAGAGCGACCCTGTGGCTGTGAGATTGAGGCGTGGTAGGCTTCTAGCTCTGGTTTAAACTTTAAACGCAGAGAGCGCTACTGTATCACTATGCTCACCTTCAAATTGTACCCAAATGAGTATCCAGCGGAGCTAAAAAACTGTGTCTTGCTTTTACAAATTTAATTTTTATATATGAATATGATAAAGAACAGAGCTATCAAATGACGTAGGAGAATCTAACTTCTCTGAAGTATACGAAAATAAGGAGAAATGAGAAAATACGGAAAATGAAGATAGAAAATCTTTTGCATATATAATTAATATCAAGTTTCAAGCAATGAAATTTGATTTTATTCAACGACTACTCTTTTCTTTTCCTGAAAACTACTATATTGTTTTGGATTAAATTATGTAAATTATTTTCAAAAAAATTTATGATAGAAACATTAATATTAAGACCAATTTAATTAATATTTGATCTCAAAATTACGCTTTGATAGAAGAACTATCATTTTCCCAATAGATGTAAATGTAGATACTTATTAAAATTGTACGAAGTAAGATACATTTAAAATTTCAAGGAAATATATGATTACCAATTGATACATTATAAGGATCAAATTGGTATCAACAAATCCCAAATAATCCGGATGGCAAACAAACAATACTTTAGAAAACATTTTCGTGAGTTACCCAAAATATTGTAAGCTGTTTACAATTTAATTATGTAATAGCAAAGTATTGTAATTTCTACAGAAAATATTATTGTATCCTGCAAAATATGTTTCGGTGCCTTCTACAATTAAAATGTCGTTTATGATTAAATGGATGTAATTAAAGACATTGTCTTGTAGCATGATAACTTTTTTTTTCGATGCGTATTTTCTCCTACTACACTTCTTTAATGTAATTATACTAATGTTCACTTGCAACACGGTTATGTTTAGTTTGATCCAAAAGATCAAAACTAACTTTGTACACATATGCATGGTTAGACGTAACTTCTAAATTAACTTATTTTTATAATTTTTCTAGCTACATGTTCTTTTAAAATATGATGATGCAACTTATTATGTCATTGACATATATATATAGTGGATATACGTGAGCTTAAGCTCACGGAGGTCTTTCTGTGAGCTTAACTCAAAAAATATATTAAATCATCTCAAAATTTTAATTTATCATTCTCATTAAAAATTTTATATAAAAATTTTGTGGGATGCAAAAATTTGGAGTGTTTTGAGCTTTTTAAGTCACCGTTTTTTTAGATGATGTTCAAAAATTATTATTATTTTTAGATCTGATTTTCAAAAATTAAAAACCATAACTTAAAAAGCTCAAAACGCTCCAAATTTTTGCATCCCATGAGATTTTCATATAAAGAATTTAATGAAATGATAAATTAAAATTTTGAAATGATTTGATATGTTTTTTTGAGTTAAACTCATGAGAATGCTCTCCGTGAGCTTAAGCTCACGGTATCTCCAATATATATATATATATATATATATATATACTTATCTATCGAGTTAAATCTTAAGGATGAACTTTCATATAATTTTCAGGTTTAAAAAATAATGATAATAAATGTCATTTAAGAGTTAAGACATGTTCAAATGAAGCCTGCAACTTACATTATATATTTATTTGAAAATCGAGTTTGGAATGATAATTATAAGCATGCGACTACAGTTATGTTTTTTATGCATTCTATGATGCTCAAGCAATTTGGGAATAATTGTAGTCGCTTGGTGCTCAGAGGACACGTTATTTTTATTCAGCGCTGTGAAGATGGTGTCAATAGATATAAAAATCTGAGTTTAATCAACATGTAATTTTTCAAGTACAATATTCTAAATAGTACGAGGGACCTAAAATATGCTCGTATCACATTGGAGGGAATTCTATAATTATAGATCTCTCATTATTTTTGTCTTCCTCAGTTAATTAGGTGAATAGACAAAAAAAAAATTGACGGTAATATATACAGTGTACTTGATAGAGTTTCACATATAACAAGTGAGTTCAGTGAATTGTTTGTTGTTGTCAATAAATTTCTCTTTGTTTATCTTTTGTAATACTTGTTTGCTTTCTATTTTCTTTTTTTGAGAAAATAATCTAAGGGCATATATCTAGTTTGCACTTCTTGTGTTTGCTTGTGTCATACTATATATTTTGTTGTTTGTTTAAGTAAAATGGAATTAACAAAGTACACAGAGGATCTATTTTATTTACTATTTAAATTTTATAATCTTAATCCCCCATCAGGCGGCTGACTTAAAACTTAAAACTTAAAACTGATTTAATACCCACCACCCCAAAATTAACAAACTCTAATAGCATAAAATGCCTTTTATTTGGAATGATGATTTTTTGTTTTTGCTAATGAATAGGGTCGAATCTCTAAAAGAATTAATATTGGAAGCCTCTTGGGATTTGGTATTTATACGATGATATATGATTTATTATTTCCTTACAAGTTTTTACTGTAGATTTTAGGCTATTTCTTGTTTTGATTATTTGGAAGCTTGAGTAAATAATGTTGACCAAGTGAATTCCAGCTTACTACCTATAACCGTCCATGCAGAGTAAATCATAGCGTTTAACTAAAATTTTGACATTTCATGATTGCAATTTGATAAAAAAAAAATTGAAGGTAAGAAACAATAACTTAATAATAGATATTTGATACGTCAAATGTGCATGGAATTTAATAGATAAGAGAATTTTGATCCTTCAATTATAATTCTAATATTTAATAGGTTATTATATATTTTATATTCAACCTTACTTCATCAAATTACTACATCTTACTTCATTGTATTATTAAAATTAATGCTTTAAAATTCAATTAAGTGATTTGACTTTTACTCCACTTTTAACTTTACTTATCAAAGGAGGTGTGATTTCATGTTCAATATGAAAACAATGATGAAATTATAATAGAAAGATAATTTCCACTCAAATAATATTGATAATTTTAATTGAAATAATATAATTATTATCATCAAAATAAAAAAACTATCTTTGAAGAAATAAATCGTCACTTGCTCATTCATCATCTTCATTGAGTTGTATCGTTTTCCCCATAAGTGCATTGATGTACAAGCTATAATTCTATAAGTTCATATTATTAAATTTGTACTATGAGATTCAAGCTGTAATAGCAGGGGCGGAGTCAGAAACGATCGATAGGGGTGCCCGGTTCAAATAAATAAAATATTCAGGTCAAAAGAAAATTTATTTTTTATCATACGATCTTTATTTTTTAGTGAACCGAGGGGGTGCCCGGGCGCCGGCTGGCGCCTATTTTGGATCCGCCCCTGTGTAACAGTACAACTCAACGGAAATGGTGTATGAGCCGAGGGAATTTTTTTGAAAGTAAGAAAATTATTTTCTAAGAAGAAAAGTGGGCAAAAAAAGAAGGATACATTTCCTCTTTTTTGCCTACGTTTTTCTTAGAAATTCTCGATGCATGACGAGAATAGCAAGAAAAGTGCCACCCACGAATTAGAATGTTTGGGGTCGCTTCACAGTTTCCGTAGCAAAATCATATAGAAACAAAAGAAAAGGAAGTTGAGCCCAAAAAAGTAAAAACACCACAACCGGCTAGTCCTGGTCTCGTGCACCCGGTTTAAGAAGACCGACCGGACCAGAGTACGCGCGCGCCCAGAAGAATCAACATCCTCTGGAGAGTTTTCTCTGAAAGTCTGTACGATTTGTTTATTATGAACCGTCCGATTATTCATCAACGATCAAGATTTAACAATGATAAATCCCTCTATGTATCAAAATTCATATTTAAACTTTATCAAAGCCGTTGTGATTGAAATCAACCGTTCAAATTTCCCTACATGCAGAAAAAGAAAATCTCCAAGAATAATCGCGCCCGCCCTGAAGCGGTGTAAACCGCACTATAGTTTTCTATTTTTCTATTACCCTAGAAACATCCCCAAAATCCCAATCCATGGCAACTGCCGACCTTTGAGAGGCCGAGAGAGCGCGCGATTCAGAGAGAGTGTGTGAGGGGTCGAGAGGTTTACAAGGCTATCATGGAGGCAGTGGATTCTCAACCGTCCCCGAAGCAAACGCGGAGGTGTATTCGAATCCTGGTGGTGTGAAGTCCGAAATAACCATAAGCCCCATGGAAATAGAAATTAACGGCAAGGAACCGGGATCTTCTCAGGTTTTGGATGTCGATTGCAAGAAAAAAGAAGTAGACGACATGGTGGGTTGCTACGTGGGAAGAAAGGAGGCTGAGACCACTGGGGTTCTTCTGGGAAAGGTCACCTCATATGATCCGCAGTCAAGGATTTATAGTATTGTCTATGAAGATGGAGAAAGGGAGAATCTGGATCATAATCAATTGTCTCAGATCCTTGTGGCTGACGATGGCACTGGATCCAGATTGAAGATGAGTTGTCGCAAGAGAAAGCTCGATCTTTTGGTCTCAGAGGAAGTGAAAAAGAACACGTCTGAGGTGTCCACTGGATCTCAGGATTCAGATAAGAAAAACCCCTCTGACATGTCCAGTGGGTCCCAGGGTTCAGGTGTTTCTGATGATGCGGATTCGTCCAGCAATTCATGTGAATCTTCTGGAAAGAATCTGTTTTCAGCAGAGCAAGTACGAGAGATACAGGTTCCTGAGTTGCCCGCTTCATCGGGCGACATAGCAGTCCCAGAGGAGTTGATCAGCCATCTATTCTCTGTGTACACGTTCTTGCGGTCATTCAGTGTGCATTTGTTTCTCAGCCCTTTTACGCTGGCTGATTTTGTGGGCTCGCTGAACTGCAATGTTAAGAATTCTTTGTTGGATGTTGTACATTTGTCTCTTATGAAGGTTTTGAGGCGCCATCTTGAATCTCTTTCTTCTGATGGATCTCAGTTTGCTTCTAGATGTCTTAGGTATTAACAATCAAAATAACTTGTTTTATTATTGTTATTTCGAAGACGAAATCTAATTGGTTTAATGCAAAAATAAAATAGAAGAAAGAGAAAAGATAATTGGTTGGTTTTAATTGTGCTGTGTGCTTACAGGTACCATGATTGGAGTCTGCTAGATACATTGACATGGCCAGTGTTTTTGCTAGAGTTTCTGTATTTAAGGGGTTTCTTCCAGGAACTTGGGGGTCAGAGCTTTGGTCTTGGCCTATCCAGCGGGGAATATTATGGGCTGCCGGTCTCTGTAAAGCTTAAGATATTACAAATACTGTGTGATGAAGTTATGGGTTCAACTGAGGTGAAGAGTGAGCTGGAGAAGAGGGAAGAGTACTCAGAGGACTTAGAGTATGATTCTGATGGTATTGCTAATGTCATCCCCACAGTGCCCACCACCAAAAGAGGACGACCTAGGGTTCTAAAGACCACTACCACCTTGAAAGAATCACAAGAAGAATCAGCTACTGAAAAAGAAACTTCAGGCTCACTGGATGTGGGCCAGGATGGGAACAGTGACGATTGTAGAATATGTGGGATGGATGGGATGCTTATTTGCTGTGATGGGTGTCCGTGGGCATACCATTCAAGATGTATTGGGCTTAATAAGGCCTCCTTGCCCCAAGGCCAATGGTTTTGCCATGAATGCACTATTAACAAGCTTGGGCCCACATCTGCTCGCATTGAAAGGGGTGCAAGAGGAGCATGCTTTTTTGGCCTTGATGTTGCCGGTCGCCAATTTGTTGGAACCTGTGATTATTTGATCGTGTAAGTAGTTATTTTTTTTTTACTTTGAAGTTTGTTTCTTGGTTTTGTTATACTGAATCAATAGAGATTTGGAAAACGGTTGTTATGAAAAAGAACAAGTAGCAGTATTTGGAGGAAAAAGTGTACTCATCGAGGGCAAGATGATGGGTTATGTTATGCATATGGGTTAAAATATTGGTATTTAGTGGGCTAAATTTCTTTGCCACTGTTAGTGTATTATTGTACATGAGGTGGATGAACCAGTCTCAGAGGTAAAATTTATTCTTAATTCGGAATATTCATCCCTCAACCTATAGATGAACCGGAACTGAACAGCCATATAGATAAAAGAACATGCCATCACTAATAACCTTTGAAACTGCAGAAACAAGTAGACTGTACTTAAGTTTAAGTGTGTCAAGATCACTGTTGGAGGTACCTACCTGCTACTACACTAACTGTGCCCTTTACCAGTATTTACAACGTTGAACATAGTCTCTCATAAAAACATATTTTCTGGAAGTTTAAAAAGAATGGTAGTGAAACCTTGGAAATGTTGGTACCAATAAACCTTGTATGGACCGGTAATATATAATTAACAGAATCTAGAAGTATCTAAATTGTGTTGCATCCGAGCATTTTTTAATTAATACATTTATTTTTACCTGTGGAGGTTATAAGCTGCATAGATCCGATACTCTTGCATTCAAAAAGCCTGTTGTTTGTCCTGATGTCTAGATCAAGTTTAAGTTTGCTTATCAAATTCATTGGCCTGATTGTCAAATAATTTATAGTATTTCATCTCAACAGGACAATGTCGTTGCTTGATGCAGAGCTGTACAACCGGTACTACAACAGGTCTGATGTTCCCAAGGTGCTGTATGTACTCTCCAGCACAGACGAAATCACAGCTCACTATGCTGAAATCTGTAGGGGCATTTCCATGTACTGGGACAGTGCATCCTCTGGGATCAATATTACTTCAGTAATGAGCCATAACGAGGATGTAAAATGTAACAGCGCCACACCGCCTAATATAAATGTTCAAAACAGTTTGTCTGGACTTGCAGCTTGCACCACCCCTTATGTCTCTCCACCTAATCCAAAAGTTCAGATCAATTTGTCTGCACTTGCAGCTCGCCCTTCCCCATATGCCACTCCAACCAATGTAAAGGTCCCAAACATTTCATCTGGAGTGATGGCTTCCACTCCCCCTTACGCCACTGCTGGAAGAAATTTAAATGCACACAGGACGTCCATTGAAACATCGAGGAGTGTGGTTGCCAAAAACTCTGTCAGGCCAGGTCCTGCCTTTAAACCTTATTTGTACCTGAACCAGTATATGCATGGTGATATTGCTGCGACAGCAGCTGCAACATTTGCAATCTTATCAGCTGAAGAAAGCAATTTGAAGGCATCAGATGCTTCAAACCATAGAAAAGCGATGAATCAGATGATGAACATTCAAATGAAAGCGTTTTCTCAAGTGACTTCACAGTTTGTGTGGCCCAGTGCTGACAGGCGACTGATGGAGGTGCCAAGAGATCGGTGTGGCTGGTGTATGTCTTGTAAGGGTTCCAATACAAATAAAAAGGGTTGTTTGCTCAATTGGGCTGCAAGCAATGCCATTAAGGGGTCAGCTAGAAGTTTTAGCGGCCTAAGACCCGTTGGCAGGACTGAAGAGAGCAACATACCTAGTGTTGCAACTTACATTGCAAGCATGGAGGAGAGCTTACAAGGTCTGATAGATGGGGCATTGCTAGATACAAAGTACAGGGATTGGTGGAGGAACCGGATTAAAGAAGCTAATGATTGCAATGTACTGAAATTCCTTTTAATCGAGGTTAGTACTGCTGTTTGATATTTATAACTTGTGGATTGTATGACGATTGATTATCATCAAGTTGATTGATTTTAATCATCGATTCAGTTGGAGAAATGCATAAGAGGAGTTGCCCTCTCAAGTGGGTGGTTCAAACTGTTGGATGAGTGGTCACTTGAGGTCTCTGGGACCACTGGAGGAGCTGCATCACGTATCAGTTCTAATCAAAGACGTGGTGGCAGTGGTGCAGGGAAACGAGGTAAGAAGCGTTCTGGCACCTCAGAATCCACTTCTGGTGCTTCTGATGATAGCTGGAAAGAGGTGCACTGGTGGCGTGGAGGAAAGCTCTCAAATGCTGTTTTCCAGAGAGGTCTGCTTTTTAAGAAGTTTGCAAGAAAGGCTGCTCGTCAAGGTATTGTGCTGGTATCTCTTTGTGGGTTATTTCCTGTATTTAATCGTGAGTTTTACTTCAGAAATTTAGATTGATTTTGAAATGACATATCAGTAAGTGTTTTGTTGATCTACTTCATGAGCCAAGTATATATGTTGCAGATTTTTTTTTTTGGAGTGCCTTTGAATAAGATCACGAGATTAAAGTTGTTGAAAAATGAAGACACAGGACAGTATATTTCTCGACTTGATGATTGTTTATAAGGCAAACTTAAAAAAAAATTAACTATTTTGGACTTATATCTGGCTTGTGTTTAGATCAAGATCAAATATTTAAATTGTTCTTGAGGTCGGTCTGAAGTTTAAAGCTCACTAATCCCATTGGTGAGCTCAAGTTTTCTCCTAGCTTTATTTCTGTTTGTTTATCCTCGATCTTCTTAGATTTTTTACCTGTAGGGTATTTGCATATGTTCTTCAAATATATAGTTGGCATATTACACATTACTAACATATTTTCATGTCAGGTGGTGTGAAAAAAATATCTGGAATCTCCTATCATGACAGCTCAGAGTATCCACGGAGAAGCCGCCAATTTGCTTGGAGGATTTCCGTACAGATGAGCAAGAACACGGCTCACCTCGCCCTTCAGGTATTTCTTTTCTCTTAAGCTTGTATGATGTAGACTGACCTCATGTGTGATTTGTATCTTGCATCAGAAACCTTTTTTTGACATGCAGCTATAATTTCCTTTTTATCAGATCAGGTATCTGAATTCCCACATCAAGTGGAAAGAGCTTACACCTCCTGATCACGTTATAGAAGGAAAAGCTACTGAATCTGATGCAGCTGTCTTCAGAAATGCAGTCATTTGCGATAAGAAGATACTGGAAAACAAGATACTTTATGCTGTTAAATTTACAAATCAGAAACACCTTCCTGTTCGTGTGACAAAAAATATTCTGGAAATGGAGGAAACTGATGGTTTGAGTGGCAAATTATGGTTTTCTGAAAACCATATACCATTGTACCTCATCAAAGCATATGAGGAAAAGGCCAAGACAAAACTCTTGCTTAGTCCTAATACAGTGATTACTACTGGCATGCCAATCAAGCAGAGAAAACGCTTGCAAGCTTACTACAAAGATATCTTTGCTTATCTTTCTGACAGGGACCAGAAACATCTTAAACCTCCTTGTGCCTCATGCAAACAACAAGTTCTGCTCAGGTGCTGTGATTGCCCAGTATTTTTCGATACTTTGTGCACTAATCCTTTATTAGTTTAACAAAATTTTAACTTACTGTGGTATTCCTTTTTGTCATTTCAGAGATGTTGTCAGATGCATATCTTGTCAAGGTAATTGACTTAATAAAGTTAACTGTTCCAGTTTGCTACTATATCCTGCTTTTTTTTAACTTCAATTGTAAAAAATAGTACAGGTGACTGTCACGAAGAGTGCATGGTATTGGCCCCCTCTGGTGTCATTTGCAAATTATGCCATGCAAAACGTGTGTTACAAACTGTGGTTCCGAAGGTCATACAGACTAGGCAGCCAATGCCTCTGCCACCTCAAGATATAAAAAGGTGGAAAAAGTTGAGCAAGTAATGGTCAGTGCTACTAAGGTCAAGTTCCAAGCTGGCGGCAGTGGCTCTGCTCCTAGGCTGGCTGTTCAAGCAGTGGTCAGCACAGCAGCTGAACCAGAGTCCAAGTCTGGGCAAAAACGCAAAAACCATCCCCTCCAACTGGGGAGCCTATTTGCTATGGTCTTAGATGGAGGAGAGAGGGTAAACCAGATACAGGGGTTGATTTCAGATCAGAAAATCTTGTCCTGAAGTGCAAACAAGGGATAGACTTGTCAAGGCGGCCAATATGCTGTCTATGCAATAAGCCATATGATCCTGACCACATGTATATCCGTTGTGAGAAGTGCTTGTGTAAGCACCTCTTTTTCAATCTATTCTCCATATTTTGTGATCTTGTGATTTTGTACCTTTTGCTTTTAAAGTTGAAAACCCAAATTTACCACAAAGCTAACTGATCTAATTTATTTTATATTTCAGCTTGGTTCCATGCAGTTTCAGTAGAGCTGAAGGAGTCGCAGGTAAATGACCTGGTAGGCTTCAAGTGCGGTAAATGCCGTAGAAAAGTTCAACCCAAATGTCCTTTTGTGGAGCAGAATTCAAAGAAAGTGAAAAGCAATAAAGTACAAGCATTCCGATCTCCTGCAACAACTACACTGAAAAATAATCTGACCAAGCAGCCTCCTGTTCAGCCTTTTCACTCTAGTGATGATGATCTAATGTTATTTCATGATCCTCTGCTTTTTTCTTATGGAAAAGTTGAACCAGTTGAACAATTTCAGAATCAAACTTCTGATGCTACTCAACTGGACACCAGCCAATTGCTTTTAAAAAGCAACCAGAAGTTATCTGTGAGAAGGGCTCAGACAAAGAATGATTCAGATCTTCTAACAAACGGTGAGTCACTTGCTTCTGGTGCTGCCACACAAGCAACTGATTCAGAGGATTTGAATGATGTGAGTGTTTCTTCAGAGTTATCATCTCCTGCACTGGAGTGGGACTTTTCTCAAGGAGATGGCTGTTTTGGAGATGTGGTACCTGATGACAACTCAAATTTTGCTTGGACAGAACCTATCCATGAAAGCATTGATGAAGGCAAGGGTGGTGAAGGTGAGGATGACGATGGCTTTGAACCACAAACATACTTCTCATTCACTGAGTTATTGGCCCCTGAGGATAATGGCCTACTAGATGAAAATCAGCAGATTGGAGTTACCTTTGATGAGTTGCTAGCGAACTCAGAACAAGAAGAACAGCCTGGATCTGGGTTTTGGCCCGAGACTGAGCACCAAACGGAGCCCCAGTACCAGCCACCGTTTGAAGGTGAGATGGTGGTGTGTGACAAGTGCAAGGGCTATGATCCGGCTCCTAATATGACATGTGAGATCTGCAGCTTGCATATTCACAGTTATTGTTCTCCTTGGATGGAGACTGAGGAATCTTTTGAGATCGGTCACTGGAAATGTGGTAACTGTCGTGAGTGGCAGTGAGTCTAACTGCAGGGATGATATTATTTCATTAATTCATTTAGGAGATCATTTAGTGTGCTGAAATTATCTTTTGATGGTGCGTATTTCTTTTGTTTTTCTTCTCCCTATAGTTGTTAGGTACTTGGTCATGTGAGAAAGTTTCGCTTTTTATAGGAAGTGATTTTCAGTTGGGAAGATTATGGTGGGGTTTTCATTTTCTTTTCTGCAAGTTTCACGCTGGTTCCTACGGTGAAATATGGGGCGCAATTATTAGACTCTGCAGATAAAAGTTTAGAAAGTGGCCTCGTTATTATTAGAGATCAGCTGTCAATTTTTCATCAGTTCTGTTGCTGTTGCGAAATTTTTGCAGCATTACCAGTTGTTTCTTTTGTTAATTTTCCTCAATTACTCTTGCCTTTATTTTTCCGCAAGGGGGTCTTATTTTAGTTATGAAGGGTAGCGGTATATCACTTCTGCGGGAGTGGTGGGAGATGATGTTATGTACCTCATTACATAACCAGCTACAATCTTGCAATTAAAATTAATTTCGACTCCAATGTGAAGAAGAATCAGTATAATCGCAGTTTTATGAAACTGAACAAAAATGAATTAAAAGAGAGTGAACGGTATCGTTCAGATAGTACACATTATTTACTTTTGCTAGGTTTTTACTTCTATTCAATTTGAATCTTCTCCATCGGCTACCAAGCTGGCATTCCTTGTACTATATATGACAGATGCGCTTGCGCTTGTGAGTTAGAGAGAATTCCGTAGCTTCTTCATCAGTTTGTCATAGGAGTAGAAACGGATCAGACATATTGGTATGATGATCAAAGTATCTATATTCATTTTAATTTTTAAATATGAATATAAATACACATTAAATAAAAAATATCATTCACATCACTATAGAGTAAAAAGTAATTGCATTATATTATGATAGATCATTAACTATAAAAGCCATATTTTTATAAAATTAATCATTCATTATTACCATTAGAAAAATCAGTCTCCAATTATCATCATATCAATCATTAAATTATTTCTAACTATCATTATGCTATCAAAATACAAGTTTACTTATTTTGGACAAGTTAGAAAAAAATCGGTTTAGTAGATAGCAAATTTCTTACAAACTCACACAAGAATCGACTTAAAATAAATAGTGAGAGAATGCAACAATTGAGTCGAATGCTAAATTCGAATGTAATAAAAATATGCTATGAGAATTCAATCAAATATCAATTGCCAAAAAAAATAATTGATGTAAAACAATCTATCACGACTTACAACAAGAAATATAACTTTGTAGAAAATATATAATGTAGTGTAAAATATGCAAGTACAGAAATTTAGAGAAGATAAGATATATTAACGGAGTTCGGTTATAGAAATCTATGTCTCCGGATCTCGTCCCACTAATTTATTACTCAAAAATATTTTACAATTAGAAATTTTAACTTCTTCATAAAATAAGTGTAAAAAGACTAAAAATAATCTAACAAAATAAAAAAATACAACAATAAACACTTAAGACTAAAAAAAATTCAGCTAGAAGATATAGAAAATTAAGCCAAAACTCAAAGATATGAGCTGAATAATACTTAGAAAATTATAAAAAAATATAATAAATTTGGTTAATTCAGGATTTTAATTTCTTGTGTTTGTAAGAGAAAAAAATATAAGAGCTCTTTGAGGGTTTTTGATTGAGTACTCAGATTGCTTAGAATTATGAAAGTTTGATCAGTTTGACAATACTAAAGCAACACTTTAAATAGAGCTCTTAACAAAAAGCAGTTGGTATTCTTGTGCAGACAATCATTATAATGGTTCAAGAATCATTATAAAGTTTCTTGATCTTGAATCTTGAGTTCTCAATAATACCACTTGTCAGAACTTTTTATAATGTTATAACGACTTAGAAATGTATAGAATGAACTATTATAATGATAACATGAACCATTAAATGTTTCACAAAATGATAATAATAGTTTGACTAAATTTTGATAAGCTCTATTATACTTCAGAAATGTTATAACGATTATTGAATCGTTAAACATTTTGAAGCATTAACGCTTCACATGTACTGTTACATAATGATACATTATGTTAACTTTGTTATCTCTCTGCCTTCAGAAAACTTAAAAAAGTTTAAGCATAGTGATATGAAACGTTATAACGGTTGGGTAACCATTATAACAGTTTATTGCGGCAAAGAGCATTTTCCTTGCAAATATATGAAGAAACATGAGATTTTAAATTATAACTTTATATGAATATGATCTTATATCTTCATTGAAACTTCTTTAACAATCTTAATCATTTGCACTTGAATTCATTGAAGCATTCATAGGATCCTACACAAATATCTTAAAGAAAACTTATTAAATTCAATTATATTTTGCAACACAATAAAATCAAAGAAAAGTACAACAAGTTAAATATACAAAGAAATTATAAAAAAATAGTATAAAGTCAAATTAGGTATAAAGTTAATTGAATTTATAATCTACATCAAATTTTCAATTGAAAAATAAGTAATAGGTTTTATCAAATTTCAGAAAAAATCAGATCCAAATAAAAATCTGAATCTATATCCGTATCCGATTCTAAATTTGAAACCTTATCCATATTCAACAACAGCAATGTCTTTAATCCTAAATAAATTAGGGTATACTAGAAATGAAATCCAATTAGAAATTATAAAGATCAGAGATATCAAATATAAAAAAAAAATCAATGATAATAATAATGATAATGATGATAATAGTAATAATAGTAGTAGTAATAGTAATATAATAATAGTAATAATAATAATAATAAGGACATCAATAATAATAATAGTAGCGCAGTAGCAGCAACAACAGCCGCAATAGAAATATAATAATAGTACTACTATTACTACTACTACTACTAATAATAATAATAGTTTTAATAAGAACAGTCATAGTAAATCTATACAACAAATTATACTTCTAAATTCTAAACTTTAAAATTTTAAACTAAAAATCTAAGAAACTGAAGTGTATAACTGATATATAAATCATCATTTTCACAGCACTCTAAATTTTTTTACTACTGAAGTCTTGATCGATTTCTACCTTTATTGTGTTTTCTGGACGACTTAGAATATCACCACATATCGGTGCCTCAGATTACCTTCGTTGGATATGATTAAATCTTATTCAAATCCATAAAAAATATATCCGTACCATATTAAAAAATATTTGCATCCAAATATTTGAATCCATTATTATCAATATCTGATCCATTTGCTTCTCTAATTTTGGAAGTGTAAATGTTACCCAATTTCAATTTTTAGCTGCAAAACTTAAAAGTAACAAAACTACTAAATGCAACTGAATATCACAAATTGATTAACATTTATCAGATATAATTTCCAGATTACATACATTCTTTAAAATGTTCAGTCGTACTGGTTTTGCGGCTGAATGGACGGTTGGATTCGACCCGGATCGATCAAGTACTAGTCCATAATAGCAGAGTTTGGAAAGAAAGAAATAACGGGCCGAAGGTCGAAACAGGCTGGGTGGAGCCGAAGCCAGAAGCACCGGCCCCGAGCTGGAATGAACTAAACGCTAATCCCCCTCCAATCGATCCCTGTTTCGTCCAGGCCCTCTGGTAAAACCCTGCCCTAGAGGCTGGAGAGCGGCTGTCTGTCTCGGCTGTTTACCAGTTGCCACTGTTAACCCCTCATTTACCGATCTCTTTATCCATCGACAATGGCGATTACTCGAATCCTCAAGCGAGGGTCGCCTTCTACTCTTCTACGGGCGTTCGATCTCCTCCTCCAACCGCAATCGCAATCCCTCCGTCGTCTCTCCTCCTCTGGCCGCAACGACGTCGGCGAGGTGAGGGAGCCATGCGAATTTCTTGGGAGCTGGAAACCCCCGAGCGATCCCAAGGTGGCGATGGCGAACCTGGAGCGGCTGAGGAGGGCGTATGGGAAGCAAGTGAAGCAGCTGAGGAAGGAATACGCTTACGAGATGGAGATGCTTCGGGTCGAGAAGCAGAGGAAGGATGAAGCCCGCCGTGAGGCCTTGCGCATTGAAAATGAGGAGAGGAGGAAGGCTAAGGCTGCCGCTGCTCAGACCCGTGCTGCTGAGCGCATGGCCTTTCAGGAAGAATTCCACCGAACCCTGGTGTGCCAATTGTTATATTATCATTACTATTTTTCAATTCAGCAGCAATGCTAGTATTATTTGAGTTATTTTTGTATAGGTTTAAATCTGTTCAAGTTGTTACGATTCTATAATTTAATGATAATTTGATTTGGGAGTATAATATGACGCAACTATCTGATACAAAAATGAAAACAATCACGTTGACTGTTTTCTCTAGGCCATGACAATCATATAGAAACTGAAGTCCAATAGAGCCCTGAAAAAGAAAAAAAGAAACTGTTTTTTGTAAGCTTTGGTACCTATAGGAGAGTAGGAGAATATCATTTAGTTGTATTTGTTTTCTTCTTGACTGTGATTAATAGATGAAAGAAAGAGCTCAGAAGCTGGAGAGTTGGAGGATGAAAGAGAAATTAAATCAGGAAAAGAAGGCAGAGAAAAAAGAGCTTTTGCGCAAGCAGAGTTCAATGTGGGTTTCTGAAGAGAATATTGAGAAGAGGATCTTAGAAGCAATTGTTGATACGACACCTCTCTAGAATGATTAGTAAATTATTTTCAATGCAATGTTTTGTAGTAAGCATCTTGTTATTACTTCTTCCTGGTTTTGATCAATGGTGCTCAGTTACATTTGTACATTTGGTTTGCTCACTGTTCTCCCTTAATAATAAGCATTGAGCCAAACATTGTATGGAATCAATCTTAGCCCATAAATTTTCTTTTCCAGTCTTATCATTTACATGGACTGTGTTAGCAATATCATTATGGTATCATCTCTGATAGATAACAATGGCCCCTCAATCATACCATCTCCTCTCTGCAAGGAAGGATGCAGATGATATTTCTTGCCAAAGATTGTGCAGCTTTCTAAATGGTCCGGACTCGAGAGGAGGCCGATGTTTTGCCTGCAGGGTGGGGGTGGGTCATGACATTTTATTGGAACGTGTGTGCTATCATTTTGAAAAGGGTATGACATAGTTAATATTTAGTTCAGGAAAATAGAAAAGTTATACCAAAATCTATATTTGCCCTATGCCCATTGTTTGAATGAAAGATGTACAACATTGAACCAAATGAAGTCCACTGCACAAAAATGATAATTAAATGCTGAAGGGTGCTCACTGCCTGGTAGTACTTTATATAACTGCTTTCAGGTCCTGGTAAGGGGATGATTTCATAGTAGTATGGGTATGTGACATTGTATCGGGAGATATCTGTGTCTGGGAGCTGAGTTTTGTGATGTTTGTTTGGTTAATTAATTGACCATTTTAATTTGGTATGATAGCATTGCACGATGACAAACAATTGAGGCGCTGTGACAGTAATGTTCTAATCTCTTGTGAGCTTTTTCAGTTGGTGGCTTAGATTTGCCATTAGGTCATAATTTCCTTGCCGTCACAATTAGGACAGAGTGTGAATTTTTACTTCCCATCGTTCCCCGATTTAAAGCTGCACCTCAGTCCATTTTACCGTGCATTCAAAAGTGAAAGTAAAATGAAACTATGATAGTAATTAAAATTAATGTTATCGTGCTTCAATGCTTTAATAGTGTGAATAACCATACCGGTAATTTGGTATATTTTTATGTTTATCAATGACCTAATGGCAAAGGATTGCTTACATTTCTAGATGAATATTGTCTGAAACTAACATGGTTGCGTATTTAGAATAGTCTGTATCTGCTTAGCTTAAGTGTATTCATACATTACCTGTCCAGATTTTTTTTTGTATATAATAATTATATTATTAATAATAAGAGTGATAAAAACAAAAATTGAAATCTATGAATGACAGCGCGACATTAGTAGTGACGTGGAGCAAATGTGTCACTTGCAATGATGTCTTTTGTGTAAAATAATGTAAACACGCCACTGACAGTGACGTCTTTGGTGGCAATAGTAATGTTGATCCAATGATAATCAAATTGTGATCATATAAGCAAGAACAAATATGCCACTGCCAGTGACGTGTTTGCTTCACGCCACTGTCAGTGACGCGTTTGCTTCACGCCACCACCAGTAGCGCGCTGTCATTCGTAAATTTTAAATTTTATTTTTATCACTCTTATTATTAATAATATAATTATAATTACCTGTCTTAAAGTAAAGATTTTCTATTTTGAAAATTTTACAATTCTAAAAGTAATCAAACAATCTAGGGATTAAATATTAAATTCAGATCAGATTAGCAAAAACGTAAATTCAAAAGTATTATTTTTTAAATTTTAAGAAAATCAGCTGACCCCGTCTAGAATAGATCCGCCCTTGCCAATGAAATACAATATATAATATCTTGGAATCAATTACTATAATTATATCACGTGACTTGAACTTTCTTTTTATTAGAAGACCCATATTCGTTATGCATAATGCGCTAATTCACTATAAATATTAAACAATATAAGTAAATTGATATTGATTTGATTTTTTAAATGTTTTTGTTATACAGTGACTTCTACTTGTATATATGTTATTAGTGCTATTGTGTCGATATCCATAAATTATTCGAATACTGTACCGTCAACTCTTCTGTAACTCCAGTAGATGTATTCTTATGTACTTAAGTTTCAACTAAATGCAAATACAGGATATAGCATTATATATTTCATATATGTATGTGTTTCAGCCCCGTGCTTATCGAAATTAACACACAGCCAGAGCAAAGAGATTTTTGTGTTTTTATCCCCCCACGAATGTAATATTCTTTTACTATCTTCTTAATTCAACGAATAATTGACAATTTATTGCATTTTCTTTTTCTCAGTTGATGATATAAATTTAAGTGCACACCCCTCCATGTGATGTAAGTATCACATTCGACGATTTGACATGCTAATCGAGGTTGACCAAACCTTTTAAGAAAATTCACCACATTACCTGATCATCACATCACTATTATTATTTTTGAAGCAGGATATCTGGTAAAGTTGATTCGGTTCAAGCTTTTATTTTTTGACCCGAGGCTGACTCAGATACAAATTCTTTCGAGGAGAAATCAGAAATGACAACCAAATCAATTCCTAGCGGTTCTATATTGGATACCGTTACTGATGGTGTTAATTTTCTCATAGGATATTTTTCAACGGACACAGTTCGCTTTTAATCATTCATCCCTCACTCTTCAGGCAAAAGCAAAGTCTCAAAGTGCCAACACTTATGATAATTATTCAAGGAAAAAGAATTCGATCGAGAAAAGTAATAAAAGATTGAGCGGAATAAAGCACTAAAGCGCGGAGTGGCGAAGGAAAGCAAGGCCTAAAAGAGAGGAAACCAAATGATTTGTGCATGCTGCATAGATTACGATCGTGATGATCGATTGTGCTATCTATCTGCTTTCAGTGCTTTGATTGAAGATATCACGGCGACACGGCATGACAATGCCAAATATTTAGAAATGATTATATGAGGCATACAACGATAATCAATTCATATGTTTTTTCTCGCGAATTAATTGGCAGAATAATTGCTTGTTTTGTTTTTCGAAGATTGGAACAATTGTTCTTGTAACCTGAGCCAACTTCTTTTAGCTATGGTAAAAAAATCAGTAGTAACTTGGGGTTCAAGATTAAAATTACTCAAGATTAAAAATCAGTAGCACACTACTTGGGAGATTAAAAATCTCATTAGTCCTCTCTTAATTTCCTCTCAAGCTTCGCTACTGACAAAATGAATGTCTAAATGTTAATCAATCAAAGTAAACTAGGTTTACTTTTTTTTACCATTTGATCTAGAGTATAAAATGATCTTTAAAATCATAAAATTTTACATACATACTTCTATCATAAAAATGAATAAGGTCAATTATTCGCATTCAAAATTTGAAATATAAATTAACAAGTTGGTAGCATGAAATACCATCAAAACTAGCGGCGCATGATCCATCCGCTTAAAATTTTATGATAATTTCATTTTATATATTATTCAAAATAAAAGAAAATTCATCGATGTGTTTATTGACATCCATCAGATTTGGATCGACTTAAAAATACTTTAAGTGTGTCGAATAATTACTTTTTATTTTAAAATATCGATTTTAGAAGATGATCGACAAAAGTTCGATTTATCATAAATGTTAGTTGCATGTTAAGGTTATCCATATTTATAGAAAATAAAAATGTTTCATACATGATTGGGAATGAAATTTGTCAAAATGGTACACGGGAAAAGAACGAAGTAGAAATGGTGTAGGCATCTTAATTGATAAGAGTCTCAAGAATGGAGTTGTCACAATTAGGAGACAAGGGGACATGATCATCATGATCAAATTAATTTTTGGAGATTTGATCTTGAACGTCATCAGTGCGTATGCCCCATAAGTAGGTTTGAGCGATGATGTCAAGAGACGATTCTGGGAAGACTTAGAGGACATGGTTAGAAGAGTGCCTAAAAGACTTAGGCGATTCTTGAACGTCATCATGGTAGCGAACACCTTCTTTAAAAAGAAAAAAATCGCATTAATTACTTTCAACAGTGGCCAACACTCGAGCGAGATCGATTTTGTCCTGACTAGAAGGGAGGAGAGACCAAATTATATAGATTGTAAGGTTATACCTGGCGAGTGTGTTGTCACACAACACAAACTTTTGGTGGCTGATTTTTATTTTCAGGTATGCGTTCGGCGAGATAGAGGCATGAAAATAACGAGAACGAGGTGGTAGAAGCTCAAAGAGGACGTTTCTTAGGTGTTTAAGAATAGAGTTATTGCAGAATGATCGTGGAACGAAGGTGAGGATGCAGATAATATATGGAAGAAGATGGCGACTCACATTCGGAAGGTGACTATAGAGGTGTTTGGAGTAACTAGAGGAAATAAACGTGAACCTAAATACACTTGGTAGTGGAATGATGAAGTACAAAATGCTATCAATGAGAATAAAGAATGTTACAAACACTTACAACACAACAAGAGTGATGAAAATATACAGAAGTACAAAGAACCTAGAAGAAATGCAAAAAAGTTATGAGCGAAGCAAGGGGTCAGGCATACACAAGTTGTATCGAAAATTAGATACAAAATATGGCGAAAATGATGTCTACAAGATGGCTAAACTTCAAGAAAGGAAGACAAGAGACTTCCACCAAGTTAAATGTATTAATGATGAGGCTGATAGACTTTTGGTGAAAGATGAGGAGATTAAGAACAGATGGAGAGCATACTTCGACAAGTTATTCAACGACGAGAGTGAGAAAAACCGCGATCGAGTTGGACGACTCAATTGACACCAATAGGCGATTTGTTCGGAGAATTCAAGAGTCTGAGGTGAAAGAAGATTTAAAAAAGATGAAAACAGATAAGACGTTATGACCGAATGACATCCCGATTAATGTATGGAGATGTCTTGGAGATATAGCAATAGTGTGGCTCACTAAACTATTTAATACCATTTTTCGGTCCAATAAGATGTCTGATGAGTGGAGAATAAGTATATTAGTATAAATCTTCAAGAATAAAGGAGATATTCAAAGTTGTACTAATTACAGAGGAATTAAGCTCATGAGTCATATCATGAAGCTTTGGGAGAGAATGATCGAGCACCGTTTAAGAAAACTGACAACTGTCTCTAAAAATCAGTTTGGTTTTATGCCTGGGAGGTCCACTATGGAGGCGATTTTCTTAATAAAACAACTTATGGAGAGACATCGAGAATAGAAGAAGGACCTACATATGATATTTATTGATTTAGAGAAAGCGTATGATAAAATTCCGATAAATATCATGTGGTGGGCGCTCAAAAGGAAACTAGTTCCAACAAAGTACGTTACTCTTATTAAGGATATGTACACAAATGCTGTGACTTGTGTTAGAGCATGTGACGGTGAGTCCGATACATTTCCTATTAAGATAGGATTACATCAAGGGTCAGCATTGAATTCATATATTTTCACCTTAGTGATGGATGAGATCACAAAGGACATACAAAAATATATTCCTTGATGTATGCTCTTTGCTGATGATGTGGTGCTGATTGACGAGAGCAGAATTAGAGTCAATCAGAAACTAGAGTTGTGGAGACAAACTTTAGAATAAAAAAGTTTTAGACTTAGTAGGACAAAAACTGAATATATGAGGTATTAGTTCAGCGGGGAAAACTTAGATGACGGAGATGTTAGTTTGGATGGACGAGTAGTACCCATGAATGATACATTTCGGTATTTGGGATCGATGTTGCAGAGTGAAGGAGAGATCAATGAAGATGTTAGTCATAGAATAAGAGCTGGATGGGTAAAATGGAGACAAGCATCTGGTGTAAACTAAAAGGCAAGTTCTACAGGACGGTGATTAGATCCGCGATGTTGTATGGCGCAGAATGTTGGGGGCTACAAAAGGACAACACATCCAGAAAATGAGTGTAGCTCAAATGCGGATGTTGCGCTGGATATGTGGCCACACAAGGAAAGATCGAATAAGAATTGATGATATTGGGGACAAACTTGGGGTAGCACCAATTCAAGAGAATCTAGTCCAACATCGTTTGCGATGGTTTGGTCATATCCAAGGAATGCCTCCTGAAGCATCAGTACGCAGCGGTATTTTAAGTCGTCCTGAAAATACAAGAAGAGGAAGAGGTCGATCAAGATTGACATGGGAGGAAGCAATAAAAAGAGATTTGAAGGATTGAAATATATCCAAATAGCTTCCTTTGGATAGAGTGCGTGGAAGATAGCGATTCATGTACCTGAACCATGATTTAGGAGTTTGAGTCTAATAGTAGAGTTATAGACTTCATATTCTTAGATTTTTAGGATTTTAGGATTTAGAATTTAGAAATAGATTTCAAAAATAGAGGTTTAGATAGGATTTTAGGATTTACAATTTAGAATTAGGTTTTAAAATAGGATTTTAGGATTTAGAAATAGATTTTATAATAGAGGTTTATTGTACTATTATTATTATTGTTATTATTGCTACTATTATTAGCATATTATCATCATCATTATCATTATCATCTTTATTTATATATTATTATTATTTTATTTATTTATTTATTTTTCTTTCATCATATTTATTTTTATCACTAATATTTGAGATCTTTGATCTTATGTTTTTCGATTGGGTTTCATTTCTAGCCTACACCAATTTATTTGAGATTAAAGACTTTGTTGTTGTTGTTAGTTATGATATATATTAGGTTGAAAAATCAATATAAAAATCATACAAATATACATTATCAGTTACCAGAAAGGAATATATTCAATGTTATTAATAAACTGTGCATTTAATTTTGTGGATAACTTAATAATACATATCTGCATGTATTTTAACGAACATAGAAGACGAATTTGGACATGATAAATTCACGAGTAAATTATACATGGGAAGATTATTACCGCTACCCAAAATATAATATTTTGATCACAACAAGCTTTGAATAAGATTTTTGGAGCAGCTCAATGAAATAATTAAAAAGATTAGAGAGAGTAAAAATGCCAGCATTAAATATAATGGAGAGAGAGAGAGTGATGTTTTCATCAAAAAGAAAAAAAAAGAGTGATGTTTTGAATCAAACGGTTGTAGTTGTAAGTGAAGAATTAAAAGACACTCATGTGGTATCTACCCCCGTCCCATACTATGGACCCGGATCCACTGTTGCGTGGCACGGTGCGGCGCAGCACGTGGTCCATTCGATCACTTCGAGATTCGTACTAATAATTTAAGATTCGAGTTAGCACGAATCTCGATGTGATCGAACGGACCACGTGTCTTTGCGCCACATCGCATGCACCGTGCCGCGCGACAAACAGATCTAATTCCCCCATACTATATATATATATATATATATATATATATATATATTTTTTGAGAGAGAGAATACTAGTACAATTTTTTTTGAGAGAGAATAGTACTTATACAACTCGGATCACTTACAATGGTTGTCTACTTATCTTGACAAATTTGACAATGGATTTTCAAATAAATATAAAAAATAATTTTTTTATAGATATATTATTTTACTTATAGATTGATAATGATTTAAATTTTATATAATTTCATTATTATTTGATGGTCCATCAAAGACAGTTAAATTAGAACCGTTACAAAGTGCATAATATTTTGATGGACTAAAAACAATAATAAAATTACATAAAATTTTAATTACCGTCAAATTAAAAGTAGAAGAACATATCTATAAGTTTTTTTTTATTTTAAAACTTCTCTTCATATTTATTTAAATATTCATTATCAAAATTATCAAGATAACCCATTGTCAAGGGATCCCTTCCAAAATATAAATAAATTGTCAGTCTGTGGCTCCGCCACAATTGTAAAGGGTGAGGATCACTTGACAATGAGTTATTTTGATAATCTTGACAATAGATTTTTCAAATAAATATGAAAAAAAATCTTATGAATATGTTATTCTACTTATATATTGATAGTGATTCAAATTTCATGCAATTTTATTATTGTTTGACATTCCATCAAGGACCATCATAATTTTATATAATTTACAACGGTTATAATTTAATAGTCTTCGATGAACTATCAAATAATAGTGAAATTATATGAAATTTGAATCATCATCAATCTATAAGTAGAGACACTATCATAAATTTTTTTATTTTTAAAATTTATTTTATATTTATTTAAAAATTCATTGTTAAGATCGTCAAGATATCCATTTTCAAGCAGATTTTAGTAATAATAAGTTTTATTAAATTAATATTATTAAAAATAAGAGTGAGAAACGTAAAATTTCAAATATACGAATGGCAGCGCGCCACCACCAATGGCGCGGACGAAACACGTCACTGTCAGTGGCGCGTTTCGTCCAAACCCCGCGCAAGTGAGATGGAAAGGCGCTGCGCGTTTCGTAAAAATAATGAAACGCGCTACTGGCAGTGACGCGTTTCGTAAAAATAATGAAACACGCCACTGCCAGTGGCGCGCTGCCATTCGTATATTTAAAATTTTACGTTTCTTTTATTTTTAATAATATTAATTTAATAAAACTTATTATTACTAAAAACTGCATTTTCAAGTGATCCCTTCCCAATTGTAAAATCTTTAAATTAATATCTAGAGCTCAAACTAGAATCTTTTTAATGAGAAGAAGGAACTCGTTCGGCCTCGATTTGTTAAAACAGATTCTTCATTTTTGTAAGTTTGTAACGAGAGAGAACATAAGAAACAAGCATATCCTTGGCAGCATCTCCCTGTCTGATGGGACACGCTCAGACTAGCATTAATTAACAATTGATTTTAAAAATTGTTTGTTGATTGAATAAAAATTAAAAAGGGCCCGTTAGATCAGAAACTACCATTAATTGAAAAGCTTCTACCGTACAAGCCCCAATAAAACCCCACTGACCACTGGCCCCCCTGGCCCCTCATCTTTTATTTTCTCTGTCTTATTTTGAAACTTGTGATTTCACTGGTTCCCGCCCAGAAAAGCAAACAAATAAAGGGAATATAAAAAAGTAAAAGAAACGAAAAACAGACATCCAAAGTTCAAATGAAAATGAAAATGCACAGTAGTGGGACCCACATCTGAACTTTGAACTTTGAGGACTTTACACACTGTCCTAGAGACCTCGCGTAGACCAAATGTGATTTACAGTGTAGACTGAATCGTCATTTTCCATGTCTCTTTAAAGAAAAAAGAGCGACCTATAGTATAGTCTCATCAGAAAATCAAAAATTCAAATTTTGCCAATGGCAGAACCTTGTTGCATTCTCCTGCTTCTGTCTCTCCTTGCGTTAATCTCTACTTCCTGTATAGGCGACACCACTCCGGCAGCACCGGAGACGGCGTTGGGAGACACTGCTGCTCTGATCCTCTTTCGAGACAGCACCGATACTCACGGCAATCTCGCCGCAAACTGGACCACTGCTGATGCTTGCACCGGCGGCTGGGTCGGTGTTACATGCTGGGGCAAGAGAGTTGTCTCACTCTCTCTTCCTTCCCTCGACTTGCGTGGACCCATTGACACTCTCTCCCATCTCGATCAGCTGCGTGTTCTCGACTTGCATTCGAACCGGCTAAATGGTACTCTCTCTGCCATCTCCTCCTTGCCAAACCTCAAGCTTCTCTATCTCTCTCATAACGATTTCTCTGGTGAGATTCCTCCCGCCATAGGCCAACTAACTCGCCTCCTCCGAATCGATCTTTCCAATAATAACCTCCGCGGTCCCATACCAGGTGCTGCTGTTGCCAATTTGACACTCCTTTTGACTTTTCGAGTGCAGAATAACCTTCTTTCAGGTCTCCTGCCTGATCTGTCAACTGCATTGCCTCGTCTTGTCGAGTTCAATGCTTCCAACAACCAGCTCTCAGGCAGGGTATCAGATGGGATGCACGCAAAATTTGGCATCAAATCTTTCGCGGGTAATGGGGGCCTTTGTGGGCCGTTCCCTCCATTGCCTCTTTGCTCTTTCATTCCCCATGAACCTTCACCTTCAATTGTTGCTACATTGTCACCGTCCTCCCAGTCAGTGGTGCCTTCTAACCCGGCCTCAGCATCTTCCTCCAACACCTCAAATGGACCAAAAATGCCAGTTGCTAGTACGGAGAAGGGAAGGTTGAGCAAAGGAGCCATCATAGGGATTATTGTAGGAAACATTGCTTTCCTATTGCTGATCTTCTCTTTGCTAACAGTCTATTGCTGCTGCTCTAATGCTGCCTTAAGTAATAAGCACACAAAAGATAGCTGTGCCAATTCAGAAGGGGATGAAAATCTGAAGAGGGAGCAGCCAATGGGAGCAATTGGCAGATTTAGTGATGGTGGAGAGAGTGACAGCGCACAAAGCAAACTTGTATTCTTTGGTTTGGAAGGGGATGAAGAGGGAGGCAATGACAGCGGTTGCGAGAACCAGACAGCAACATCAAGGCTGAAGAAAGGACGGAAATTTGAGCTTGAGGAGTTGTTAAGGGCATCAGCAGAGATGGTGGGGAAGGGGAGCCTCGGGACAGTGTACCGGGCAGTGCTTGAAGATGGACGTATGGTTGCTGTTAAGCGGTTACGTGACACCAATCCGTGCCCCAGCAAGGACTTTTACAGATATATGGATCTTATTGGCCGTCTACGTCATCCAAATCTTGTTCGTTTGCGAGCCTTTTACTATGCCAAGCAGGAGAAGCTTCTGATCTATGACTTCCTTCCCAATGGCACTCTTCATTCCTGCCTCCATGGTAAGCATCTTGTAAATGGTATGCATAACCTGAAAATTAATTTCGGATTTGGGCATATTGGCAAGCATTTAACCAATTGTAAGGAGACACGACTTCATTACCTGTTCTGGGGTACTTTTGATCCTGTGGAGTTTATTTTGTCAAGGCTTCTAACCATTTGTAAATTTCATGTAATTAGATTTTGCTATGGAAAATATGGTATCAGGTGTACAATAATGTCATGAGAATATTTGTGTTCCATTGTTCCATCTAAAATTTTGCCATGCCAATTCTGCTCTTTCTAGTTCTAATGTAATGTATACTTCACATATGCAAGTACAAATATAGAATCACCTTTGTCCATAAATACCACAAGTATCAACTACAATATGATTTTGCACTCTTTATGTATGTAATATCACACTTACCAAAAAGATATCCTGTAATTATAAATGCAAGCATTTTAATGGCTGCTGTTTTTTTACTTCCTTTTTTGAAAGGATCTAAAATTTTGCCAAGCCAATTCTGCTCTTTTGATGCAGTTTTTTTGTTTTTTTTTTAATTTCTGTCGGACAATTAATACATATGTCAACATGTTGTATAACATTTAATGGAATTGTACATTTGATTTTTGAAGCTAATCGGGGTCCTGGGAGGGTGCCGCTGGACTGGACTGACAGATTCAGGCTACTGGTCGGGGCTGCACGTGGTTTGGCCTGGATTCATCAAGAGTACAGTATCTCTGGCATACCACATGGCAATGTCAAATCCTCTAACATCCTCATCAGCAAGAACCGTGACGCATGTATAGCTGATTTTGGGCTTTCACTTCTTCTCAGTCCAGCCCATGCTATTGCTCGTCTGGGTGGCTACATGGCACCCGAGCAATCCCACTCGAAAAGGTTATCTCAAGAGGCTGATGTATACAGTTTTGGTGTGCTTATTTTAGAGGTGCTTACGGGGAGGGTACCGACACAATGTCCCCCTACACTAGCCGACACAAGCAGCCAAAAGAAGCCTAACCAGTCAGTTGGGTTTGCCAATGTGGATGCATCTGATGTTGGATTAGTCGAGTGGGTACGATTGGTGGTGCGGGAGGAATGGACAGCTGAGGTGTTTGATGTGGAGTTGTTGAGGTACAAGGACATAGAAGAGGAGATGGTATCCATGTTGCATGTGGGCTTGGCATGTGTGAACCAGCTGCCAGAAAATAGACCCAGCATGTTAGAGGTAGTGAAGTTGATTGAGGATATTCGGGTAGAAGAGCAATCCACTATGTCTCCTTCAATTGCTGCTATGACTGATGATGGTGATGGTGTCAGCTGCTAAATTAGCTATCTTTTATATTACATAGCCATGGTATTGCTAAATCAGCTGCTATTACAGATAAAGTTGATCAAGGGTATTCAGTAAACTCAGCTGTCTTTTACATTACTTAGCCATTCCTGTGCTTGTTATCTTGAACCGACTTAAGAAATTGAGTACTTTTGCTCGAGTGTAAACTGTATAATTTGCTCGAGGTTGTTTGGGAAATCATAGAATAGTAATGCGTGTAATTCGGAATGGTAAATTCGAAGTATGCCAGAATTATTCATAGTAATGGTGAGTGAGGATTATGCTTTACATATTCGAAAGTGTGATAATTTTGTTTCGTTAATTCTAAGAGTTGCGACATGTTTATCTTTATTAAAATACGAAACAAAAATAAAAACTGAAATGCATTAATGCAGCGAGTTTAGTTTCCTCTCTCTCACAGATTAGTCCCTGGCCACTGAACAGGGAAGTTGACAAGCCTTTAAAATTAAGCAGCTGGGTCATAGTAATTGTGGAACAGAATTTTTTATTTTGCTAGTTCATAGTAAACAAAAAAAAAGGTAAAACGAATAGGAAAAAAAAAATCAACACATTCTATTGTTCTCTGGGGTATCCATCCCAACGTTGCATGCTATCTAATCTCGAATCTTGATATTAATGTTTAAAAAAAATAACTTCAGATTCATGCTGATAATATAATCCTCAAATAAATAATTAATAATATATATTTTTTAATATATTTAATAAAATTTCACATTAAAGAAAAATTGAACACTATTTTTAAATGCTAAGTATAATAATAATTATCATAATAATTATAATAATAAATAATATAAATAAACACATAATAATTTATAAATGATCAAACAAAAAAGTTTCACCTTAAATATATTATATACATTATTTTAAATGAGAAGAGATAAACCATTTTATATGAACTTTTAAATTTAAGAAGATGAAAAGATTTAAACAAAACTAATAGTAAAAAAATGATGATATTATGTATTTAAAAAGCTTGAAAGCTCAATTCTTATATATTAAGAGTTGAGGTCATCCTGTGATGAGAATGGGTGGTTTGGTCTATCCACGTGTGTACAAAATAGAAGAGACCGCCGAACAGAGAGAGAATCGTCGTTTCAAGTTTCAACTTCTAAGGGTCCGTTCTCTTTTATGTTTTTCGCTGGCATAGCTTAGCTTTCAGCCATGACTTGTGCCATTCATAATAGAGCAAGCTAAGATCAAAGAATCCAGTCTGATTTGATTTTTTTTTTGAAAACTTGATTTTGAGCACGATTTCAGTTGAACTTTTATCGATAACCATGGCTTGCACAGTACAAGCCTTGGTTTCTCACTTCATTCTCGAACGCTCAAAATTCAGACGAAATTTCAACCATGGCTTGTGAAGGTCTGACCAAAAAATAGAATGTAACACTCTTGAATATGATTCAAGAGTGATTTCTGAATTAACCAAGTGAATCAGATGAAAATGGATAGAACAGTAACAGAATGAACCAAGAAAAGAGTAAGAACTCAGTAGAATGAATTTATTATCAAATTCCTATCATCATCCAACAATTACATTGCCTTTATATAAGCGATAACACTGTAAAAGGAACTAAGTGAATTGATTAAAGATTTAACTCTAACTAATCAGCTTGTGTCATGTCAGCTAGAGTTAACTGGAAACGTGGATTTCCTTCTTTTAATCAAGAGATCCAATTGAGCGTCCTCGGGCAGGGTATTTGAATTATGGCCCCCCTCATCAGCACTTCTTTGATTAATTGAATGCTGACCGTTACTAATGACCGAGCTGCCCGAGAGTTTAAATCCTTTTAGCCGTTGTTGCACTCCTTTCTCTTCTAAAGCTCCCAGCTCTCCATTGTCTGACACTGCCTCCTCCTCCAAAGTTTTTTTGTCCTCAAGAAGTACAGTTGGATAGCGTTGCTTAATCAACTCATAATCCTCCTAGGAGGCATCAGCCTCGGAAAGATTAGTCCACTTAACTAAAATTTGTGGAATAGCCTCATTATGTTGTTTGATAGCTCAGCGCCAGGACATATTCTGGAAAATTCTGTAATGCGCCTTCTGGACTGAGAATAGACAATGTAGGAGAAACAATGGTGCCTCTATTAATATGCTTTTTAAGTTGTGAAACGTGAAGAATAGGATGAATTGCAGAACCTGGAGGTAAGCGTAACTGATATGCCACCTTTCCGATTTGATCCTCAATTTCGAAAGGGCCATAAAATCGAGGTGCCATCTTTTGATTGTAACCTCGAGAGATAGAAATATGTCTGTAGGGTTATAATTTAAGGTACACCCAATCACCTTTGTCGAAATGGCGCTCGGTATGATGTTGATCGGCAAATTTCTTCATACAATTTTAAGCATGAACTAAATTTTCGTTCAATTGAGTAATCGCCCTGTGTCTGTCACGTAAAAGGGAGTCTAGTGCCTCAATATTACTGCGTGGAGGATGCCCCAGAGATAATTGAGGTGGAGGGAAGCCATATAATGCTTGAAAATGTGTCGTTTGAATTGAACGGTGGAAGTTACTATTGTACCATCACTGAGCCAACGACAACCATTTTGTCCATCGTTTAGGCTGATCCAATAGCATGCTTCGAAGATAGGTTTCAAGACACTGATTGACGCGTTTGGTCTGGCCATCGATTTGGGGATGATACGCGAAAGACATGTTGAGTTGAACACCCAATAGTTTCAACAATTCGCGCCAAAAAATGCTTGTAAACTCCGGATCACTATCAGATATAATAGAGGTTGGGAATCCATGTAGTTTATAAATATTATCAAAGAAGGCTTGAGCTATGTCTTAGACGGTGTAAGGATGAGAGAGAGGGATAAAATGGACGTATTTGGTTAATCGATCGACAACGACCATGATGACTTCCTTGCCATCAGACTTTGGTAGACCTGTAATGAAGTCTATGCCAATGCTGATCCAAGCATCTGTCAGAATTGGCAGTGGCTGAAGTAGACCCGGAGAAGCTTGATGTTCAGGCTTGACCATTTGGCATGTAGAAGAAGATCTCACATACGTAATTGTATCTCCTTTCATCTTAGGCCAATAAAATATCTGCTTAGAGACAATGGTAAATCACATCGATGTCTGAATGTCCCCCTTGTGATGAATCATGCACTTCCTTCAAAAACAGATTGCGCCAATTGCTGGAATTTCCCACACAGATACGTCATTTGTAACGGATAAGACCCTGATGTCCAGAGTCTTCAGTTTGTCTTGTAATTGAGCAATCCACGGATCAGCAACATAACTATGTTGTATATCATGCACCCACTGAGGATGAATAGACACATTACTAGAAGGTAATTGGACCTGGAGATACAAAAATGTGCAAGAAAAAGTTGACTACCCTTTTTGGTTTCCTTGGTTCTATCAAGTTCTGACTCAAGAATGTGTAATTCAGCAAACAAGGGCTGATAATGAAGAATGACCTTTTTGCCCTTAAGCAATAAATGAATTTCACCCTTTTTTCAATTTATTTTTATAAGACTGTTATCGGATAACCAATCTATACCAAGTACAATATCGTAACCTGTGACATGTAAAACCCTGAAATCCGCCTGAAATAAGTGACCTTGAAGAATGAAAACCTGCTGAAAAACAAATTTCAGAAGAGCATAAGTTATTACCACTAGTAGTATTAACCATAAGAGGTGTACAGGAGGAAGTTGGTAAAGAAAAGTTTATAACAAAGGTAGGGTTAATAAAAGAATGGGTACTACCATTGTCAATTAATACCATAACAGGAATGTCTTTAATTAAGCTTGGTAATTTAATAGTTTTGTGATTAGAGGAACTCATAGAAATACACAGTGTAAGAGTAGCAGGTTCAACATTTGGTTCAGGAATGGTATGTGACTGAAGTTGGTTACCATCCTCATTGTCACTATGAATATCACTCAAGTCAGTAAGAATATGAATTCTTTGAGATTTACATTTATGCTCATGAGAGTATTTATCCTCACATTTAAAACAAAGACCCAAAGATCTCTTTTGGTCGAGAGTGAGATGCTTGGAAGTAGAAGAGTCTGGTACAATATTTTGAATGGCAGGATGGTGCACAAGAGGTTCATAATCTTTGAGTTTAGCAACTTTGGGCAACTGAAAAGGAGTTTTCATTGCCGGCCTGAGCACCTTAGTTTTGGCTTGCTAGGTATTTCTCTAACTTCTTAGCTATCTTAATGGCTCATTTCAATGTGGTTGGCTCATAGAGTAAAACAACATCTGTAATTTCCTCTTTCAAGCCATTAAGAAAGCCCAATAAGTAATATTCATCTTCAGTATAACATTTTGCTAAAACTCTGGCTTTAATTCTTTCAAACTTCTTAGCATATTCATCAACACTACCAGTTTGATGTATTCGTTTAAATTCATCCACAGGATCTTTAGAGTCAATATCAAACCTTTCCAACAGTTCTTCCTTAAATTGTATCCAAGGAGGATCTGAATTATACATTTTAAAATATCGATACCATTCACGAGCTTCACCCACCAAATAGGTGACAATTGTCTTGACTTTATAGTTTTCAGTAGTATTATAAATATCAAAATATAAGTCACAATCCTCTAACCACTCAAGAACACCGGTACCGTCAAATTTATTCAGTTCTGCCCTAGGTGGATGCCATTTGGGAGGGTGATCAAACTGGCGCCATTCATCATCTCGTCTGAAGCCATCCTGCTCGGAATGGTGATCATGAACTGGGGGACGTGAATTCTTGGAATCTTGAAATCGAGGATTAGAATGGCGCAACGAAGTAGGCTTATTACCAGAAGGGGAACCCTGAATAGGAAAAGTGGAAGGTGTAGGTTGAGTCATTGTAGGAGGGATTGATTCTTGCTGTTTGTCCCATTTGACCAGGATTTGTTCCATAAAAGATTGATTGGCTTCGGTGACAAGAGCAATAATCCGTTGATCTTGCGCATCAATACGTTGGTCTTGCTGATCAAAATGATTGTTCAACATATCCTGGAGCTATGTCGAAAGGGATTGAAATTGATGATCCATGGCAGAATTCGTAGTAGCATCATCATCGGTACCGGTACTAGAATTCGATTTGGTAGATTTAACCATCTTGAATTTACCTTGAGATCAAGACAATTCCCAGATGCAATCATTAAGCTTTGATACCAACTGTAACACTCTTGAATATGATTCAAGAGTGATTTCTGAATTAACCAAGTGAATCGGATGAAAATGGATAGAACAGTAACAGAATGAACCAAGAAAAGAGTAAAACTCAGTAGAATGAATTTATTATCAAATTCTATCATCATCCAACAATTACATTGCCTTTATATAGGCGATAACACTGTAAAAAGAACTAAGTTAATTGATTAAAGATCTAACTCTAACTAATCAGCTTGTGCATGTCAGCTAGAGTTAATTGAAAACGTGGATTTCCTTCTTTTAATCAAGAGATCCAATTGAGCGTCCCGGACAGGTTATTTGAATTATGAGCCCCCTCATCAGCACTTCTTTGATTAATTGAATGCTGACCGTTACTATTGACCGAGCTATCCGAGAGTTTAAATCCTTTTAGCGGTTGTTGCACTCCTTTCTCTTCTAAAGCTCCCAGCTCTCCATTGTCTGACATAGAACGGGCCCTAAATTTGTTAATTGGAGAGACTCGTACGGATGAAACGTCCACTGAAAATGCCTAGTCTCGGCCCGTAACGAGGGTCAAATAATCAGTGCCGCAGTGGTTTGTCTTGAGGGCCTACACGGCGAGAGCCGAAGTTCTAGAACACGGGACCGAAGAATCATCGGTCAGCGGACAGTCTGGGGTCTGGAGCTCTGGGCGGCTGGGTCTTGGACTCTTGGCCCTTGGTAAAAAATATATGCTCTGTGGAATTAACAAATAACAATCCAACGGTTGCAGAAATTTGACTGACGGCCGATATCCTATGATTCCTATCCCCGGATTTTGTCCCCGCTCAGGAAGCGCATTTAGTTTCGCCCACGCCGCTGAATTCCTATTCCCATATTGCAGTCTGCCAGAGCCATCCCATGACCTGCTGCGTGCACGGCTGCACGCTATGTTATGTTTTCGTGTGTTGCGATGACTAATTGATCGGCGGGGTGGTGTCTAGAGACCGTGGAGTTTCGTCCCATGTTTTAAAATTTGAGTCCTCGCCGGAGAAGTTTGACGTTCTCAATACGATGTTTTTTCAACAAATCTGACCATTACAGAAATTCATTTTTAAGGTATAACTTGTCTGGTATTCTAATACGACTCCGATAACAACGGTCACAGCCTGTGCTACAGCCTACAAGTTCGGCTCTTCTTCGGTTGAGAAAATTCACTTGCTCCATTGTCCGTACAAGAAGGCTGGCGGAGCTACTCCCTACAATGGTGTAATCAAGATTTAAAATAAACTAACTACATCATCTCATCATCCGAGTAATACAAGATATCATGTACTCATTTTAAAATAAATCGTCTTGATTCATTTTTAAAATAAATTGTCTTGTACTAGTAAAAGATATCATGTACATATGTTGTTTTCTTTATCTCGATTGATTTAGGGTTGTTTTCTGAAGGATGAGAGTTTTAGGTTCCTCTAAATGTTTTCATTTTTTTTTGTTTCAAAAATATTAAAAATGGACACTTATCTATTTATATTAAATAAAAGGAACTCAGACTTATTATTAGTGAATTTAAATAAATTGGTTAGAGTTGTGAAAACATTCGGTTGATACTGATTTTAATTTTTAGAACGAATGCATAGAATTTCACAAGAATTCTAGGATTGGAGGGCTTACTTTCCATTATCTATACATTTAAAATCTTGATAACTTATTTATTAAAGATAAGTTAGATATAATCTACATAAAAGTTACAAAACATACTTCTATGTGAATATTTTCTGAATATTAATTTTCAAGATTTTTTGGTGAAGGTAGAATTCAGATTCTTCTGTAACTTTTTAAAAACCATTCTAGTTAGTGTCATCTGAATTATCAAGTCATTCATAAATATTAATTGTTTAACTTTTTTACATAAAAAAGTAAAAATTATATTTATTTTATATAGTTTAATTGTCTCTCTTTTATTTTTTTTATAGATGCGTGTCACAACCATTCATACATGGTTTGGATTTTATACTTTTACTATTAAAAATCTGAAATACCATCTGTCTTATAAATATCGTTGGAATTGTAGCAGATTTTTATTATGAAGTATCTCAATTTGTTATTATAAACTGATAATTGAAAAACAAGACCAAACATCTATTTGAAAAGTTTCGCCCCCTCACGAGGGACGGGCAGGTGGACTCATGCTATAAGGGCAGGCGGCAACATTCTAGAAAATCGGATCATAGTTGGACAATCTGGACTGTTGAGATGTACGGAAACTCGGCGATCGGACGGTCCAAACTGGCCCCATGTTTTTGTCCGAATTCAGGAAGCGCCCTCCGTTTCGCGACTTTGGTTTGATCAAAGTCTCGCATTTCCACGAGGTAATTTTACCTTCAATGGTACTAAAGTAACTAAACAGTGTCTATGTTATTCTGTACCGAGTCCATAGACTTCTCTTTAGAAAACTCGCTACAAGAAATCACGATCTGGTGTGTCGCATAAAGTTTCAGTAATCAAGCGGCGTCAGGATTCAGCAGAGGACCCATTCGTCCTGAATTAAAAAGAATAAAATAATAATATATTATTCCTAAATATAAATATATAAATAAATGGCGTAGAGTAGATCGGCGTCCAGAATGTGCATCTGTGATTCTCTCGTTGACGAAATATTCCTTTCTTGGGGAAGAAGTCCGGTTCATTACGTTTTCTGATCAATTATATATTGCGCTTCAATGGTTTGCCACAGTGGCATGCTACAGTATTACACGTTTTTCCTCGTTTACTAATGACAATGGACGATTTTGTAAATTCTTTCCTAATGATAGCATATATTAGTGTTATAAATAAATATAATTAGCAATACGCCTTTCAAGGGCGGATCTAGTGTATACCGGGATGGTAGCTGCCACTTGAATTTTGAAAAAAGTGCAATTTGCCTCCTTCAATTTTTTTTTTGCTCCATTCTGAATTGTCTGATTAATTTTATTGAGAAAAAATACGTTTTTCAAGGACGGATCTAGTGTATACCGGGTGGTAGCTGCCACTTGAATTTTGAAAAAAGTGCAATTTGCCTCCTTGAATTTTTTTTTGCTCCATTCTGAATTGTCTGATTAATTTTATTGAGAAAAAATGTATTTAATATCGTGCATAATGAAATAATTATACAAAGATATCAAAATATAAAGTTCCATAGACGGAAACTTTCTTCATCAACTTGATTATCTATTACTTATAATTTTATTTTATTGTTATATTTTAATATATAAAATATTATTATTTTAATAATTTTTTTATTAGATAAGAATATATATTAAATTATTATTTTTGATATTTAAACTATTACAATTGATAATTAGTTTAAAATGAAAATAAACAAATGAGCCATTTGTGAAATAAAAATATACATATACTGTCTCCGTCTCTTCAAAGTCTCCGAGGCCGTTACTCTTCCACTTGAATTAGTATGATGTTTTTGAAAATTTCTTCTTGAAATAAAAAAATGGCATACATTAGCTATTCCCATTCGAACACATGAACACAAATCTAATGCAGATTTATTATTAAGAACATCGTAAAGTCAAGATTTTGAAAATAAAATTGTTTTAATATTGATTAAATATATCAAGTAAGAACAAATTTAACGGATGTGGCCACATTGTCTTCTATTTAATTTTAGTCACTCAATTTTGATTCTTCCTATTTTAATCATCAGTTTTCTATTTATATATTTATACAATTCAAATACACGAAAATAGAAACCTATTCTTAAATGATTTGATTCTATTTTTTTTTCACTGATAAATTTAACATGTTAAACAAGACTTCATCATCTTGTTTTAATATTATATTATATTATAATAATATTATTATTAACGTGACACCAACGCTCTCCCAATAATATTGTAATATTACAATAATACAAATCAAAAGGAATAAGGACTCACGTTGGCAACGAGAAACACACAATTCCAAAATTATTGGCGATTGACATTGTGAGATACAAGAGTTTATAAAACTAGTAAAACAGGGAAGAAATACTAAATATACTAAATAATAAATTATATAAATATAATAATAATAAATGAGGCGAGATAAAACGAAGGCGACTCACCAACTTTTCCGAATTTTATTTCCAAGAGCGGCTCCTTTTTATATTCTCAGCTGCCTCAGTTTTTTTGCAGTGTTTCCCTTTGTCCAAACCAAGCAGATCTTCTTCTCTCAACTCCCTAGTCTCTCTTCAACCCCCAATCGATTGTTTCGGCCAAAACGAAACTAAGAAGATGCATTCGACAAACCTCTTGCTCGAGGAGCCTATTAGGATGGCCTCCATCCTTGAGCCCTCAAAGCCTGTAAGCGAGCTCCCTCCCCCCCAATAAAATTAAATCAAAATCAACCACAATTCTTAAAAAAAAAATCAAAATCAGCCAAGGAGAACCGATCTTCTTGTAGATCGGAGCTAGAGTTGGTTGTATTTGATGAAGCAAGAGTTGTGATTCAGTTAATTGATGCGGTTATTTTTATTGCAATTTTCAGAACTTCTTCCCTGCTATGACTAAGATAGTAGGGACGCTGGGTCCTAAGTCGCGCTCTGTCGACATCATCTCTGCCTGCCTCAAGTCTGGGATGTCAGGTACTTTCGAAAAATTTCCGTAATTTTTTGTTATTATATAGGTTTAATTTCAGCAGTTGGTTTTCTAGTTTTTTACTTACTGAGTGCTCATTATTTTTGTTGAATTTTTCAGTGGCTCGTTTTGATTTTTCATGGGGAAACTTAGACTACCATCAGGAAACCTTGGAAAACCTCAAGGTTGCAATAAAGAGCACAAAAAAGCTATGTGCAGTAAGTACACTCTCACCTATTTGTTCTCCTAGTCTCTCTCTACTGAGGAGGAAATTTAGATACTGATAATTGTTCCTTTGATGAATTATAACAGGTGATGTTAGATACGGTGGGGCCAGAGCTACAGGTGGTGAACAAAGGTGAAAACGCAATATCTCTGGAGGAAAATGCATCTGTTGTGTTGACCCCTGATCAGGGTCAAGAAGCAACATCCGATCTCCTTCCCGTTAATTTTGGTGGATTAACGCAGGCAAGAAATCTCCTTATCTCATCACACGGAGAGAGTACTGAATTTTCTCAGGTTTTTCTTTCACCATGTAAAAATTGAAGTCTCAAACTTTTTACTGCTCTCTTATAGGCTGTAAAACCTGGAGATACGATATTTATGGGGCAATATTTGTTCACTGGTAGTGAAACAACTTCTGTTTGGTTAGAGGTATGTGCTTGCTTCAATTGTCAATACTTACAGTTATTTCCATTCAGCATTTTTGTGTGTACTTATTGTGGTATGTTCAGGTATCTGAGTTGAAGGGAGATGATGTGGTGTGTGTAATAAAGAACTCTGCTACTCTTGCCGGCTCTCTATTCACTCTGCATGTTTCTCAAGTACACATCGATCTTCCAACTCTCTCTGGTAGTGACAAGGAGGTTATTAGCAAGTGGGGTGCTGTTAATAAGATCGACTTCCTTTCTTTATCTTATACTAGGCATGCTAAGGATGTCAGAGATGTGAGATTTTTTTTTCTTCCTTTTCCATTATGTAATGTGTGTTTTGTTTATTATTTGTTTCTGGAGTTTTCAAGTGGTTACTCAGTAAATTATGTTAAGCTGCTCATTATACCACTTTTTCTATACAATTGTGTTTGGGTAGTAATACTATTTCCATGTTCAGGCCCGGGAGTTCCTATCTACGTTTGGCGATCTCCAACAGACCCAGATCTTTGCAAAAATTGAAAATATCGAGGTAATTTTCAACAAAATGAATGCACAATGTTCTTGTCATTTTTCTCCTAGATTGGTTAGATTTTCTGATCTTTATTGCAGGGTTTGACCCACTTTGATGAGATTCTGAGTGAAGCTGATGGAATTATTCTTTCACGCGGTAACCTTGGAATTGACCTTCCTCCAGAGAAGGTTAATATTTAATTCTTAATTTATATCTTTTTGTGGGTAATATTACTCAGGTATGCACAATAAACTCCAATCACAAGTGGCGTGCTCACTTTAATAATATTCTGCATGGCTGAATGGAATTCAGGTGTTTTTGTTTCAAAAGGCTGCGCTATTTAAGTGTAACATGTCTGGAAAGCCTGCAGTTGTTACCCGTGTTGTGGACAGTATGACTGACAACCTACGTCCAACACGTGCTGAGGCTACTGATGTTGCAAATGCTGTCCTTGATGGTAGCAACTCCCCTCCTTTATAAAAGTTGGAATTTTTTTTCAATTTTTTTTTCATTTTTTAAGCAAATTGTAATTTATTATTCAGGGAGTGATGCAATTCTTCTTGGTGCGGAGACACTGAGAGGATTATACCCTGTTGAGACTATTTCCATTGTAGGCAAAATTTGTGCCGAGGTAGTCTTCCTTCCTGTTTGTACTCGTATGATTCTACCTGTGCTGGTCTTCCTTCTCTTTATCAAGATGTTAGCCATGGATGATCTAACTTCGCATTTTGCAGGCTGAGAAGGTTTTCAACCAAGATATATATTTCAAGAGAACAGTAAAGTTTGTAGGGGAGCCAATGTCTCACTTGGAGTCTATTGCTTCATCTGCGGTACACTGTTCTTGTCAATATTAACTTATTGCATGTTCAGTGAAGGATCTACATTCTACCTGACTGTTATTTTATCATAGCGTTAACTTTATCCTTATTGGTATTATTTACTTTTACAATGCTATTACCAATCACTTCTCATTATGCTTATGTGGTCTTTGTGTAGGTGCGTGCTGCTATTAAAGTCAGAGCTTCTGTCATTATCTGCTTCACATCCTCTGGAAGGGCTGCAAGGTATGCCATAGAAAAACATTTAATTCTAACTATTTGTAATGTTTCTTCAAACAAAAAAACTATTTGTAATGATAATTATGCAATATTTACTTTTTAATGGTGGTTATAATTCTGGTTTGACATTTCTGTAGGTTGATAGCTAAGTACAGACCAACCATGCCAGTTCTATCTGTTGTCATTCCTCGTCTTAAGACAAACCAGCTTCGGTGGAGTTTCACTGGTGCTTTTGAGGTTTGCCTTCATGCATTATGTTTTCTATGTAACTTATTTTTACTGTAATGCTGGCAGCGGCTGCACCAGGATTTTAGTATTAGGGGGGGAGGCAACTCATGAAACAAAAATACACAGTAAATTTTAACCTGACATGTAACTTCAGTGGGATTTGGGGGCCAGATACCATGCCCCTGAACGGTGGTCATATATATTTTAGCTCAATTGAAAGCTTGGTGAGATCATGCCTTTCTTCACAAGTCCGAGGTTTAATAAGTTTTTGCAGTATTCTTGATGAAAGCATCCTGAAATTTTCTATGTGAACCATCTTTTGGTGATTCATTTGTATAAATCTTTGAAAAGGAACCATACACAACTACAAAAGTAATGCTGTGAGCTTGATTAAAATGCAGGCAAGGCAGTCGCTCATTGTCAGGGGCCTTTTCCCAATGCTGGCCGATCCACGCCACCCCGTAAGTGCTATTACGTGTCTTCTATTGCACATGCATCTCTCCCAATCATTAAAGGGCGGGGATCCTTTGACAATCTTGACAATGGATTTTCAAATAAATACGAAAAAAATCTTAAAAATAGAAAAAACCTCATAGATATGTTCTTTTACTTATAAATTGATGTTGATTTAAATTTTATGCAATTTCATTACCGTTTGATATTTCATCAAAGATTATTAAAATTTTATACAATTTGCAATGGTTTCAATTTAACGGTCTTTGATAAGTATCAAACTATAATGAAATTGCATGAAATTTGAATGACCATCAATCTATAGATAGAAGAACACGTCTATAATTTTTTTTCCATTTTTAAGATTTTTTTTTTATATTTATTTAAGAGGTCCATTGCCAAGATTGTCAAAATAACCATTGTCAAGTGCTCCCCACCCATCACTAAATAGGTTTACAGTTATAGATATGTTGATCTGATGGAATTGGTTTTTGACATGCTCTGTAAGGCTGAGTCTACTAGTGCAAGAAATAGAGTATCAAATTATAATGAAATTGTATTAAATTTGAATGATCATCAATCTATAGATAGAATAACACGTCTATAATTTTTTTTTTCATTTTTAAGAATTTTTTTGATATTTATTTAAGAGTCTATTGTCAAAAAAATAACCATTGTCAAGTGTTCCCCACCCATCATTAAATAGGTTTACAGTTATAGATATGTTGATCTGATGGAATTGGTTTTTGACATGCTCTGTCAGGCTGAGTCTACTAGTGCAACAAATGAATCCGTTTTGAAGGTGGCTCTGGACCATGGCAAGGCCTCAGGCATTATAAAATCGCATGATCGTGTTGTTGTCTGTCAAAAACTTGGGGATGCTTCTGTTGTGAAAATCATAGAGTTGGAGGATTAGGCTTTTGTTGGAAATTTTGTTTATCTATTAACATGGTGTTCACCCACCACTTAGTTTATACATAAAAGACCTCTATTTATAGCATCATGCATGTTAAGAGCAAGACTGTGGAGGGTTCCACAAACTCATGGCTCTAGTTTTGGAAGTCTACTATTATGTGAAATACTTCTATTTTTGTCTTCTGGTTGAGCTCAAGTGTATTCAAATTTGTTGTGCTGTTAGTTAGCCCTTGAGTTGAAGTACAATGTAAGTTGAGCTTTCACTTGTTTGCCATTTTTTTTACAGTGACGTGTTCAATATGGAATGTATCGTGTCAACATATATTTGAATGTGTTAAAAATTAAAAAACCCGAACACGTCTAAGATACGTGATACGTCTAGCACGTCGTGTTAGACGTGTTTGTGTTTATACCTGTTTGGCATGTGTTAACTTGTAGTACGTATAAATTTAATAAAATTCAAATAAAATAGATATATAAGAAAAATCATGAAAAATTATAAAATAATAAAAAATTGGTAATCTTGATTTAAATTTTTAAAAAGTTTAATTAAAGAATATTTTTTTATAAAAAATTGGTAATCTTGATTTTGGGACCAACTACGTTTTAAAAATATAGGCAAAGTTAAAAATTTTAATTTTTTTAGTATAATATTTGAAAATATTTTAAGAAATGAAGTAATATGAACAATATAAACTGCATACTTTTTGTTATTATTTTTTCATATTTAAATATTTAATTTTCATCTTCATTATCATTTTGAGGCAAAAAGACAGTAAGAAAAAAGTTATAAATGTACGAAAAAAGATTAATGTAGAAATATATATTTATCAACTTAATGCAGTGACAAAAAAATTATAAATATCATCAAATTGAATTAGTTTTGATACCGAATTAATATCAACATATCGCATTTAAAATATGATTTTAAATTTAAATATCATATTAAATATTTAATTTAGGTAGTAGTCAACTAGGTCAAATCTTTTTTTTAGAGTGACATCAAATCTTTTAAACACGTCTTCACGTATTCTGTCATGTTCTCTTTTATAAAAATCCTTAAATTTGTATATTATATTACAAGGATTGTCACTCAAGATTGTTTATTGATGTGGATTTTACTAAGCTAATAAATACCCTAATTTATACTCAATTTCAGCCGCAAGCGCACGGCCTAGTCAAGTAGTAGTTGGGGTGTCGAACCACAAGGACAAGGGTGAATTACCGGTTCTAACAAGTTTCACTAATCTAGACAATCAAAAGTGAGTTTGTATTAAACTAAAAGTGCGTAAATCTAACAACAATGACTGAAAAGTTTATCAGATTGAGGATTCTAGGTGCTTTCGGCTTCACTCTCACTCGTTTGGTCAATTCACTCTATTTGATCTTTTTATATGTTCTAGTGTTTGTCGGGGATTCAATCTCAGATTTTAGTACCAAATTTACACTTTCGTGGCTTGATACCGTACCTAAACAATTCGGATTTCACGATTAAGTACCTCACCTTACAAGTCTAAGCCCATTAAGATCAGTGAGTCACTTTGGCATAACCTAGATTTTGTACTTTGCCTTTCGGTACCTCACACAATTTCTAAGGTTTTCCTCGGTTTTCCCTTAGGCAATAGGTTTCACGATTAAATACTTGGCCTACGACCTAAATCACTATTTTGGGTCAGAAGATTCAGTTCCACCTTTTGATTTCCACTTTCACTTCTAGGGTAACATGCAGTTGATTAGAACTAAGCATTCAATTTAAACAAAATAGCAATCACAAACAACAAGAACTAAAAGATCAACAAACGAGTAAATTAAACCATTCGAGTTATCGAGTTTACACCTAGACCCCTAGAAGGGTGTCTAGCCACAAATCATGTCAAATATTGTATCAAGATTCATGTTTAAACAACAGTACAACATGAGAAAAGAGTAAAGAAAAGAATAAACCAAGAAGATCTACGATTTCTCGCCCGATTCTTGAATTCTCCTTCAAATCTCTCTCCAATGGTGTTCTTCCTCTTCTTTTTTTGCTTGGGATCTCCTCTCCAGACAGTTGAGAGATGTCTTGGACGAAAGGGTGTCAAAATCTATTAATTCCCATGAGAAAACCGCTTTAAAACTGCCAATTCGCGCTGCCAGCCCAAAAATTACGGTCCGACATTTTTGCATTTTTTTCCAGAACGAACCAGAGAGCATCTGCGGTCCGCAATTGATAATTGCGGTCCGCAATTTTTGTATGGGAATGCTTTTAACTTGATTTCTTCGTGTAAATCCGACCCACCTCGTTCCAAGCATTATTTCTCATGTTAACATCTTTGTTTACACTCAATGACCTGCAAAATAATAAGAAATGCAGCAGTATCTCGAACTCGACATAAAAACTAAATAAATTCTTAACAATTAACATAAAATGCATAGTTTTTGAGATAAAACCCTAATTGAATATAATATATAAATGAGGCTTATCACTTATTTTCTTCAATTTTGTCGTGCGGTGTCCCGTCAGCTAAACCATCCATGTGCGTGAGGTCCACTCGTGGAAGTTTTGGTTATATCGATAAAAAATGAGAATGTTAATAGACGTGTCAGATGTGCACGTGCTACGTATACACATGTTAGACGAGTGTGTTCATGTTAGACGTGTTAGACGTGTGTGTTTAACCGTGTCGAAATTATTTATATATTGATCACACACGTTTAACAACACGGTATGTATGACACGTGAACACGTCACGTGCAGACACAAACATATATTTTTGTCACGTGTGTACACATGTCCGACACGTTTATCATTACCCTAATCTAATATCAAATTCCTCTTGTTTTTAGCGTAAAATACTATCGTGCCATCAGATTTCTTGGGAGAATAAAAACATCGTTTATGATTTCAGAAAAAAGAAAAAATGATCTGAAATTTTTTGGTAACTTGATGAGGTACTAAAATGCAAATACAAATCATTCTGAATAAATCCGAAAACGCTAACCTGTTTTGCCCACGGTCGCTAAATAATCTCATAACTAAAGACTAAATAATTACTATTATTTTTTAAATTAAACAAAACTCTCCTAAATTAAATATATATTATCTTTAATATATTTATAAAATATATTATTTTTATAATCTTTTAGAATTTGAACCTATTACTTTTCATATATATCTCTCGAAACATACCTATTATTTTTCATATATCTCATGCGCCGCGATTATTGTTATCTCTTCATTATACAAGTGATCGAAATGTTCAAACTATTTTATTCAACACAGTGTCTCTTTTGGTTTTAGAAAATAAACGCGTCAATAATGCATGTTTTCATTAAAACTATTTTGGGCCGACCCTCTTATCCGATAATAGGGGATAAAGCAGCAAAAGTGATCGGTGGCCTCCCCTTCCCTCTCATTCCTTGGCCATGGCTACCGTGGGTTTACATCCGTGCTTCCCTCTTCCTCGTTCTTCTCTGATGCATTACTCCACCAGAGGAGCAGCAATAAACTCTCGGCTCACGTCGCCTCTCCTCCCCTCATGCTTTCTACTACATCCACCGACTCAACCCCACCTCACCTTTTGCTCAAGCTACTCACTCCCACACCCCAGAGGAATTTATCCTTCTCGTTCTTCAGCTACAGAAGAAGGAGAACTAGTACAAGAAGAAGAATTGGAGGAGGTGGAAGTGGATCCGACTGCAGAAGTAAGGTACCTGGACCCGGAGGCAGAGGCGGAGAGAATTACAGAGTGGGAGGTGGATTTCTGCTCCAGGCCAATCTTCGACGAGAGGGGAAAGAAGGTGTGGGAGCTGGTGGTTTGTGATGCCACTCTTTCGCTCCAGTTCACCCGATACTTCCCCAACAATGTCATCAATAGTGTCACTCTCAAGGATGCCATTGCTGATATCTCTTCTTCTCTCAATGTCCCCTTGCCTGTTAAAATCCGCTTTTTCAGGTTAGTAATTATCTAATTTTGCATTAATCTTTATTTTGATGTATGTTTCAGGTGTATATTTGGAATTAATAAATAAACTAAGTAGCGAAAAAAACTGATTGACAGGTCACAGATGCAGACAATTATCACCAAGGCATGTAATGAGCTGGGAATAAAGCCCATCCCGAGTAAACGGGTGTGCAACTCCTACTCTTCCTCCCTGATGTACCTTATCTTACCTTATCTTTCTTTTCTTGATTTTTCTCTTCATGTCATCCTGTCTCTCATCATTAGATTATAATGCACATAATCCGCTAATTAGTTTGAAGTTACAGAACGGTTTGTTTGTTCATGTCTGGTTTTTGCAAATCTTCTTGACTTTAAGCTTTTGTAAACATTGTGGTTCCTCTATGAAAATTAATTGTCTTTTACTTACAGATATATAGTTTACTGGTGAATATCAATGCTGGCATTTACTTACAAATATATAGTTTACTGGTAAAAAAGGGACAGCTAAGTCTGCACACCATAATGTTTGTTTTGGTGCCAATTATGGAGATTTTTCACATAGGTGGGTGTTTATGCATCAATGGAGGTCAAATTGCCTCATTAAGAATTAAGTAGCACAAGAAGAAATAAAGCAACAACAGTAAACAAAAACTTCTAATTCACATTATGTACTGTGTTCCAGGACAGTCTGGATACATATAATTGAGGATGGAACCAGACTAGGAGCAAAATATGCAGTAATGGAATTCTGTAATTCTTAGTGCCCCTAACAGATTTTGTTGTATTTGGTGATCAGTTTATTTAGCTTAAAGAACTTATGTTGCATATCATTGTTTCAAAATTGTTTAGCATATAAGCTATCGGAGACCACAAATTAAGGATATAAGGATAAAGAAAAAACATGAAACAATTAATTATCCTTCTAGTACAAATTCCTTATTAGATCTTTCTATTATGCAGTGCATATCATTACTTCTATGGCTAGAAGAAAGGTATGAGACAGTATATTCACAACATCCAGGATTCCAGAAAGGATTTAAGCCACTCTTGTCATTGGATAATCCATTTGCCATGAATCTTCCTGACAACCTCTTTGGAGACAAATGGGCTTTTGTCCAGTTGCCTTTTTCAGGTTTTCCCTCCAAAATTTTCAGATTGCATATACTCAATTTTGCTATTTTCACATAGAGACTGATCCGGCATGACATCAGTGTTTAAGTGTGATTGTCTGATTTCAGCTGTTCAAGAGGAAATGTCCTCACTAAAGAAAAGATATGCATTTGGGCAGGGTCTAGATCTTGACCTACTTGGCTTTGAATTCGATGACAAAACATTAATCCCGGGGGTTGCAGTTGCATCAAGACGTGCTAAGGCTCTTGCAGGTAATCCAGGTCCCAATTTTTTGGTTTCCTTCAAATCAGCATGTGATATCAAGGGATTGAACAATACATATTTTGTTTCTTAAAAGAACAGCATGGATGAATGGTTTGGAGATATGTGCACTGGAAGTAGACAAAAACAAAGCAAACCTCATACTATCAGTTGGAGTTTCTACTAGATACATTTATGCTTCATATCAGAAGAATGCAGCGACAACACAAGAGGCTGAGGCATGGGAATCTGCGAAGAAAATATGCTCAGGTCTCCATTTCCTAGCTATCCAGGAAACCCTGGATTCGGATGACTGTGTCGGCTTCTGGCTTCTTCTTGACCTTCCCCCACCTCCCGTTTGAGTCGTCATAAATTACCTTTTTGTAGTTTATGTTATCACGCCCCTTTTTTTTTTTTTTAACTAGTAATAGGCTTCTTCATCTTCATCTTTTTCCCTTCTACTTATCTTGATGAATTTTCTGTGGTGTCTTGTAATAATTCTGTAAAGATGAAACCATAGTCTTACAATGATTTTGTGCTAAAGAAATTGGAAAAACAAATTCGTTGTTTGGTACTCTAATGTGAGTAAATATTCTCTGCACCAGTCAACTACTTCGGAGTAAAGTGGGTAGAAATAATACTGTACGTACAGTTAGCAGCATCGAGATTCGGACGGGTAGCTTTTAGGGGGTTAATTTTTGCCCAATACAGATGCCAATTCCCTCTTTGCTGTGTACTGAAAGCACAAGTAAATCAGTGAGGATTCACTGCATCACACTGTACAATAAAGATACCTCTCCGGCTCTCTATATTCTACTTGAGTCCTATCCTCGATGAGTTGAGGCACATGGAAAACAAAAATAAACTAAATCTCATAAGGTAATCTATGCTTTAATTGAAACAGGAATATTTTCCTTGGTTCTACTGAAGAAACTCTGTCAACTACATGTATATTGGACCTGGAATGAATGATGAATGAACAAAATTGGGCTAAGAATTGGCCCAGAAAGTAAACCAAAAAAACCCTTGTTCGCATTGAAGAGCGTCTTTATGTATTGAGATTTGAATGCTACATGGTTTTCATTGAAAGCAGGATATAATAGCACGGTTCAGGAGGCAGGAGTCAATGCCGAGGGAGTTCTTCACTGCTTTTGGTGAGGGTGACATTTGATGAGGGCCGGCATTTCACACTGCTTTAAGCTCGTTTGGAGGAGATGGGTCGTTTTATGGTGCGTTACCTGCACATGATGGCCTATGGGACTCTGCCTTGGAAACCTTTTCTGATTTGCTTTCTCCGCTTGCTGTTGAGCACTGCGGGCATGAGATGTAATTATGATGTTTCATTTCTTATTCTAAGTTCCTTCGATTCGAGTTTAACATTATTGTATGTTATTTCCAGCTCCTCATATTCAATAAATTGGTTGGAAGTTAGAAACCATCTTTTCACATAGAAACCATCTTTTCAGGATGATTTTGTTACCTTCCTCTCTCTTTAGGTGCTGCTAACTGCTATATCGAATTGTCCTAAATTCTAACTTCATCGGAATTCACAGTTTTCTGAAGCCTTTTGGCTAGTGTGAAGAACTTCAATATGACAAATCCTTCACGCTCTTTGGTTGTCAATGTCCTATATCTTAGTAATAATATTGGCAAGACTTGGCTGTTTATGTTTGATAATTTGTGTAATGAACTAATTTGATAATTGAAAGGAAATTGAGAATATTTGAGTTTTAATAAGATCTTTATTGGTACTGAAATTGAAAGAGAGAACAGTTCATAACAGTACGACAAAAGCAAAGGAAAATTACAGACTATTCTTATATAGTCATTCTAGCTAGAAAAGACAAAACAGTAAAACTAATTCTCAGACGAATCTGAACAAATAGTTGTTCTAACGGCTGTTGATTTCCTCCCAATGGAAGATTCTTCCAGTTCTCTATTAGTGTTGAAATTAACCAATTCGCATTGGGCCTTTGAATAACTCTCTAGCGCCAGGCCCAGTCCTGACAAGCCCAATATTCGTCAGCTGCCTTCTCTTCTAGAGATTTGACCACATCAAATCTGATTCCAATTCCAATGGCTCCCAGCCTGGATTGATTTTCATGTGCTGACAATATTCTGATCTCCAAAATCGACTTGTCCTCAAGACAGAAGTTAGGAATTGTTTTCTCAGCTCAGTATAATCCTCCCACATGGCATCATCGTCAAACAGATTACTCCATTGTAACAGAACCTCAGTAGCTCGTTGTTTTTTCTTATTAACTAGGCATGCCAAAAATACCCTTAGGTTCAATTTTCAGCTTACCGTCAGGGCTCATCAATGACAATTGGGTCATCGCTTCTGACAAGGGACCAACCTTCTTCTTTAATTGAGATACATGGAAGATGGGTGTATCAGGGAACCAAGTGGCAAGTTAAGATGATATGCCGTTGTGCCAATCCTTGTCAATATTTTATAGGGTCCATAAAATTTTGGTTTTAACTTGTGATTGTCACCTTTGCCTTGTACTGACACTTGTCTATTGGATTGTAATTTTAAATAAACCCAATCTCCCACACTAAAAAAGACCTTTAACTCATGTTCATTTCTGTAAACTTTTCATCCTAGCTTGAGATTTAAGCAAGCGGTCCTTCAAATTTTTGAGGGTTGACTACCTATCAACCAATGGTTCATTGACAGCCTGGTTACTACCTTTGGGAGGAGTACCCATGGGTATGTCAGTAGGAGAGTACTCATATAGGGCGTCAAAGGGGTAGTTTTATTATGGCTGTGTGGTAGTTGGTATTGTACGACCACTCAGCCAATGCAGGTCATTTGACTCATCTCTTGGGATTAGTGAATACCATACATGTAAGATAGGTCTCAACACACTAGCTTATTTTTTTAGATTGACCATCGGTTTGTGGGTGATATGCAGTGGTTAAATTGAGCTTAATTCCCATTCTACATATCAGTTCTTGACAAAATTGACTTGTAAAATAGAATCCTTATCTGTAATGATCTTGTGTGGCAATCCATGTAGTTTGTGTATTGTTTCAAGGAAAAATTCAGCTACACCAGATGATCATTAATAAAACATTTTTACCTTCATTTTTTTTGGCAAACCACACATAAAATCCATAGTGATGATCTCCTAGGCACCCTCAGGTGTCAGTACATTTCCTCCTTTGTTCATTTGGCAAGTGTCACAATTTTTAACATGTATTAACACATCCTCATTTGATCTAGGCAAGTAAAATATTTTCTGCACTCTTTGGTCGGTACCTAGTGTACCGAAATGTCCCCTACACTGGTATCACGTAGAGTTTGAACCATTATGCCCCTTAATGTGCATTACTACCTACATAGCTAGACCTTGCCTTTTCTTCTAACGATACCATAGTGTACCTGAATGTGAGGTGTAGTTTTTCACCTTTGAGTTGTTTGTTCACCATATCTTGAGCCTATAAGTCACCATGGTAACTTTCCTTAAGATCTTCAAGCCACTGAGGAGTGATCTCAGCTCTCATTATCTTGAGAATGATCTCTTCTAGACAATACATCAGCAACTCTATTATCTACACCCATTTTATATTGGATAACATAATCTAAGTCAAATAATTTACATGAGATCTTGTGCCGAAGAGTGTGAGTTAGCTTTTGCTCCAAAAGTACTTAAGACTTATGTGATTTGTTTTAATCACAAAGGATCTGTCTTTCAAATAATGTCTCCATTTTTATACTGCTATTAACAAGGCTATTTTTTTTAATAAGTAGAGAGTTGTTGGTTCTTAATACCAAAAGCTTTACTAAGAAATGTAATTGAACTTTTTTCTTGCATCAACACTGCACACATATCTTTATCACTTGCATCAGTCTCCAAAATAAAGGGTTAAGAGACGTCAGGTAGGACCAAGATCGATGTAGTGCACATAGCTATTTTGAGAGGCCTACTGAAGTAGCCTCTGAACTCCACTTAAATCCATTTAAAATCAGTGAGAGGCCTACTGATTTCTTCATAATGCCTAATGATTTTTCTATAATAATCAATTAATCTCAAAAACCCTCTAAGCTCCTTTAGAACACTAGGTATGGGATAATTCTTCATGCTTTTAATTTTCTGAGGATCAGTTTCAACTCCTTGAGAGGTAATGATGTGCAGGGTGTGCCCCTCTAGTCTCTTATTTCATCATTCGATCAACATACTCAACGGAAGACACACCAAAAGCACACTTAGACCACTTGGCACATAACTAGTTATCTACTAACTTTTGGAGCGTTGGAGTTAAATGGTGTGTGTGAGTAGACATATCCTTATTGTACACAAGGGTATCATCAAAGAACACAAGGACAAAATGTCCCAAATAGGGTTTAAACACCTTATTTATCATATTCTGAAAAGTGGCCGGAGCATTAATGAGTCTAAAAGGCATCACTTGAAATTCATAGTGTCTTTCATGTGTTTTAAAAGTCATATTGACAATATGATGTGTTTCTACGAGTGCTAATAATTACTCTAAAAACAGCGCTAAAAGACCGATTGCAAGCGCACAACCTATCGTCAAATGTTGTCGGATGTCGAATCCACAGGGAATGAAATTTAAGTACCAAATTTATCTCTTTTAACTAGCTAAGCGAATAAATTTTGGGTTTTTGAATAACAACTAATTAAACTCTAAAATTAACCTAATCAAAACAGTAAAATACGAGAATTCAAATGTTTTTGGTATTCTTAGGATTTCGACATATAAATTACTAGAGGTTGTTGGTATTCATTTAATTGATATTGCACTTTTATATTCTCTTTATGGGTTTCTAATCCAATGATAATATTTATCTACTTTCGTGGCTTTGTACCGTACCTAATTTACTTAAACACCCGCTTTCGCGGCGCATTCTCCTAAACTAGATCCATTAGATTTCGTGATTAGCCTAAACACATTTTAGCAATTTACTTTCTCCTTTTGGTACTTCAATAAATTATTCAAACGAGTTTAGGTGTTCCCATAGAAATAAATTTCTTCTTTCGGTACTTCATCTATTCCTACGTTGTCTTGTGTTGTCGGGTCTCAAATTATTATCTTTCGATCTAATAATTTAAGTTCTAAGTTAAAAAGCATTTGTGTGATTAAGTTGTACCCTTTTTTTGGTTACCAATCTAACGTGACCATTCGTTGATCGGTATTTACAATTCAATCAACTCACATCATACAAATAATTTAGCAATTTAAATCACAAGATAAACAAAGATCAAATAAAAACAACAATACCGATTAAATTAAACCAACAACATAGTAATTTGTTACATGCATAATTCTAAGAAATTAAAGTTTAGCCAAGCATGACTTTAAGAACACGAGAAACTAAAGTTTTGTATCCATTGCAGTATATAAACATAATCCTAAGAAATTAAAGTTTTGTATCCATTGCAGTATATAAATGAGAGTTTAAGAGAAGAGATTGATAAAACCAAATTGTAGCCTAGACTCTAAAATCTCCCTTGTACTCTTGTGTATTCCCTAGCCGAACCAGAACCCAAAAAAACAGAGAATTTTCCCAACTACCAGCAGGAAAAACGAATATGGAGAGAGAGAGTTTAGATTTGGAATCCCCCCTGATTTCTGTAATTAATTCCCTATTACTATCGTCTCTCTCCAATACAAGAGGTAAATCCTTTCATTTTTCTCCTTAGCACTCTTTCATTGCTGCATTTAACTGCCAACAAATCAGGGATGAAATATCTCTTTGGAAACAACAGATTTCCCTTCATATACGCAATAGATTCCTTGCTAAATTTGCAGTCTGTGTCTGCTCATTGCTGAGTGTCTTGCCGAGCGTCTTGGCAGGTCCGGATTCTGCTTTTTGCTTCCAGCTTCTCTAGAAAAGTCTGAAAATTGGCAGAATCCAAAAACACAACAATAACAAGTTCTAATAGCGAAACAAAGACTAAAATCAACATGATTCAAACTAATTGGATGAATTATTGGATTAAACCTTGTGAAAATATTATATAAAATGAGCACCTATCACAATATCATTAGCAAGTATCCTGATTTGATGGTACTCTGATCTTAGATTAATTTTAGAAAAACAACCGGCTCTATTGAGCTCATTCAATAGATCATCAATTATTTGTATTGGATACTTATTTTTTATTATTTGAGAGTTTAACTACCTATAGTCAATGCCAAATGTCATCAACTATCTTTTTTCTTAATCAATAGAGATGGAGAAACAAATGGACTGGTTGAAGGTCTAATAACAACATTGCTAGCAGTTTGGCAATAATCTTTTCCAACTCAATCTTTTGATAGTATGAATACCTATATGACCTCAAATTAATTGGCTTACAATCGAGTAAGAAAACAATTATATTATATACATCCCTCATAGGTGATAATGAAGAGGGCTGATGAAAACAGTTATATTATATACATCCCTCATAGGTGATAATGAAGAGGGCTGATCAAACACAACAGAAAATTTCTTCAAGATAGGTTGAAGCTCCTGAGGAACATTATATAATTCTTACTATTTTCGGTCAACTTCCTCCATACACATCCAAACTTGAGCATCATTATCTCATCGCCTTCTTTTAATTCTTTGACTACTGCTTTCTCCTCCTGGACTTGTAACCTGACAGTAGAGCCCCTTTGCCAAATTTATCCACTTATTATGCCAACTCACCAGCATAGGTTCAAACTTAGAGAGCCAATCAAGTCTAAAGATTAGATCATAACCTTGAATTTGCAATAATCTAAAATCCTCAATAAATTCACGACCTTATAGTTGAAAGGTGAGAGCATTGCAATCATAACTATCAAGGGATGAGCTCTCTTTTATGGTTTCAATGAAACCGACGGTATATAACCGCTTTCTTTCAAAAAAAAAAGGAATGAGCTCTTCAATTTGAAAATATTGGTCCTGAAAAATTGTGGGATCCATAAAACTATGTGTGCTTTCACTATCAATTAATGCACGCACACTGGTATCTTATCAATATAACCCTTGAATCTTAGAGTATTTAAACCTGGATTACTATTGGTGGCACTCACCCTCAGTCTCTGGATCTTGGTCAAGGAGCATTTGGACTTTAATTTTACATTGGTGCCCAAAAAAAAAATACTTTTTTCCATATTTAAAATACAAACCCAGCAACCTCTTTTGGTATATGAGGATATTTTTGGAAATGAAAGCTTGAGTTTGTGGTTTAGGAGGGGTACTCAAGGGTAGAGATTTGGAATTAAACTTTAATCTAATTGAGCCTCCATTGCCCCTTAAAGGTTGAGAGCATGATCATTCTCTAGACTCCGAGATTTGAAAACCTTAATAAAGGCCTTAATTTCGGGCTTTAAATCGTAATAAAAGTATCAATGAAATCTGCCTCAGTGAATAAATGATTTTCTAGCACTAATTTGCCTAGCATACTGAATTGAATCATGACTAGTTTTGAAGTCATCTGGTACTTGATGCATTTCAAAGAAAAAGTCACAACACTTGAGCCACTCAATAACATTGCCACCTTGAAAATAGGGACAATCGACACTGTACACCATGACACCACCTGCTCTCTTGTCATAAGAAATGAGGCATTTGAAGGAGTGCTTTTTGATATAAAATATTACATAAAACATTATTAATTATTAAACGGGTTATTAACATGCTAATTCGGCTAACTTGTTAACATATTAGCATGCTAATTTGGCTCACTTGTTAACGTAATGAATCAATCCTAAACAAACACTTTCGACTCGTTAAGTATGCTAGGCACAGTCAAGCAGTAGTCTATGAGTGGTTTACAGTCCTACTTAAAGACCGGGGATTATCTTTCTGCGCTGAACCAAACATATACCCGGATTCCTTTTAGATACACAACTTTTGGGCCAAGGAAGACACCGCTTGAAAGAGAGTAAGAAATGAAACGATAATTTCTCAATTATCACTTCAGTAATATAATATGCTCAATGAAAATCGTACGAAATAAATGTGAATGTATATATAGGCAGGGACCAAAGTCTTAATCTGCACTGATAGCAATCAACACGCACTTTTTTTTTAATAAACTTCAGTAGCCAATAGAACATGGATGTAAATCTCATGTCGGAAACAGGCAAAATACATGTATACGTAGTACATAATCATATATACTCAAAACTTGAAACCCAATATCTAGAGCTGAGTAATAAAAGAATATTTAGAGCAGCTGACAATAAAGATGTCCTGATGGAACTAAAACATATAACAGAAACAACAGAGATGGAATTGCTAGTGCAAACATATAATCACCATCAACCGGGTGCTCCAGGGAGACTGATCAACCATTTACGAACCAAAAAAATAAGAACATATCCAAGTATTTCCAATACCTATACTGAATTACGCTTATCTAGGAATGAATTGGCAGGGCTACAATGATAATCTAACTTGTTGTGGGTTTTGCCAAAGTTTTCTTAATTGCCTCAGCATAAGTCCTGTGCTGATATGTCAATGTTGAGTCCAGTAAATCCCACAGTGATGTCTTCGGATTCCAGCCTGAATTGAAAGAGTTGATCCATCAATCTGATTTATGGCATTGCATATAATCTAAACAAAATTGAGGGTGATAATAAAATTTACCTAGCTGCCTATCGATGATGGTCATATCAGGTATACGTCTGTCACTATCATCATATCCCTCACCATAAAACACTTTTGAGCTGACATCAATGGTCGGCGCTTCCAATGGAGGCTCACCAGATACCTTGGAATAGACCTGAGAAGGAAATGTATTAATTAATTTACATAAGTTTTTTCCCAACAAGGTCAAGAGACACCATGTATGTTTTTTCTTTAAAAAAATTCATGTCTGCACACCTGAGTCATAATTTCTGCAAGTTGGCGAACGGACACTTCATTATTGGGATTGCCAACATTAAAGATATGGCCATTGGCTCGAGATGGATTTTCAATCATCAAGAGCACCGCTTCAATTGCATCCTTTATATAGATGAAAGTCCTTTGAGACACACCCCCATCTACCAGCTTCAATGGCTCTCTCCTCAGCAGATTCTGCAAAAGGAATTGAAGTTATAGATGAAGTTATGTAGTTATATACATGTTGTAATGTGAGACCACTAAAGAAATAATGCATACATTACTGAAGCACGCCAAGACACGAGGGACGCCCTCACTAGGACCATCAATTCCAGGGATAAAATCCATCCTCGGGCCAATCCAGTTAAATGGTCTCACAATTGTGAATTCAAGGTCGTTCTCAGCACCCTCAGCTATAGAACATACAGCAAGCAAAGAAAATCAGAAAAAAAAAGACAAAAAATGTAAATTAATAACCTTTTGAGGGATAAATCAGAATACATACCATAGATTAGCCTTTCAATGAGTTGCTTTGCACAGGCATATGACCATCTCTGCTTCTCAATTGAGCCAAAGATGCAAGGAGAGGCATCCTCCTTCAATACATAAAAATCTGGATCCTGTTTAAGTTTCACAAAAACAGGTACCCAATATTTAGTTTTACTATATAGTTCATAAGCAATGTTTGAAAAGAATCCATGTGGTTCACTGGTTCTTATAAAAAAAAAAAAGATGTTTCTTCAATTGATCAATAAATTTAACTGTCATAAAAGGTTGAATAAGAACTGCTCAATCATATAGGCCCTTTTCAAGGCAGAACATCTTGTTGTTTAAATGTTTTGCCCATTCATGAGGAAGGAAATAATAAACAAATCCCAAACACATGTGAAGCATAGCATCTATCAGTAAGTGTGGTCACTAGCAGTGACACATGTTTCAGAAACAATATTAACTACTAGTCAGTTAGTAAATAATAATTTATCACTTAGAATGAACATGTATTTTTATTTCTTTTTTATCAGCAGAGCATTGCATCACAATATCCAAGTCTCCTGCATTAATTTGTAGCTGACCATTGCAGGGAACATACAGACAAAAGTACAACACACAACTGTAAAAAAATGACAAATATAACAGATTCCTTATAAATAAATCTGGATATCTGGACAGAACACGTACACTTTTCAATTTTCATCAACCCTTAGTATATTCCCTTGATTATATAGATCAATGGATTGCCTAACCCAGTTTGTAGTTGTAGGAAGAAGTGAAATAAGAATTAATTCAAAAGAATGAAAACAAAAGTAAACAAACCTGTCGCAAAGGGTGATCCTTGGGAAGAAAGCTGCCAATAGTTTTGCCATACACTTCGCAAGTAGAGAAGTGAATCAGACGCTTGCCATTCTCCGAGCAGAATTTCACCTTCGATCCAAACATGCAATACCAATTAAGGGCAATGTACACAAAAAATCAATCAGAACTCCCAAATAATTCAAGATCTTGAAATGTACCACAGGGAGCGCATCAATGAAGTTGCTATAGATGGTATCCAGAGGACGGGTGTTGTAATCAGCCGGGGTACAGATTGCTGCCAGATTGATCGTCTACACACATTCCCAAATCAAAACGAAAAATACAAAACAAATCAGAACGAACTGAAGAAATGAGAAAGGAGAAAAAACGTCGATTTAATAGAAAACAAGAAATTGTAGAACGAAGAAAAAAAAATACCAGATCAGACATCTTTATGAGCCCCTCAAGGCGAGAATCGTTTTTGATGTTGAGGCGGTGGAATTGGATGCGACCGTCGGGACGCGGCGGGTCAAGGAGGTGCTTGATCTTGTCGTTGTACACATCCACCGCCAGAACGATGTGCGGCGTCTCCTCCATGAGCTTCTCGCACAGGTGCGACCCAATAAAACCTCCGGCTCCGATAATGCAGATCTTTATCGCCTTTATCGGATTCCCGTCCAGATCCAGCCTTCCCTCCACTGTCGGCGCCATTGTATCCCTCTCTCTCGCTCTTTCTCTGTCTTTCTTTCTTTGTTCTTTTATTATTTTTATTTGGGAGTACTCTCTCTCTCTCTCTCTCTCGCTTCCCCCTCTTTCTCGCTCTATTTATGATTCAATCTCCCTAGCGAGGTGGAGGCCCGGATAAGGCTACAGCCTACAGGAGAGTGAAAGAGTAGATCTCGATCGGAGGGGGTCACTGAGAACAGGCTGTGCCGCTTATGCTCGCGTGAAGGTGGCGTTCGAATCTTTTCCTAGCTTACCCTTGTTGCCTGCAATTAATGAGACGCCGCGCCGAAGGGAAGTAGGATCTTCTACTCTCTGGTCGCTTTAAAACCATACACATCCAAGCGCCGCAGTCGATCCAACGGTTCGTACCAGTAGACCGCTTCCATCCGATTTTATTGCGTTTTCTTCAGATCTCATCGCGAGGATCTCATGCCTTGCTGCTGCGTTTGTATGCATAAGGGGATCAAAGCAATGCTAATATGCTACGGCACGTGCTAAAGAAACTGACGTGTTTAACAATAATAAATTACATTTTACATAGCGTACGAATCACTTGTCTAGTTTTCTGTAAAAATAACCAAGTACTGAATTCTGATTCCTCAAGAGGTAAATCCAAAATGATCTCTGCGGTCGGGGCATGAGATTTTTGGTTTTATCAAGCAGCGCTGAAATTTTTTTAGGAGGCTGTTAATAGTTCTCACATATTTGTTCTTATATTTTATTCTTAAGAATTTTCTTTTTATAGTCAAAATAACGCTTGTACTGCTATTTATAGTAAATATCATTGTTATTAATATTAAATGAAAAAGTCATTGATAATAAGTTTTTTCAACATCTATATTAAACTATATATAATTATTGAATATCTTATTTATATCAATTATCTTAGTTACTGATCATTAGTGTTAAATTATCGCCTCAAATGTTGACTATTAAGAGTCAAAGTAATATTTTTACTAAATATTGGTGCTATTTATACTAAATGAAGAGTCATTAATAGCCATTTTTTTAGCATCTAAGTTGAACTATTTATAATTATTAGTTATCTTATTTATATCAATTACACATCTTATTAATAATTTAATATTGCACTAATTCTAAGTATTTATCACAAAAATCAAATGTCCAAATATTGATTATCTAAGCGTTCTAACATTAGATACTTAGTTTAGGCATTGTACACCATGTCAACTATTTATAACAATTATTTTTGTTATTTGTACTAAATAATTCAGTTATTAAAATATGTATAATGAGTACTCATTATGAAGATATTTATACTTGTGGCTTGATTTATTTATGGCAATTATTTTACTTATCATCATAAAGACAACATATAATCAAATATATTTATAGACAAAATAATTATTTCAAAACAGGAACAAGACTAAGTCTTACAAACTAGTAGAGGAAAAAGATGACAAAACTAGTAAAGAAAAAAGTGACAAAAAAATCTTACAATAATGATTTATGAATCATGACATATACAAATAAACTAATTTCATTACAATAATGGATACAAATCCAACGAAACACCAAATATATGACACACCAAAAAAAATTTAACAAATTAAATTAATTAATCATAACAGATTAGCATATAGAATCATTAGAGACAAAATAGTGAGAGCCTAAGAGGGATGTTTGGGGGGAAACCATAATAGAGTGTGCACGGACGAAATGAAACAAATTAAAAATATAACCACTTAAAAATTTGAAATATGAAAAGGTGCGTTGATTATTCAAAAATAATCACTTAAAATTTTGAAATCTGAAGTTCAAAATGTAAAGTCCGTTCGGGGATAAATTTTGGGACAAAACACTGGGATAGATATATTTATCCATTTTTTTAATCAAACATTGAAACTACAGTTGGCGGTGGCACTGGTAATCTTGGTTAAATTGAATAAATCTAATACATGGTCCGTCCCATGGGGCTTGGCTCTTCTTTGGTGTTCTTCAAAAGTGAACTGACGACCATCATTATCATTTGATTTGCAGTCTGTCAAAAGTAGCTCACTCACTGTCAGTCTGTCACTTCCTTTTCGTTATTACTCCGACAACACATCTGCTATTAGTTAGTCTATTGATTATTTGATTGATTTCTGTGAACTTAGACTTAGTGTTTTAAAACAACCGGACGGGTCAGACCGATCCGTGTCGCGACCCGCCCGATCCGATTCGTGCTCAAATTCATCAGACTCGTGAACCGTTAGAACCGACGGGTCTAACTCGGGCGTGGGCAAAAAAAATTGAAAAAAATTCGTACTAGACCCGATCCGTTTTAGACTTGTCCTGACCCGACTTGATCCTAACCCGTCATAACCCGTGCTCGACCCGACCCGGGAAACCCGGGAATCTAACTCGTCCGACTCGACCCACTTTACCCGTCTGACCCGTCCCAAACCCACTGAAATTCAAAAAAAATTAAAAAATAATAAAAATAATAATAATTCAAAAAAAAATCCTATAAATACCACCCCATTTTATCTTATATTCTCACACAAACAACTTCACTCTATCTCTTTTTCTCAATTCTCCAAATCAAACTCTCCCTCGTTAATTCGTTAATCGTTAGATATTAGCAATTCTCTAATTATATTATTATAGTAATTTTGTTACATTATCCGAAAAAAATCAAAAATATTTATATTAGTGTTATTTAGTTATTATTGTCAATTTAGCATTCGATATATTATCTGTCGTTAATTCATTTTAAAGTTTCGGGCTTTCGACAATCTTTCGATTCCGATAAAAAAGGTTAGTTATTAGTATATATAATATTTTATAATTAATTATATTTTTTGGTAATTAGTTTTTTAAATATATATATTTACATTTTTTTGTCATTTGTTTCTTTTAATTAGTTTTTATTAGATTCTTTATTTTTTTATAATTAGTTGTATTTTTAATTTATAATAATTAATTCTTTTTATAGAATATAATTTAATAAATATTTTTTAAATAAATATTTACATTCTTTAATTTTTTTATCATTAGTTTCTTTAAATTAATTTTTTTGTTATATTCTTTATTTTTTGTTACATTATTTATTTTATTAGTTGTATTTTTAATTTGTAATAATTAATTCTTTTTTATATTTATAACGTTCATTATATTTTTTTAATATTTTTTAGCAATATCAAATGACATCTCCTAATCCCTCTCACGCCGAAGAAATGACACATCGATTGAGCGTTGAAATTTTTGGTGAAGATATGCCACGTTCTAACCCTCCGAACCCATACTATCAACAAAATCCTAACCCTCCGCATCCTTATTATCAAAAAATTTCATCACAACAATATTAACCATCACAACCGCATGTTGATCCTAACCCTCCGCATCCTTAGAATTTATTTGAATTTTTTATTATTTTTGAACTTTGAACAAAAATAACAAAAAAATAAAATATTTTTTTGGTCAAGAATATAAGTTGTTATATATTTTTAATAATTATTTTTTAATTTTTCGAAAATTTAAGAATTTTTGAGAATTTATTTGAGAATTTTTGAATTTTTCGTAAGAAAAAAAAATTGGACTCCGACCCGTCCCATCCGACCCGACCCGCCCCATCCTTTTACCCGACCCATCCCGACCCGCCGACTCGTCCGACCCGATGGGTCTAGGATGGATCGCGGCCAAACCCCCCAAAATAGATCCGTCCTAACTCGTCCCGTGAAAACCCGTTGACCCATCCCGCCAAAACCCGCCGACCCGCTTAGACTAACTTCGAAACAAATAAAACAAGTTATTTGGCGTGCCGACGTGCCTCAAATCATTGTTCGAACCAATAATTGCATCCGACCTCAAATTAATTTTGGCTGCATTAGTCTGAAATTAAATTAGTAAATGTACCCGTTTTTATCCACGGATCATTTTAAATGTGCGGGCACTTTTTATATTAATTATCTTTGTTTTTATAAATGACATTTTAATTTCTAAATAAAATAATAAAATATAAGATAAAGATCTTAAAAATTATAGAAGTAAATATTTAGACAAAAATTATATATTTACGCCTTCAATAATAAAGAAAGATGAATAAAAATGATCAAGATTAAAAAAATTTTATCAAAAATTGACATACTTTTTATAAGAAAATAAAACCAATGAAAAATAAAAGATAGTGTTAGGATGGACCTTTAGAGCCGGTTTTGGGCTAATAACCGGTTCTAAAAGAATTCCTTTAGAGTCGGTTTTGGGCTAATAACCGATTCTAAAGGAATGTTTAGAGCCGATTTTTGAATAATAACCGGCTTTAAAGATTAAAGCTTTAGAACCTCTTTTTTCAAGTAACCAATTCTAATTCAATTCTCCAATTAGAATATTTTTTTAAAAAATCGGTTTTAATTCAATTCTCCAATTAAAACTTTTTTTTTCAAAAAATCGGTTCTAATTCAAATTAGGACATCTTTTTTGTTCTAAAATTAATTCTTTTAATTCATTTTCTTAACCGGCTCTAAATATTTTTTTTTCAACATTCCATTTATTTCCAGTGGCTAGCCCATTTTGCTAAAAATATATATTACAAAATATTTACAAATAACAGTACAAGTTATGAAATAAAAGAAACAATTAAATCAAACATGAGATGCAATATAATTTACAATCATCTCATTAATTTCGTCGATTTCTTGTGAATAACATTGCGGCTCGATAACCTGTAAAAATGTGAAAATTCTATTAGAGGACGGAAGAGAGCATGGCGGGCAGAGAGAGCTTAGCTAGGATTTAGTATTTAAGTAATAACCCTAAATACTAATTAATAATTAATAAATTTAGAGAAATGCAAACCTTGAACTACTAAAATATTAGTATACTCAAATATTAACAAAGGAGAGAATGGAGTTTAACTTACCTTGACGGAGACAGCTAGCCGAGGGTGGAGGAGAGCACGATGGGCAGATGGGAGAGCACGAAGGAGAGAATAGAGGGCGGAGGAGAGCACAAAGGGTAGAGAGGGATTAGCTAGGGTTTAAAGAATAGAGCTCTTGGGACTTAGGCTCTGGTTGGGAGTTTCGGATATGCTCTGGGGTGGGAGTTTCGAATATGAAGGAAATAATATAATTTTAATTAGAATCGGTTATTTGCAATAACCAATTTTGCTCACCTCTTTAGAATATAGAATATAGATAACCAACTTTAAATGAATATAATATAAATTTCTTGCTCTATGTTTCAACTCTATCTTGAAATTAAAGTACCACGTCTATAAGAAACATCTCATTAAAAATAAAATATCAAGTCGCCCATGACAAGTCATGTAAACAGGATTCCAAATGCTGCAAAATAAATTATAAAAAGGTAATAAAATCACAATTAGAACTGGTTTTATTAAAAAATTGGTTTTAAACTTAATTGATTAGAGTCGATTTTTTAAAAATTGATTTTAAATATTTAAATTAGAGCCGGTTATTAAATAATCGATTCTAAATCAATTTAACTTAGAGTCGATTATCAGATAACCAATTTTAAACTTTTTTTATTATAATTGTTTCTTTAAAAAATCGGTGCTAAACTAAATTCACCGCGACTGTTATTTCTATTGCAACCCCTTATTTTATAATAACCGATTCTAAAATATTTCACTCAAATTACAACACTGTCATCCAACCTTTTAAAATCGGTTTTCTATTTATCTGTTGTTAAATGATCGGTTGTAAAGGTCTTTTTTGTGGTAGTGATTATGTCCATGTTTTATTTGTTAGTTAACATAACATATTTTTGCAGTTTCTCCTAAACATCACTATACATATAAAGAGAGAGAGAGAGAGAGAGAGAGAGAGAGAGAGAGAGAGAGAGAGAGAGAGAGAGAGAGAGAGAGAGAGAGTTAGGCTATGGTGTTATGCATAGTACGAATCACCCTCATGTTATGGATCGGTTCTTTATTTTGAAAGTTTAAATGATCAATCCAACCGTATAAAATGATTTTTCTATGAATATCTAGATGTAGATCAAATTTTATATATTTTTTAATTTTTTTTATTATTTTTTAAGATAGTTAGAAAATCACTTGATTTAGTTATTATGAACCACTCAAAAAATCAATTTTCTAAATATTTTAAAAAATAGTAAAAAATATATAAAATATAAAATTTAATCTATTCTTAGATATTCATATGAAAATCATTTTATATTGTTGAATTGATCATTTGCACTTTGATAATAAAGAATCAATCAATAGTATAAAAATAATTTATGTTATGCATAGCACCATAGCCCGACTATATATATATATATATATATATATATATATATATATTAGAGATACCGTGAGCTTAAGCTCACGGAGGCCTTCCGTGAGCTTAACTCAAAAAATATATCAAATCATTTCAAAATTTAATTTATCATTCTCATTAAATTTTTATATGAAAATCTCATGGGATGCAAAAATTTGGAGCGTTTTGAGCTTTTTAAGTTGTGATTTTTAATTTTTGAAAATCAGCTCTAAAAATAATAATAATATATTCAATACTTGAACATCATTTAAAAAAATTAAAAACGGTGACTTAAAAAGCTCAAACACTCCAAATTTTTACATCCCACAAGATTTTTATATAAAAATTTAATGAGAATGATAAATTAAAATTTTGAGATGATTTAATATATTTTTTGAGTTAAGCTCACGGAAGGCCTCCGTGAGCTTAAGCTCACGGTATCTCCACTCTCTCTCTCTCTCTATATATATTCAATATATATTTCATAATTGATGAGTTTTATGCAAACATCAAATGTGTAAGTCTCAACATCAGATTTGTTTCATTATAATTGTTGGAAATATCCATATAAGAGATATTTGATCAAACTTATATAAAATATTAAATAATTCAAAGAATTGAGATTAGAGCTCCAAAGGCTTTATTGCTGATGTTCCAAGGACTAGGGATCGCAATTTAGCTCGCGGTCCGGTGGATCCGTTTAGACTCATCACGGCCCGACTTTAATTCGCCCAGCTCAGTCAATGAATGGATAAGACCGGGCCGGGATGGGTACAAGTTTGGAGTTAGACCCATCCGGCCGGCCCGGAGTAATTATATATATAATTTTTATATATTTATACTTATATTATATACATATTATATATCAATATATTCTAAAAATTATATAGATTCTTAATATAACATTAATATCATTTAAATTATATTAAGCATTTAGTTATGATATTATTATATGAATAGAAGCACTAATATTTTTCAAATTTATAAATGTGAACAATGTAATTCAATAGACATTTTGATACATTTTTAGTCATATCTTTTAACTCAAAAATTCAATCAATACAAAATCAATTTCTCTAAAATCATGATAACTATATCTATCATTTTTATATTTTGTTCTCTTTTAAAAGCATAACATATCGATCTCTAAAATTCATATTATAAAGATTAACTGCTGAATAATTTTATATCTCTAGATACCTTTTTAATCATAACTTTGTAATGAAAGACCATATTAAGATGAAGTAAAATTTTATAGATTCATAACAATGAAATCTACAACTTTGATATTTTAAGTTTTCTCAAATTCATAATCTAAAATGCTAAAAAAAATATGGTTTTCAATCGATTTAAAAAAACTACACCGCAGAACGGGTCTGGCCGGGCCAGAAAAAATTGACTCGCATGAGCAGGCAGGACGGGCCGAGATTTTTAGGCCCGGAGGTATGGGTCAGGCAGGACAAATATGTAATTTTAATAGACGAGCCGGACCACGAAATTGACGTTTTACCCGCCTATCCGGTCCATTGTCATCTCTACCAAAAACCTGAACCGATAAAGGAAGGAGGAAAAGAGAAAAAAAAAAATAGGATAGAAGATACAACAACTGAAAAAGAATAAACCCGGTACCAACAAGTACCAAAATTTATGAATCTACTAATTGCATGATCAAGCACAGATCATTGCGTATCCGCCACCGCCACCTCCACCTAAAAAAAAAAAAAGAGAGAGAAAAAAAATGGAGATTCCATTGCTATACCTTGCCTATGCTTTGCCAGCTGATCCAAAAATGTGCATTTTCTCTAAAATAATGACTTTCATAGCCTCACTCGCGGAGGTCATCACTTGCACCAAATCCTTCTGTTGTTTCTTTAGATATTCCAAATAAGCACTTTTAACCTCAGTATTCACGTTAAATTTTCTCACACCTAAGTTTATGCATTCCTAGTAAAAAATACAACTTATAGATTGAACAATTTCAAGCAATTTCAAGCAATTTCAAGTACATAATTACAAACCAAAATTTATATGTGAGAAGTGCACCTTTACAAGTCCAAGAAAAAGACTAGAGGCTCAATGGAGAACCAAGCTGATTCTCTTTTCCATAGTCATCTGACGAAGCTCCTGTCAAGACTATATATGAGAAAGGTGAAAAGTAAGCCAAATATCCTTTAAAAAAAAATCAAATTTCTGTATCTTTAACAAAATCTAACCGTAGATTTGGACCACATAAACATATATTGTACGATACATGATAGAAAAATATGCACACATAGACACATATAAAATAATTTCTTACAAAAACAATTAACACCCATTTGCCTACTATTCAATTATAAAAGCATTCAGTATCAAAAATCCAAGATCAGAATATCAGATCTAATTATGTAACCGAATTAATCAAAAACCTAAATTTCTGCATGTTAGACCAGTAGATCAGTCGAATTCAACTTGACAGTATCAATCATATCGATTAGATAGAGAGAAATTGAAAACATAGAGAGAGAGGCGTAACATCCCTATGTATAATTTTGATCGGGACATAATTATCAGATTATAAAAATTTATTAGGTTCAAATTCATTAACTAATTAGATACTAAATAAAATAATAATAATTTAATATATATTATTATCTAATAAAAAACTATCAAAATAATATTATTTTATATATTAAAAATAACAATAAAATAAAACTCAAAATAATAAATAATCAAGTTGATGATGAAAATTTTTCATTATAAAATTTTGTATAATTTTTTTTAAAGAATACAGATTATCAAAAATATTATCTAAAAATACTATTTTTTTTTCAAAATTCGGAGGCAGTTGATCCCTCTACATCCGCTCATTATATTGAGATAGGCGAGATAGATATCAGCGAGGCATATAGCGTGTGAGCGGTAGAGAGGTATCGGGGAGGAGATGAATCGAAAACCTCTGAAAAGGCACTTATTTATGTCCATTCACGGCCAAATCACATGGCTACGGTTTGGTTGCCTGAGAAGATTGGGTTGAGGCCATAATTGCTTCTCCATCTTCTCAGAAAGACTTTTGTATTTTTTTTTCTGCTTATACTACTCCTGGGAATGCTCTGGAACAATGCGCATGTTCCAAGATAAATCTTCCCAAAGACTTGCCTATTTGGTGAAAGAACATAATCGCAATCCTATAGTTCTCCGGCATACTTATCTGTCTAACCAGGGTGCATCTCCTAGTTCTCTGTTCCTCGTGATTGGCAGGCCTCTCCGCTTGAGAATAAGTCTCCCTTTATGTGCATTATCTTCTAATTCTAGAAAGATATGTTGATAGTTACTAATAGCTTCTTGCTATTGGTGAAGCGGATGTGCAACGCACCAATTCCAATTCAATTACTCGAAAACCAAGGACATACCAAATAATTTACCGTTTCTACGGATTTTTGCTTAGGTTTAGGTACATATTTCTCATGTCAGTATGGCATTTTGAGTTGACCTTTCTATTCTATCTGTGTCACTTCCTCTATCGAGTAAGTATATTCTCGATTCTGACAAAAGCTGAGGAGAGATCTTTTACAACTTCCTCGTTATAAACAAAGTGGAAGACTAGCGAAGATAGCTTATAAAGGAACTTTGAATGCCAACCGTTTTTTATCAACTTTCATCTTTCAGTCCTGGACGACATTCTGGAGTTTGACGCTTGAAAAGCTATTCTCTTCCTGAAGTCCAAGGTGCTATCTTCGTCGAACGCACGTATTCGACTCTTTTCATAATTAAGGATATAAAGATATATAGAAATAGAAATGAGTATGTATAAGATATTCATAATATAAATGGGTGTCAAAAAAATTATTGGCAGAACTATCTAAGAATTAGGTAAATCATAAAAAATACTCAATTCTTAGATAGTCTAAATTTAGTTCATCTATTTTATTGACACTCATCTATATTATGAATATCTTATACATACTCACTCCTTTGTATCTTTATATCCTGAATTTTTTTATTGTCAGTAAGGGAATGCAATATATTATCACTAATTTTATATTGTACGGTCGGAATCACCGATGTAATATATTAGCTCATTCGAATTCATCAGTGATTTTGACCGTACAATATAACAATTGAGGGTATTTTTGAGAATGTCTTAAAAAATTCAAAATAACTAAATTAATTTAGTTCTTAAATATTTTTTAAGATAGTAAAATAATAATAGTGGTGGTCACAGAATCAATCAAAGGTGCATTTTACCTTAGGCACCCACCAAAACGGGGAACCCAATATTTTTCACGTATATACCGCAAGTCTGCAACCTTCTTGTAAGCGCGTGCATCATACGCCCCTTTCTAAATATTGCAACTGAATTGCGGCAACAAGTACAGCAGATTTTTTTTTGGGTGTATGTGTGTGGGTATTTTTTTTTTTTTTTTTTTTTGGGGGGGGGGGGGGGGGGGGTATTTCCGGAGTAATTGGCACGTTGATGACGAATCAATCATTTGTTGGTACAATGATAAAGACTCAGAGATCATCAGATGAATGTATACATTAACTGCTAATAAATAGCACTATAAATGGAACAATTTTTTTTTCTTATTTGACCACGAAACATTCATTAATCTCCTTTTGAAATTTCAAGTGGTTAAATGCTAGCTGATTCAGCATTCATGTTGACTTGCTTGTTGTCGTCTCTTGTCTTCTTGAATCCTGGGAAACAACAGATCATGCACTTGTTTCTCCGCTCCAAATTCAGAAGTAGCCTAAATTGCAAAAGGTTGTGAGACACCTCAAACACAAAACTACAAACACATTCTGCACGGGTCATAATAAGGGCATTATATAGTAAAAACACCCATATGGATATTCATGAATGAAACAAAATATGGAGCTGGTTTTTCCAAATTTACCAGACCTACTCATAGAAAATTAATAATGCAATGGTAATTTCCACCGAGCACTGCTGATTGGGTTGTGCACGGAAGCAGAGACTGCTGCTACTTGTAATTTTGAATGACGTCTGCATCAGCAGGACTATATAAAAGGAGATGGGGACAGCACTAGCTGTCAGAAAGGGATTTCTACCATGTTAACTAAAGCTGATAGAAACATATGCTACAAAGTACATAATATATAGGAAAAGAAAAGAAACTGCTCCATACTAAAGTTTCAAAATAATTTGAATGAGATAATTATGAAGAGGCTACAACATTAAGTGGTTGTACAATAACTAAACTGTAAATAATAATAATGTTCCTTGCAGTGTCATTTAAACTGCTCGATCTGACTGGTTAAGAGTTTGTCTGTATTCTTTTTCTTTCAGCCAGACAAAAGTAAGGAAAAAAACTGCAAGGACCACAACAGACTATATATAATGATACTTGAGGGATTATTTATCTTGGACGCCATTAACCCAAGAGAAAGGAGAAAGAGGACTTACTCGTTTGTCAAATGCAAATCTAACAACTTGTAGTTGTTTATTGGAGCAAACTTTCACATCAAAACCCAGGCTATCCACTCCAATGACACATGCTTCCTAAAGCACACAAAATTCTGATTCAGTTGTGATAAGTGTTTTTGGCTAGCCCTAGGATATCATTTCAACAAAATGCTGCACAATTAGCCACAACTAGTATGAGCATAAGCCCACCAAAGGGTTCGCGAGCTTGACCCCAGACACCATGGGGTTGGTTTCAAATAACAAAACCGTTGATCTTGATCTACCTGATGAGCCAACCATTTATATTCCATCTTCTAATATTGTGAATTTGCATTTTATAAGAACAAGAGGCTGAATGTTACTGAAGTTGACAAAAAATTCACTCTAAACCCCCTTGATGTATACAAAACAAACCCTTGGTTGGTGAACAAAATCAAACTCATAGTTTGAATTACACAAAAAGAAAAAGAAAAAAAAAATTGCTCAAGTTTTGAATTTTGGTACTAATCTCACAAATCCCTTGGTGACCATGAATCTTCAATCTTTGTGCTTGTTTCCAGAATAAGACAGAATATATAACATCAAATGATCCAAAAACTGAAATTGAAATTCTTAAACAGATAATGGCACCTCGACTTGCAGACCTAATTGCCTCCAACAAAGGGATTTTAGGGCTTGCATAGTTTTCTCTCCACCAGCTTTTAGTCTTGATATGATGTTTGCTGCTGAGTGTGCTATAACATCTGGTTTTGCGCTCCAAAAATCCTGTACGCTCACTGTAGACTGTCAAAAATTAATAAATTAAGACAATTCAAAATATTCAACCAATTTAACACCACAAAAAGAAAAGTAGTTATGGAACTATTAATATGATTTACCACATGTATATCCAGATATTTGCACAAGTTAAAAAAAATCTAATGGTAATCATTTAGAAAGAAAGTTTAGAGCTATAGGATAACAGAACTTATTAAGTTTGTGTTAGTCAACAACTGTTATATACAATAAGCTACAGAAATTACTTATGATAGTTATCAGTCATGGATGACATTGATCTTCATTGCTGCTACTATCACCAGCAGTACAACTTACCACACAGCATTAGTCCTATCACTTGCCATACTGAGTACCACAACTAAAGTCCTAATATACCCATCTGTAAAGCAACCTTATATTAGGCACCGAATGCCCAACCATCACCATGTTCTCCTGATATAACAAGTCATATATGTATAGTCTAAACTGAGTTATATGGACAGCTAACAGAATACTGATGTCGAGAAAAAAATTCTCTATTTCAGTATGCAATTTTCCATAGCTCAATAAATGAACTCCTCAGTCACATGTTTCATTTCATGTGTGTTTTACTTCCGAGATTGATGCTCCTTACATTTAATTATTATGTAATGAAACTTATGAAATGGTGAAAGTAAAGATCTTTATAGATGTTTACAAGCCCAATACAAGTACAATTTCTACGGACAGACAACACATTCATATTGACAACTGTTTAGTAACATAGACTAAGTTTTTTTAAATTTAAGCACATTTGTACATTCATCATTTTTATCTATTTTGGCATTCTTACCTTCAGGTCCATAGAATCAATTCAAATTTTCATTTAATCTCTAATTATGTTAATTTTGTTTTGCTATGCTATATGGTAGGTCAGAAACAACAAACAACCTGTAATATTCTATTTATAAACAAATTGAATTCCAGCAAATACAATCTATACTATTATATAAAGCATCTAAGAATTGGAGGGTCCATTTTTTGTCATGGTAAATTTTTATTATACCCATTTTATCCCTCAATTAGACGGATAATATTTATTGTTGGTTGATCGAACGTATATGATCGCGTCCATTGATCCCCTCTTTCTCTCCATTTTTTTCCCTTATATACTATTATTTCCATAATTTTTATTTTTTTTATTTAGCAACCTTGTACATATTTGGTAAGAAATTAATGGTGATAATATATGTTAGAATAATTTACTTTTCTTGCCATAAAAATCATGAATCATTAACTCATATTGTGCAAAAATCTCATCCAAGATTAAATATTATCTTTATTATATATTTTCTCTATAATTTGGTGAATTTATAATTTAATATTAGATAAATGTGAATTTTTTAACTTATAATATTTTAATGTTTAAATAAAAAATTCTGCTGCAACGCGCGGGTATATAGCTAGTACTTATAGAAAGGTGTAAAGACGCAAATAACATACATACACAGTTAATATCTTGTATCATCTTCAATTGTTGTCTCTCATATATCCCTAATCAACTTACAAAACATTTATATTTGATAAAAGATACATTGTGATGGAATAAAAAATGATCATGAAAAAGAAAGATAGATATCTTCTTCAGGAATCGAGGACAGAATTGTCAAAAAAGTCCTTAAGGAGACTCCTTCATAAAAGGAGCACCTTGAGTTAGATCCCGACATTAAGGAGGCTAATTAATCTAACCTAAAGAGATGTCGCCCAGTTAGATTAAGAGGGTTAAAGTAGTATGGAAGTAAAAGGAAGCTAAAACCACCATAGACCCACAAGTATTAGTCCATTATTTCTTAGATAAGATGTAATACATACCATATATAGAAGGAAAGAAAGCAAACCTGATTTCCAGAAGCAGTAATTAATTGAATACTCTCCAATTCAAGTTTTAGGAAAGTAGTTGACCCATCCTGCTTATTTTCATCATTGCTGTCCTTTTCTCCTGCATATTTGCATAGCAAACAAAGAAGGAAAAAAAAATTTAACAAAAATTGTTAACAAACTTCTGAAAAGTCAACTTTTTGTTTAAAATTACCATTATCAGTTGATTTATTCCTTTTGGCCATTGTTTGCTCATTTGAAAAGGCGGGTCTCAGATATCCCTCCACTACAATACCTGACGATGGATGATCGGTCCAATCAATTTTGGTATCACATACAGCCTGTGCACAAAGATGAAAATAATCTTTCTGTGATTTTCAAATGGTATTATTTCATGCCTTGTGTAAGTAAATATACACAGCACAACTCTTTCAGTAGCTTGTTAACCAATTAAGGAAAATTCAGGAGCCCCGAGTTGTCAAAGCCTCTCTTTTTCAAATATATTTAAAAATTCAAAATGCAAACAACGAATTTTTCCCAAGAGATGCATCCATGTAAAAGTTTATAATTTTTTGGGTTCCTCTTTTACAAAATTTATCAACTACATTAACATGATTGGCTCACTTTATAAAATTATTCAACTTGTACGCATTGAGCTTCAAATATTACAAAATTTGAAATAGACATATGCCTCATTAGAAGAACAAGATCAAATCTTTGAACTCATCATATTGATTTTGAATTTTAAAATTTTAATTAAAAAGAGAGGATGTGCCAAATCTTGGCACCAGAGCGCTCCTCTTATAGATTTGATATTTTTCAAGCATACTTCTCGTTAATTATATTTCATTTAAGAAGAACAGTAGGCGTTTGTTACTTGATGCAACACATTGGACGCTGAATTTAGAGGCAATAACTTGTTAGAGGCAAGAAACTGAGATGTCTATTCAAGGAGCTGAAATATAGCAGAACTGTTTGCCATAGGAAATAACTTTCATTTCTTAAGCAGGAACAGGATAAATTAGAAAAGTATGCGGACCTGTGCTATTCCCTTGGCAAAGTCAGATGGATAACAAGAATTCACTGTCTCAAATTCCGACCAATTTAACTCCTCAGTTTGATTACCAAGAAGGAAAAAATTTATATCAACCTGCCCCAAAAAAATATAACTACTTTGAGAACCTCAAAAAATGAATGAAGATCTATTTCATAGATTAAATTATGAACCTCATCCTCATCATAGTCTTCATCATCAGATTCACTTTCATCATCACTACTTATGATTTCCACCTCAAAATCAAGGACCTCGGCTGCTACTGACTTCTCCTCTTCCACAACCATCTCTGAACTATCCAACCCAATTATAACTTTCTATAATGTAATAAAATTAGGAAACTGTCAGTAATCAAACGCCACTAATTACTTAAAGTGGAAATATGGAGGTTTAAAGACAATACCACAATCCTATCATCAGAGAACTCCACAAGGCCTTCGTTGTTGTCGACTTCAAAGTATATATCTGAGCAGATAGTCATTTATACCAACTTCAAGAGAAAATATTGAAGATCTCTTCCGGATTTTGTACAAAATGAAAATTGGACTATAAAACAACCAGTTACAATTTGATACTGCCACATAACATTTGAGGTACCTCCATGCTCATCAGTTGAATACGACAACCCAGTGAAAGTGAAGTCCTCATCATCTTCATCATCAAGCGACAGAACTATTGCAGCTTTGTTGTTCACCTACATTATCACATTCAACAGATGAGTTAATAACAACGGAGCAAAAACTGTAGGATCATATTGCATAATTTGCACAAAAAGTGGGAAATTGGAGTTTAAAGTAGAGACCTCCACAATTGTCCTGGCAATTTGAGCATCCGAGAGACAGGTGGCATTGATACGGGCCCCATCACTGCTGACAGAATCGTCTATTTCCTCAAAAGGATGGTACCAGCTCGTGGTCGAAGGCAATTCATTTCCTTCAGAATTTTCTGGGGCAGCATGGACCTTGACTGATCTGTCTTCCGCATTAATCTTCATTCTCAATGGGTCTTTCTTTTGGAAACAAGTGTTCCTCCTGAGCAAACAACACTACATTCACTAAAAAGAAAAGCACCTGATAAAAAAAAGGTACAACGTAAAGAGGGGTACCGAATCAGGCGATTGCCATGCCAGATCAAGGCGCGTCCGTTTCCGACTGCATTTCTGTAGGCGCTGGAGGGAAGAGAGGAGAAGCGACTGGCGGCCGAGTCTACTCTGCTCAGCATCACTCACTTTTGCGTGTGTTTCTTTTTTTCTGGCATGAAAAAGATAAGGCGGGGGGAATAATAGGAAAAAGAAAAATAAGTCTGTGGCCGGGAAACGGCATCGAACTGAAGAAGGGTGAAATTTTCGGAAACAATTCCGGGTCCGGTTCCAACCAATTATTCGGATATTCCATGCAAACCCAAAGTCCAGACTGTGGTTGGCTTGTTGGGTTTGACTGGGCGTTTGGATCAGATCCGGATCATGCAGATCCCTTAAAAGTTTACAAAATTAGAATTCAAATTCTATTTTAGAGGACTCATAATTTAATATTTAACATGAATAAAGTATATATAATATATAATATAAGTATGATATAATATTAAAATATTAATTTAACTAACTGACATATTTTTCAAAATATTATGATATAATTATTGTTGTGAATAATCTAACTATTATAATTATAGTTAATTTTTTATAAAAAATGTTATCAATATCTTACTATTAAAACTTAAAAATAATTATTTTATCAGATATATAACTAAATTGGATCATCAAATGAGAATTAAAAAATAAAGTTCTCAAAATCCATATGGAAAGATAATTTTTTAAATCGGATTTTGAATATCCATTTATATTTGTTTGACCTTTACCTCATGATAGTGGTGTGTGACGCACGCATCACCTTATCGTTTTGCTCTCCATATCTCGCATGGATCGGGCCAATAAGGCTCATGATCCGATGACATGAGCCTTATTGGTCCTGCTTATCATTGCTAGAGGATTTGCTATATATTTTCTTTGCCATGATTCATTTTCTTCAAATTTAAATATAGGAGCGAGATTAAATGATTAAAATTTCATTAACTTCTTCAAATTTAAACAAAGAAGGCGGCTTTTAGTTGAAAATGAGCAGATCTGTAACCAACCTAAAGGGTTATAAAACCCCGACTGTCAGAAAAAAAAGGGTATAAATCCTTTCACAGACTGGAACAAGAGTTGTTACACCTTAACTAGTTGCATGCTTATTGAGTAAAATAAAAAAATAAAACAAAAGATAAATCAAGAATTCACAAAACTATTTTTTTTTTCATTAATGACACATGAAATGATAGTTGGCCTGAGGAAAACTTTATTTATGGATGAAACATCAACTGAATTAGATAGCTCTATATATCAAATAATGAAATGCATGAGAAAAGATTATTGTGCCGCCTTGTTAGCGGGTTGCTGATTTTCTTCAAGAGTACCTCTAGAAAGGATCAAGCTCAGTATCGGTCTAATTCTTCCAAGCCATAATCCTTCATCCCTTTCTGATTTGGTGGCCGCTTATAAAGAATCTAAGTATTAGAAAGGAGTTCAATATGTTATCTTTCTCATGACATGCATACTGATAATAATAAAGATGAAGATGAAGAACCCTTGATAAAAACAAAATCTATCATCTCAAAGAAGGAACTTCTTAAAATATGCTTTTCAAGAGAGCTGCTCTTATTAGGCCGACATTGTTTCCTTTCTACCTTCAGAAGCTTTCAGGTATATATTGCCCAACAATCTATGTTATGTGATGATAGGTTATGTATTGTCTTTGGAAAACACTTGACTACTTTGGAAAAGGAAATGAAAATTATCAAATATATATCAATTTACCACTCTTAGTATATAATGATAATCATTCTTAATTTAGAAAGAAACTTCTATAGGCCAAGAACAAAACTTTTGCACATTATGATTTTATGAAATTGAATATCAATTGAAAATTTTATTTGCTACTTTAGACACCATATTCTAAAGAAATCAGAAAAATATAAAGAAAGATGTGAGTAAAGTAAGGGGACAAACATATTGTCACACCCCGAAATAATTAATCGGGATTAGGGGTGACAATCCCGCCACGTACGTACGACGAGACGTGTGTACAAAAATCTAAAATGAGATAAATAAATAAATCAACGCAGAATAAAAAAAATAATAATAAATAAAAATACATGACACTAAAGTCCAGAATAACAAATAGATACAATGCCTACATCGACGGGGCTGACTCCATCGGAATGGACAACAAATCTCTCAAATAAAACCCAAAAAAATAATCAATGTTTAACAATTTGTAGACCTTGTTAGAAATTAGTCAAACTAGTTAAATCATTATTAACATTTTATAAAATATTCAATGTTTCTTACTATCATTATAACGATTCATTTTATTCATTTCTTAGCCGTTATAATAGTTCAAAAAATTCTGACAAGGGATATTCTTGGGAATTAAAGATTCAAGAAATATTATAACGATTCTTGAACTATTATAACGGCTTCCTATGCAAGAATACTAACTACTTTTCTGTTAAGAGCTTTATTTTAGATGATGATTCAGTATTGCCCAAACTGATAAAACTTACATAATTCTAACAATTTGAGTACTCAATCCAAAGCTATCAAAGAGCCCTTATAATCTTTCCTTGCACACAGAAGAAACTAAGATCTTGAATTAGTTAAATCTAGTAGAATTCTATAATTTTTCTGAGCATTGTTCAACTCCTATCTTTAAGTTTTGGCTCAATTTCTTTACAGCTTCTAATTGTCTAATCTGAGCCTTGAGTGCTTCTTATTCTATTTTATCTTGTTAGGTTATTTTTAATCTTCTTGTGTTTATTTTTGTGAAGAAACTAAAGTTTCTAATTATAAAATATTTTTGAGTAATAAAGTGGCGTTCCATTAGTGAGATGAGATTCGGAGACAAATTTTTATAACTGAACTCTATTAACATATATTTTCTACTTTTAATTTCTGCACTTGCATCTTTTATATTTCACATTTTATATTTCTATAAAGTTATGCTTCTTGTTAAAAGTTGTGATAGATTATTTTACATCAATTGCTCTTTTTGGCAATTGATATTTGATTGCAATTGATATTTGGTAGAATTCTTATAATTTTTCTGAGCATTGTTCAACTCCTATCTTTAAGTTTTGGCTCAATTTCTTTACAGCTTCTAATTGTCTAATCTGAGCCTTGAGTGCTTCTTATTCTATTTTATCTTGTTAGGTTATTTTTAATCTTCTTGTGTTTATTTTTGTGAAGAAACTAAAGTTTCTAATTATAAAATATTTTTGAGTAATAAAGTGGCGTTCCATTAGTGAGACGAGATTCAGAGATAGATTTTTATAACTGAACTCTATTAACATATCTTTTCTACTTTTAATTTCTGCACTTGCATCTTTTATATTTCTATATAAAGTTATGTTTCTTGTTAAAAGTTGTGATAGATTATTTTACATCAATTGCTCTTTTTGACAATTGATATTTGATTGAATTTTTATAACATATTTTTATTATATTTGCATCTAGTATTTGACTTAGTTTGTCCATTCTCTTACTACTTATTTTAAGTTGATTCTTGTGTGAAATAGGAAATTTACTATCTACCAAATTAGTCTTTCTCTAACTTATCCAAACTAGTGTAAACTTATATTTTTATAAATACCATCAATAATTACTTTAGATTATTAAGATATTTAAAGGAATAAAGTACACCTAAAGAGTTTTAATTTGGATATGATTACCTGAAAGACGACAATCCATGTACTAGAACCATGATCTAGGAATTAGAATTAGTAGTAGAGTTATAGACTTCATATTTTTAGATTTTTAATTCTTAGATTCTAGGATTTTTAAGGGTTATAATTTAAGATTTAGGATCTTAAAATTTAAGAGTACATTTCATAGTATAGATTTAGTATGATCAATGTTATTATAATCATTAATATTATTATTATTATTATTATTATTATTGATGTCTATAATATTATTAATAATATTATTATTTTGAATATCTATACTATTAGTACTATTATTATTATCATATTATCATCATCATCAGTATTATCAGTATCATTGCTATTATTACTATCATTGTTTTTTTTTTTTTTTTTTTTTTACATTTGAGATCTATGATCTCTATGCTTTCGGATTGAGTTTTATTTCTAATATACCCCAATTTATTTCAGATTAAAGGCTCCATTGTTGTTGTTTAGACAACATATTATGTTTTTGTGTGGCAAAACGTGCAAAATATTTATGCAAAAAGAATAGAAGGCGAAGAAAAAAATAGTAAAATAACTTTTGGCGAGATTAAGAAGGGCAAGAAATTTGATAAATCTAAGTATTCTAATAATCTATATATGAACTGAAATTTTCAGGTGGCCATAGTTAGACTAATAACATGCACCATGTTTTTACGTATAAGGCTGCATCCTGTGGATGAAATGAATGAGAAGAAATATCGTTTACTTTTTTTTTGGGTTAGCGCATATGATGTTTAATGGATTTGAAGAGTTGTCAATCATAATATCTTGACTTCTGGTATTTTATAAGCAAAGAGATAATTTATTTCATCCAGCTTGGGCATTCTTAATTCTCAGTTGGGCAGTTTGTGTTTCCTATTAAGCGTTTGCGCGGTCATGTGTAGTTTGTTATCGTAGATATCTCAAATTATCAAATTAACAAGTTGGATGACACTCTCAAAAATTTCAGATGACGCACTCAAATAAGTATTCACTTAGGTCAGTCAGTATGTATAAAATAATTTGTTATTGTAGACACCTCAAATCATCTCTAGTTTTATTGTGTTATTTTCACAAAGTATGCATAAAATAATCTGCCATTTTAATATTCTAACTACAGATTAAGATCATTTTAAATAACCGTGCATTTTATCTCAAAAAATAAAACAAATATTTACGTATATATTAAAAAAATAGTATACCTTCTGATCTAAGAAAAAAAAAAGAATTCAATGACACAAAGTTAATATTAACAATGATAGTAGTACTCATGGCATTAATAAACATAATAGCATTAATAATAATTTTAATCACAATTTTCCTCACGTTGAAATAACTCTAATAACGTGTCATATATAAAGAGTTCTTCATGAACATAAGGGAATATTGACAAAAATCAAATTAGCACACTCATAATGTGACCAACGCCTATATAAATTACCACTTAATATTGAATAATATATCATTTTATTTTACCTCAGTCATAAATTATGAATTTTATCAAACACGTATGGAAATAAAATAGTGGTCACTCATAATTTTTTCACATGGTCCACATGGTAAGAGTCCTTATGCCCAAAAAGAAGATGCAAGGATACAAGAAACAGATAAGAGTGCGAACATGTCTCCATATGTTTGGCCAAAAAATTATGTCTCCATAAATAAACAGTGGAAATGCGTCATGTATTTTTTATATAGACAAAAAAAATTCTATGTATATCAATTTATATTGGCATCTTCCCTCATTATTAACATATCACTTTATGGTTATGATAATAATAACCATGACAAAATAAAATAAAATATAAAACCAAATTAACTATATTTCTTGATTTCAAATCAGTTTCTATAGCATGTCTCCATTTTGCATGAGTATAAAAAAAAAGGCAATTTAATAAAATGCCTTTCTTCACAAAATTTTATAACAAAATGTCGTTCCCTCCAAATTCTATAACAAAATATCTTTTTTGACTCATTTAAAATTGTTTACCAAACTATGGTGGTATATTGGTTTAGCTCTCGTCGAAATAATGATTATTGTTTGATTATGTTGTATTATATTATTATATTATAATTATGATTATGATTTATTTTTGTATTATTATTATAATTATAATTTATTATGATTATATTATTATTATTAAATCATATTATTATATTATTATTATTTTACTATTATTATTATCATCATCATTGTTAGTATCATAATTATTTATATTTTAACTATTCTGATTAACAAGTGTCAAATGATATTTTTGTTCTTTTGAATAGTCAAGAATATCACTTTCTACCACTTTTTCAAAATGATACTATTCTATCACTCTTCTAAGACGATTCCTTAATTTGCCAAATGAACCTTATAGTATAAACATGTCTCCATATATTTTCCAAGAAAGAAAAAAAAATGTATACACAATAGATGCCTTCTTTAATTTCTTGGGAAAAAACGATTAGAGTAATAATAGCTAGGGATGAAAAAGAAAAAAAAAATCTAATGTTTCTAAAAAATTTCACATGTTTTTTTAATTTGTTGAAAATATTATAAAACACTTATTTACCACCTATCACTTTCTTTTTAGTTACTATAAAGGAACAATAAAAGCATTTTGAAATTTCAATAATCACACTATACTAATTTTGAGTTTAACGAGTTCCCTCAATATCATCAATTTTGATGATAAGGGTACAAGTTGAAATTCAGCACTTTCACTTTTGACTCACATAAACATGTATATTTTCTTTATTTATAATTTCTCATGCAGAATTATATTAAGAACAAATATAATTTCAATAATAGCATCACAATTGATTGTAGATAAATTATAATCAAACTAAATTTTTTGTCAAAGTAATGCCATCCCATATATACACATAAAATATGCCAGCAATATTGACTGAGAGTGATGATGTTGAGGTTGACGTGGCAGATGTTGGTAAGAATAAGGGCGAAGACCAATTAGAGAAGACCAAGAATGAGGAAGAGTGTGAAGGAGTTTAGAGGAAATGAGTTGTAGCAACTATCGTAATTCAAATAAGAAAAAAGCAGGAGTGGTAGTTATAACCGTCTGAACACATCGTCTCCAGTTCGGGCTAGAATTAACACAGTGCAGAAGTGCGAAAATGGAGATGATTATGTTATTGTTTTTAGTTTGTTAATTCAGTTCGATTGTTGTCGTATTAGTTGTAATTGATATAAATAGACATTGTATTGTATCTAATGATACGGTCGAAAGCGGGTTTTTGTCGGGTCGGGTCGGGTTCTGCCACCTCTACTAATGATGTTGTTGAATAAGAAATTAAAATTGTTACTTCAATTTTCTTGTTCTTTCCTCTTTTCTAATTTTATTCAGTTTCTTACGAAATTGAGCATCATTAGCTAATTCTTGCCAAATTATGAGAGCGAGAGCTTGTTATGAGCTTTTGTTCATAACATTTAATATCAGAGCCAGGTTGCCACGCTTAGAGGTTGACCATGGCTAAGAAACAAGGAACAATGACCGTTGAACTGTTGTTTGAGCATATGGAGATGATTGATGAGTACAACAAAGCGCGATTTGAGAAAACTAAGGCCAGATCTGAGAAGACCGAGGCGACTTTAAACAAGAATAGTAAAGAGGCGTTAGATCGTGAAGTGGCGACGGAGCAACGAGTCCTAAAATTAGTGAATGATCATGTAGATGCTGCGATGGCTTCAGTTCAGACTACGACTCTTAAAGATTTTGCTGACAAGATGGAGCATATGAAATTCAAAATTGATCAAATTCGAGATAGATTTGGTAGCTCAAATTTATCTCCTAATCGCTCAATGGATGGATTTGGAATGCCTAACTATGAATAGACCTCAAATTTCAGATTGAGTTGATTAAATCTATGAGTAGACCTAAAATTCCAGTTAGTACAAGTAGGGACTGTCAGGGAATATATAAAGCAGTTTGAGATGATTAAATATAAATCTCATATTTAGTTTCCTTACTTGTCAGAAACACACTACATTACTATTTTTGTCAGTGGATTAAGTAAAAGATATTAAGCATTTGGTTTTATCTCAGCATCACAAAACCCTATTAAATGCCTTTCAATATGTAAGACATATGGAAACTTTTTTGGAATTTCAGTTTAAAAGGAGTAAAACCTTTGTTAAAAATTAAGGAGCTAGTGGTAATTTTACCAGTAAACTGTCAATTCAAAGGGAAAGATCAGAAGAAGTAAAATCAAATCTTGAAAAAAAGAATTCAAGGAACAATCTCATAGCACACAAGATAGTTTTGGGATTATGTTTTAAATATGGGAAGAAATACTATTTAAGACATCAATGTAAAGTTAAAGTGCATATACTCAAAGAACAAGATGAAGAGCCAAAAATTGATAATGAAACAAAGGAGGAAGAAAAAGAGGTAGAAGAAGTTGTGCTCTCTATGTTTGCTATCTCTAGTGATCCTCATCTCTCCACAATGAAATTCAATGAAAAGATTGGTGAAAGAGAGATCTGTGCACTTTTGGATAGCGGAAGCACAAGTAGTTTTGTAAATTCAATGATGTTATAAGAGGTAAACTGCAAATTAATTGACATCAACCCTTTAATTGTGATGCTAGCAACTGGGGAAAGAGGATGACTGATAATAAATGTGTAAACCTCAATTCTTCATTACAAGGGCATGTATTTTTGTGATGATTTTATAATTGTAGATATTAAAGGGTATGATATCATATTGGGAATTGATTGGCTGACCCAATACAGACCTATGGAGATTGATTGATTGGAGAAATGAGTGTCATTTAAGAAAGAAGGGAAGATGATTAAGCTCCAAGTGAGAGATGAAGTATCCAGTATACAAATGTGTGATAATTTAAATATGATCAAAGAGCTGAAAAAGGGTAGTGAGTTAATGATAACTCATGTGATGTTCATGCAAACTGAATCTCCCTTATCCAACGAATTGCCTCATGAGTTCATGGATGTTTTATTGCAATTTAAGGAATTTTTGAGGAACCATAAGGGCTACCCCCATAAAGGGCATGTGATCACTCAATTACACTAATTCCCAATATGCCCCCAGTTAATCTTAGACCATATCGGTACAGTCACTTTCAAAAGCTTGAATTGGATAAGATAATTGAAGAGCACCTTAAAAACCAAGCAATTCAACCTTCTATCAGTCCTTATGCATCACCATCTTTATTAATTAAGAAAAAGAATGAAAGTTAGCAATTATGTATTGATTATAAAAGGTTAAATGAGCAAACAATAAAGAATAAGTACCCAGTTCCTATGATAAATTATCTCACATGTGAGAACCTGTGAAACTTGTCACCTCAATAAACATGAACATCAAGCTCATGTTGGTTTATTAGACCCAATACCAGTCCCTAAAGGTGCTTGGCAGACGGTAACTATGGATTTCATCATAGGGTTGCCTAAAAGTGAGAACAAGGAGGTAATAATTGATAAGTTCACTAAATATTATCATTTTATAGCAATGTCACATCCATTGTCAGTTGTTGAAGTCTCAAGGATATTTATGAAAATGATCGACAAATTACATGGGTTACCAATTGAAGTGATAATAGATAGGGATCCCATTTTCACTAGCAATTTTGGAGTGAACTCATGAAAAGATTGGATATTAAAATGAATTTTAGTACTGCATAACATCCACAAACAGATGGAGAATCTGAGAGATTGAATCGGTGTTGGAGCAATATTTGAGATGAATGATAGGCAAAAACCAAGGCGATAGGCTCAATGGATATACCTAGCAGAATGATGGTATAATATTTCATTCCATACTGCTATTCAAATGTCTCATTTTCAAGCTCTTTATGGATATTAACCACCTCATATTCCATTAGGTTCAGTTCCTATCAGTAGGGTAGAAGTCGTAGATGAATTTCTAAGAGAAAGACACAATACTATTTTACAATTGAAGGGATAATTACAAAAACTCAAGCCATGATGAAGAAATATACAGACAAAACGAGAATTGAAAGACATTTCTTAGTTGGAACTTAAGTTTACTTGAAATTATAGCCTTATAGGCAAACTTCAGTGCAAAGGAGAAGAAATTTCAAGTTGATTTCCAGATTCTATGACTGTTTTGAAATAATTGAGAAAATTAAAACTGTAGCATATCGTTTGAATTTACATATGAGATCCCAAATACATCATGTATTCTATATTTCACAACTAAAGGAAAATAATTGATGCAAACACAACTGTAGTGCCTGAATTACCAATCATGGGGCCTCATGATAAGCTCAAGGTTGAACCAGTGACTACTGGGAAAAATGATAGTCTTCAATGTGCTTCGTTCTTTCATGAAAAACAGATTGGATGCAATGTGCCTTCTCGCTTGGTTGTCACAATACATCTGCATAGCTCCATTGCATTCTATCTTCAAGTCGTGAAGTAAGTGTTTTATCCAGGTAAGCTCGCTGGCTGTGGAAGCCATTGCTCGATATTCTGCCTCTGCACTTGATCGAGCGACAACATTTTGCTTCTTGCTTTTCCATGTCACCGCATTTCCGCCTACAAATGTACAAAATCCTGCTGGTTGATTTTTCTGTCACAAACTTCCACCCAATCTGCATCGTAATAACCAACCACATTGTTAGTAATATTTTTCTTCATCCAGATTCCTCGACCTGGGGTACCTTTGAGATATCTCAATATTCTATCAATGGTACTCAGGTGACTGGTACGTGGAGCGTGCATAAATTGGCTTACAATACTAACTGCAAATGCAATATCTGGTCTGGTAACTGTGAGGTATATCAATTTTCCTACCAACCTCTGATATTGTCCTATATCAGGTACTGGTTCACCATCTTCTGGTCCAAGTTTGATGTTGGTTTCTATTGGGGTACCAGCTGGTTTAGCTCCTAGCTTACCAGTCTCCTTTAGCAAGTCAAGGACATATTTTCTTTGAGATAGGAATATTCCTTTACTTGAGTGGGCTATTTCTATTCCAAGAAAATATGAGAGCGTACATCTAGATCCTTGATATCAAACTCATTTTTCAATAATTGTTTAACCTTTTTAATTTCATCATTATCATTTCCAATGATGATAATGTCATCTACATAAACTAGGATAAGCTCAAGTTGATTTGCCGAGTGGTTAATGAACATGGAATAATCGTACCGTGCTTTTAACAAAATTATTTTTTAGAAGAAAAGAGTTTAGCTTGGCATACCATGCTCTTGGAGATTGTTTTAGCCCATAAATTGCCTTCCTTAGCTTACACACCAATGACGGATCGATGCATTTTTGGCGGGAGGAAGAGTCATATAGACCTCTTCTTCCAGGTTGCCTTGAAGAAATGCATTTTTTACATCCATTTGAAATAATTTCCATCCTAAGTTGGTAGCTACTGATAATAGGATTCTAACTGTACTCATCTTAGCTACTGGTGCAAAGGTTTCTTGGTAGTCAATTCCATAAGTTTGGGTAAATCACTTGGCCACTAGTCTAGCCTTATACCTTTCTACTGTACCATTACTATTGTACTTAATTTTATATACCCATTTACAACCTACAGGTTTTTTTCCTTTTGGTAGATTTACGATGTCCCATGTGTTATTTTTTTTAAGGCATAAAGTTCTTCTTTCATGGCCTCGCGCCAGAGTGGGTCTAAATTGGCTTCATCAAAGCTGAATGGTTCGGTTTGACTGGTTATGTTACTCAAATAGACCCGATATTCAGGAGATACCTTATCATAACATATAAATTCTTGAATGGGATACGTTACCTGATGGGATACATAATCCCTCAATCTTGCAGGCGTCCGTGTCTGTCGTGTGGATCTTCTTCTTGTTTCTTCTTGGGTCGGTTGTGGAGCCTCTTCATTTGAATCATTTGAATCTCTTCCATATTCTCCCCCTGAAGAGATTGGTTCACCAACCTGTTCTTCTTCTGTATTCTCAACCTGTTCTTGACTGGTTATTTCAGGAAACATAAAGATATTTGGAGGTGACATGGTCGGTTTGTTGGTCTCTGGTATATTTGATTTGTAATATGGCTCACTTTCAAGAAACGATACATCTCTTGAGATATAAAGTTTGTGGTTTGTTGGATCATAACATTTGTAGCCCTTTTTTTCTGAAGAATACCCTAGAAAAATAGCTTTGACTGAATTTCTATCTAATTTGTCGCTTCTGCTTTACGTGGACAAAACAGTGCACACCCAAATACTCTAATGTGATCTAGTTCTATTTTTCTTCCTTTGAGAATTTCTAAAGGACTCATGTTTTTTAGTTTCATGCTTGGTAATCTGTTTATAAGGTAAGTTGCTGTTAATACTGCATCTGACCAATAAATCTTTGGAACATTATTTTGAAAAAGCAGTGTCCTAGTGACTTCTAGGAGATGACGATTTTTTCTTTCTGAGACTCCGTTTTGTTGGGGGGTATTAACACATGTGGTTTGATGTAAGATACCTTTTTGTTTGAAAAACTCTGTAAAATTTTTGTTGACATATTCTGTCCCATTATCTGAACGAAAAATCTTTAATTTTGCATTATACTGATTCTCAATGAAGTTGAAAAAATCTTGGAAGCAGGAGAAAACCTCGGTTTTTGCTTTTAAAAGATAAACCCAAGTAGTTCGAGAATAATCATCAATAAAGGTAACGAAATACTTGAAATTGTTATAGGAATCAATGGGAGCAGGTCCCCACACATCGGAGTGAATTAAATCAAAACAATTTTCTGATATGCTAGTAGAAGATGAAAATGGCGGTCTAGTTTGTTTAGCAAGCTTACAAATATCACAATTCCTTGAGTCTAATTTATAAAAGAAAAGTTTATTTAGAACTTGATCAGATGGATGACCAAATCTGTAGTGTAGTAACTTGTCACGATCTACCGGACTTATTGAAACGAGGCATTTATTGATAGTGTCTTCAAGATAATATAGACCGTTTTTAAATATCCCCTCACCAATCTTCTTCCCTGTGACTCGGTCCTGAAAGGTCACTTTATTTGGTGAGAAGATGACATCACAGTTTAGATCTTGGGTTATTTTTCTAACCGACAACAAATTTGAATTGAAATCTGGTAAGTACAGGACATCTTTAACATTTTTGTTAAGGAAGTTAGTGGTGCCAGTTCCAAGGATTTTAGTTTTATTGCCATTAGCAACGGTCACATATTGCGGTTCTTTTAATTTGGTAAAGTTTTGCAATTGGTTTGGTTCGCAAGTCATGTGATCAGTGGCCCCAGAGTCTACAATCCACTTGTTTTTGTTTTGACAATAATTGGCAAATTTTGGACCATATTTTTCCAACAATTTGAAAATTTCACGTAAAATAAAAGTTTTAATTTGAACCCGCAAAGATGTCACGTAATAAGTTGCTCAGTTGACTCATTAGTTGGGCTAGCTGTGCTGTTGGCGCCACAGAAGATCCCTCACCCGGGTGATCCCTTGGTGTGATAAACCTTTCGGATCCGGCTCTGTGCTCGAAGCGACCCCTCGGGTTCGGATTTATTTGTTCAGGCGGCGCTGTCTCGACTCGTTCATCTCCCCAGTCTGACCCCTTGCTCAAGCCAATAAATCGTCCCCCGATCTTTCCGCCCGACTTTCCGCCGCCCCATCCTCCCTTGTTGCGCACCTACCGAGGTGAGGGTGGAGGACCCAACCGAGCCTTTCTCGGTTGTGCCAGGCCCCCGCGCTTGCGGTGGTCGCACCCGGTCGAGTACGCCGCTCCCTTTGTCTTGGCCGGTCCCCTGGGTTAGGGTTAGGGGTGTCTTTGGATTTTGAAGGCTTGGTTTTCGGTGGTTTCGGCTTTGTGGCGGGTTCATAAGTGACCGCCGGATCGTTCTTGCTCGATCCTTGCAACCACATCGTCAAAGCTTGGCATTTCGGCCGATGCCAAGATTTGAGAACGGATCGCTTCGTAGGCTGGGTCGAGGGCTCCCGGTGTAGGTAAAGATGAGGTCTTGTTCGTCCTTTGTTGGATTTCGTTCGGTCCGAGGTCGGGGAAGATATATGTTGAGTTCCTCCCATTTGGACATGATTTCGTAACGAGGTCATTGTTCTTTGAGATCGCCTTGTCCGATTTTTGAGATTTCTTGCTTGAGGCTAAATATGTGAGCAAAATTTTTGGTTTGGCCGTACCTTTTTCTTGCCTTGTCCCGCATCTCTTTGGATGATTTGGAGTACATGAGTACATTTGAGATTTTTGGGTCCATTGTCTTTGAGAAGCCGGGACATGATCATTTGATCGTTTGTATCCCATTCTTCGATCCGAAATTTGTTTCTGTTGTTAACTCGTTTGCCTTTGCTTGGTTTGGGTCTTTCTTTGGTGCCGGTGACAAAGTAGAGTTTCCTTTGCCACCGAGGCCTATGGTTACCGATCCGGACCAAGGGATGTAGTTCTTGTTGCCATGGAGGATAAGAGTTGTAAGTTTGGTGTTATCACCCCGTGACATGTTTTATGAGTCTCGTTGGTTTTTGTCGAATCTTGTTGGTTTTTGTTTCGATTTTTGTCGAGTCTTGTCTTTTTTTTTTCTGACAATTGTACAGTGGTTTTATGAGCAATTGTACAGTGGTTTGTTCAGGTGTTTTCTGGTAAGAACTGATACGCTGGTTTTTTTCTGGTAAGAACAGATACTTACTAGAATCGGGTTGCCCTTTCTTTGTTCAATTGCTTTCGTGATGAATTTGGAAAAACACCAAGGCTCGTCAAGTTATTGGTGAGGAACTTAGTCTTTGAATTCGAGAGCTCGTGATGTTTGTAGTATTATTTGCGGGACTCGTTAGTTTGCAACAAAGTTGTTGTTTCCTGGAGTCGGGAGTAACCCCGCTCGATACCAATTACAATTGAAGAAGGGAAATACACCAGCCACACAAATTCTGATATGATGGTCCAACCCGCTTGACTCAGTTGTAACTTGGAAAGACTATTTACAAATCAGGGAAAATCTCCTAATTTTATAGTTGAGGACAACTATTGTTTTGAGGGGGAGAGAATGTCAGTAATGCTGATTGAGAGTGATGATGTGGAGGCTGACATGGTAAGTGTTGGTAAGAAGAAGGGTGAGGGCCAATCAGAGAAGACCGAGAATGAGGAGGAGCATGAAGGAGTTGGAGGAAATGAGCTGTAGCAGCTATCGTAATTCAAATAAGAGAAAAGCTAGAGTGGTAGTTATAACCGTCTGAATACATCGTTTCTAGTTCGGACTAGAATTAACACAGTGTAGAAGTGCAAAAATGGAGATGATCATGTTATTGATTTTAGTTTGTTAATTCAATTCAATCGTTATCATATTAGTTGTAATTGATATAAATAGACTTTGTATTGTATCTGAAGATGTTGTTGAATAAGAAATCACAACTGTTACTTCAATTTTGTTGTTCTTTCCTTTTTTTTTTTTTTTACCCAGTTTCTTACGGAATTGAGCATCATTAACTTAATTCTTACCAAATTATGAGGGCGAGAGCTTGATGTGAACTTTTGTTCATAACAAAATATATCGAACATCACACTATCACAGTTTAGGGTCAAAATATTTTCTGCTTATTAACAACAGTGTAAGATAGGCCCAACAACTAGGTCGGATGTGCCTTTTTCCCCTTAATTGAGCCATATGGGCCTAAATTCGGTCCAGAAATTATACTTACTAACCAATCACGGCCGTTGAAATTCATCTCCCCGGATCGACGGCAACTGCTGGGATCGACAAACTATATAATCCGAACCAAACTTCTAGGGTTTTTGGTCGCTGCCGCCCGCCCCGTCTCTCACGAGGTATATATTCCTCTTCGCCTTCCCCGTGTCCTCTTTTACCTCATTCCTTCTTGCTGTTGTAGAGATTTGTTGGCGATTTGTAGGTAGTTTATCTTTGGATCGGTTGGTTTTGTAATATCTGAAATTTAGGTCGATATAACATTTTCCGGTTAGATCTTCCTTTTGTGCTGAAAGTGTTTGATCTGTTACCGATGATCCTTGGGTACTGGTCGTGCTTGTAATTTTCATTTAATCTGGTTTAATTTTTGTGTTTGTATCTTTGTAGTGTCAGGAGGAAAGGTAAAGACAAGAAAAAATGGTGTTGAAGTAAGTTCTTATTTTATGTAGATTTTTTTTTTTTCCATCCCTTTTTATTTCTCATTGTTATAACTGGGTATACTCTTTTAGTCTTGTCCGCCAATTTAATCTTAACGAAACAAAAATTAAATGAGAATATTAGTTGATTTACATTTAGACTTTTCTAAGGTGTTTTACAAAATGTAACTAACCGAACCTCAACTGGCTACAATTGTAGTTTCCTGTACTGAATGTTTGTGTACAAATAAATAATAGACGAGAACAGTACATGCTCTAGTTTGTTCTAACTTCTCCAATTTTTTTCTTACTGGTATATAGGACGGAGCTTTGCCGTTTCAGCGGACAGAAGATTTATCCTGGAAAGGGTATTCGATTTGTCCGTGCTGACTCCCAGGTATCTTTTTAAGTGTATTTTGTAAGATGTTTATATTTAATTGTTAATTATTTCTGTTAGGTACGGTATTCAAAAGTTTAACTTTTGTGATAGGTCTTTTTGTTCGCCAACTCTAAATGCAAGCGTTACTTCCACAACCGCCTCAAGCCAGCCAAGCTCACATGGACTGCCATGTACCGCAAGCAGCACAAGAAGGTAAAATTTTCATTGTTACCTTTAAAGTAGTCATACTAGCTTGTATTGTGTTCATGGTTATGGTGTATTGAGCCATATCTGCATTTCTGTGTATGGACATTCTGGTTAAATTTGTGTGCATAATGAGTGAATTTCTTGATTGTGTGCATGTATTGCCTTTTGCTTAATGTGTGGTGAAATTGCTATGCTGCTCTTTTCTAATATGATTGCTAATATAGTTTGAGCAAGTGTTGTGTTAAGTGGTGTAGTTGCTGTTCGTCAATTTACTAATATAATTAGAATCTATGAACTGGTAAATATTCTGTTTTGGTCTGGTTATAATATACTAGTAAGATGCAACTTTTAACTGTGTTGATAAAAAAATTTGCGATTACAGGATATCCATGCTGAGGCAGTGAAGAAGAGGCGCAGGACTACTAAGAAGCCGTACTCAAGGTCTATTGTTGGAGCCACTCTTGAGGTCATCCAGAAAAAGAGAACAGAAAAGCCTGAGGTTAGGGATGCAGCCAGAGAAGCTGCTCTTCGGTGAGTTATAACTTCTCAGTTCTCATTTCTGTTCTTAGGTTGTTGGTACAAAGTCTGTAGCCATTTATTTTGTCATTGTTAGTCTCATCTGGGCTCTGTAAGTTATGAAACATCTCAAAGATAATATGCCCCTCGTAATTTGGAAATTTTTGATTACTAGTTGGTTGTATAAAGCATCAATGAACCGCCTGGACACCGCCACCGCAATGCCACTTGAAACTCAATGTTGATGCAGCCATCATAGAGTCCACAGGGCAGGGCAGGCCGGACTGGGATCAGTCTTTAGAAAATAAAGCAGTTCAGAAAAGAAAAGCGCTTGGTTCTAGAGAATACGAAAAAACAGTGCTGAGAGGGAAGGGAGTTAAAATCAAAAGAGTTAATTATATGGTTTTACTGATGCCTAAAATGTGCCTGCTGTTGCTTGATATAGTACTTCAAAATCACTGTTACATCTTTAGATTTGTAAGCTCGGTATATAAATTTTTGAATTTTAATTTTCTGATAAATGCTTATATCATGTTGCATTTCTGTATATCTATTACAGTGAGATCAAGGAGCGTATCAAGAAAACAAAGGATGAGAAGAAGGCAAAGAAGCAAGAATTGTTGGCCAAGTCCCAGAAAGGTACCACCAAAGGTGCTGCCCCAAAGCCCACCAAAGGTCCCAAGCTTGGTGGTGGTGGTGGTAAGCGTTGAAGAGTGTTCGCTTAGATTTTATATTTCTTCTTTCTTTGGAACAAGATTATGTTTAATGGAGTCCTTTTGTTTGAAGTACCAATAGTTTCCGGGCTCTTCATCAGACGTGTAGTTGAAAGTTTTGTTGCTATTTTCTGCGGGATACTGTGTTGATTACTTGTTTTAATTTACTATTTTGTTTTATGCTCAATGAGCCATTGTACCCCCGCCACTGCCCCACCCCCTTGGCCCTGAACTAAAAAGACAAGTTCTGTACTTGTAATCATTATATTCGATAAAAACATTTGCCCTTCAAGTGAAATGCCGGAACACCATTGAAATTTAACTGAGCTCGCCTAGGGGTCTCTCTCAAAAAACAAGTGATAACAAAAATAAACTGAGCTCGTACAATTTTTAACTTGCGATTAACATTGCGAAATATGAAAAAGTGATTGTAGGGAATAGGGATATGTATTTTGGTTCGCTTTTTATTTTAGAAGGATAGCAAAAACCTGTATTCCGTAGGAAATAAAGACAGAATAAACGGAAGGGATTAGTACATATAGACTTTAACTCAGTGATTTTTTGGAGATCATTATAGTTAACTATACTTGAATTACGAAGTCTATTAAGTTATTTGCAAATAGAGATGTCAAATAAATGTCAAAATAAAGCTGCACTTATCTTTCTATCAAAAAAAAAATGTCAAATAAACTACATTTTCATCTTTGACGATGTAGCAGAAATTCTTGCTATAAAACACGATTTTCAATCCAACAAGTTTTTACCTTTTAGTAGCCCTAATAAACGGTAAAACTAGCATAGGGGAGAAAATCACATTTTTTTATAACCTAAAAAACTAACAAAATAAAACCCATTTTAGTTTTTCTCAAAAAAGAAAGTCTCATTTTAGTCTGTACCGGTCCTATGATCAATCACACTAGTTTTGAGAGGCACTAATCAGTTGATCAAACGATCAAACCTACTAACGGATAGAGCGTCCATTAATCCATTATCTCCTCTTGACTGCCATTAATTTAAACCCAGAGAAAGAATAGAACAGGTATTTCACTTAAAATATTTACAGCCAAGGATTTACATGAACTGAGCAGCCGGAGAAAATAATGCCCCGACCCTCAACAAAATGAAAGGTGCAAGAGAACAAAATAATAGCAAACAATAATCGTGCAAACTAGAACTCAACCAAAATTTTCTCTTGCTTTCTACTTCTATAAACAACAAAAATCAGGAGGAGAAAAAAACAATGAAATAACTTGATGAAGCCACTAACCAACCATGCACGCTTCCGGTCAGGGCTCAACTTTTGAACCACACATCAAATCAAATCACGACTCAAAAGTGGTGAAACCTTTCTTTTGTTTCCCTTCTATATTTGCACTTACACTGGATGTGGTTGGTTAAACATGTTAGTGTAGCGGAAGCTCATGATTCTGCCGAAAGAATGGGCCAAATCCAACATAGAATTTTTTTCTTTATGCTAGTGGTTCAAAGGCTCTGTTAGTGTGGGATCAACCTGCTGGAGGAGCATTTCCTCAATGAAATGTATAAAAGAATGAAAGCTAGAAGAAAAGAAACTAAAAACCTATGCCTAAGGTATAGTATAACAGAATAAAACTACCATTTTAGAAGGTTTTGTACCAAAATTAGATAAGACAGTATTGCTCATGTTAGCTTCTGATATTTCAACATCTTTTCACAACAATTCTTGGAACCATACCAGTATCAGCAGGCAGGGTAACAACTATGCTCAATGTATCCACACTGTGTCAAACATTGTTGGCTGTAGAAGAAACAGAAAATCTTATAGGGGCCAGACTTACATCAATTGACTGAAAATATCTACTAGTGCATGTTTTGATTTGTGGAGATACATTTGCTGATGTAGACTCTCCATCTGGTCTTTTTTGCTTTTCCTCCTTGCAATAATCAAATGAAACCATCAATTGAATATACAATTCAGCCATGAAAACAAAACCCACAATGTTACCAACCATCAACTTCTTGCTCTTTTATCTTCATTTAAGTTGCCTTTTATTTAAAATTGTATTAATACAAAAGCTCAGTATATTATAATATCACTCTCACTGTTGAAACCACCATTGCTGGGAATTGACCAGAATTTAAACAATGATATTATTTCCTTCCCAGAAAAAGAAGACAATAGCTTCTTTTATAGAAGTCATTTATAATATACATTTTTGTAAATGTTATATGGTTTTGATCAATTCCGTTATACTAGGCAGCAACAAAAGAATCTGATATGACAAAATAGGAAGAAAAAACGATTTCATGTACAAACACTGCTAGACCTACAAGTATCAAGGTGCTTTAGCACACCCCAGCCATCATGAGCAATCTAAGTAAAATCATATTTTTCTGGACCATCTATCCATTATTAAAAAAATGATGCCCTGCATTAGATTAGAACAGGTCAGATGGTTTTGATTGAATAACAACACAATGATACCAGCTTTAAGCGGATGCTAAAGCTCATGAAAGATGACATGACCATGGATATTAGTCCCCATTATATTTTCATTGGGGAAAAAGGAACGAACAAGAAATTATTTCTGGTCCCTCAATTGATTTAAAGGAAATGTGTGGTTATTTGCAGTATACATCAAGGAACTGATGTAAGGACAGCAATTGAAGACATTTCTAACATTCGCTAGGAACGCAACATATTTGTTCTTTAACAGATCTATTAGCAATATTCTGAACTATTGCTGGGGAAAATTGTCCTGAATGATTTATTCATGCATGGATCTGTTAATCTAAACATACTTTATGAAAGAAAAGCAATAAGCCTTTGATCACGCATGGCCCCATGATCCCGTCATGAGTGAATGAGCTTTTTTGGTTAACTCACCTTTGTTTTGAAGATGATTTTGAAAAAAAAAATGATAGCTCATTTACATGGTATTGTTTATGCATGAATAAATTGTTAGGCAGAAAATAGCAAATTAAAATGTTCACCTCAAGTATGCATCCATTATCTCGCACATCCTTAAAAAGAGAAGAATAATAAGCAGGGTCATAAATGGAGCCGCCTAATATCTCATCAGAGATGGAGTTCTCTCTTCCTACACCTCCAGCCCGGCTCAGGAAGCTGTTTCTTGCATCATACTCCACATCATGGTAGCTCGGGTTGCTGTTCCCTGATGAGGCACCGAGTCTATACATCTGTACCCACACAAAGGACGAAAGGAAACGGATCGAGAACCCGATGATTTGCATCCACAATGTCAATTGTATCGAGAAGACCACTAATGTTCCATACTTCTCATTTGGAATTATGTTCCTGTACCAGTTAAGATTGATTTATTTTGAAGGATGGTAGGAGTCAAATTCAGCAGCTCTGGCTCAATGATCAACCTGACGAGAGATCTAAATTTTTTCTTGTATTTTGACAAATCTTTTGGTATATTTCACTGTGTATTGAACTGCACTCATCTGATGTTTACTAGAACAATTGGATTTCACCAGGATATAGCAAAGTGTGCTATCAGGAATGCCAAAACACCAGCATACAAATACATGAGCGATATAATAAATAATAAGAGTAACAAAATGAATGTTATTTGGCAACTATAACGAAATCAATAAATCTACATACCATATGGTACTGGAGAAGAGTATAAACCAGGCAACATCAAGTAAAATGGCAAAGAAGAGAAGTACAGCATAGGTACGGCCAAGTGTCTGGTTGCTGCTCTCTATTGCCACCAATGCGAATAATGCCACCACCAGATTTATCAGAAGTACCCCATTGAACAATGCCCCAAGTGAGCCAATCAAGGCACAACCAATCTTCACCACATGAATCAGAAATAAATCATGTAAAAAATAAAAATAATTAAATTGACCTTATTATATCAGCTTAAACATCTAGTTGAACTAATATGTATACACTGTTTCAAGTACAGCTTCGCCTGACAGGTACACACTGGCAATAAATTGATCTGATTAAACAAGGTTTAGTGGTACCTTACTGGTCAGAGGATTCTTGATATTTAAAACCAGTATGGTTTGACTATTCCTAGTTATATTGCTATATCTTGAAATTTTAAGCACAGCAACTGTTCTCAAGTATCCCTCCTTAAACCTTGGTTTAGCAATTAGCAACAAAGTCAATAACAGAAAGCAGTGGATAACCAATTAAGGAAACAATAGAATTGTTTGTCATAAATCATAATCTTGATCTTGTTAGATAGACATAGGTAGTACCAGTTGTCTACCGCTATTAATAAAAAAAAAAGTTAAGGAATCGGTCATTTCCAAGGAGATCATAAAAAAACCAAAGAAGGAATTTAGCCCTCTTGAAATGAGATGATAGGTACCGAAGTGAAGTCTTAAAATATGCTGTTCAAAAATTCAAACGAGCTAGGATAATGGCATATCCTAGCTGAAGGATGATAAAAAACCCTAAATCCGGAATTAATTTTATGCAAATAAAACCTCGAATGAGCCTCACCTGAATGTATATCAGAACGATCGCGAGACCCTGGAGACTGTCGTAATCGCGAAAAAACGATCGAATCCGCGATCCGAGCAATGGAGAGCACCAGTGCATTATAAATAAAACTAAAACCAGATAAAAGAGGAAATCAGCAATGGCGGATTTGGATTGGGAGAGACGACGAGACCGGTTTGCGTCACATTCGAATTTTTTTCGTGAAATTTCAGGCTTTCGTCCCCTTCTTCTTCTTCTTTTTTATTTTTATTTTTTAGGGGAATATTCTACTATTTTTTATTCGTATTTTTTCCTTTTTATTTGATGTGATTTTGATTTGAGTATAGTTTTCTAGTTCCGTCTGTATTCTGTAACAGACGTTTCAGGCAAAGCGATCTCATTAGACTTCAGTTGCATAGACTCGGTTTATAGACCGCTACGTAGACTTCCAGCTGTTTTGAGCTCGCATCGCAGTCTCGCACGGGTCTCCGTTCTCCAAATTTCAAAATGGTGTTTACCGTTTACCGGTCCATTGTACAAATAAAAAGTCAGAATTACCACGCAGGAGGCGAAAATGAAAACAAATTCTCATTCTCGCTTTTGTAATTTAAGCAATAAAAATGATGATGATGATGATGATGATCTTCCTCCCTAAAAGTTTGGCCATACTTTTTTTTTTCTTTCAGCTGAGATTATATCTCAACTTTAAATATCTGTAGATAAACCCCGTTCAAATTTCAAACATGTGATTTTCTCAAGCGAGAAATGAAAATAAGAGTGATGCTTAAAATTAATAACTCTGATTAGTGCTAATATATATGTTATTTTCTAGGGAAGGGATCACATGACCAGTGTTTTTAAATGTGAAAATTTTTCATGCATGTAGATAGATACCACACACTACATATACGGGATATGATCACATATGCGGATTCCCATAAGGAACAATAATGTGGTTTTATTTTATATGTTTTATGAAAATTAGACTGTTTTTAAGACTAGTATATAATTTTTTTATGAGGAAATAGCTAGAAAGGTGGAGTAGCTCAGTGGAATGGCGCTTGGACGCCAACTGGGAGGCTTCCAAGCAATTTTCTCAAGCGAGAAATGAAAATAAGAGTGATGCTTAAAATTAATAACTCTGATTAGTGCTAATATATATGTTATTTTCTAGGGAAGGGATCACATGATCAGTGTTTTTAAATGTGAAAATTTTTCATGCATGTAGATAGATACTACACACTACATATACGGGATATGATCACATATGCGGATTCCCATAAGAAACAATAATGTGGTTTTATTTTATATGTTTTATGAAAATTAGACTGTTTTTAAGACTAGTATATAAGTTTGTTTATGAGGAAATAGCTAGAAAGGTGGAGCAGCTCAGTGGAATGGCGCTTGGACGCTAACTGGGAGGCGGGAGTTTCGAGTTCGCCAATGTCCAAAATAATTTTATCACATTAAAATCTTAAGAGTTATGCAACCGATCTTCTATTGCAAACCCCAACATACACATGTGTACAATAAATCCGCATGAAATAGGTTGCATGGCATTCTGATGCATACGCATATGCAGTCTATGTGGCCGCATAGACTATGTTGACAATGGATCTTTAAATAAATTTCAAAAAAAAAATTTTAGAAATAGAAAAAAAAACTTTTCTTCCACTTATAGATTGATGGTGATTCAAATTTCATACAATTTTCATTATAATTTGATAGTCTATCAAAGATCTTTAAATTAAAATTGTTGCAAATTACATAATATTTTGATGGTCTTTGATGAACTATCAAATAATAATGAAATTATATAAAATTTAAATGTCATTAATTTATAAATAGAAGAAAAATATCTATATTTTTTTTTAATTTTTGACTTTTTTCATATTTATTAAAAGATTCATTGTCAAGATTGTAGATAAGCCATTGTCAAGGCATCCCTTCTCTATTTTCTACGAGAGGTTGGATTGGCAGATCAGATTAACCTAACGTATTATTTGAAAATAACATTGTATGTGAATTGTAGGCAAATAAGACTGATAACACTATTACTTTGGAAATATACTCGCCTCGTTAAATAGGTGGGGATCAGGTTATTTTGACAATTTTGATAATGAATTTTGAAATTAATATGAAAAAATCTTAAAAATAAAAAATATAATATATATATTCTTTTATTTATAGATCGATGATGATTCTAATTTCATTATCGTTTGATACTCTATCAAGCGTCATCAAAATTTTATACAATTTACAATTGTTATAATTTAACGGTCTTTGATGGACTACCAAATGATAATAAAATTATATGAAATTTGAATCACAAACAATTTATAAGTAGAAAAATATATTAAAAAAATTTTTTTAATTTTTTTTTATATTTATTTAAAAATTTATCATCAAGATCATCAAGATAACCATTGTCAAGTGATCCCTTCCCTATTTTTATACTTTCAAAAATAAGAATATATAAAAACTAACCAACTGAAAATACGAACAAAATGTAAGACACAGTCTGTTTGGTCCGTGCCAAACGCGAAGGTTTGGATGCAATATGGGAGGCCCATTTCCAAACTATTCCTTTCCAAACGAACACATAGAGCCCATTTCCAGTTGGAGAGTGGTATTATTATTTGATAAAAGGGTTTCCTTCTCTATGTAATCTAATCAATTTTCAAATAAATAATAATAAACATACAAGAGTGCACGCAAACGAAGCAAAAATTGCATATTCTAATTACAATCTAAGAGGAAATCGGAATTCATTTACAGTTTGTCAGTTAAAGGACGTCGACAATTTTTACCCAGTTTTTTTTTCACCATGAGAGTGGCTGCATACTACTTACTCGTTACGTTCACCGCAGTACTTTTACCGTTTTACAAAGAAATTGCAACCAATCGTAGGAATGCAATGTTCTCTGTCAGAGGCAATAAATGGCGTTCGTCGGTGGGGAGGCATAGGCAGAGGATGCTTTTAATTCAGTTGCCTCCAACCTGTAAAGGCTCTAAACTTAGCTGAAAAATACAGTTCTTCCGAGTGTGCATGCGGTCGCATTATGTGACTCGCACATCGAGGTGTGTAAATCGTGAACTTCAGTCTACACTTTACACACATCGGCGGCTTCTCTATTTCCAGATCATCAGATAATGGGAAGAAATTTGTTGGTTCTTCTCTTCTTGCTCCTGATACTCATGTGCTCTCCTGCATTGGGCGCCTCATCAACCCAGGTAATTATTTTTTCTGTATACATTCTCTAAAAGACTAAACGGCACTGATACAAACCGGACTCGGCTCCTCTCTAGTGCAGAACTCGTCGGATTGGATGGTCACAAACAGATCTGATGTAGACCATCCGATCTGAAATTAATGTACGGCCAACATTTGATACGGACTCCTCAATACAATCTGTCTGTGTTCTGGAGGATGTCGTTATGAAAAAAAATGATGTATTATGGCACTCGATTTTTATGAATATATTCGTAAAGGACCTTTATCAGAATTTCAAATCTGTAATATCAACATTTGATTCTCAATTTGCTAGCGTTTTAAAACGTTTCCCTTCCTGTGTTATTTAATTTTGGCTTTGATTATTTTTATATGAATGTACTTTCTTGAAATTAGTTATTACGAGCCTCTGATGTTAAAATGAAAAAAAAAATACTTAAGACACCATATGTAATTATAAGTGTTGAAGTGTACCTGAGTCCTCACAAATTTGTAAGAACATTATCCATTTATTCGTAGTTCTGGCAGAAAATAACTTAATAAAATTGTCCGGGACTTCCCCGTCCTTTCAGAGGAGGCAAAGCTATAGTAATATTTGGGCTGAAGTATTATATTTTTGGATGGGGATCCCCCATTTTGCATTTTTGGGTGGGATTTCTTGGTAAGTATTTATTTTGATATATTTGACAATTATTTTTAAATAAATTCATAAAAAATTTAAAAATAAAAAATATAAATATATTTGTATACTTAATAGATTGATTGTGGTTTTTGATGCAATTTAAATGTCATTTGATATTACATCAAAGACCATCAAATTTACATATAAAGTTATAATGATTTAAAGTTAATAGTTTTGATGGAATATCAAATGACACTCAAATTGTATGAAATTTGAATCACAATCAATCTATATTTAAGAATATTTTCATAGAAGTTTTTCCTATTTTTATGGTTTTTTTATGAATTTATTTAAAAGTACTTATCAAGATTGTCAAAATAAATAGTTGTGAAGGGATCCATTATCCCATCCATTTTTTGATATGAGGTTTGGCTTGATTCTTTCTAAATTCTAAACCTACCTTGTTTTTCTTTCTCGCAGCATCAGCACAAACATTCTGGCTTTTCCCAGGCAGGTAAGTGAACGCAAAGGCTGTTTTTACTGATAATCTGTTTCTAATAGTTAACAAAAGCAAAGGTCGCTCTTACTATATTAATAAGTTTCTGATAATTAAGAAAACTAATAACAGTAACGAAAGAATGATCTCATAATATTCCAACTTTTATGAAACATTGACACATTCAACTCTCAGTACATATAATTCAAGAATATTATTTAAATTAAAACGTTATTAAAATCTGTGTTTTCAATTATTTATATAGTGGTGTAATAATGTTTTTTTATGAAAAAGTGGTGTAATAAATTGAGTCAATTTGAAATTTTATTTGTCATTCATGATGAAATCGTTGAAACTCCTCAATTGAAAATTTTAATCGCTTGTTGTAAGGTTGATTTTCAATAATCAATTTAAATTTGATATACATCATATCTAAATAACTAAAAAAATCAACAAATATTTTTTAATATTTTCTAATGTTTTTACTATATAAGAGTTGGACATACCATAAAAGTTAATTGAGTTACAATACGGTGGTATACTAATACGGATGATCTATGTACTACGAACCGTTTCTCCATATTTAAAATTTAAATGGTTGATCTAACTTGTCAAAATGATTTTCATATGAAAATCTAATTGTAGATCAAATTTTATATTTTTTATAATTTTTTACTATTTTTTAAAATAGTTAGAAAATCACTTGATTTAATTATTATGAGTCATTCAAAAAGAGTGAATTTCTAGCTATTTTAAAAAAATTAAAAAATAGAAAATTTGATTCTAACTAGATTTTCATATACGAAAAATATTTTAACCGATCAGATTGATCATTTAAACTTTAAATACAGAAAAAACAGTTTGTAGCACACGGATCATTTGTACTACGCGTAGCACCGTAATCTAACTCAAGTTAATTATATGTACATTCAAATTATCCAGTCAATAAATAACACATCTTCCTTCGTTTAGAACTTTAGTTGATCATTTTTACACATAATTTTACCTTACAGCTGTACAGTTAACGAGGATAATCTTTCTATTTGGATTTGGTAATGGTGTTCGTATTCATGCATGTTGGTGTACTTGTCTAACTCTAACCTTTGATGTTTGACCCCCATCTTTTGGATGAAAAAGAAAAAAAAAACTCTTAACCTTTGATGTCTGAGTTATTCTAACTTTGAATTAATTTGCTACATGCATTCAATTATTGTACAATAGAGTGCCCTGCAGCGTGCGAATACAGATGCTCAAAGACCCAGTACAAGAAACCCTGCTTGTTCTTTTGCCAGAAGTGTTGTTTCAAGTGCCAGTGCGTACCACCTGGTACATATTCTCACAAGGAGGCGTGTCCATGCTATAACAACTGGAAAACCAAGAGAGGCGGACCTAAATGCCCCTGATTAATCAATATAGAGATATTTTTATTTAAGTAATAATTCGTGTACAATTAGTATTTGGAATGAACTCTTTTTCGTTTTTTCTTGAGAAGACGAGCGTGTACGCAATAAATTGTACCACAATTATTGTGTCGGGTGACCTTAACGGGTATGCCACATTGATCTATCGATTCTAAAAGCAAGCGCCCGTTTTTCTGGTTATTATGAATTATCCAAACTAAAAATAATTATATGGTGTTGTGTTTCGCAAAGCACGGTGATTAATGTGTTTTGGATTCAAATTTTTAATTTTAAATTAGATATAATTGATCAAAACGTTCAATCTAATTTTAATATCAAAATACATTAGCAAATCAAATTTTATATTTTTTAAAATTTATTTATTCACTAGTACATATACCCGCTCTTACACACGGACCTTTAAAATCAGGAACAACAATAATTTTATGACTTGCTATTAAAGTAATGATAATAATTGAGCATGTTATAAAAACATACAATAATAACTTAAACATACATGAAAAGAATAATAACGTAATGCATTTCTAACTATTAAAAGATAATAAAATTTTTGCTAGTTACAAATAACACTTCAATAATAAAAATATAATGTCCTTCTCAACATAATGGACATGATAATATAAGAGCTATTGCAAGAAGCTAAAAACATTTTCCCTCAAAAAAAGAAGCTAAAAACATCAAAAATCATAATAGTAGACGGTTCATTACATAATTTAAAAGAAATAATATAATTATCTGCCAAAATATCAAAAATAGCAAGAGAAAAATAATAGATGGCTGCTTACTTCATGAATTCTTGGAAAAGAAAAAAATAAGAAGAGAGAAGTGAAAATGCACCAGGAAACATATGAGTTCGGTTCTCTTGTATTGTACTCAAATAATATAGTATAAATGTTCAAATAATATAGTATAAATGTGTCAGGTTAAGATCCATTTTGATAAATTGCCCTTGTATTCAATTGAAACAAGACAGAGGATGTACCAATTACAAAAATCTGTCAATCATATAATTGAAGCGTAATTTAAAGCGTAGAAACTCTGAACTTGATAAGGATACCATCGCTTTGTCAGAGTTGAAGCCTCACCATCATCTGAACTTTGTATATGGCTAGTAAGCTCTCTGGATTAATGATTTAGCTAGATAGATATTCTTCTAATCAGTGAGAGAGGTAAACCTTTTAAAATAGATCTTCTGAAACAACTGAAAAACTATTTTCGGCCTGAACCGTTATAACGATTTCCTGAAAATCGTTATAACGGCTTAGAAAGAATAGTCGTTGAATCTGATTGAGCTGAAACATTATAATAATTCACTAATCGTTATACGTTTCATAAATCATTGTAACGATTACTGAATCATTACATAACGATAAACTTTGGTTTCTTTGAGAATTTTTCTGCCTTATAATATTTTTGAGTATTGAGATGAACCATTATAATGATTATTGAATCGTTACAACGATTCACTAGGCATAAATATTTTTCTTTGTTGTTTAAGCTTAATTTATCTTAACCAATTTAACTCGGTTTAAGTCTACTAAATCTAAACCTAATGTAGTCTTGATTAAGCTCTTGTATCCCATCATTAGTCTTGGTTCTTGTGCACTAATCCATTTGTATTTTAATCTGCACAAAACTCAAACAAGGTAAATTATAAAATTCAAGATTGTTTTGCAATCGACAAATCAAAAAAGGTATTTAGTGTAATAATAAATAATTTAAGAGATTACATACCATAAGAAGTTCATTCATTACATTATAATACCATGAATAATTTTAGAGACTACATATCATAAAAGGTTCATTCATTACATTACATATTTCAAACTTAACATGAAGACACACTTCTTCGAGGTCGTGAAGAGCTTGCCTCACTCGTTCCTATACCAAAAATACAAACTATATAATAAATTATGAATAAATAATAAATATTATAAAACCAAAATAATTTAACATTATGAATCTTTTGCATATTTCTATTACAACGATCAGTAGTGTGATTAAGTGTTCCACAATTTAGACAATGAGGAAGACTCATCCTTCCCTCCAGAACATCCATCGTCATTGGTAAACGCTTTGACTTTCTTCTTCCCTTTTTTACTAATGTGCGATCAAGAATTATCCCATCACCATGGTATTCTGGTCAATTTTTTTCTCTACCAAAATCTAAATGTACTTCCCATGTACGCAATAATGCATTCACATGATAATATTGATGTGTATATTGGTTAGGATCAAAGTTTCGAGCAGCGCATGCGGCTATTACATGTTTACAAGCGATTTCAGTGTTTTGTGGTTTACGACACTTACATTTTGGCCTTCTACCTTCGGCTAAAATAACCTTATAGCTACGATCACGTCTCCCCGTTCTTCCGGTGCACTCATTTTTCACCATCACCTCGTATAAACCATGATCCACATCAATAATATTCACATCAAGCACAGCAGCATGTGCTGCCCGTTTTTCTAGTATTTTGATCATCCTTTCAGAAAATAACTGACATATATAATGAAGATTGCAGGCATGTTCTCTTCTTTTATTAAACCATTCTAGAAACTTGTAGTATGTCGCTTCGACTATAGCACATATTGGTAAATCCACGTGCTTCTTTAAATATATTGTTTAGAGATTTTGCTGCGTTACTTGTCATTATACCCCATCTATGTCCCCCATCATGACATAAAGACTATCTGTAGGAATTCTCAGTTTCATTTTGATCTGTTTCATCCTTTTTATCAATATCCTTTATTTAACCCGCTGCATTTGTACTCCAATGCTCGATTTGATCCAAATATTCTTTTAATTTCCATGGACTATTCTTGTGGGCTGCCTTTTTGAAAGTCTCGGCGACATATTTATTTTTAAACTTTTTCAAGATATTCTCAGATATTTGTTGTGTACACAAGCGATGAACCAAATTACACGTCTCTTCGTGCCAATCATAACTAGGATTCTCAAAAATATGCTTTATTGTAGCATGATGGTCAGATATGACATATATTTTCCTATTATTACCATCTCTATCACTTCTCTACGCAACCATCTCATAAACCATCCCCAGTTAGAGATGTTTTCTTTTTCTACAAGACTAAAAGCAAGTGATAATAGTTAATTCTCGGCATCATATCCAACAACAACAAGTAATTTTCCTTCGTATCTACCTCTGAGATGTGAGACATTTATACCGATGACATGACGCATATAACGAAAAGTTTTAATACAAGGACTAAATGCCCATACCGCACATTTAAACTGACAAACACCAGCACACGGTAAAGGGCCCGACATAATTCGAGCTTTACTTCCGGGATTTGATTGAACAATGGCCTCTAACAATTATGACAATAAAACATATGAACCATACCAACTCCCAAACATATAAGAAATTATAATTTCACGACCACGCCATAACTTATTATTATACTTTGGATTAACACCCGGAAATACTTTCTAATTAATCCACGTACCTGTTTAATTGGAAGAGAGATATCTTTTTCCATATCTTCACGGATAATATCTGCAATTACCTTCGCAGTCAGTTGAGCATGGTCAACTCTGACCATCATGACCCTACAAATATGTTTGTACGTGATTTTTTTAATAGCTCATGCATCACTACATCCGGTAGGTGTGGCATATAAATACCAGCTATAATTTTGATCTTTACAAATTACTCATAGTTTTTCGTTTGTTACTATCTTTCACAAAACCTCTCAGTTCTTCTAAATATGCCAACTGTTTATGGCGATCTTGAGGTGTTCTTTCGATTCAAAGGTTCGATTCTCCACAAGTGGACCTTCAGTTGATGATTTATTTTTGTATAATATATGATATGCAGGAACCCAGCTTGAAGAATCATGAAAGCTACTAGCTGTATGAACTAACCCCCAACCAATGAATGAATTATATTGATCTACCTGACTAATTACCGGTCGAATATATTCATCATCATCATCATCAATATCCTCTTCATCCTCATCCTCCGAACTATTATAATCTTCATCCTCATTATCAGTTGGGATTGAATAATTTTTTTTTCTTGATTTGAAATATTTCTTATAAGTACTTGTACACCGAGTCTTGATAATGTGTTTACAATATAGGACTACTGAGGTGGGGTACTACTACTACCACCAGGTTGACTATCCGCAAATAAATCATCATTCCAATCACTTTGAAGAGTATGTAATTTCACATATAGTTCGACCATCCATATTTTTGCACAAGTAGTATCATAAACTATTTTCCAAGAGAACTTTCATCACATACTGACATCACATTAAAGAAAAAATACCTAACATGTACCATATTAAATCGACATTGAATATCAATAGAATATCGAGACTCTAACACCTACAATCCTTGGTATAATGTCCTCTTAATTTCTTCAAAGGTTAAATTTGCATTCTCATAAATTATAAGTCTTGGACCAATTGAGTACTCTATACCAGTATGTGCATTGTTGATGGTATCTCCGCCAAAATACACAATTATTAGTATCATTTTTTCATACCTATAAAAAAATTATTATTAAAATCATTCAAAATAATTTGTATGGATAATATATTCACAAAGATGTACCTATCTTCACAAATCAATTATTATTTTAAAACAACAAAATGATAGTAATAATTAATTTAAATGTACAAATTAATTATTAATTAATTTATAATAATTGTGCTATGGTTGTAAGTAATATTAGTTTAACACAAATTAAAATTATTTTCACCTCCGTTTATTAAATTTTTATATTAAAAAAATAACATACCTCAGATTGTTAGAGAGTTTATTCGATTTGCTAAGCACAACGAGCAGAAGCAGAAGCAAGAAGAATTATGTAAGTTGATCACAGTGAGCAGAAGCAATTATTGGTGCATTCTGAGGACGAAATGGGCTGGAACTAGCCCAGTCCGGGGACGCTGTAGGCTCCAACTACCCTAGCATGAGGACGTTATAGGCTTCGACTACCCCAGTATAGGAACGTTATGGGCTCCAATGACCCGATGTTTTTTTTTTTTCGTTCATTTGAGGATGCAGTCGGTTAAGACGACTAACTTATATGTCAAAATTCCTCCCCCATTGACCTATTTTTTAATTTAAATATACATTTTACTTATTTAAAAAAAAAATCGGCTTCCCGTTCGGTCCATAATGCATCTATGGAGACTCCTGGTCCCTGGACCAGGCCTTTTACCCGGCGGTAAGACGAGCATTCAACTTTACCGTTACTTCCGACAACTGGGACCGGAACCCACCGACAGGGTCTGGGTGTATGCGGTTCCTAAACCCTATCTGCCAACAATCTTTTTCCCCTCAGTCTTTGTCCGCTCCCGCTCGCAAGCCGAAAAACCCTTTGCACTCCGCCCTCTTTCTTCCATTAATGGCGCCCTCTCACTAAACCTATACTCTAAACCCTAGCTAAAAGAGTATCTTAGAACAAATGTCACTCTCGACAGCTCTCCTCCGACTCACTTCCTCATCTTTCCTTACGAAGGTTGTCCCTCGCTCCTCTCCATCTCCCATTCTCCGCCATGGGCGCCTCGCCTTCTCTGTACGGTTTCTCTCGGCGAAAAGTTCCGACTCTGGCGCCTCAAGACGGAGTGTGAGACCGGTAAGAGCAAGAAGAAAGGAGAAAGGGACCGAACAAACGGGAGGGGACGGGGCGCTAATTGTAAAAGAGAAAGAGAACGGGAGAGTAGTATCTACAGAGCTTCACAAGGAGGCGACCGATGCTTACATGGCATACGCGATGTCAGTGCTTCTTGGTCGGGCGCTGCCAGATGTGAGAGATGGCCTTAAGCCCGTGCACAGAAGGATTCTGTGAGCAATTTTCTTTTATAAATTCTTTTTTGACGAATGACAATAACGGCTATTCCTACGACGAAGAAATTAGGTAGTATCAAAAGTTGCCTTTTGTTATTCGCCCCAATATTTAATAATCGCTATTTTGCCTATTTCTAATTTGGATTCCTGTGGATGCCATACCGTGGGAATTTTTTTAGCACAAATGCTGTAACTCACCGCTAGAAAATCTGCTAAAAGTAGGGGGTGTAAACGGAGTGCTACAATCATATTTGTATCTATTTCTTATTAAACGGATACGAATATAAATATTAAAAGAATATAGATATTAAAAGGATGTCAAAATTCAAAACCATATCTACCTTAAACGGATTGGAATATGAAATGGATATTCAATGAATGCGGATTCGGATACATATCCAGTGATGGATAAGAAATAGAAACTAATATATAATTACTAATAGATATTAATGTATATTAAAAATAGATATTTAGAATACTACAAATATTTTAGGTAATAATAAGTGTTTGCAATACGTATATTTGTTGTATTTGTAATAAATAATGCTATATACAAATAGAACTTTTGACAACTTGTACTAATTTATAACTAAAAACCTTATAAATATTGCCTCCATTTTGGAATATGGATATTTCAAATATCTGCATTGTTTTAGTTCAAAAAATTATCTGTATCTACATTATCTTTTACGGATATGGAATGGATATGAATACAAATAATTAATATACGAATATGGATGACATATTTACGGATCTTTCTCCGGATATGGGCCGAACAGAATGGATGATATCCGCACCGTTTACACCCCCAGCTAAGAGTTTCCATTTCATGCAAAATCCGTTTGTGGGATGATACAATTGAGTAACCTGAGATATGAAGACTCGGGAGTTTTTAAGAAAATTGTTTTACTGGAATCCATTTATCATAGTGATGAAATGCAAAACAGTTAGTTTTTTTGGTACTCTAATTGAGATTTGTTAAGTCTGCTTTAATGTTATTTGACTGGTCATCCAGTCTTGTCTCATCCTTGAGTTAGACAATTCTTCTAATTTAAGGTCAGAAGATGGAGCTTTTTCTTTGGGGTCAGGAGTGTGTCATAATCATAAGCTTAATGTACTGTGTTTCAATGCATGTGGTTCAGGACTAGATTTAGTGAAAAACTTTGTGCTTAACTGATCAGTTTTGAGTTCATCTTATAGCGGTCCAAAAGAATTCAAAAGGTATAAATAACTTGTGTTCTTTAAAAATGAACGGGGTCAGTTGAGCCCTTTTGCTATAGGAGTAGGAAAACTGCTCTTTTTCTGTGGTTTAGTTGGAGTACTTTGATTATTTTGGGTATTTTTGGTACATAACTTTTCAGTCTTCATTTGTTTTGTCTTCTTGAATTAGAACTATTATACTTGGACCCGGACAATTTAATTTTAAAATTGAAAGTGTTAGTTTGTTTCAATTTGCAAATGTTGTTAGTTTCTTTTCCAACGAATTGGCCGATGTTTAATTCCAGGTTTGCCATGCATGAGTTAGGCCTTTCATCACGTAGGCCATTCAAGAAATCTGCTAAAGTAGTTGGTGAGGTATAAAAGGACATTTGTGAATTTTTCTTTTGTTGTTCTTGTGGTTGAATAATTTACTTCGCAGTTAACACTTGCACACGGAGACTTTGACTAACAAATTGATGTTATATTTGCAGTTTGCTAGAATTATTTCTCATTTATAGCAAGAATATTATGTACTGTGATTTTACCTTGATTTATAGGTTCTTGGTAAGTTTCACCCACATGGAGATAATGCTATATATGATTCTTTGGTTAGAATGGCTCAGGTTAGTATTTCTCCTTCAAATATATAATTAGTTATTGCAGAACATCAAGTGCTGGTTCAATTTGCAAATCAAAAGGCATTTGTTGATTTATTATCTGGTTTTTCGTATGCAGGACTTCTCACTGAGATGCCCTTTGATTCAAGGTCATGGAAACTTTGGATCAATAGATGCTGATCCTCCTGCTGCAATGCGATATACAGAATGTAGATTAGAAGTGAGTTCAATTAGTTGTTTTTCTTTTTGTGCAATTGCATCACTTCTTTCTTTTATATGATGGTGTTCCGCACCTATGCAGTGTAAAATTTACCTTTTTCTCTTCAGGCACTAACAGAAGCAATGCTGCTAACAGATGTAGAGCAGGACACGGTAAGTTTATCATAGCTCTGGTTTTTCAGTTAATTTGTCCGATATTTATTCTTGACCTTAATGTATTTTTGTTGAATGGATAAACAGGTTGATTTTGTTCCAAACTTTGACAACTCACAGAAAGAACCTTCACTCTTGCCTGCTCGTTTACCTGCTTTGTTACTTAATGGATCCTCTGGAATTGCTGTATGATATTTTATATGCTTGTCTGGAATTTGTAGTATAGAAATTGGTGCAATTGTGGCTTCCCTGTACAATTTATAGTTTTTGAAAAGCCAAAGCAGTAATCTGTGCATGCTTTGTGTAGTCATGCAGTCTAGTGTCTCCATTTTCTGAAACCATGGCAGATGCTCTCACTCTCCTCTCTCTCTTTTTCTCTTGCTAGGTGGGAATGGCCACAAATATTCCTCCTCACAATCTTGGGGAACTTGTGGATGCACTTTGTGCATTGATTAAAAACCCTGAAGCAACTGTAAGCAATCTCTCTCTTTTTCATTGTTTTAATGGTGAAATATTATGTATTGCACATTTGACCAGATATTGTGTGGCTATTTAGAAAGTTCACTTCAAATGCTTTTCAATGCAGTTGTATATCTTATGTGCACTCATGGGTCTACTTAATTACTTACTAATGTTACACATCTATTATATATACATTTTTTTAATTTATGTAAAGCTACAAGAACTGTTGGAGTTCATGCCTGGGCCCGACTTCCCAACAGGAGGAATTATCATGGGCAATGAAGGGTATGCCCCCCACCCCCCCGCGCTCTGTAAAAGCAGCAATACGGTTGAATCTAATTGTATGGTTTCTCATAATTTCAGAATTTTGGAAGCTTATCAAACTGGACGAGGTCGTGTTGTAATAAGAGGAAAAACTGAAATTGAGACTGATGAAAGAACAAAACGCCAAGCCATAATAATTAAAGAGGTTCTTTTTTATTTTATATTTTTTGGATAATAAATCCTGTACAATTGATAGGTTGACTTGAGATATAAAAAGGCATTGTTGAAGATATCATTTTCTGAAAAACAAAGAAAGACAAAATTAAAGCGAGTACATTTCATTGCTGTCAGTTTTGATATGATTTGAAATTGGACTATACTACAAGGTTTTATTGTTTTTTAGTTTTTGGTACGAACTATCAGCTCCAACATTCATCTGTCTTTGCCGCACTTGTACAATTTACAGCATTAATGCCGTATAACTTTTATTGCTTCAATTTTGAGTTTCTTCTGAGTTCAACTTTTAATGTTTGGTTCAGATCCCATATCAGACAAATAAAGCTTCTCTTGTTCAGAGAATTGCAGAACTCGTGGAAGGGAAGGTAATATTGATGAAAATCATTGGCTCTTTGGATGCTTTAACTATTTAAGCTGAGAGTCGTGCAAAAATATAATTAAGGTTCTAATTTATTGATAAGTTCATATCTCAGGAACTTTTTTGGCTAGATGTGGGAATAATTGCTAGTTCCATTTGGTTTAAATGTCTGGTTTGGGCAAATTTCTCATCATTTCTCTGGAGTAAACCTAATTTAAAAGGATTTTGGAATATATTACTACACAGCAAGAGAATATTCAATTCCATCTTTCCTGAAACTGTTCAAGGATTCATTAGTTATCAATTAATTGTTAGTTTTTTTCACTTGGTATATGAAGTATGATTTTTTGGCTTCTCCTTTACTTATCAATTCTGCACAGCCTGTTTCAAGCCATGGAGGCGATTTTTTTGATAATACAGTTCATGAGAGATATCGGGAATAAAAGAATGAACTATATATAATATTTATTGATTAGGAGAAAGCGTATGATAAAATACTGAGAAATATCATGTGTGGGCGCTTGAAAAGAAACGAGTCCCAACAAAATACGTTACCCTTATTAAGGATATGTACACAAATGTTGTGGCTTGCGTCAGAACATTTGAGATAGGATTACATCAAGGGTCGGCATTGAGTCAATATATTTTCACCTTAGTGATGAATGAGATCACAAAGGACATACAAGGAGACGTCTTTTGGTGCATGCTCTTGCTGATGATGTGGTGCTGATTGACGAGAACATGATTAGAGTCGATCAGCAACTAGTGTTGTGGACAAACTTTAGGATCAAAATATTTTAGACTTAGTAGGACTAAAACCGAATATATGAGGTGTCAGTTCAGCGATGACAATTCAGATGATGAAGATGTAGTTTGGACAGACAAGTAGTACCTATGAATGACGCATTTTGATATTTGAGATCGATATTGTAGAGTAACAGAGGGATCGATGAAGATGTTAGTCACAGATTAAGAACCGGATGAGTGAAATAGAGATGAACATCTGGTATTCTCTATAACAAGGTCTCAAATAAACTAAAAGGTAAGTTTTACAAGGCGGTGATTATGTCCGTGATGATGTATGACGCAAAATGTTGGGCTACAAAAGGACAACACATCCAGAAGATGAGTGTAGCCACATAAGGAGAGATCAAATCAGAAATGATGATATACGGAACATTCTTGGGGTAGCACCAATTCAAGAGAAGTTGGTCCAACACTATTTGCGATGGTTTGGTCATATCCAACGAAGGTTTCCCGAGGCACCAGTACGTAGTGACATTTTAAGTCGTCCTGAAAACACAAGAATAGGAAGAGATCGACCGAGACTGACATGAGGAAGCAATAAAAAAAGATTTGAAGGAATGAAATATATCTAAAGAGCTTGCTTTGGATAAGAGTGCTTGGAAGACAACGATCCATGTATCAGAACTATGATTTAGGAGTTAGAGTCTGGTAGTAGAGTTATAAGTTTATTGTATTATTTTTTTATTATTATTAGCACATTATCAGCATCATTATCATTATTATTATCATATTGTCATTATCATTATCATTTTTATTAATTTTAATTTTATTTATTTATTATTTTTTTTCATCATCATTATTATCATTGATATTTGAGATCTGATTTTATGCTTTCAGATTGGGTTTCATTTCTAGCTTACTCTAATTTATTTGGGATTAAAGCTTTGTTGTTGTTGTTGTTGTAATTTAGAGAGGGAGATAGAGAATGGGTGGTAGGAAGAGTTTCTAAAACACTTTCCTGATCAAATTTTTTTTTTTTTCCTGATCAAATTGTTATGTCATACCTGTCCTCAAAAGGAAAAGGCTTGTAATGTAATTTCCATATTGTAGGTATTAGATGGAATAAGTGACATTCGGGATGAAAGTGATCGTTCAGGCATGCGTGTTGTCATAGAGGTCTAAGCTAGCTTCTTATATGGATTAAACATGATTTAACAAAATCTAAAAGATGTTAACAGAAAGTTAGTTCTTGTCTCACATGATTTTCCTTGTCACAACAGCTGAAAAGAAGTGCAAATCCTGACATAGTTCTAAACAGTCTATTTCGTCACACAGCTCTTCAGTCAAGCTTTAGTTGTAACATGGTTGGGTAAGTACATTGATAAGTACCAACTTTATTTTATTTATGTTCAATGATGTTCATTAAATATACATGATTAGTGATGTATCAACACCAATGCAGCTGTATGAATTTCTCTGTCTCACAATGTTTTTTTCTATTATTGAGCAGTATTCTTAATAAACAGCCAAAGCTGATGGGACTGAAGGAAATTCTTCAGGTATCTTTTTTGTGTCTTCATTGAACTTGCTTTTGAGGTTTTGAAATTCACACATAGTTGTTTATTCCTGGCCTTCATCTATAATCCTGAATTCTGATGCTTACTGAGAAGTTATAGGTAATTTATCCCTTAGTTAGGATTTCTTAAAGATGGCCGTGTTGAAACTTCTGAAAGTAAAATGAAAAGGCAAAAAAGTAAAGAGAACTATCATTGTATTGGTTTCCTTAATTGAAGATATAACTATACTAAAAGGAACTGAACAATAGTGGTGTTGAGATAGGGTCATAGTGGAGTCATTGCCATTTAATGAAGTGCAGCTATCGAGATATAGAAAATGATATTGAGGCTCCGTCATGTCCTACCGGTATTAATGAATATTGTCGTCGAAATAGCTCAGGCATTCCTTGACTTCTGAAATTCTGTCACGGCCATTGATTTTAATCAATTTGATTGCAATTTCTTAGGCATTCCTTGACTTTAGAAGCTCCGTCATTGAGAGGCGTGCCAGATATAAGCTTTCTCAAGCTCAACAAAGAAAGCATATCGTGGAGGTAAGTATGAGAATTGCATAAAGTTGCTTTGCCTCTTTGTGAACTTGTCTAAAATAGGAAACTGGGAAATTGGAACAAATTATAGAGATCTTATAGTAATAATACATTCGTTTTTGTGGAGGTAAGTTTGAGGTTTGCATAGAAGTGCTCTAATATATGATATTTTTTCTGAATTTTATCTAAAATGGCAAGAATAAACTAGGTTATAGAGATCTGCTATTAAGACTGCATTTTTTTTTAAAGAGAATGACAAGTTATGCTTTGTTCTTCTCTATGTTTCAGGGTATTATGATAGGGCTTGATAATTTGGATGATGTTATTCATATAGTTCGGGAAACCACCAACCATGCAATGGCAGCATCTGCTCTTGTGAACAGTAATAATCTAATTATTGTGATTATAATATAAAAATCATATTGTTAGGAATCGGTTTATTTGAGTCTCCGATTATCAGGTATGTGCACCAAGCATATACTTTTTGACAACTTAAATGTTAAATCTGACACATTTAATAGTTTATGATGATAAAATTACTATCACTTGTACAGTTACAAAAATCAGAACTTCAGAATTTCAATCTTTCTATTACTTTATTTTTTGTTTCATTGTAGAATTTGGTTTGTCGGGAAAACAAGCAGAAGCTTTGTTAGACATGACATTAAGGAAACTAACTGCCCTAGAGGTAACAAATTTTAATGTTTTTTTTTAATATTCTCCTTGTGGTATATCTAATCATCTGTTGTGTAAATTTCCCCTCTTACAGAGAAAGAAGTTTGTTGACGAGGCCACAATGTTGACTGATGAAATTTCAAACTAAATGAGCTTCTATCAAACAAGAATCTCATATTTAAGGTACCTCTTTTTTTTTTTTCTTGCAAATGCATAGTAATAACTAGGCCAAAAAATAGCATAGCAAACATCAACCGTTATTGTATTATATTCTGGTATTGGTGGTTTGAACTGGTACCACCCAAGGAGAATAAAACTAACTTGGAAGGTCTACAATTATTTTAACTAATTTGATTGCGTTGATTTGTGATTTTATACACAGGATGACATTACAATGCCTGTACTTGTATAGAAGCTCCTTTCCTTTTTGACAGTAGAATTATATGGGGAGATGAATATTTGTCAATTGATCATGCATTTTTTTGTTTAAAAATTTTAGCTTATAGAACATGAAGCTGTTGAGCTAAAGAATAAATTTGGAACACCACGGCGTTCTCAGTTGGAGGAGACACTGAGTGGTCAGGTGGAGGACTTAGATGTAATCCCAAATGAAGAAATGCTCTTGGTATGATATTTGTAAATGCAATGCAGTTGGCAAACTGATATTTGGTCCACTCTTCTGCAACTTTGCAGTGTTTGTTGGCTGCTTATGTATCAACTTCATATTAGAATTTATGCATGCAATCATATCAACATGAGAAAAAAGGAGGCATTTGTTAGAATAATAAATCGCTCAGTATTTTGTTGGTACTTGTGCTGTTGCAGTATTTGCAGAAGAGTAACTGATGATAAAGAATCTCATTATAAAGGGATGACCCTATGACAAACAATTTCATCATAGCTTCAAACCTTTTACACCTCATGAGAGGACCTTAAAGTGGTGCCCACATCTGAGGAATTCGCTCTTTCCATTCCCCACTGCCCTCTTATAAGCATCTTGCCATCATAAATAAAAGACAATTCTACAAAGAAAAGAGTATTTTGAGAATGTTTCTTTTTCACTCACCTTTTTGTTCGAATAGTAAATACTGTGATGGTTTTACTTTTATGCAAGTATCAGCAATTTTGTCAGTTCATCTCGTGAATACAGTTATCAAAAGGAGTATCATTTGCTTATAATATTGATGTGCAAATTAACACTGTTATCTGTCATATCTTAGATTCTGAGTGAGAAAGGGTATGTTAAGAGAATGAAGCCAAACACCTTCAGTCTTCAGCGCAGAGGCACGATTGGGAAATCTGTTGGGAAGATGCGAATGAATGACCTCACTTCTGACTTCATTGTCTGCCATGCGCATGATCACATACTTTATTTCAGGTGCTTTGTTTGTGACCACCTGAATCTTCTTTTGGAGCTGAAGTCAATCCACTAAATGTTTGAATTTGTTCAACTGTAATTGCTTTGAAGTATCAGTTGAGTCATTACATTCGGGGTTGCAAAATTTATGTTAATAGGCAAAATTCAATTAACCAGAATTTTTTTTATAATTGCTGTTGGTCCAATTTATATTTGTAAGTAATGACATTTTCACACGCACATATGTGTTTATGTGTTCAGTGACAAGGGAACAGTTTACTCCGCTCGAGCTTACAAGATTCCAGAATGTAGCAGAACAGCAACAGGCACACCTTTGGTACAGGTACTTTTTAACTTGCTAGCTGCATTGATAATAATGTATTTTATTTTTTTATATAAAAACTACTGGAGAGTCTCTGTATTGTTGACGTCGATGATGGTGTCATTGTGATCTTCTGATTACGGTCTTAATTCACTTATTAATTTACATTTTTTTTGTGGTATCATCTAGCTGTTGTCATTGTCTGAAGGGGAGAGAATAACCTCGATAATTCCTGTCAATGAATTTTTAGAAGATCAGTACCTAATCATGCTGACTCTGAATGGGTTCATCAAGAAAGTCCCCTTGAATGCATTCTCTGCAATTCGAAATGTTGGGATTATTGCCATACAGCTGGTTTGTTCAATCACCTTTAATGACATTAGGTGTTGTATTTAGTTGATTACTGTTTATCTCTTGGTCATAGATATGTTAAAGGCCCATTCCAATTTCCAGGTCCCTGGTGATGAGCTTAGGTGGGTTCGTCTCTGTTCTGATGATGACCTTGTTGTTGTAGCTTCTCAAAATGGATTGGTCCTTGTTAATTCCTGCAACAAGGCAAGCTATGCATTAGTTGTTATTGCTATTTCTTTTTTATTTTGTTAGGTATTTTATGCAATCATATGGAGTTGACTTTTTTTTATTTAAATTAGTTAACATAGTTTACTTCTAGACAGCTTTACACGTGGCTATCTGCCTATCTCTGATAGTAACTATGTATTTGTATATTTGTGCGCTCCACAGACTTAGATTTGCTTTATTTGCTCCTCTGTGCTTTTCATTTTACAGGGGAGGATTTGAAACACATGAGCAAGCAAATATGAACATAGAAAACTTTGGCCTTTTCCGCTTTTATTAATTACTAACTTCTGGATGTTCTGTAATGTTCTCCCAATCTACAGCTTCGTTCGCTAGGAAGAAAAACAAGGGGGTTAGTATCAATGAGGCTAAAAGAAGGGGATAAGGTAGCAGCTATGGATGTGATCCCTGTTGAGATGCACAAGGATTTACTTGGCGTGTTTTCAAAGAAAAGGTTACAGTTCTGTCACGTTCTCTAGCTATATACCTCGCTTGAGTATTTGATGACATACTTTGTAATCCCGATATTACTATGTTTCAAGTTTTTTTTTTCTAAACACGAGATTAAGTTAATCAGAAGGTTTGGTACTTAGAACATTGGTTAGAACTCATAATATATATTTTTTTGAGGTAAGTAGGCAAGTGCCCACTTTAATCTTTTGAAACAAAGAAAAGCACCTACGGGGACTTGAACCTTCACCCTTTAGAAAACAACCCAAATGCTTGATCACCAGGCCAACCATGCGTGTATACTGCATAATATATAAAAGATTGGGATTCAGCTTTTGTAAGTTGTAAGAATTTAAAATTTCTTTTTTTCTTACCCCAGCATGCATCGACTTTCCTGTTTCCACCTTCAAAGATTTCTCTTTTGGATTTGCTGTATCCTTGCGATTTTTCTGTGCATCTTGCTTTGAACTAAAAATTGTGCAATATTGCAGCAAGGGCCTGCGGCCTCCGTGGCTTCTTTTTGTGGCAGAGAACGGTTATGGCAAGCGCGTCTCTTTAAGCTCGTTCCGACTTTCAGTATTTAATAGGGTTGGTTTAATAGGTTACAAGGTATTGCTGTGTTGATCCTTTTCTGTAAATACATGTTATCTTTCTATTTTATTTTAAAGAAAATAATATCTGAATTATCCACCTGTTTTGTTTCCTGTTGTTTTGCACATCAAGGTTTACAGTTTAGTGAAATAGAGTATCCCTGCCTAATGTGTCCATTCGTTTTGAAGTTGGCTCCTCTTTTGAAGTTCATTACTTTGTTTTATAGGTTGTCTATTGTAATGAATTAAAGTATAATAATGATAAATACAGTACTACAGTTTTTGTTGTTAGGTCTGATTTAAACCAATGGGAGTGGTATTGTATTTTACATCATTTCAATCAAGCTGTGCAGGGAATTTTGCTTGCATCTTTTTTGGTGTAGGGATATGCTAGTAAATGTTGTTGTGCATCAATGTAAAGAACTAAACTGGTGAGTGAAAACATGTATTTCAAATGATATCCAGCTGGCTACTGAATACCTGACATTGTACAGTTTCTAGCTCTCACAATGTTCGTATTTGACTGTAGAAATGTTTCTTGAAGGAATGCAAAAGAAATAAATACACTTAGCATTTTTGGTATTTTAAACATACTTTTCACTGTTACTGCTGCAGCTTCCAAAAGATGTTCGTCTTGCTGGAGTATTTGTTGTTGGGTATTCATTAGCAGGTATTCTGTCATATACATTTTTTCCAATTTATTTTATTAAATAGTGAATAGCTTAAAGAGATCACATCTCAAGTTATCTTTTAATTGTTTAGATGATGGGAGAGTGATGAGCAGTTGGTTCTAGTGAGCCAGAGTGGTACAGCAAACAGGATCAAGGTTAGAGATATATCAATCCAGGGTCGTGCTAGCAGGTAAAATTTCTTTCTTTGTTGTTTTGGTGGTGCAACATGCTTCATTGCAATGCCAAAAATTAGTCTGATGGGTCAACGCGTGTTTGGTCTTCTAATTATTTCCTCTTGATACTGGTACCAGGAGCTGAAACTTTGCCCCCCTCATTGTTTGATCTATTTCTCCATGAGTGTCATTAGAGTCCAATCTCAATTTTATTTCTTATTTTTCTGGTTGGTGGCATAATGTTTCTTGTTTTATAATATAATTTAGAATTTACCTATTTTTATAGGGGAGTTATTTTGATGAGATTAGAGCATGCTGGGAAAATACAGTCCGCTTCCTTAATTTCTGGGGCTGAGGATGATACCACTGAGGAAGAGCAGGTTGAAGTGGTTTAGCTGATGTTTTTGGGGTTTTAATCAAAGTGTAAGATGATAGCCTATTTAATTTATAAATTTCGTTTAGGAAGGCATTTTGTACTTTTCTGGTTCAGCACCATTGTTTTGCAACTTTGAGGAATTATTTTATAACACACTTGCGCAGCTGCGCTTTTCCTGCCAGATGTTGTATTTCGAGAAGTTGGTTTAAATGTTCACTTTGTATAGAATCTGAATACTGGCTAATTTCTAATTTATTACGCAAATTGGTTTTAACCAAGTTTGTTTTGAAGCAAGTTAAATCTTGCTATTTTCTTCTGTCTTCGGAAAGAGAGAACTAACCCGATGGTAGCGAGGGATATATATACACACACAGAGATTAAAAATACCGTGAGTTGAGTTTAAGTTTATGGAGGTTTTGCTGAGTTTAACTTAAAAAATATATTAAATTATTTTTAAATTTTAATTTATCATACTCATTAAATTATTTATATAAAAATTTTGTGAAATGAAAAAATTTGAAGTGTTTTAAATTTTTTAAGTCATCGTTTTTAATTTTTGAAAATCAGCTTTAAAAATAGTAATAAAATATTTAATGTTTAAACATCATTTTTAAAAATTAAAAATGGTGACTTAAAATTTTTAAAACACTTCAAATTTTTATTATCCATAAGATTTTCATATAAAGAATTTTATGAAAATGATAAATTAAAATTTCGAGATGATTTGATTTATTTTTTGAGTTAAGTTTATGAAAGGTTTCCGTAAGCTTAAGTTCATGGTATCTTTATTTTTGAAAATTTTGTGGGTTGTAAAAATTTGAAATGTTTTGAGTTTTTTAAGTCATCATTTTTAATTTTTAAAAATTATGTTCAAATATTAAATATTTTATTATTATTTTTAGAATTGATTTTTAAAAATTAAAAATCATGATATAAAAAGCTCAAAACACTTCAAATTTTTGTATCCCAACAAATTTTCATATAAAAAATTTAATGAGGATGATAAATTAAAATTTCGAGATGATTTGATTTACTTTTTGAATTAAATTCACGATATTTTCACTCTCTCTATATATATAAAAATATACGGCAGGATTCCATTGACGACAAGTTGTTTCAACAACTCTCATAATCATCAAAATTAATTTATATTTTATCCGTACATGAAAAAATAATGAAACTTTTTACAAATTTAACCGTTAATCAAACGATGTACAAATAATCAGTCTATTTTCTTTTTTAAAATGTTTTGAGAATGCATTACAAAGATTGTCACAGATATCTACCCTATAAAAAAGAAAAAAATAAAACAGCTGATAAGGTCGGCTTGAGTAGTATGCTGGTTTAGATTGGAAGTCCGGTTTATGATTTTTTTCCCTCGCATTTATGGTTGGACTTGTCTAAAACCTTCAGAATTTGAACGCCGGAAAAGGAAGATTTCCCGTGATTTATTATAATAAACATTAATTAATTCTTATGCATTAGTATTAAACTTTTAAGTCTTTCAAGTATGCCACATCATCGCTTTTTTCATCTACTTAAATTCGGTAATTCATATAAAATAGTTTCTCCCTCATTATTTAAAATAATATGTGCAATAAACTTAAAAAGTGAAATTTAATTCCTAAATGATCTAACTTTTTTTTTAAAATTTTTTATATGATCCTTTATAAATTGTTATGTGTTTAGTTATATTTATTCTCGAGCATACTAATCTTCATTCTTATATATCCTACATTACTTCGAGCAGACAAAAATCTACCAAAAATGAAAAGCTATAAAAAAATAGTTGAGGATTAGATCACCGACCGAGCATTTATATTATTCATACTTATACATATGAATATTCATATTCAATTATAAAAATATTTATATCTAATTATTGAGGTGTTCATATTTGATCGTGAAAATATAAAAATTTATCAAAATAAAATATTACTGAAAATAAAAGTTAGAAGAAAAAATAGTTCATGAATAATTTGAGGATAAATTAGGGATGCAAATGGATCAGATACGGACGGATAATAGCAAAATCGTATCCATATCCGTTATTATTTTTCGGATATGGATACGGATCGGATAATAAACGAATACGGATATGGATCGGATATTATCGGATACGGAATGCGGATACGGATATAATTCGGATAGCTAAACAAAATAATTCATCATAAAAAATAACAACTTTGACATATCATGATTCGATCCATAAAATTTAAGAATCTTTCTTATATATAATATTCGTGTAAAATAAGTCCTCCTAAAAACTATAATAAAATATTATTGGTACCGGGCTAATAAAATTTTATCCGACGGCATTACACTGTTTAATATAGTCAATATAATATTAGTATTATTTATGGTTCATATTCATTAATATTTAATGTTTAATATAGTCAATATAATATTTGTATTATTTATGGGACATATTCATTAATATTTAATTTTGTATTGGATCAATACTTGGGCCATCTATATATATTTCAAAGTCACGGATATCCAAAATTTTAAAACTTCCGGATCCGGATAATTATCCGTATCCCATCCATATCCGGTTTCAAATTTCATACCGTATCCATATCCGTATCCGTCAAAAAAATATCCGTATCCGTATCCGTATCCAAAAATATCCGAATCCGAATATCCGTATCCGTTAAAATCCGGATTCGGATCTGGATATTTATGGATAATATCCGATCCGGTTGCAACCCTAGGATAAAGCACATACCGAAAGACAAATTTGAGGACAAAATAGTTGTTCATACTTATGAGTATTTATATTTACTTATGGATGTGTTCATATATAATTATGGAATATAAGAACTCACCAAAAAAATAAAAATATTACTAAAAACAAAAAGTTAGAAGACAAAACAATTGAAAGATGAATTTGGAGATAAAATACTAACCGAATTACGAACCGAAACACTCATATTGTTTGTACTTATATATATAAATATTTATATTCACTTCTAGAGATGTTTATATCTAATTATTTTTTATATATAATCATAAAATATTACTAGAATAAATTTAAAAAAATTATAAGAGAAAACAGTTAAAAAACACATCTCAGAATGCAACCTCTAAAACATTTTCTCTTAATTTTATCAATAGATAAAATAACTAGTATTCCTTAGCTCGTGCATCTAGAATAGTGTTGCGGTTGCAAACTCAATTCAATCCAACGCATATTTTTACAACTAGCAAAGAGCTCATCCGTTGTGTCGGTGAGCGGCCTTTGCGAATCAATTTTGGAGCAGAGATTCTTGTAAGGAGATTTAGACGGTTCATTTTGATAAACTAAGGTAATTTATGATGGTATTTTTGAAAAATATAATTTTATATTATTCTAAACAATATAGAGAAAGATTGATTTGATGAATATCAAGTTTATTACAAATTCACACAAGAATTTGACTTAAGAAAGATCAATAAATAATTCACAAATCAAGTCAAATACTAAATATAAATAAAGATATGCTATGAGAATTCAATCAAATAACAATTACCAAAAGAACAATTGATGTAAAAAATGTACTACAATAAAATATGCAACTTGTAGAAAAATATAAAATATGAAGTACAAAAAATGCTAATGCAGAAATTATAAAGAAGACACGATATGTTAATGGAGTTCGGTTATGAAACCTACGTCTCTGGATCTCGTTCAGAAATGGGACGCCGCTTTATTGACAAAAATATTTTACAATTAGAAGCTTTAGCTTCTTCATAAGACAAGTGCAAAAAGACTAAAAATAAACTAATAAAATAAAGAACAATAATGAACACTCAAGGCTAAAAAAAGTCAGCTAGAAACTGAAAGAAAAATTGAGTCAAAACTCAAAAATTAGAGCTTAAATACTGCTCAGAAAAGATTACAAAAAAATTATAATATGGTTAAATTCAAGATCTTTTATTTCTTATTTTTATAAGAACATATTGTAAGAGCTCTTTTGAGTGCTTTGATTGAGTGCTCAAATTACTGAAGATGGTGAGAGAATGATTAGTTTGAGTAATATCAAAGCAACACCTTAAAATATAATCCATAACAAAAAATAGTTAATATTCTTGAACAGAAAACCATTATAACGTTTCTAAAAACGTTATAAAGTTTTCTAGTCCTGAATCTTGAGTTTACAAGAATATCTCTTGTTAAAATATTTTTGTATCATAATAACGATTCATAAATATATGGACTAAATCATTATACGATAGAAGAAAATATTGAACGTTTTATAAAATATTGATAACGATTTGACTAGTTTGATCAGACTATGATAAGATCTTCTATACTTCAGAGACATTAGAATGATTCACTAAATCGTTAAACGTTATGAAGCGCTAGCGCTTCACATATACCGTTACACAATGATGCGTTATGTTAATTTTATGGTGTCTCTACTTTTAGAAAACTTAAAAAATATTGAGTGCAAAATTATGAAAAGTTATAACAGTTGGATAACCGTTATAACGGTTTACTATGGCAGAGACCCTTTTTCCTTGCAAACTTATAAAGAAATATAAGATTTTAAATTATACTTTTACATGATTACGATCCTATGTCTTTAATGAAGCTACTCCATCAGTTTTGATCATCAGTACTTATATTCATTGAATCTTTCATAAAATTCTATACAAATATTTCAAAAAAACTTTTAAATTCAAATATATTTTGTAAAATAATAAAATAATAAAATTATTAAGTATAACGCATTTTAATCTGAACGGCTACGTGAAAGTCTAAATATGAATTTTGATACATGAGAGATTTATTAGTGTTAAATTAGGACCGTTAATCGGTGATCACAAAAATACAATTCACAAATAATACTGTTAAATCGATGATCAGATGACTCACAAAGGATACAGTTCACTGTTGGGCAGTCCGTCAAAAAATTTTCCTGAAAATTTATTATTATATTCTCAATATATGAATCGCAGCCGGAGTACTCGCACATCAAATGGATTAAACCAAACTCCAACACAATCAATCCGAAGGTGGTACAATGACCAAAGCAATCAGTCAAAAGCAAGGCGAAAGTTAAACTCCTTATTTAATTTCCAAAAAAAATATTTTTGAATTAATTAAATATGAAATAATTTTCAAAAGTTCAAACTTGGAATCCCATTAATAGTTTGAAATTTTCTATTTTCAATGATTTTATATTGATTTACAATAATGCACAACAGTTTTCTAATGAGATTAAATAAACTATAACTTTTATCGCAATGCTCATATAATATGAAATTTGAAGGACAGATATGTTAATCATAATATAAATATTATCAAAGGTTAAAGTCGATTAAAATTGTATATTGTGAGTTATTATTTTTTATGAATTGCATATATTTGTCATTGAAGGCTACCAGAAGGGTTCTTTTACTTTGCTGGACTTATAAAATATGATTCAAACACTGAACAATCTTTTAAATGTAAAATGAAGTGTAAAGAATCATATATTTGAGTGAAATCTCATATGATGAAAGAATTAGTTTTTTTTTTAAAATATTTATGAATGCAAATGAAGTTTTGCGATTAACAACAGTGCATATAATCAACATGAATCAGATCAACGACATTGTACTTGAAAAATTCCTCAAATCAATGCTGCTCTACATCATAAATAAGGATTGCCACTTTTCAAATTAGTATTAATTGAGTTTGATGATTACACATGAGCTCTAATCAAAACTTGTCATCACATTTTTTTTCTTGTCAAGTAAGGCAAAAACAAAACAAAAAAAACAATTACTTTAGAAGAAACAAAAGTGAAAAAAAAATATATTTTATCTTCTCATATATGATGTATACACAATCCAAATATAAAGACCAATCATCGGAGCATGTAAAGCTTGTCTAACCAAACATACATGGAATCAACACTGGGGGTTTGCAAATTGAGCTGCTAGTGTTTTTTCTTTTTCTCTCTCTGATGGCCAAATCAAAACTTGCAAGTTTCTCCTTAATGTTTGGCTCATCCATAAGAAACTATGCATCAGGTTCATGGGCTTTCTCTGAAAACAATAAAACCAAATGTAAATAACAAATACACAGTATCATGCTTCTCGCCATAAAGTTTATATAATTTACAACGGTTCCAATTTAATGATATTTGATGGACTATCAAATCATAATGAAATTATATATAATTTGAAACTCATCGATTTATAAATAAAAGTAGTATTTTGAATTTTTAAGATTTTTTAAATTTATTTAAAAATTCATTATTAAGATTGTCAAAATAACCATTGTGAAGGATTCCTCCTCTTCTGTATATCCCATAGCTCATCTACATTCATTTCTTAACTGAAATGATTAGCTTTAAAGTTCAAATTAGTATGGGAGTGGATAGATGTTTTCAGGAAATTCTGCCTAGATAGATGTTGTATGATATATCGATTGTATCCAATGTACCTGAAAAACAAAGAAGAATTGCTATTTTTAGCCTCACATTGGTTTCTCCTAAACCTAATTTGTCTTCCTACAACGAAATATCAAATAAACTAAAAGGAAATTGGAAAAGTGGAGGTCTAATTTTGAGATTCACAAGAAAATCTACACGTAAGTTCATTTTTATTCCATTTCTAGGTTCATCGTTTTATTCAAAAAATATTTCAATTCACATAATATTGTGTCCACCTTTATTTCTTGTATGAAATGGTCCAAAGGAGATCCAGATTACGATTTTCTCTTCCAGACTTAAACTATGAATTTTCATTAGTTCCGCTTGCTTTTTTGAATGCTTATCAGTCGATCTCAATTCTGTTCTGTTATCACGCTGTATTGTCTGGAGGTAATTTCCTAAATTTACAACGTGGAAAATCGTTGTTAAATAAATTTTCTGATAAAGAAGCTTAAATCATATATATCAAAAATATCTTTTTGGGAAGGAAAATCGAGGGTTAAGTTGTCAGTTCTCCACCTATATCAAAGATATTGAATTTGACAGATGTATGTCCAACTTTCATTCGGTTTAAACAGTTCTTGAAATTTGAAGTGCCATTGTCCTGTTGTAACAAATTTCAAACGTCAGTAAATTCCATCACTCTTATCTATCATACATTTCCCCTATTACTTTTATATTGGTTTATTATTTTCTTTTGTTTAGTCAGAGACAATCAGCTCTAAGTCTCTAACAATTAATAAAGAGTTGCCTCAAATCAAATGCAGAAAATCCGAATCACCAGCTTCAATCATGAACAACGGTTCTGATTTTCTCTAGGTATTTAGCTTCTTTCGCGGTCTCTGAGTTTTGAGGAGGCTTGTAGTAAGCCACTGAAAGCATATGAACGCTCAGTAAAGAAAACAACTTGTTCCCTGGAAAACCTGATTTATGCGGAACTGGAATTGCAAATAGTTTGGACAACAAATTTAAGTGTAAGATATTTCCTTAAATTCATTTTTGCTATTTTGCTATTTATCCTTTCTGTTGGAAGGAGCAATTCAAGCCTATGTGCTTGGATTCTTACTGTTGTATGTAAGTTGTTTGAATCATTTTCCAAGATTCCACATTTTTATTTCTAACATCCAATAACCAAGTGTTGGAATAACTAGTTATTTGCTATTCCGTTCCTATTGTGTTATGATACGTAAATTCGTAATGCATTTACATGATGGAACCACCTGTGTCAGTTTCAATTTCTATCATAAACAGAATGGAATTTCAAGTAATTTACACGAACTTGCACTATTCTATTCACTTGAAAGTTCCTTATCGAGACTCAAGGATGTAAATTAGTTTGTTTGCTGTTATTTTCAGACTGAAGGATGTAAATATCGAGAGCTGAGATAGACGGGATGAAAATTCGCAGCATTCTTCGATCCACGTTTCATCATCCTTTTCTCTTATCTACAATTTTCTCTCTCGTACTGATTTATGAGTATCTTCCATCTCTATTTAACCTTCTTCTTGGTTTCTCCCCTACAATTCTGTTCACTACAATCCTTCTTGCCATTGTTCTCGCTTATGGTGAACCTAACATACCTGAAAACTGGAATGCAGAAAACCAATTTGACAGAACAAGAGCTCTAGTAGTGGAGTGGGTTAGGGAACATGATCCGTTAGGGGAATCTGAATCCAGCATCTCTGTTGACTCTGACTTGGAGTCAGAAATCATCCCAACCCTTGATGAGATTCATCCACTTCTTGAATCTGACCTGGCTCAATCAGGTCTGGAATCTAAAGATGTCTCAGAATCTGAACCTGAGTTCACTTCTGATAATGCAAGTGTAGGGGAGGAAACTGAGAAAGAAGATGAAGCTGAAAAGGTTCGAAAGGTGGTTGCATGGACAGCAGATGATCAGAAAAATTTGATGAGTGTTGGCTCGTCAGAGATAGAGAGAAACACCCGGCTTGAACACTTAATAGCAAGGCAAAAGGCTGTCAGAAAACTTCTTGAAAGAGACTTGATCGATTTAGAAGGAATGGATTCAAGCCAGCTTCAGATCCAACCTGTTATTGCACCTAGAATGAATCCGTTTGACTTGCCATATGAGGAAGAGGTTCCTGGGTCGGCGCCATCAGTTCTTCTTCCCACTACCCGCAACCCTTTTGACATTACCTTTGAGCAACCAGAGGAAAATGGTCCCACCCTTGCTCGTGACAGTGCTAACATTTCCAGTTATGCTTATAATAACAACAACCATGCTGGTGCTAGAACCAGTACTAATAGTATCACTGGCTTTGCAAACCAAGATTTTAGAAGGAATGGAATGTATAGGAGACATGAAAGTTTTACTATTGGCGCTCCAGTTGTTTTCATGGAAGATGTGAGGCCAGAGCCAAGGGCTTCTAGGTTTAAGCCATTTTTTATACCAGAGGGATTGGATGGTACTGAAAGTGATACAGAGAGAGAAGCTAGCGAGAGAAGTGATGTACATGATGAGTCAAGTGCAGAGAGAGAAAGTAGAACAGCACACGATGTGCTTAGTGAGTCATCTTCATCTGACAAGTCGGAGAGGGGTGGCAAGACGAAGGAGATTGAAGAAGAATCAACTTATGAGGAATTAAATGAATCATCAGAAAACAAGCACAGTTATGTTAGCAGTGTGACTAAGAAAAGCAGTCAGATTGTGGTGGGGGATGATGAAAGAACAATGGGTTCCGCTTCATCTACATCAGATGTGGATAGTGATCATGAGACAGTATCAAATGCTGTACATTTAGGTGAGCATTAATTTTATTACAGACATTATGATTTTAATTTTTGTTTACTTACCAATAATATGTGCATATAGAATCTTGGATATGATTTTGCAATCTAGGCATAGTGCTTGGATCTGCCACCAATGAAATTATAGATGAATCTAGTTCATCACAAAAAAAATTAATTAATTGAAGCCAACTATCTATAATGAAATTGTCGGAATTGATCAAGGGTGAGATCAGGGTAAACGTGTCGATCTGGTAAATGCCAATCAAGGGTCAAATTAGGGCAAATAGCCTGTATAATTAGTGATCTCAGTGAATGAGGACCAAAAGACTAATCTTATCAAAGTACCATTCTTATTTTGTTACTAATCTCATGACACTTGTATAGTTGATATGGTTGAGAAGTTTAAAATTTTAATATTATGTTAAAAGATGAACAGCGCACTGTGGAGGTCCATACAGCAGAACCGGTCTATGATTCTAGCCCTTCAGCACATGAGAAGCTCGATGACTCCTTGTTCGAAAGTAAGTTCTATTATTACTGTTCCAACCTGACTGCTAACATCATTAGTAATTACTGGTGGTCATTCTCCCTGCCACAATTTTTGATTTGGCAGGCTTTTGTGTATCAAAAGCATGTATCAACCAAACATTTGTACTGTTAAACTTTATGGTCTTCCACTCTCAAAAAATCTGATACTTTTCCAATATGGCATGCCTGTACCCCTGCTTGGGGTTACTCTTTTTTTTCGGAAAAAAAATCAATAAATACTGGGTGTGGTAAAAAAAAAAAACATCAACACATATAGCTAAACTATACTTCTTAACTTTTCTCAATCTGGCATGAGGGGCGGACCTGTGCATAGACAAGCCCGACCAATGTCCGAGCTTGATTTTTAAAAAATATATATAAAATAGTAAATTTTTTTATTTCAAATCAGAAAAAATATAGTTCAAAACTATATGAATGGCTAGACTTAGTTGAAAAAATTGTGTCTTTCATATCTAATTTTTGAGAATTTGACATCAGCCTATATAATGTGCCCAAATTTGTTAAGGAGGCTGGATCTACCACTATCTAGCATCATTTGTAAATAGTTCAAAATGAGGTTTTAGTTGCTAATATGAGAAACATAATTTCAGTCGCAAATATAGCAAAAAATTCCAACAAAGTTATAATATGGCAAATGGGTAAAGTCTAAACTGAATTAAATTTATGTGTTTCTTCCAGCTAACAATAAGACAGAAGCTAGAGAATCCTCTGCAGCTCTGAGAAAGAACTCAAGTGAAGAGGTTTGGGTTGCACCGAGTTTGGCTTCTGTAGAAGAAACAGAATCTAGATCTAGAGAAGTATGTGAGATACGAGAGAGAGATATCATCGGCCCTCATCTATCAGAGATTCATGGCGATCTGAGACATCCCGTTGTACCTATGTCGCCAAATTGAACCCAGGAGTGATTGCTGATGGCTCTTGAAGGTTGGTATGAACTAACTACAGGCTGTAAATAAGTGAAAATTTTGGTTTTGGGGCTGTAATGAACTTCTGTTTTGCTAAAAGATATGCTTTGTCTTTCTCTTTTTTTTTTTTTTGTTTTCTCAGTGCTTGTTCACAGCCTTTGCAGAGTTTTATCTCAGCGGTCAATCAATCTGAGATGAATAGTTATTTGTGATTGCAATCACTCTTAAATTATTATCATTTTTTGTGTTATCTTCGTTTAGGATACTATGAACTTGGTTCAACTGGGCCTTGCGTAGCTTTGAAGAGGACTTATTTATAAAATAGATCATGCAATCAGGAGTTTCAAATTATTGTTGCTAATGGAACTTTTGTGCCAGGTTATATATTGACCACCATAAGATGTATTTGTATTGTAAATTAAAAATGTATTTTTATGGGCAATAAAATGATGAAATAATAATTATCAAATGATAATGAAATTGTATGAAATTTGTAAACAATATCAATCAATGAGTAATGAATATATCAATAAACTTTTTTTCTATTTTTAAAATTTTTCAACTTTATTTAAAAATTCATTATCAAGATTGTCAAAATAATCATTGTCAAGTAATCCCTCCCCTTTCATATAATAATTGTATATATTGAATCATAGTTTCCAGTAATATATAAAAGTATCTCTGTTATAAATTTACACGGCTCCAATTATAAATGTGAGTCAAATTAAAAAAATACTAATAAAATAATCCTAACACGTCAAGTAATTAGAGCACTGAATTTTATTAGCAAATATTGATGTATTCGGTTCCAATTACTTGCAGAGATGTTATATTAATATTTGGTTAAATTGTTTCTTTATCTGAAAAATTATATATTAATTATTGAATTTAAGTAGATGAAAAAACTTAAATAAAATTAATGACAGAGAAGTGGCACGTTTGAAAAACTTAGACGGTTAACTTTTCTTTTTAGAGGTAGGAGGTATCAATGAATCGAATTTAGATCATATCTTGCAAGATTCAAATATGGATCCATATTCATTATTCAATTAAAATTTTAGAATTCAAATACGAATCCATATCCACATACACAATGAATATTATATCAGATTCAGTTCATGTCAGATTTTATATTAAAATATTGAATATAATACAGATTATATTTTGTAATATAAATAAACTCTGTACTATATTAATTTCAAAGTGTAATTTATTATAAAAATACAAATTTAATTTGCATCAATTTAATGTAGTTATTAAGACAAACCTAACTATTGTAGTTATGCTTATAAAGTTTGCTATAAAAAATAATTGTTATCATACATACATCTTGTTATTAGAAACTTTAAAAAATATTTTTTTAACGGATTTATAATTAATTTGGATTTAAATTCAGATTAAGATTCAAATATAAAGGGAGACCTTGCGGTACTTCGCAAAGCAAAAAAATATTTTGTTTCAGTTTCAAATCTCATATACCGAAAGCTCAAAATATCAATCTAATTAGTCAACAATAATTTAGATATTGAAAACTTATTGAATACCAAATTTTACTATTTTTGAAGCTTTATAACTATTTTTTTTATTTTTAAAAGATGATAATTTTTTAGGTGCACCTATCAATATTTTATTATTATTTTTAGGGCATTTTTTAAAAATCTGAAAAAAATAGTTAGAAAGTTTCAAATGTAATCAAATTTGATATTTCATAAGATTTGAATATATAGTTTATGTTAGATGAATTAGATTAACAATTTAATCTTTGATTTTGTCAGATTTTTTTAGGCCGAAGCAAAACCCACTTTGCTTCGCGAAACACGATAAGTTCTCCTCAAATATAAATTCAAAAGAAGACTAATTGAATAAAAAATCCAAATGCGAATTCATTTAATTCGAATTGAATTTTTGAATTTTAAATATTCATTAACATCCATACTCCTCTCTATATATTAAGAATTGTTTAGCATGCTTGTTTACAAAATAATGTCAACTCACTGAACAGTTTGTTTAGCCTACAGACAAATCCGGAGCCGACCTAATTGGTCCGATCCGATGCCCGGTTGAGCAGTCCTAACCCAAATAAAAAGAGAAAAACGATGGCCGAAGAGTCCAAACCTAGAGAGCCGATCTTCCAGTCGAGAGAGATCTTGAGGGAAGAGAGACGGAAGGAGAAATCGAACAAGAGGAGAGAAAAATGAAGGTGCGTTCCTCGGTTAAGAAGCTATGCGAGTATTGCAAGACGGTGAAACGCCGCGGCCGCGTTTACGTGCTCTGCACCTCCAACCCCAAGCACAAGCAGCGACAGGGTTTTTCTACCCTCGCCTCTCCCGCCGCTCCCCTTCCCTCGTATGCACCTTTGTCATTGCTTCCTAGTTCCTTTTTATTTTTATTTTGTTTTATTTTGAGGAAGTGTCTCTCAGTGCATTTAAATGGCACAAGCTCTACAATCCATTAAAAAATTAGACTTTGATATTGAGCTGTAAGGGTTACATGTTGAATTCAAGTGTTAGTGTTTCATTCCATACTGATGTCTAGTAGACTAGTACCTGAACATATTGTAACCATTTTTCAACAAAATCAGTACAGGATTTTGCATTGATTAGTGTAAACACTAAACACTGTTGGATCATCTCCATTCGTTTTATCTACCAAGTAAAGAGAACTGCAAATGTGAACTTATCAAGGTGGTTTGTTTTTAGCAATGATGTTCCTATGGGTTGTAGTTTTAACCTTGTGGCTCATTCAAATCTCCTTTTCAGTTCATAAAAGGGTCAAGAATACTTGTAACTTATGTGTTTTAATTGAATAATTGGAGATATTGACTTTACAAGAACCACAATTTTATTCTTTCACAAGTGCAGTTCCTTTGGGGTGCAAAATTCTCCATAATGTTAGTGATCAGTGGTGGTATATAAGCTAATTTGGGGTGTCATCTCTTATTAGAGTATGCTTTCTTTTTGTACAAATAATTAGAAGTGAATCATTATGGAGAAATAAAGAGATGGGTTTTTGAGTTCCTTGTTAAGAAAGAGCAACATAGCAAATCAAAGCAATTGAGTTCCTGGTTTTAACAAATGTAGAAATGTTGAGAGATGGGTTTTGGTTTTAGACTTTTCTACACTAGTGCCAATAAACCAAAGGATGTTTTGATTTCAACTGGTTATTTTGATTGTAATTTTTAAAGAGGAATATTAAAACATGTTGCTTGGAAAATAGATGATACCAACCATATTACTTCACCTCATCGCAAGCTTTCCTATTAACTTTTTTCTTGTTACCTGGATTGAACCATGTTCATTTTATTCCTACTCAAAATTTGTTCATCTTCGTGCTCTTATGTTGACCATCTTTCTGTTGCTAAAGTCCTCAGCATCTAGATATTGATGATATCATAATTAAATTGAATCATTTTGTATGAAAACTTTTGTCATTTTTCAGGTCATCAGAAGCAATGAAACAAGAAGTTTCTAGCACCATCAATTGGCCTTTGGGACTGGCAGCCTTTCTGAAGAAGTCAGACAAATGACTGTAATTCAATGAGAGATCACCTTATAAGAAAGATAAATAATGTTGTTCAGAGATGTGTTGGTAGATCTTTGATCTATTTTATTTTTTTAATTTTCTGCTCTTTTCTGTGAAACAAGGCATGTGGCAGCTGTTTTACTATGCATTTCTTGCTTCTTTAATAATTTTGTTTTTCTCAAGTAATCAGTGGGCTTGACGTACTTACTTATGGTGATATTGAAGAATAGTTGAACTAACGGCTCATTCCCTTTATGTATTTAGCATATCTTTGTCATTGTACCTTTTTGTTTATATTCGTGGCTTAATAGTCAATAATTTGTGTTTAATCAGTGAAAGTATAGTCAATAATTTGATTATGTTCCAGATGGTAAGTTTGTGTTGTGATATTTTCAAATTAATAAAATTTAATTTAATAGACACAAGAGGAGGTCGCAAGCGTACGACCTATCGTACAATATTTAGGTGTCGAACTCAAAGGATTGTTTAAACTATTGATATTGACAATTTTTAAAAGATAGACTGTAAAATATGGAAATTTTTTTAAACTAGATAATTTCTAAATTAAGTAAATTAAACTAAATTTGGATTATTTTAAGATTAAGAAAGTCTAAAATTTCAGCATCAACATCCACTTGAATTTTAATTATACTAATTATGTATTTTAACGCTAATTTATGAAGGGTATTATCTAATTTAGTATCAAGTTCTTGATTAGAATTTGACACAGTGTTTCAATTAGGGCAAATTTCACGATTAAGTTCATCGTTCATTCTATCTAAATCCATTAAGATCTAGTAATTCTAAACAATTCAAAAACTAATTATTCACGATTAGATCCATCTAATTAATACTCTAAATGTTCAAAAAAGTCCTAACTCTAGACTTCACGGTTAGGTCCATCATCTAGGGTTAGATACCGCTTTTGAGAGTCGAAAACCGTTAGATTTTAGTTAGAAATCTAAACAATTCTTTAAAATACATGTGCAATTCTAATTTTATTTGCAAGGTATGAATCTAGGCTATCTAGGATTTTTAATCCTAAATGGATTATTAATACAAACATACAACAATTCAATTCATACACAGTAATTCAATCACAAAAAACAATTAAAACAATATAAGTACGATTAAACTTCAAGTTTCAAGTTACATATCTAAACCCTAGAATAAAATTCACTCTTCTATGAAAAAGAGAGAATCACAGATAAAATCGATGAAAATCAGAAAAAAAAAATTATAAAGAAAGAAAAAAGTTACGCCCGATTATGATTTTTCTTGTGCTTTCTCTCTCCTCTAAAGAAAAACAAAAATATCCTTTTCTCTCTCTAGAAAATAGTCCAAGAATGTCCAGCCTGATCCTTGACAGTGTTTTTAACTCTTCTATATAAAAAATATTCAAAAATAAAATAAAAAAACTAAGAAACCGTCTAAAAATAGCAAAATCATGTACTGCTCCTAGTTTGACCTATTCGGTCCGAATAGGCCTTGGGTTCGGTCCGAATAGGTATAAAGTTTGTCGACTAAAAATTTTGCTATATAAAAAAAAATAGCTATGAAAATTTAGCTATGAAAATTTCCTTCTATTCGGTTCGAATAGGTAAAAAAAATGGAGTTGGCTGAGGAACTTGTATTCGGCTAAGTATTGGGCAACCTTTCTTCTATTCGGTCCGAATGAAGGGTGGATTCAAACCGAATAGGCTTAAACTTGGTTGGGCTGGCATTGAGTTCTTTCTCTTATTCGGTCCGAATGAGTGATGAATTCGGACCAAATAGGTATACATGAGCTTGATTTTTCTGCTTTGCTCCGATTTCTTCTGATTTGAGCTCTAAACTTTGTTTTTCTTCGGATTTCTTTTAGAATCTGCAAAAATAAACAACGCTACATTAGTAATTTGAACTTGATAAAATATAAATCCTAATTAAATCTAATTAACATTAATTAAATTTTAAAAAACTAAGTTTTAAAATTAAATTGTGTATAAAATATATTATTTAAACTCCTTATCAGTTTGATCTTTGAAAGTTGTCTCGTGAAAGAGAAACGGCCTTTTATACGTAAGTAAGAGAGAGAATGCAAAAATAAAATGAAGTACCTGATTTAATTGTGCGACTGTCTGATGGAATATTGCATATCCTCTAGAATCTTGGTATCAGATATGTTCTAAACTTTTAAAACAGATGGGCTTAAATGCGGGAAGCGGATCCGCTGTCGCGCGGCACCGTGCAGCGCAGCACGGTGTCCGTTCGATCACTTCTAAATTCGAGTTAGCACGAATCTCAAAGTGATCGAACGGACACCGTATTGCTTTACACGCATGTACGCGCGCAGCTGATATGGTTCCCTTAAATGCGTGGCTTTTGCATTTCTTAGTATAAGATGATAAATTGGAAAGACAAAGCGCTATACTGTAGCTCCTTTACCGTCGGCAGATTTTATTATGCCTAGCAATAGGGGCGGATCCAAGGTAGACGCCAGCCGGTGCCCGGACACTCTCTGAATTCACTGAAAAATAAAAGTCGTATGGTAAAAAATAAAATTTCTTTTAATCTGAATATTCTATTTATTTGAACCGAGTACCCCTATCGATCGTTTCTGGCTCCGCCCCTACCTAGCAAGTAGCAACGTTACACCAGAAGTCAACGTGGATGTTGTTTTAAGTTTTGGAAGTATTAATATAACGAGGTAATCAGCTATTATGCATTAGGCCGAAGTATTTGCTATAAAATGATGAAGTTTTTCGCTCAATGATCTCTATTAATAATGTCAAAAGTATTTGTTAATTATCCAATACTGAAAAATAAACGATTCAAAGTTATTTTGATCCGTAGCAAAATCAATCTAATATAATATATTGAAATTTACAAAGTTACCTGAGTTTTATGTTTTAAATTTCAATCTAATGTATTTTCAATTTTCAAAGAGAAATATGTAGTTTTGAACTTAAATGATATATGTGAAAAACTTATATTTAGATCAAATGATAACAAAATTAATGCATAAAAAATAATCAATCATAATTAATTAGATTTAATCAATCATAATTAAAATAAGTTTTAAAAATCATAAAATTTTACAAGCATACGCCTACCATAAAATTTAACAAAATCAAAGCTTAAATTAGAAATTTAAATATAAAATTTGAAATATAAATTAAAAAATAAATTGATGATATATTATAACACATAACAAATGAAGTGATTGAAACCCACCTCCTCTTAAAATTAATAATTAATAATTCGATAGTTTGATTTGAGTTCACATGTATAAATCTGCGCATAAATATTTTTCTTAATGTGTTCAATAGTTTAATTGATTTGCATATGAATCCTGGAAAGAAATTCACTTTATTGTTTAGATTTGCATATAAATCTTATGCGATGGAAAATCGAGGAGGACGAGAAAATTGTCGGGTGAATCGACGCAATAGGTTAGGTTCGGGCATTCCAACTCTAAAACCCGGTTGTGTTGTAGAAACCAAGCTCCAAACCAAGATTTCCAAACCCTCCGCTTTTGTTCTCTTGTCCGTTAGTACTGTCTCTCCTCTCGCAAGCTAAGCAAAGCTTTTCTTGAATCTTCTTCCTAAATCCTACTCTTTGGCTACAACAATGGCATCCACATCCACTCCTCCCTCCACCACAACCACCACGACAACGGGCACTGCCACCAACTATTCTGGAGCGGCCGCCGCCGCGCCACCAGTTCCAGTGCCTCCTCCGGCAGTGGTGGAGTGGCATCAGAGGCCTACGAACCCTAAAAGCCCTATAGTGTTCTTTGATGTGACAATCGGTTCTATTCCGGCTGGTCGGATCAAGATGGAGCTCTTTGCTGATATCGCTCCCAAAACTGCTGAAAACTTCAGGTTGCGGCTATGACCCCTCTGTAAATCTTTCTATTTACAATATCGTGTTCTAGCTTTAGTGTGTAAATATGGAAAGATACATGTTATTTTTAAGCACTTGAAGCCCTTTTATTCATGCTTAATACATACCGTGTAGTAAATTCCCTCACCTTGTACTTCGGACTGGAACTGCCCTTGTGGCCTGTAGAGTAGGAAAAAAAAATCTTTGGAGGCTCTAAGCTTTTCCTAATATCGTTAGTTGCTGAATTTTTATTTGCCCCAAGCCGCTCAACTCTGAGTTGCTCCAATTATCCTGTTGTTGCATTTCCATCCAAAATGGACAGAGTTCTGATGTATTTAACCAAATCAGAAAAATGGTTGCCACATTTGTTGCTTTTGCACATTTGTTGTAATGGCTGTTGTCGGCACCTATCATAATGACTTTGGAAATGGTGGCCACATCTGTTGCTTTTGTACATTTGTTGTAATGGCTGTTGTGGGCACCTATCATAATGACTTTGGAAATGTTTTTTTGCCTCAATGTATATTAGATATAATTTCTATACTCTTATTATTCATGGAATTTAATGGTTTTAATTTCCCTTTTGCCACAGACAGTTCTGCACCGGTGAATATAGGTAATTTTCAAACTCTCCAGCTCATCCTATTATATAATTTCAGCTATCTTTCTGGGAGGAATTATTTGCATGAACATAGAATCATTGCTAAAATTGAAAATAAACTGATGAAGTTTCACATTCAAGCAAGAATTAACTAACCCCTATTGTATTAACTTTTTAATAGACTCTCTGTATGTTCATTTTGGCTGGTTATTAAATCTATAGCCTTGATTAATTCTGAAGCTTCGATGCAATATTTTGAAGAGAATACTAACAATAGTCATCTCATTTTCAGGAAAGGAGGTTTGCCTGTTGGTTACAAGGGGTGCCAGTTTCACCGAGTAATTAAAGATTTCATGGTTCAAACTGGTGATTTTGTTAAGGTCTCTCTCACACCATACCCAGCCTTCGATTTTTTCATAGTTTTTTCTAGTTTTTCAACTATTTCTTCTTTATTTTTAGCCTAAAATATGAAAAGATTTCAGGGTGATGGCAGTGGATGTCAGAGCATTTATGGAAGTAAATTTGATGATGAAAATTTTGTGGCTAAGCATACTGGGCCTGGCTTGCTTTCTATGGTATGTATTTTGAACCTAGTTTTCCCCGTGCTTCCTATTTACTATGGAGGAGGGCTCTGGTGGCACTGAATGCCATAACCTCTATTTTACAACTATATTTTTAATTTTAAACGGCAAGTTCAAACATTGAATCCAAACCTTTTGATCTGTGTTATCTCTTCATGAGATTGGGTTCACCTATATTATATGACTTTTGGAGTCTATTTTTGTACTAGATTAACAGATGAACAAGTAAACACACTAAAATTAATCATTACAGTCAGGTTTGTTCATTTTGTGAATTCGATTTATTTTAAACCTTACAGCCCAAGATGAGATGAATTTTCTTTGCTTGATTTTTGTTTTGTTTGGGAAAGACTGATTATAGGTTGGGTATAATTGTCAGTTTTTAATTTTTAATTAAATCTATATATTCCATACTAATTTTACATTTGAATGCCATTTGGAAATATACTGTAACTGGAGTATGCTGCTAGGAGGATGACCCTTTTTCTGTTATTTCAAACTGGGTGCTGTTTAGTTTTGCACAATAACCTTCAATTACTTTACATCTTTGTTCTTGCTCTATTTGTTTACTTGTACGATTTCTAATGAAAAATAGGGAACAGTTATACAGTAAAAATGTCAGTAGAGCAAATCCGTGATTCATCTTCTTTATTACGTAGTAGTCAAGCCTATCCCAATTTATTTGGGATTAAAGGCTTTGTTGTTATTGTATTTAGTAGTAGTCAGTATACTTCTTGTAAAAGCTCATTTGGAAGCTTGCACTGAATTGTTTTAATAAATTATTTGTTTCTTCATTTACAGGCAAACAGCGGGCCTAACACCAATGGATGTCAGGTTAGTACCATCTATTCTTGCATAGAGGTTTATGTTGTCTTAATCTGTGATTACTATCCTAGAATGATAAATAGATACCACATAAAGCTCTTTTGTTCAATGGAATTTAATAATGTTAACCTATTCTGTCTTTTGACTGTGGTTGCAGTTTTTTATAACATGTGCAAAGTGTGACTGGCTTGATAACAAGCATGTTGTGTTTGGGGTGAGATTATGTTTTATTTCATTCACACTTCGCTAGCTGTCTTTCTGGTACTTCGACACAGGAGTGGAACTAGGGGGGCTTGGCCTCCCCCATGGTCTGTGGAGCGAAATTGAGTGATTTTACTGTTAAAACTTAAGATTTTTGATACCCCACAAATCCTCTTCTGGCCCCCATCATCCTCCAATTGTGGTTCTACCCCTACCAATTAGTTGCAGGTTGCTTGTGTTTGGCCCCTACATAAATGTTTTGTCTAATTCGGGTGAAGGCACAAAAACTACTTTTGTAAGCTTAGCTTGACTGATGTTTAATGCATCAGATCACACTAAATGAGCTGGTTGTTTAGTGTAATTTGTTTATACCATATATTGTAATCCTGGGTTATGATGCGTCAATCCTAAAATTGATTGGAACTATCTTTTTAATTAATATAATATGTTTATTTAATAATCAGAGGGTGCTAGGAGAAGGCCTCTTGGTCATGCGGAAGATAGAGAATGTTGCAACTGGGCCCAACAATAAGCCCAAGCTAACTTGTACAATAGCTGAATGTGGTGAGATGTAGAAACTTGTAGCAACTTGGATACAAATTTTTATCCGGGCTTTACTGATTTGATGTTAAGTTAGATATTTGTTGTGGTTCTGCTTCATCCTTCGGCCTGACCATAGAGCTTATTTGGTTCGTAACATGTCTGCATTACTCACTGGCGCAGTAAAAAAAGTCATCCACTGAACTGTTGGTGGTGGTATGAACTGAAATTTTCGAAGGCGTGATCATTGCATTCTGATTTCTTATGATGTGTTGCAACTAAATTTAGACGTTGTTCATGTAATATGGAGCAGGGAGATGTAATTTTTTTTTCTTGGAACCGTTGGGGGAAGGTGCTAAATTTTTGCTCAGTAAACAGGAAAACAGTAAAATAGAGGAAAACAAATTGAAAGTTTATTATTCGTGAAGTTAGATAACTATGTTTCGACAGCATCGGGTATTGGTGTCGGCACTCTTATTCAGGTCTCGCTTTTTTAAATACGGTATTGTTTCTGGTGTCGGCACTCTTATTCTGTTGTTATAAATTATCACAATTTTTTTGCATTAATGTTATAAATACAATATCTGAAACAGGGAACATAAACTGCTGGTGTTAACCTCTATTTTTTTTAAAAGATGTTGCTTCGACATAACATGAATAGTTTATGAAACGAATGGTCTAAAATGAATGACTTTTGTAGATTCGTCCGACTTTTTGTTTGAACTGAAAAAATTAATTGTTAACTGAAAAAACAAAACTTCGATACTCGAAAACGAGTCTATGACAGAAATTTTATTTAAATTTTATTTGTATTTCTTAGTGAATTTTCACTTTTTACAGAACAGGCTGCAGTCGTGTAATATTCTCTGAAGCCGCCGCTACAGGTCTTGAGACCGTGAAAATGTTGAAAATTTACTAAATACGGTATAGTCATTTGTATGTGTGTGGTGGTGGTGGTGGGGGGGTGTGGGGGGGGGGGGGGGGGGTGGTAAAGAACAGAGCATGATAAAGTTGTCCCTCAAATCGGTCAAAACCACTGTTTTAAAATACGGTTCACGTGGCCGCATATGCGTATGCGGTGGTCAGACCGTACTCAGAATAATATGCGGTATTAATATATGATTTTGGTTTAGTATGCGGTATGTGCGGTCTGTACAGTTCAGTATGCGGTCTGTGCGGCTCAGTATGCAGTATATATTATATAAAAACTAAAAAACTCGTCTAATATACGGTATATATCATAAAAAAATAAAAATATATCTTAAAAATTTATAAAAATAATATATATTTTGTTGATATAACAATTTGCACAAATGTGTTATTATATAAATATTGAAATAACTAGATCATATTCTTCTTTTCTAATATTCTATACTTCTATTTATTATATTATAGATATAAAATCCGCATATGCGGCCGCATACCACATATGCGGTATGCGATGACCATTCACACACATATTGAAATCCGCATTTTAAATCATTGGTCAAAACACAACAAGTTGCCTATTAATCTGCAATATATAAAGAACACAAATTTAACATTCAATGCGGCTGTTTTTTTTTTGATAAAAAAGATGGAGGTCACGCCTTCACTTCAAATTTTTATTAATAAATGCTAAAAACCTAAAAAGAAATTTTTTTACTTTATAATATTACATAATCACCTTTCAAACCAGGTTTTGTACTCTAGCAAAATTTCTCTCACTAACATCAATGGCGATTTATTTTCCTCACGAAATATTCTTGCACACCTTTCTCGCCATATAACAAAGCATGTAGTCATTTGCAATATTCTCCATTTAATATACTCTCTATCGACTATCATGCTAAAGATGTGCCCTTGTTTGAAGCTCAAGGAATATAAATAAGTAAAGATGACAACATAAAATTCAACATAACTAATCTAACTCCCATAGAAAGTAATTTCCCTTTTCAGGATGGTAAGCGTTTTTGAACCTTAGTAATTAAAATCTCCCAATATGATTTAGAAGGTTTCTTCCAATGTAAAGGGAGACCCAAGTACTTTAAGGTAATGTACTAATTTTGCATTGTAAAATGAAAGCAGAAATTATAGTTTCAGACTCAGAGAGATTTAAAGAAATTAATTCAGACTTAGCAAAATTATTTTTTAATCCCAAAATACCCTCAAAACCCCACAAAGCCCATTTAATACGCTCTAACATATTAGTATCAGCGTTTAGGAATAACAATGTATCATCATCATATTGAAGATTCAATATTTGATGACCTTGAGATAAATAAGGACCCAAACCAAAAAAATGATTAAGACCAATACCCTTTGATAGAATTTTATTTAGACCATCATCAGCCAATATAAATAAATAAAGACTAAGGGGACATCCCTGTTTTAAATCTCGTCGACATTCAAAATAAGGATTGACTAAACCATTTATTGAGACAACAATCCTTCCTCCCCAAAGAATCATAGTAATCCATAACACCCATTTTTTCAGAAAAACCCCTTGCCCTGAATGAATTAAAAATATAATTTTGATTGACAGAATCAAATCTTTTTCAAAATTTAATTTTAACAAAATCCCCTTTTCTTTAGATAAATGCATCGAGTATAAAATCTCATGTGCCATAATAATCCCATCCATTATAAATATCCCTTTTAAAAAAGCCGTAATAATGGCAACATTCTCTTACCACCACTTCTTTGTAGGTTTTGCACTTTTTTAAGAGGGTTCGTTTTATTAGTTATGGTTTGGAAAATGAAGTTGAAAAATGAAGATATAAAATTGGAGACATGTATTGTATATTTATATTGCAGAGGAATATTTTTTTATCCATTTTAATTTTCATTTGAACTAAAGAAATATGATAATACAAATTTATTAAAATAATATTTTGTGTGTGTTGTATATAACAATAAAAAAATTGATATAGCTTTGGAACAAAGAAGAGTTGTTTAAGAACTTGATACCACGTACAAAAATAATAGAAAAAAATAATAATAATGAAAATGAAATGGTTTTTTCAAACAACATAATATAAATGAATTAATATTGGTATATTGGATAGTTTCTTTTTTTTAATAAAACTTAATAATAGTTGGTAGTTAATTTATTTAATTAACAAGTTTTTTTAGATCTTCTATTAATACATAACAAAAATTACAAACATATTAATTAGCGGCATTTCAGTCGTTAAAAAAAAAAAAAAAAGATTGAACATTAATTGACGTATCCAATACATACTTATAAAATAGTACATAGAGTCATATTTCTGGTCTTCTCTCGCTATCTATGTGTGATCATTATTACCGAAGCCGGGAAAAGAATATGTTTGCTGAATCGTATAGTAATTAGATCTCGTTCATACAAGAATTGCTCCTTTCAATTTCTTATTATAATTAACTATTGACATCACTCGTTCAATTCGAATCAAAGGTAACTAAACTTTTCTTAATTCTAATTATTATCTGTTATATTTTTAAAATTGTTTTGATTTACATCATAAGAATTGTTTATACATTAGAATTAATGTGCATTTTCAGAAAGAAAAAAAAAAAGAATCTGCATGAAAGTTCTTTAAGATGACATGCAATTATGCAAACTTATTAATTATTTGCACGTGAAAAATGATGGCTCAGGTTTGTGGTTATTTATAATGATATAATATGGGGTTCATTTTGCGGGTTTTATAAGAGCGGAATTCACATACACATACACATACACATATATAAGCTTGTTTGCACTTTGCTTTGACTAAAAAGATCGGTACAATTAATCGTTTCATTAAATATGCGGGATTGTATATGTTTTGTAGTACTTAATTAACGCATTTTATCTTTCTATAAGAAAAGAATTAATGCATTTTAAAGTGTAAAATTTTATGAAGTTTTTTATATGAAGAGTGATAATCAGATAATCCGTAATTTTCTTTTAGAGAATTCGATTTGTTATTGTTGTTGGGAACATAGGTTCACGGACCAATAATGAGATGAGTAAGATGCAATTATGTACAATCACTCTCCAAAGCACTGAATTTTTCATCTGGGATATGATATGTCAAATGTATAATATTTTATTGCTAAAAATATGTATGTTGGATTATATTGAATGTTTATTGTCAAGTTAAAAGAACTTTATTTCGTAGGCAAAAAATCTTTTTTTTTATAAGTTCCTTCTGAAAAAAATAGTGCTCAATAACAGATACCTGTGTCCTTATAACTTTTCGAAATTGAATACATAATTTCGACATGAAAATAAGCTAGTTATGCTTAATGATAGTAAAAAACATAAGAGTTTGGCTATAGTGCTACGCGTAACACAGATGACTTGTGTGCTACGGATTATTTCTCCGTCTTTAAAGTTTAAATGATCGATCCGACCGGTCAAAATATTTTTCATATGAAAATCTAGTTGGAGACCAATTTTTATATTTTTTAGGATTTTTTTACTATTTTTTAAGATAGCTAGAAAATGACTCATTTTGAATGGCTCATAATAATTAAATCAAGTGATTTTCTAGCTGTCTTAAAAATAGTAAAAAAAATTTTAAAAATATAAAATTTGATCCCCAACTAGATTTTCATATGAAAAATATTTTGACCGATCGGTTCGACCATTTGAACTTTAAAAACGGAAAAACGGTCCGTAGCACACGGATCATCCGTGCTACGCGTAGCACCATAGCCAAACTCAAAACATAATACCAAAAAGCATAACGAGATCTAACAAAAAAAGTACAAACAAATGCTCTGATCATAAAATTCCAAATTAACTTTATGATTCAGACATTTGTACAAGTTACTTGCATGTACAGGTGTCAATTATTGACCCGATCCGATCCGACATGATCCGAAAATAAATGAGTCAGGTATAGGTCTAATTTTTTTGACCCGAATCGGGTTGGATCAGATCGAGTTCGGGTCAACCCGACTAATTACATTTTTTAAAGTAATTTTGTGATTCAATACTAATTAAAACTTAAATATACATTAAGTATACACTAATTAAGATTAATTATAAATTAATTAATATTTAATTATGTAAAATAATATAAAAAATTAATAAATATTTAATTATTTTATACGGATCGGGTCAGATCAACACATAACCCGATCAGGTTAGGTATGAGTCAAGATTTTTTGACTCGAATATAATCGGGTCAGATTCGGATCAGATTAAAAATAATAATATGACCTGACCCAACTTGACCCGACCCATTCACACTCTACTTGCAGGAAAGTAAAATTGATATGATGTAGTCGTTAATTATCTCGGCATAAAATGCTATATATTAACTGATAGAAATTGTAAGCCCTAGGATGATGGTATTGAAAGGTCAAGATAGTGCAATAATGTAAAGAACCTAAGGTAGAAATGTATAAATCAATTTGGGGCTTAATGTTCAAGTGTAATGGCAGCGGAATACGATTTAAATCAATCAATTCTCACAAGAATATAGCAATCAAAGAAATGTGAGAAAAAAAGTAAAGATAAAACAAGAACACAAGATGTAACGGAGTTCGGCTTTAACAATGCCTACGTCTCCGGGACCCTCAACCTCTAACAATTGAGGTTGAGCCGATATATTTAAAAAGGGTTTTTACACTTGTAGAACTTGGTCCCTTACAAAAATGGGCTGCCAAGCCTATCGGTAACAAGAGTGACAACACACTCAAAAATGTGAGTGACAACACACTCAAAAAAAGGTGAGTGACAACACACTCAAAAAAAGGTGAGCACTACAGCTCAAAATAATATTTTCAAGAAGATCACGAAAGATCAAGTTGGGAGAATAGAGAGAAGCAAGATTGAGCTTGAACAAAGATTTGGCTAATTGAGTATATCAATCTATTGAATTATCTCTCTCACTTTGTATATGGCTAGTAAGCTCTCTGGAGTAACGATTTAGCTAGATTGGTTAACCACATACATAGAAAGAGATGATCCTTTTAAATAGATCTTCTAAAACAACTGAAGAAACTATTTTTTGGCCTGAACCGTTATAACGTTTTGTGAATCGTTATAACGGTTTGGAAAGAATAGCCGTTGGATCAACTGAACTGAAACGTTATAACGATTTATCAAATCGTTATATGTTTCCCAAATCGTTGTAACGATTACTGAATCGTTACATAACGATACACTCTGGTTTCTTTTAGAATATTTCTGCCTTAGAATATTTTTGAGTATTGAGAAGAATCGTTATAACGTTTACTGAATCGTTATAACGATTCCCTGGGAAGATGTAATTTTCTTGTTGTTTAAGCTCAATTTATCTTGACCAATTCAACCCAGTTTGAATCTAACTAAACCTAAGCCTAATGTAGTCTTGATTAAGCTCTTATATCCCAGAACTAGTATTGGTTCTTATGCACTAGTCCATTTGCATGTTAATCCCTGCACAAAACTCAAACAAAACAAATTGTAAAATTCAAGATTGTTTTGCAAATCGACAAATCAAAGAAGATGTTAAGTGTAACATTAACAAACAAACAAAATTGCACAACTAGAATGACGAATGAGTAAAAGGAAATGGAGAGATCTCAATGATTATTTTGACAATTTTTAGTGTGAAATTTCAAATAAATACAAAACACCATTAAAATAGACAAATATATATATATATATATAGCTATATTCTTAAAAGTTAGGTTGATAGTATTTCAGATTTCATGCAATTTAAATTTCATTTGGTTGTTCATCAAAGACAAATAAAATTTTATAATTAATTTTGTACAATGAATAAATTAATTTAATGATCTCTAATGAGCAATTAAAATCCCTTAAGTTATATAAAAATTGAAACACAATCAAATCAATCTATAAGTTTTATAAGTTCAACAATAAAAATAAATTTATGAGTACTATTTATATTTTTAAATATTTTTTGTACTTCTTTAAAATTTCATTCTCAATTATCAAAGTAGCCATTATTCAAGTGATTCCTTCCAAAAGGAAGGATCATTTAGAGCCTACATTTATTAAATGATTTTCTTTCTATATACGGCCCACAACAGTATGTCACGACTCACCGTGAAATGCATTTTGAGGCGGAGTCATCAAATGCATAACAAAATTCGTGAATAATTCGTTTTTCACTTATAACCGGATGTTTCATAAATAATTCGTCAGTTTAATATATAGTGCGTTTTTTGAAACAAAAAAATATTTTATTCGCGAATTATTCGGCAAAAAATATATTATATATTATTTTAAATAAAAATTTATATTTTATAATATATTTTTAATATTTTATCATTATAATATATATTTTATTTATATTATCTGAAACGAACTATTCCCGAATTATATCCGTATTATATTTGAACGTCGAATTTTTTTATCTCACCGAATGTTTCCCGAATTACGAACTTGTTACTATGATCCAATGAACCAATAGGAAAAGACCTAGTAACGAATTACTAGTAAGCATAGTAATAACACTCGCGAATTATTCACGAATAATTTGTTTTTCATCCATAGCCGGATGTTTCACGAATAATTCGTCAGTTTAATATACGGTGTGTTTTTTTTGTCAAAAAACTATTTATTTGCGAATTATTCAGCAAAAAAATATATTATATATTATTTTATATAGAATTTTATAGTTTTTAATATATTTTTAATATTTTATCAATATAATATATATTTTTTTTATTATGTGAAATGAACTATTTCCGAATTATATCCGTATTATATTTGAACGTTAAATTTTTTAACTCGCCGAACGTTTTTCGAATCACGAACTTGTTACTATGCTAGTAAGTACTAAGTAGTAAGTACTTAGATAGCAGGAAGACTACGTGAGCAAGGCACAGAGGATCCACAGCTAGTGTTCTCTTCCCGTGCCCAGAGACCAGAGTTGCACTCATGAACTCATGCACCTCTCCCTCTGTCGCGCGATCCACGCGCGTTAACGTGGGCCCCTCCGTGCACCATCTTATTTCTCTCGATTTATCCCCTCCTCGTTAGACTATCTTATCCATCACTTCATCAGTTCACCTCCCATCACCCCCTCTCTCTCTTGTCTCTCAAGAAATCATATCAGAATCCATTCCTTCTGAAAACCTAACTTACATCTATGCAGAACCTATCTCTACATGGCGGTGGCCAAGAAAGGCTCCGATCCCCGATCCCGCCCAATCTTCCCGCCTACTTCATGGCATCTCTATACCATCACCCCATGTCATCACTTGATCAGTATCCGGGGTCCACCTCAGCGGGGCCGGTGCAAGACCCAGTGGACCGCGCGCTCCTCGCCTCCAGGAATCACCGTGAGGCAGAGAAGCGCCGCCGTGAGAGGATCAAATCTCATCTCGATAGGCTGCGAACTGTCCTTGCGTGTGATCCAAAGGTTGTTTAATTTTCGTAATTTATTATCAGGTTAACTTCATTTTTGTAAAGAATAAACGTTCCTGAAAAAGCACATATAAATCAACTACTCAGGATAATAACACTACTGCGTAAGATTCACATTATGAATACTCGAGATGCACAAATATAATTATGTAGTATATCGTATACATATGAGCAAAAAATTATCAAATGCTGTTGGCTTATATATATATGTGTGTGTATATTGTATCAGTATTGTGAAAATATCGCAGATGTTTCATTTAATACCCGCAACACTTCAATTCGGCCTTCGATTCCTAGATTTTTTTTTTTTTTGAACGACTCGCCTCAGATACTTCTCATTCATTGCTAGGCAAATGATTTTTGTTTCTCCGAGTGGAGGGAATATTCACAAGTGTTTAATTTGTTAAAAAGGTAAAACATATATATGATCAAATAAAGTTTGTCTTTCATTATTTGCTCTGATGCCATCTTTGTTTTTGTATTTTCTTCTGACAGTTTAGTACTGATGGCTTTTTCTGTCATAGTCAAAAGAAGTTTTACTTTTATCGATCTTTTACTTGAAAGGGTTTCTTTGCTCAGATTCCTCCAGTTAAATTCTTGAATATTTGTCTCATCTCTCCTTAAAACAAGCTAAAAGAGATCAATCAGAATTTCCCTCTCACAAATTGCTAACTGAATACACCTGGGTGATCAATCAGAACTTTTATTTCCTATACAACAAGGTTAGTTTCTAAGTTCTAACAGCCTTTGTTTTCATCTTTTCTTATTGCAATGTTCTTCTTTCATGTGATTAGTCAGATTCTAGATTATTTTGAAGGGGTTATATCCAATGTTACTTTTAGTTACACATTTTGACCTATATATTGAGAATTGAAGATATGCGAAGCCTTCAATTTTTTTCATTATTTAAGCACGCTTCACATACTAGTGTTTCCATCAAATCAATCCATGCATTGCTCAAGAAGAGCACATAAAATTTCACGAATCATATATATATATATATATCTTTTGTAGTCTCCTATATATGATCCTTGTTATTCACATTTATCTAACAATTTTTAATGTTCTTCTTCCTTTTTAACATTTTTTGTTACTACATATAGAACAACTTTTGGACTTAGATATAATTAGTAACAGATGATCCTCCATTATTTTCAACTTTTTAACTGGATCGACTTGCTATAGTCTTCAACGTTGTTTCTGTTATCCTTTTGTTTTCCTACATGCAATATCTAAAAAAATTCTAATTAATTTTCTGGAAAAGAAAATAAATCATCGATGTTACAAAACCAAAATGGCCATCAAAAAGATTTGTCGGTCCTAATTATATAATTTTCATCATCCTTACAGATAGACAAGGCATCCTTACTAGCCAAAGCAGTTGAAAGAGTAAGAGATCTAAAGCAGCTCACTGCCACCATCCCCAAGAACAACAATTTCCCTAGTGAACATGATGAAATTGTAGTTCTCCCTTCTGCCTCTGAGCACTCTAGCACTGCCAGCTCAGTCCCAACAATTTTTGAGGCATCAGTCTGTTGTGACGATCGGGCTGATCTTCTTCCTGAATTGATTGAGACATTACGTGGCCTAAGAATGAGAACACTACGAGCCGAGATTGCAACACTGGGGGGTAGGGTTAGGAGTGTGTTGCTTGTTGCTAGAGAGAGAGGGGAAGAAATAGATGAGGATGAGATCTCCATTGCCAGCGGAGAGTTGTTGAGGGATGCACTTCGGGCACTTGTTGACCGGCAAATGGCTGCCACTTCTGATCGGCCAAAAAGGAGGAGGATGGTGGATATGAGTTTTGCCCAGTAGCGTTCCTATTACTTGATCAACTATTATTTCAGTTATCTAGCTAGATACTTCGCATTGTTTTTGCATCCAAGAAGCTTATGATTTTGTGTGGTGTGCAATTTAGCTAGATTATATTTCTGGAATATTTTTGAGTCAAAGAATTAGCATTTGAGTGTTTGCCTTAAGCCTTGTTACAATAAAAATATTTAGGAAAATAGCTCATATTAATTTGAGTTTATAGCGGTATGTACAAATGATTAAACGATTTGTACTAAGAAATTGTGTTTCACGTAATATTGTTCAATAGCGGTTTTCTAAAAGGCTGATTTTCTCATCGTTAGTTCTTTTTTCCAGCATGAGAAATGAAAATTCAAGCTCTGAAATATTCCCCTAATATATATATATATATGAAACGACACTGAATTTTGAACAGATATCCTGTTAGTTATGTTATCGGCACCATGTATTATGTTATTTATGGAGTATCTTGATTATCCTCGTCAGTCTCTCGTGATGGGAAAGTTGACTGATCGTACTAACAAGTACAAATAAGATATCCAAGGTTAAAAATAAAAATGTATATAATTAATTTATTTATTTAATTTGAGATTCCATGAGTATATTAAGCTCTGCCTGTTATTCATACTAATTCATGATAAAATTACAGTAAGGTCGGTGCAAATGGTCTGATATAGAGTGCAAACTAACACTATATTTCCCCTATTATTGATTCCTAACTCCAGATACCTACGGCAAGTAATTAAATTGTCTTGGACCAAGGTTTTAAAAAATATTTAATTGTTCTTAATGGTAAGGTGATCATTTAATGGTTTTATATGGCTATTAAATTAAGAAAATAATCAATCGTTTTTTATTAAATATTTTGATTTTATACAATTTGGGTCTGCTCTCTTATTCTACCTCTTCCTCATATGTCCATCTTTTTACTCTCATATCTTATTTTAATAAAATAATTCTGTTGCTTGTTCATTTATTTTAGTGGTGTGAGGCCTTTTGGTGTTTCTCTACTTATTTTAACAAAATAATTTTGTTGCTTGTTCCAATATATTATTAGAAAATTCCAAAAATAATCAATTAATACAATTAAATTGATTAATTGGACATAAAAGAATTAATTGATGTTTAATTCAAGGACAAAATAGTAAATAAATTTTTTCATAAAATCTGGAATATTTCAAGAAATTTTTTTATCAAATTTTGACAAATTATGAAGAAAGAAATCCTTCAAAATAAATTCAAAAGGATTAAAAGTTTGAGAGAATTAAAAATCAACAATGATCTATTCATTAAATGCATGAACTAAATACTCCTCGACCCACATATCAATAATAATGCGCCTTCAGTTTGCATTGAATGTGCAAAAGAGGAACAAAGGATAAAATGCGTTTTTTAAAATTAACCGTTTAAACATCTTTCATATTTAACGGTTTTAAACCGTTAAATTCAAGTTAAAACCGTTTTTTCGTAGAACATTTGTGAAGTGCATTTTTTTTTTCAAAAAAAATTAACGTTGAAGATTATACAATACGTTTTAATGGTTTTAACTCTGTTTTTTAAAAGCTTTCTTGGGACCTTTAATTATTTCATATTTTCATGCATGTTTAATGTCTTCCAGGAAGAGAATATATGTGTTAGCTTTTACCTTTTTTGTGATAATGTGCTTTCCCTGCATTGTCCATTTGGATGTTATAGCTACACACACAAAGTTACAAATTGATGCTGTCTTTGTTAAAGGGTTCAGTATGGTAGAATTATGAGTGATGAGTGCAGAAGGCATGTGTGTGTATAAAAAGGGGACATGTTTTTGTAGGTTGGGGTAGCTTTTGTTGGTACCTAGTTTCTTTTTGTTGTGTTGTTGCTCCTCTTTTGAGAGGTTAAATCTTCACATCTGATGGACCTTTCTTTGGCAAAAGCAAAGCAGTACTTTCAAGGGGACAAAGGTAGAAATTTATAGGGCTCTAGGATTTCTAAAGACTCGCTTGCTACAATCCTATTTATGGCTTTTTGAAGGACTTGCTCCAAAAGATGTGTTAAAAGCATATCAGTTTCTCAGGCTTTCATCAAGAAAGAACCTTTTACTTCATAGAAAATAACTTCTTTACTTTATACATCCTATGAAAAATCATAATTCAAGTTAAATAACCTCTCCATTCATCCCACAAAGGCCTTTTCATTATATAATTAATTCGCATGGCCTATTAGTGGCCTGCTTGGTGTTTTTCTCGAAACAGAATATTGACAGTCTGATTTGTTTTCTCAAAAAAAAAAAGAGTCTGATTTGCAAAAAAAAAAGAAAAAGAAAAAAGTGTACCCTACACTGCATATATCTAGATATAATTTTAATTCTTTTAACAGCTTAATCGGACGCTTAATGGCAAATTTCGGAGAAAAAGAAACTCAAATGGGACGGCTCAAATGAACTCTCTTTAGTATAACAATTCTGATCATTCAATTTTAATTAATCTATTAATTTTACTCTTATTTACTATTTAGGATCAGTTATCAGACAATCCATCGAATGGACCTTATTTTAGATGGGCGATGGAGGTATAAATACTGCAGAAACTTTTCTTTTCCGCTGCTCTGCTACTGTTGTTTTGATCTTTTGGTTGCTTGCTGTGGCTTCTGAGTTCTGAATTCGAATCAGGAATCGTACTGGCCTTGTGTCTGCTCCTGTTCTGAGACTTTCTGACTCTTAAGCTACTCATTGCTTTCCTGTTTTATTGAGTTACCATTTCACTACCGCATTCATACAACAGTTCTTTTTTTTTAGTGAAAACAATAGACATATTTCATTAACCAAATCATTACACATTACATAATAAAAACAGAAAATAAACTAAAAAACTAACTCCAAATACTAATAATATAGAAGAACCTAATCATTTGTAGTATAGCTAAAGATAATTGTCATATTTTGCTAAAAAGAAGATGTGAAAGGTTAAATCTACTAGTTAAAAATCACAATTAAATGGTATTACATTCATTCTTGAAATTGTGATTTGGAGCGGTTCAAAAGAGAAATTTGTCTCGCTCTCCAAATTAACGATTATCTTGAGAAGTTATTAGCGAGAGAAAGAAATTTTTGGCCGGGGAAGTAGGTGGCCAGCAAGGCAGTGAAGTCGAAGACTGTGGACAACCAACGACGGTATATAACCTATAATGTAGGCAAATGATCGGAGAGACCGATGATCCAAGAGCGAGGGGGCGAGAGAAGTCGATGATCATAACGTTCCGAGTTGAATTTGTCCACATTATCGATTCGAGCTGTGTTCTATCCCTAAAAGGTTAAGGTTTAAAAATAAGGTGAGATAGTTAAATAAATGAGGTGGTCAGTTGTCGGTTAGATGAACGGTGAAAGAGTGAAGAGGTGGTGTACAGAGATGAATAGAATAGCCTCTCCATCGATCTGTTTCACCCCTTTTTTCTCTTCTAAAAGTAAAGTGAGATATTTTTTCCTCAAACAGTTGTATTCCTTTCAGATTGTCGTTCAATGCATGGATTAACTAACATTTTGTTACGAGCCAAGTAACCAACCACTTCAGAAACTCTCCTTCAAAATGCCTCGATCTAACAACACTTTCCAAAAAAAAGAAAAAACATCCCCTTCTCCCCTTCAAAAAGAAAAACAACTTTGAAAACTTTAATAAAAAATGAAAAACAAGGCAGTAATTTAGACTTTAACGAAATGAGGTTTATATTTCATCCAAAAACTGAATAATTCGTAGCTAGAATCTAGTCAAAATAATGGAAAACAACGGGTAGCACTTCTCCCACGAGCAATTTCTCGATCTGTATCCCTGCCAGAAGCAGGGCTAGCAGGACATTTTTGCTTTGTATTTTCCCTTTTTTCCCATTTGAGCAAATATAACAGAAAGCAAGAATTAAAGAGAAGTAACAGGAGGCGCCTTTAAACTCTTTATTAGAAGTTTACAAGTTACAACCAACCAAAACCAAGGAAGAAAAGAAACAGGGGATGATTTGGCAGCCAAATCAGTTCTACTAATCTTATTTAATTGAAAAAGAAAATACTATTATAATATATTATCTGATGATGAGTAGACGCTAAGTGGTGTAGGTACAAAGCGTGCGCGCAGGCGATCAATTGCGCCCACACATACATATATGATTTGCCAGGACCACACTTGCTTTCTCGGTTTGACCCCTCTATATACGTCAAAAAAAGAAGAGCAGATGAAATATTAAATTCAGATTGCCTATGTCCGAGAAAGATTCGTCGTGAAGTGTTGCGAGTCCTTCAATTAATTATATGTGAATTTCTTCCGAGATAAACGATGAGTTAAGCGTACAATTTTAATACTTAACAAAAACTTTTTAGTAAATGAGATTTGAGCATAAAATATTAGTTTTTAAAAAAAAACAATAAGATGTAACGTACAAAAACCAAGTATATATGTTTTGGCATCGCTTATCAAACAATTAAAAGTCCTAATAACAGTTTTTTTTAGTAATTTAGACAACGATTAGTTGTTTACCTAAAAAAATGCGTATAGTTTGTACATATGATGTTTATCAAAACTGATGTATATTGTATTTTCTAATTTTTTGTCCAAACGACTGAACTGGTTATAAAATTGCCAGTCATTAATATATCTCCGTGACAAAAAATAGCTTTAATATTTTTTTATTTATATTTTTTAGGAAGAGTATGGGGTATTCACTTGCTCTTTTTTTCATAAATCCTCATCATTTGAGGAATTGATGAGAAATCTTCACTTAATTAATAATCAATATGAAATTATATGAATTGCATAACTTTTTTACATGTTGTTAGTTTTTATTCTAGAACATGAACTGATATAACGTATCAGAAATAATTTTCAAAATATCTTATTGTTTTGAAGTTTGGATGAAAATTTTCAGATAGTAATAATTTATATCTATTTACGTACAGACGACAAGTAGAGTAAATAAAAAAATAGATTTCTGTTTTTCCTTTAAAAATCGTTTATCTTGATGTCATCATTTTAATTGCAGAGATGAAAAAATATTTTACTTCTTTTTGAAAAAAAGGATCAAGTCCTTGTTATTTTATTTCATTGAAAAAATATATTACTTAAAATAAAATATATTAACTAATATATTTTTAAATTTGAACTTAATATGTTGCTTTGATTCTTTTACTGTTATTATTGCTATGCATTTATCATATGTGATTTTTTTAGTGAATTAAGTATCATATATGATTATTGTCAGATAATAGAAGAAATATGAAATTAGCCTATAACCAATTAAGTTAATCGATCACAGTCAATTCAAATATAATCAAGGATTACCGGCAACTCAGCGGCTAGCCATTGTAATTTCCATAATTAGCAGTTAGTGTAAATCTTCTAAATTAATTAGAAAATTTGAGAATACCGAATGTTATTGAAATTGAGGCTATATATACAACGATTATATTGTAAATTTAAAATAAATTTAAACAGAAACAATACGTAGAAGTACTCATGCTATTATTTACAAATAATTCACTTACTAAATGATTTTTTCTTACAATAAAATTTTATTTATTTATTACGAACCCCGAAGCCGCTACTGATTACAACTTGATATAGTAGTGATTGGTTTCTTTTGATCTCTTTACGGCTAAAAAAATAATCCAAATCATTTCATTTATGGGTTGCAAGTTGCAACTTGCACGGCTAATATATATATATTAAATATTAGAAATTTGCTCGGCAGTGCCTAATTATTTTCTGACGAAGTTGTAGAATTCCAAGTCATTACACTTATCACTTGGTATGAATTATATGGAATCACAGTCACTGGCAGTAGTCTTGCTAGCAGCTATATAGATGCATATATGTACGAAGCAAGTATGAAGGAGACATGATTATAAGACTAACAGGTAATTAAACAGTTTGCTTTTTTTTTTTTTTGCGCATCTTCCGACGTCAAAAGGCTTCGGAACAAACTTTTACAAAGAGAATTTTCTAGAGGTGGTTCCCACACTTTTGCCTCTCTCCTGTGGCGCGCGTGCCGAACCCCTGTCAGATCCTACAATGATTTCCTTCCTCTCGCAGGGCAGAGATGAGCTCATCTACTGGTTGGTGGGGCCGTGGGACCCCGGACTCGATTGTATTTTTCGACACAGAGTTCAAAATTAACATTGCCATTCTGGCCGTGTATCTGTTTTAATATCCGTTTCTTAACGTTCATCTACAAAACTTCAACTATAGATGCGTCCGTATCTCTTCCGCTCCAGAAATGGGGAGCATTTTCTTATATACATCTTCCGATCTGAAACATATATACAGACGGAATCAATGTGTTGGATCACGGGGTATGAATTATTACATTCAATAAATTATCCATATGTATTTGTATTATTTTTCGCGGATACAGAGTAAATAGAGTACAAATAATTAATATACAAATACAAATAGCATATTTACAGATTTTTTATTCATTTTTAGAATACAGACCAGCATGAATAATGTGCTGTCTGTTTTTCACCCGTACCTGTCCATCACACGGACCCGGACCCAGATGAATGAGAGTAGGGCAGGTAGGGGTGTCAATTATATTATTTTATTCATTTATCCGATTCATATCGTATTCGATAAGATGGATATGAGTAAAAAAAATTCGTTAACTTATTTGTTATGGGTAAGAATAATAGTTTTATTTCATTAAGTAAATATGTAAGGGTATGGGTAAAGATCATTTCGTACCCGTTTGCCCTATAGGATAAATTATTAAGGGTTCGTTTGATAAATCAAGCAATAGCATTGAAAGAGTGATAATCTTGGAAGAGTGATAGAATAATATATTTTTGGAAGAGTGGTAGAAGAGTGATATTCTTGACTATTCGGAAGAGCGAAAATATCGTTTAACAGTTGTTAATGAGAATAGTTAAAATATAGATAATTATGATACTAACAATGATGATGATAATAATAATAGTATAATAATAATAATAATAACAACAATAAAATAATGATAATAATCATAATATAATAATATAATAATAAAAAATTATAATTATAATCATAATAAATAATATAATCATAATACAATAATATAATACTATAATAAAAAAATATAATTATAATTATAATCATAATATAATGATAATAATAATATAATCATAGTTATAATCATAATATAATAATAATACTAATAATAATAATAAAATTATAATCATAATCATAATAATATAATATGGTAATAAATAATCATAATAATAATAATATAATAAATAATAATAAATAATCATAATCATATTTATAATAAGAATATAATAATACAATACTAAAATCATAATTATTATAAATTAAAATCATAATCATAATGTAATAATAATAAATAATTATAATCATAATAATATAATATAATAATAATAAAATAATGATAATAAGTAATAATAATCATAATCATAATAATATAATAATAATATAACCATAACCATAATATAATAATAATAAAATTATAATCATAATCATAAAAAATATTATATGACAATAATAAATAATCATAATCATATTTATAATCATAATATAATAATAATTATTATAATATAATAATAGTAATAATAATAAATAAAATATATCATATAATAATAATACTAATAGTGATGTTAATATAATAATAATAATTATTATAATAATAATAATATAATAATAATAAATATATAATCATCATAATATTAATATAATATTAAATCATAATCATAATAATAATAAATCATAATCATAATTATAATCATAATATAATAATATAATACAACATAATCAAATAATAATCGTTATTCCGACGAGAGCTAATCCGATATACCACCTATAACTTGGTATACCGGATTAGCACTCTTCCGCACTCTTCTACTTAGTCTATAATTTGTTTGGAAAATTAATTCGTCAGAATAGCTATTCTATTCTAACTTTTTGTTAGTTTGTAATAATCTTGAAATCAATAATACGATAAATTGGTTATATAAAGCTTTGTTCATGAATTGGATATTTAAAATGATATTTTATTTCCTTAAGTGTTATTGAATTTATGAATCATTCCGAGTTCATGACTGGAATTGCGAAACTTCATAATATAGAATATACTCTTAAAAGTCATTAACCAAGGTAATTAGCAGGAACACTAATTAACCGCTATCAGGTTAGTATGTGGATTAAATGATGGTCAAGTTTTACAGACCATAGACAAAGAGTTGTCATTTTAATCACATAGATAGATGTTCTAGGAACATCGTATTTGATGACTTAATGAAACATTAAATGAAATTGTGTTAATGTCATTAATATTTTCGTTCAGTGTTAAATTCTAAAGTATGAGGTATTCATCTTTCCTACATAAGATATGTATGTGTGTGATTTCTATCAAACGTTATCCGTAAAAAGTGGCTATAAAGATAGCTCTTCGGTATACATAACTTATACGGAGGAAGATATGGTTTGCCAAAAGTACTATTGTCCCTCGTATTTCTATACGAGTTATAGCATCACTGGGCCCCTTCATAGAATAAGATTATCTGCTAGCAGTATAATTACAAGAGTAATTATATTTGATAATTTACTCAGGATCAAAAAAAGATTAAGTTTACAAGGATGACACATACCTACCTTGAAACTGATATGATAGCTATAAGACAAAAGAATTAAATATAAATAAATAGTTTAATTATAAATTGTTTATAATTAATAATAAGATGGTTATAATTAATTATATATGATATAATTATATTTGTCATAGATATGACAAGAAGCAAAAATCAGATTAAATTTATAACGTGTTGGACACGTCATAGAAATTCGCCAAAACAACAATCGAGAAAAATATAATTGTACATGACAATTATATATATTTGATTTGAATTTTAAATGTTAATTATGGATTTGAATTATGGGCCAAAGCCCATTTATAATCAAAGCCTTAATTAATAATTAAAAGCCCAAAATCAGAAAAGCCCAAAATTGAAAAAGCCCAAAATCCGAAAAGCCCAAAAAGGCCCATGAAAAGACCATGCCGACCTCCAAGGGTATTTTGATAATATGGCCAAAAGCCCAAGGGTATTTCGGTAATTTCGCCAAAAAGCCCAATGGCGTTTTGGTAAATTGGATGAACTTTAAGGGTATTTTAGTCTTTTCACATTGGAACCTCTTTACTATTCATGAGGGTATTTTGGTAATTTGTCAATCTCACATTTTTTATAAATAGAGGGGTAGGGTGAGAGAGAAAGTCACACCAAATCAGTTCTACTTTCTCTCTCTCGGTATACGGTTGTTTCAGAATTCACGGGATCAGTGAATAGTGTTTTTACGAAAGTTGCGGTATTTCTGCATATTTGTGAAATAGAATTACTACGAGTCGTGAATTGTACTATTTCATTTTTTTCGGGTGAATAGTGTTTTTGCGAGAAACCGTGATTTACGGTATTTCTGGCAAAAAAAATAAGTCGCTCTCTGGTTAGTCCTTGTGGATAACCTACAGATGCATCAGACGTTTGGTGCTCCGAGACAAGCCAATTTTCATTCCAATTGAAATTTGGAAGCGAGGTATAACATCTTATATTAATCTATTTAATTGTTAAGTAGATTAATATTTTAGAAATCAATCATGGAGTAGATCAATAAAGGTTTAAAGAGGTGTGTATCTCTCAGTAATCATCCGACATATCACTTTAACCCTAATCTTAAGTTAGAAGTAAAATAATATTTTATCGTCTTTTGTAAAGGATTAAATGTTTGTATCTCTCGATAATTATCCGACATACTTTAATCCCTAACTTAAGTAGAAGTAAAATTTTTATTCTACGGTCTTTCCGCAGCTTGAACATTAATGAGATTTGGGCATTCCAAAACCCTACAGTTTTTTGCTATTCCACCAAGTGTCAAACATACCCTAAGAAAATAACTTATATTATTTTTAATATAATTATCCCATGTAATATTTTTTATTTTAGTAAATAAAAAATAGAGAATTGTAAGAACACCCCGAAGTTGTGCGCTAATGGCTAGTAGTTTCAAACTCGGTCCAGGCCATTAGCACACAACTTCAAGGTTTTCTTACTAATTTCCTATTTTTTTATTTTATTTACTAAAATAAAAAAATTATATGTTAGTTACTCCGATTTCTATGAGTTAATTACTATGAATTATAATTATTATATTTTTCAAGTTTAACCATCTTATAAATTATAATGTTTGAATAATATTTAGTAAATTACTTCTTAAAATGATTGAATGAGACAATATTAGATTTTATTTTAGACAAGATGTTATTTTGCTTTTAATATATTTTATTTTCTACTTAAAAAGTTTGACAAAAGATACTTATTTTTTTAATTTATTTATTTTGAAATGACTCAAGTTAAAATTGATTGCATAATTATATTTTTATTTTATACTAGTAAAATAGAGATGTATTTGTATGAACGAAATGAGTTCATATATTTTTTTATAAATGATAATAAACTAAGTAATACATTAGTATTATTCGTTAGCATCCGTTACTATTTCGTTAACCGTTTATTTTAACAGGTAAGAGTAAGGTATAAATAAATCTAATTTTAATGAGTAAAGATAAAATATGAGTAAAAATAATTTAGAATGAATATAAAATTATCTCCACCTAATCTGTATCGTATCCATACCCATAAAGGCAGGTCAGGCCAGAATAAATAGGTGGATCGTTGGCCTTTTTGCCATCCCTAAATTTTGACAGGCCGGTTTAGTGGCTTGTCTCGGTTCCCGAGATACTATAATCAAGAGGCCTGTAGTGTACACTTCAGAGACGAAAGACATGGTCTGGACCGAATACCAAGGTATGGGTTGCACAATCCAGAAAGTTCGAATCCACAATTCCGCATCAATATTCCAATCCAACTATGGCAGCTGATACGTTACGTTTCCCTCTAAGACTGGTTGAGATGGATGTCCCTTCTCATCCGCCGAACAGAATTTAGAGCACCCAAAGCCTAAAGGCCCCAAAACTGAGGTTTTAGAGTTTTGGGGATCGTAGTTGGTTCATTGTTGCTCCGGCTGTTTTTCAAATATTAGAAGAAAATATCTGTCGTGATAATTATTGTAAATTATCTTTATTCATCATTCAAAAAAAATATACCGTAAAATTTCTTCAAAAGTACAAACAAAATTTATATCTACGTACTAATGAGGAAAATAATCACGTAAATAGCTTATTAAAAGAGATGTTTAACATTTATAACTTCCAACAAAATACTACTAATCCTTCTACTACCGATCGCAACATTAGATATGAATTTTAATCATCATTGTTTCTATTACATAATTTATTCACATATATTGTGTTCATTTTTAATCGTATAGAAGTAATAGTTCATCTGAATTGTTAAATGAGTTGCGAGATGATGATTATTTTGAAGATCAACAAATAAACAATAACGAATTACTGAGTTATTATTTGGGAAGAATGGAAGATGATCAAATTGACATCCTGGAGTACTGGAAGAATAAATGCAATTGTCTATCTAACATTGGCGATGATGACGCGTGATATATTTACAATGTCTGTGTCAACCGTCCCTTTCGAATCATGTTTTAATTAGACAAGCAGGATTCTAACATATAAGCATACCAAATTGGGTTCAAAACTTTTCGAGCAACTTGTGTGCAATAAAGATTGGATTGATACTAAAAGTCGCATGCAACATGATACCACATTTGAGGCAGTAACATCCGCCATAGAAACTCAAGAAAGCGATACCAATATCCTCCCCGATATCCCTTTAGAAGATGATTCCGACGACCCATACGACATTCAAGACAATGATTTATGGTATATGCACAATGACTTCTAAGAGTTTGGTATTTCTCACCATATCAATTTTTTTATCTATTTTTAAATATTTTAATTATTTTTTTTAATTTTTTTTTTAAAGAACATTACTAACAAAAAAAAGTTATAACTCCATCTATGTTGTTTTTACACAGTCAGTCCCAAGCCCGAGTTAAATGATGAGGGTAACTTAAAATATTATTCAAATATTATTTTATATTTTTTTATATTTTTATAATTTTTTTATATTATTTAATTTTTAAATTATTAAAAAATATATAATTAATTCGATGAAAATTATTATTTAAAAAATAATAAATTTATTTTTCAACTTTTATTATTTTTTATAATTTTTTGAAATTTTATTTTTTTATAATTTTTTATTTTTTAGTACTATTAGATTTTTTAAATAATTAAAAATAATAATTCGAATTAGTTAAAAATTATTATTAAAAAAATATGATAAATTATTATTTTTCCTAATTCATAAAAAAAATCGGACCGGACTGGACCGTGGATCATCCTGTCCCGTCCCGTGGGAGTCCGGCCCCCGGAGGCCAACAGTGGGATGGGTTCCGGACCGTCCGAGTTTGAACCGGTCCGGACCGTCTTCAAACCACTACTATGAAGACAGTTGTATGCTTTGATTAACTTCACATTTTCATTTAGTATGGTATCTGATTTTGATTTTTTATAATAATAATATGTTATTTTAGGTCCGCTTATGTGTTTGGTACAATTTCTCGAGCTCTCAGTACCAGCTCAACTGCAGCATCTGATAGAGCTCGCCCATTTGCTACATATGTACCGTCCCAAAACCTTCAACCTAGAAATTCAGTTATCTACTTATTTGGAGTCCTCTAGGATTGAAGAAGCCGATGAACCTTTCACAATCAGTATTCTGATATTTGAAAGTCTAGAAGAAATATCATCAGATGCTGATATAGATTCATATTCTGGCTCAATGAAGGAACCTAAGATGCCTTTGTTTAAGTTGTTGTTGACTTGTTGGTGTACCACGAAAAGAGCCGGTTGGTGATGTGCTTGACAAATGGATCAGCAGCGGTAATACACTGGTCAAGAAGGATGTCTACAATACCCTTAGTGTGTTGAAAAGCAGGAGGTTGTATGCCAAGGCATTAGAGGTATACAACCTTTATCAATTTGAACTAAACTCTTTCATTCCATTCTTCTGCAGAATAAATGCCAGTGTCATCATAACTCTAACTAATTACAAAGATAAATCACTGAGCAACAAAATCAACATGTGTTATACCATATGATAGTTCCGAACCTTTCATTTAGTACTGCTGCATCTCTGTATCGTGCCAGGCTTATTTGTTGATATGCATGAGAGGGGAATGTTGATGCGGAATCACGACACATACTGATTGTTCATATGCATGAATCCTTTCTATTTTCATTTTGGTCTCTCTGGATCTACAGCTGGGGAACTAAGGCTAGTGATTCTGAGTGATCAATTATTAATGGTACTTATGCCAGTTCTATCTCTGCCAATTTTGCAGTTTTTGGAGTGGGTGCAGCAAAACAAGCACCTTGATTTCAATGCCAAGGACTCATCTCACCTGTGGACTTAATTGCAAAAGTTAATGGACTCCAAAAGGCTGAGAGTTTCCTGGAACAAATCCCTCAGTCCTTTAAAACTGAAGCTGTCTATGAGTCACTAATTGCTAACTGTGTCATCTTAAACGATGTCAAGAAGGCTGAAGAGATATTTAAAAAGATAAAAGACCTCTCCTTACCCCGCACCATTTATGTGTATAATCAGTTTCTTATTTTATGTAGAAGGATGGCACCAACAAAAATTCTGAACTTGTTTAAAACCATGGAGAGAGATAAAGTAAAGCCATCTCTCTTCTCATATAATCTGTTGATTGACTTGAAGGGTCGGTCAAAGGACATAGAAGGAATGGAACAAGTCCTGAAGTCAATGAAGGCAGAAGGCATGGGTCCTGACATTGCAGCCCTTGGCATAGTCACCCAATATTACATTGCTGCAGGCTTGGGTCAGAAAGCAGAGGCAACTTTGAAGGATCTTGAAGGGGATATAAGCAAAAATAGAGGTGTGTAAGAGTTTGATGACATTGTATGCATCCATAGGCAAGTCTGATGAGGTGATCCGGCTCTGGCAGTTTTGTCAGACAAAACCTAGTCTTGATGAATGTCTAACTGCCATCCTGGCATATGGTAAATTAGGGAAGATAGAGGATGCAGAGAGTGTATTTGAGACCATGAAAAAGAAATTTGGGAAGGTGCCACCAAAATATTTGTCACACCCTAAAATAATTAAATCGGATTTGGGGTGATTAATTCCGCCACGTACGCATGACAAAACGTGCGTACGAAAGACTAAAAGAATAAATATAATAACACAGAATAAATAAAATAATAATAATAAATACATGACGAATATAGTCCAGAATAAATAGAAAAATGCAACGTCCGACATCAACGAGGTTGACTTCATCGAAATAGATAGCAAAATATCTCAAATAAAAACTCAAAATTCAATTAATCCTAGTAAGAATTACCTTACTCACATGTTGATGCAGTGAAACACCTATGTCATCATACAGAACTGTATCTAGCATTCTCATTAAGAAAAATCTTCTACCTGTAAATCTAGATCCCACAATCACTGTGAAAATGTAAATAATTTAAAAATCACTCAGTACGAATTTAGATCCAACCTTAAAATTTGATCTTCTTTCCTAGATTGGACCCAAATACACCGACACTGAAGTTCTAAATACAAAAATAATAACTATTTATAAATATTATTAATGACTCTATGCAACACTTTAACAAAAATCCGCTATTATGCGATGACATGCAATGACAAAAAACCTAAAATATAAAATTTATGAAAATAATATATATATATATATATATATATAAGATATTGAAATGAAACACCCGAAATAAAATTTGTCGGTTGTAGATTATCAGACCATCCTAAGGCGGGCACGTAATCGGGCCCTGAACTTAAGACCTACCTAAGCGGGCATGTATTCAGACCCAACTTACAAACTTAGGATTTTTGTATAAGCAAGCGTCAATGTCCTGAATATACTAAGAAAATTTGGTCTCTTGGAGCGATAATGCCCTACGAGAGTTACGGTTAAAAGTACGTACTCGGTATTCTGAATCTGATAATCTATCTCACAAAGTGATATAAAATAATACAAATGGATTAAGAAATATAATTTCAGTTGTCATATCGCCAAAAAGAGATAACTATCAGTAAAATGAAAAAATGAGATATAATACAAACAAGAGACTCTTTGTACCAACTAGGGCCAAATGAGAGCTCCTGACTTTCTCTGTATCAACCAGGGGTCAAAGGAGAAAGTCTTTCGGACATACCGAAATTTTAAATAAGCTGGCTAAGTAAAATAATATAATATAACGGTATCAATGTCTGCGTAAGCGAGGTCGAGATCAATGTCTGCGTAAGCGAGGTCGGGATCGGCCTCTTACTCTGCAAGTGGATCTAAGTCGACTATATTATATATTATAAATTTAAATAAGTATCTGTTAGTTTTAATGCGATTTATTTCATAATTGATATTTAATTATAAACGGTGTTTCGATTAACGTCCGTTCGGGTTTAAGCGTCATTTTCCTTAAAAATTCGTCAACATTTCTGCTATATTTATAGGGTGTCGAAAATTTTTTATCACGTTTTAATATTTTTACTGTTTTTGCCATTTTAATCATTTTTATACGTCTTTTATTAATTTAATTTGTTCGAGATTCATTAATTTAATTAATTAATAATTTAAAGGTGTTTATCATTAAATCTCTTTTATTCTATTTGAGTTTTGATTATGAAACCATCTTTAATTGTTTATTATTTTTGTTGTGTTATTTGATTTGAGGAATTAACGTCGAAATTACGATAATTCAGCAGACATGTTAAATAGAAAAAGGCACAAGACAACACTCAAGGAACATAATCTTAAATTCCTTTATTCATTTCATTCGATTACAATTACAACTATAATTACAACGTTTCGTTTATAATTACAATCATAATTACAATAGGATACAGAAAAAAAAATAAAAACAAAATAAAGTAAAATTAAAAAAATTAAAATTAAAATATAGAAATTGATTAATATATATTATATTATAAAAATATTTATTTTCAATATTCTTTTTATTTTAAAATAGATTAATATATATTTTTATATAACTTATTTATATTCTAATTATTATATTTATTATATTCTTAATTCATATAATTATTTTATTTTGTATATATTAATATTATATTTTTTATAAGTTAGAAATTAGGTTTAAATAAAATAAATTAAAAATTAAAATAAAAGAAAAGAAAAGAAAAGACACTCAATTAATTTAATTAATATTTTATTTTATTAATGTGTTGGTGTTTTAATGTTCGAGATCATATGCTGTCTCGTTACTATTGTATATGTTCGGTATATTCATTTTGAGGCAGATAATGAAATTATTTTTCGATTCTTAAAGTTTACGTTTTAGTCCATGGATACCGCCAGACCTTTCGGGTCGGCTTCCAATTAATTAATCACATTTTTAATTTAAACCTTTTTTTATTATCTTGAGACTTTTAATATTGGACCTTAATTTTTTTTACTAATCCTAGTTAGGTTAAATTTATTCTAAGTAATTTATTCAGCCCAATAGTGTTTTAATTATTTTTAAGTCCAAATTATCAACTTGGGTCCAACTTCTCAACTAATAGCCCATCTAGTCCACTTTCACCCTTATCCATTAATGGTCTATTTACCACTATGTTTTCATTTCAAATTAAAACCCGATAACGCCCTAGGAGAACAATCAGTCCCCACCTAATCAAATACATGTTACCAATACCAACAAGAACAATGGTAGAAAAGGAAAACCTCCCAAAAGGGTCAACCCTGAAGGTAACAGTAGAGAAGGAGAAGACCATAATGAAAACTCCAATCTTTTCGACAATGAAGAAGACGGTGAAGTCCATCCCGAAGTGCCCATCGATGAAATTGAAATTTTGAAAGGCCACATCGAGGCACGGGATGAAGAGCTGATCAGGCAATGGGAGCTGATAGCTACCATGCTAAAACAAAATGAAGATGCCAACTTCAATCCAAAAGCTGGTAGCTCCCGCCAACATAAATATAAAGTCCTAAGTTTGTAAGTTGGGTCGCTGGTGGCACCCGCTTAGGCAAGGCTCAAGTTTGTAAGTTGGGACGCTGGTGATGCCCGCTTGGGATAGATCTGGTGATTTACAATCTGGGTATTTATTTTGGGTGTTTGATTCTCGTACCTTATATTTTATATTATATTATTATTTTCATAGATTTTCTATTTCAGATTTATTTGTCATTTCATGTCATTCATGCAGGTGTTTTCTTAAACATGCATAAACTATTATTATATTCACACATATTTATTATATTGTATTTTAAATACAGTATCGGTATTTGGGTCCAGTATAGGAAAGAAGATCAAATCTTAAGGCTGGATCTAAATCTGTACTGAGTAAAAAAAATTAAATTACTCATGTTTCCACGGTGGTTGTGGGATCCAGGTTTATAGGTGCGGGATTAATCTTTGATGAGAGTTCTAGGAGCAGTCCTGCGTGATATCAGAGGTGCTTCGCTGCATCAGCACAGTGAGACGGGTAGTTGATTAGGATTTATCGATTATCGGGTTTTTGTTTCTATCTTTGGGTTTTTTAAGAGATTTTGCTACCCATTCCGATGGAGTTAGCCCCGTCGGTGTCGGACGTTGTACTTTATGTTAGTTTGTAATAATCTTGAAGTCAATAATATGATAAATTGGTTATATAAAGCTTTGTTCATGAATTGAATATTTAAACGATATTTTGTTTCCTCGAGTATTATTGAATTTATGAATCATTCCGAGTTCATGACTGGAATTGTGAAACTTCATAATATAGAATATACTCTTAAAAGTCACTAACCAAGGTAATTAGCAGGAATACTAATTAACCGTTATCAGGTTAGTATGTGGATTAAATGATGGTCAAGTTTTACAGACCATAGACAAAGAGTTGTCATTTTAATCACATAGATAGATGTTCTAGGAACATCATATTTGATAGACCCCGAATGAAACATTAAATGAAATTGTGTTCGTGTCATTAATGTTTTCGTTCAGTATTAAATTGTAAAGTATGAGGTATTCATCTTTCCTACATAAGATATGTATGTGTGTGATTTCTACCAAACGTTATCCGTAAAAGATAGCTATAAAGGTAGCTCTTCAGTATATATAACTTATGCGGAGGAAGAGATGGTTTGCCAAAAGTACTATCGTCCCTCGTATTTCTATATGAGTTATAGCATCACTGGGCCCCTTGATAGAGTAAGATTATCTGCTAGTAGTATAATTATAAGAGTAATTATATTTGATAATTTACTCAGGATCAAGAAAAAAATTAAGTTTGCAAGGATGACACATATCTACCTTGAAAAAATTAAGTTTGCAAGGATGACACATACCTACCTTAAAAGAGTATTTCTACTAAGAAGGGAAGGAGAGAAATAAATTTCTTATTTCACCTTCTTCTTCAATGCATTTTTGCTCCTACATCTTTGTTGTTGCTATGCCATTGTTAAAGAAGAAAAGAAGGGTCATTGTCAACTCTCTATGTCCCGTCTTTCATCTCCCCTGGTCTTCCTCTCTCCACTCTGCCTTCTCCTCGCCGTCATGCCTTCTCTGTTCACTATCATCTCTCTGTCTCGTTTTCACCCAACGAGATAGAAAAGCATTTCTGATAAGAAGGGAAGGAGAGAAATAAATTTCTTATTTTACCTTCCTCTTCAATATATTTTTGCTCCTACATCTCTATTGTTGTTCTGCCATTGTCAAAGAAGAAAAGAAGGATCATTGTCAACTCCCTTTGCCCCTTTTTTTTATTTCCCATAGTTTTTCTCCTCGCCGTCACGCCTTCTCCGTCTATCTTTCTCCATTCACTATCATCTCTCTATCTCGCCTTCATCCAGCGAGATAGAAGAGCATTTCTGCTAAGAAGGGAAGGAGGAATAAATTTCTTGTTTCACCTTCCTCTTCAATGTAATTTTGTTCCTCCTACATCTATGTCGTTGTTCTGTCATTGTCAAAGAAGAAAAGAAGGGTCATTGTCAACTCACCCAATCTATTTTTGGAGAAAAAGTACGAGTGTTTGACAATTACGGTCAAGACTCAAAATGAAATAAGATATCTTATTCTTAACCTTGAAACGCAAAAATAAATGCAGGCATTTAAACATAAAATGTTGTGAGATATTGTATTTGATGTTTTCGTGTTTAACTGTTTGTTTTACATCTAAACAAGATTATTTTGACGTTGTTTGTGTGATTAGATGTTTTAAATGTTTGATGTCATTTGGTGTGTTTAGATATTTTATTCTGCCACTAAGGTTTTTTTTTTAAAAAAAGAAGAAGAAAAAAAAAAGGGGACAACAAGTCAACAAGAGAGATTGAGGGACACCTCTTAGGAGAAAGAAGAAAAAAGGACGCGTGGGAGTCTGGGGGAGAGATAATACCTGTCAGAACTGATTTGAACGTTATTCAGTAGCAACATCAGAATTTATCGCAATATTATGTTCAACGCTCATGCCCTCAGTTTATTATTTCAGTAGAGCACAACACTTTAGTTCGGTGCAAATGTGCAACTAACTAGGCTAACACTGTAAGGTGACATTTTGGAAACTAAATAGAAAGATGCACATTGTTCATTCAGAACAGAACTTGGCTAAAACAATCTTAATACTAATCCTTCAGCTAGGCATATTTATCATTCAAAACCATGTTCTGTGACGAAACAGCTTTTTTTACAATAAAGCAACATTTCACATATATTACATAGTTTGTTCTGTTCAATAACTGTCATATAGTTTAGAAGATGCAAGCATCTACGTTGTAGCTTGTGAAATTATGTTGCTTATAGATCGAGATTCCTCCTTTGCGGTCTCCACCAAAGAATCCTGAAACCAAATAAATTATTAGAATCACTTCCAACAAGGCAACACCAATAGATACAACTAACGTATTTTTATTTTAAAGGTTTTATGCGATGTGTATTGTTGCATTCAAGAACTGCATAGCAGTTTACCTGTGCAGCTATAAGCCTTGCTACTGTTTTCTTGCTCGGCTCTTGCAACTCGCCAGCAATCAGAACTTCATCCAGTATGTAGTATGCCTAAATAGACAGAAGTGGGAGATGTCAGCCTTTTGGCCATACATGATGATTATTGAAGGAAAGGAGAAATTATATATTGCCCCTAAATTATTTCAAGCCAGCAACATTTTGCCTCATCCTATCCAGGATGTCATTCTCTGCGCTCACGGCTCACCATGCTTACACGTCTTTCTTTTCTTAGTTGAGTTTATTATTTGAGATTTCTTTAGGCAATGATTTTCTCTTCTGATTTTATGCTTTTCTGTAATGCTGATGTCATATAACTGCTTTGATCATAGATTTATGATCAGCCTCAGCCATTTTTGAATAAAGAGATATATGAACTGGATGTACCTTGTGGAAATTGAATATCAAGTCCAGCTCATATAACTGATTTGATTATAGATTTATGATCAGCCTCAGCCATTTTTGAATAAAGAGAAAATGAACTGGATGTACCTTGTGGAAATTGAATATCAAGTCCAGCTCACATACCTAAAAAGTAAGGAACAGCAGCAATATCAGCAAATATAGTATTGACTGATTTAAATTTTGAAAGAGAACCATTAAAGATAAATGAATTCAATTGATGCAGCAATTACTGAAGCCAACAGAAGAACAAAACAACCAAAACTTGGCAGTAAAAACATAAAAAAATGTAAAACATCATGATAAAATAAAGAAAAGTAAGATGCACAGTAAAAGGGTATAATAAGTCCAAAGGTATATTCAAGAAATTATGGTGATGCATTGCCCCTTGGCCATTACTCATGATTGCTAAAATCATTTTGCTATAGAGAAGAACAACATGGGCATTCAACTTACACTCCCAAAATAGCGATCCAAAATTTCCACAAGATGATGTATAATTTCAAGGATTTCAAGCTCGTTATCTTCATTATCAATGCACATGCAGAAATAAAGGCTTGCATACCTGTCAAGCAAGTAAAGGAAAAGATAACAAGGAGCCCTCACAGTTTTTTTTTTTTTTTTCCTTTGTGTCCTGGTTTAGTGAGCACTTGATTAGGTTAATGCAACAATTAGCCAAATTTGATTAAATTAAAGGTTAATCATCTTAACTTAGCCAAATTTGAGTTGTTTAATGCTTGTGCACAATCTGCAGCTGCTAGAATCCTAATTAGGTTTACTTATTGCATTATTTCTGTATATGCATATCCTGGGGGATCGCTAACTTAGGATCAAGTCATTTATTTACCTCCTGTAGACAACTTTGTAACCTTTCCAGTCAATGAAGTTACATAGTTTTGGTCCTCTTGCAAGCATCAGTCCACTAAGCTCTTTAATTACCTACAATTTTTATTGATGATGCATTAATTCAACAGTAATTTTCCAGAGTTCTCTTTTTCCTGAATGAAGCCTCAATAGTTGGTTTTTCACTTTTCACCGTTACCCTCTAGAGTGCTATTTTTATGCTCATCAGTGGAGCAATAGTACAATGGATTGTGTTTCTCCAGTTTTTCATGAAACCATGGAGGTTCAATAGGTAACCCTATATTTAATGGGAAGAACACAAAAATGGTTCTTGAAGACAACAAAAATGAAGTTTCAAAGAAAGAAAGACACCATAAGGAGCAACAATAGAGGTCAGAATTAGTAACCCGAATCTATACTAAAAAAATATCAAAACATTTTTAAAAAATCTTTATATATACCTTGGATCTTTCTTTCTGCGAATATGTCGAGTACCATTTTGTCAACCTCACCTTACCTTGCCGGTTAATAAGGATTACGAAATGGATCTGTTAAATAATTTGAAGCGGTAAAAAACCAGAAATAACATTCAAATTACAAACAATACAGTGATATGGAAATCTACAGGATCAATCCTCCAAAAGCTTCAAAACTTATAGGTGTCTTAGTTCCCCTCTTCTCTCCTCTCCTCCCTTGGCCCCCTTCCAAAATTTTAATTTGTGGAGCAAGTAGGTCTTGAGCAACCCCACCCCTTCCCTTCCCTCTCCTCCTCCATGTCTTTCTGGAGCACACAATAAAGGTATCAGAGCAACATCACTGCATCAGGTCTTATTTGGCCATTACTTGATGTTAAACATTGAATAATGCCTTAGTTTTACAAACAAAGTACTCGGGGATCTGCAGTTTAACAGAATAACAATCTTAATTTTCCTGTGACACTTATTTTTAGCCTAAATCATAGGGGTCGCTACATAAATATCGTGCTTATCTGAATTACGCATGGCTTTTAACAGTAACTCCTATCAAGCTTCGAGAATTCCTTATTTAAAGCAATATAAGTCTCAACTCTCAAACTCTCAATACTATAACAGCTAGACAGGTGTCTAGTATTCAATGATAAATTCTTTATTATTTTAACTCTAGCAATGAATATATAAAGTGAGAAAGAGGAAACGAATTGAGCTCCTCTCCAGTTGGCACCGACATGGTAGGTGTCCATCAACCACCGAAACGCGCCAATTCATCACCGAGCACGACTAACAGGTCGAGATGCTAAGACGAGAAATTAAGGAAGAAACCCCCCATAACTCAACAGTAAGTTCGTTCCCGGAGGCGACGGGGACCTTCTATAGGTCGATGAAAGATCTGCTACCATTTCGATAGACTGGAGAGGAGGTGCTACGATGTACAACATACCATTGTAGGAACTATGGATGGCTGGAAAGTCGACTGGCAACCAGCAAACAGTGCAAACGATCAAGAAATGGGGAATTACTGTGCCGTGCAGTTTATTAAAGCTACAAGTCTCAGTCAATTCACTTTTAATTCTAAAATCCAGTTGGAAAAAGATTTGTTTTTCCCGACTTTCTCTACAGTCGGTCTGTCGGTGTACTGTCGCGTGCGTCTCAAAATTAAAGCTCCCATTGAAATAGATATAATTCAGGTGCTGGTAGCTGGTACCAATTACCGATATGAATTTTATTACGGGCGAGGATACAATTATAGTTTGACAACCTTCATAATTAATTTAATAAAATTTATAGAAAATTTAAAAATAAAAATATTATAAATATATCCTTAAGTTTATAGATTAATTGTATTTCACATTTAATGTAATTGAATGTCATTTATATTCCATCAAATACTATTAAATTTAAACCGTTAAATCATCATGTAATTTTGATGACATTTGATGGAATATCAATAATACTCAAATTACGTCAAATTTGAAACACAATCAATCCATAAACCTAAGAATATGTTTAAAAATCATCTTTAAGATTTTTTTATAAATTTATATAAAATTAGTTGTCAAGATTGTCAAACTAAATAGTTGTCAAGGATCACCACCCTTTTATTATTGGTGTTAAAGTTTATTGCATATTAATTATTTTATTATTCAACCTATTACCAAAAAATACTTTTTTATTTATCCTAAACGAATTATCACATTCATTATTGATATTTAAATTGAATAATAAATACTATACAAAATAAGTCAATAACAAAATTATTAATTTGAAACAAAAACCTAGTTAACTTGAATAATAAACTCGATGATAGTATCTGCATAACATTTTTATTTTAAATTTGATCATGATCTTAACGCAAAAATATATAATTCATAAATAAAGCAAAATATTATATCAGATACAAATATCAATATATGATTATATCAGAATCATATATTATAGCTATGAAAATAAATAATGAAATTATTTTGTATTTTGATGAAATTCAATTCTAATTTTTCTTAAAAAATAGTAATATATGCCTTGAAAAAGAATGAGAATACTGCTTAATTTTTGGTGTTTAAAAATTCGTCCATACATGATAATGCTTCTTTAAACCTTATTACGTGCCCTCATTACTGCGGCCATCAATTCTAAACTCCAATATCCCTCGTCAGTTTCTTCTATATTTATATACTTTAATAGTCCATACTTTGTGGATAGTTTTCATAATGATCTGAACCATTTGTCCTGGCGCTGTATTTGTTCGATCTTCAGAAGTTAAGATTAATATCAAAAAACGGACAATGTTGTGTACAATGTGAATGGCTATTGTATTCTCGAACGCCGGGCAATGATGTGTACGGGGACACTTGAATAATGCAAAGTCAGAATACAAACACACTATTGAGAAGCTTATTAGCTGATGACTTGACAAGGAGTTCACACTCATGTCACAACATTCACTGATGCACGACTGTTTTCTGAAGTCTACTAAACATCAGAAAAAAAAACTCTAAAACTGCAAAATAATCACCACTTTGAACACCATGGTTCTCAAGTATAAACAAAACTGGGAAACATCCCGTGTGTTTACTATATATTGTTGGTTCAGAAATTTCAAAATAGTCCATTTGATTTCATATAATATGCCAAAATTGCCACTATAATAACCAGAAGGACAAGCCACATGCTCAAACCTGCTACAAGCACAATTTTTTTTTAAAAAAAAAACAGACAGAAATAGAGAGAGACGAAAAAAATGGAAAATGAATATAAAAGCATACCAGTGCTCTTTTTAGCTTCAATTGTCATAACCCTTGCTGTTGAGTCGAAGGATGAGGATACCAAGGCCCTATGCAAATTGCAAACCAAGTATATTTCATATTTATTATGAGTATCGTCTTATTGATGATATCAACATTACCCAACTCTAAAAAACATTTCAGTTTTTATCTGATTTATGTCCTTTTTTCCTTTTTCTGTCCACCTTGTTTGTATCAACTCTTTTTTTTTTTTTAGTTTAATGAAATTTCATAACAGGCTATCTCCTGCTACCTAAAAAACAAATACATTTAACTTGATTATCAAGCAAAGATCTGACAATGGTTAACTCCAGAGATTAAAAACTAGGTTATGCCAGTGCTCCCAGGTCTGTAAAAGTGTAAGTTAATCCATTTTTTGTTTGGTGTTTATGCCTGAACTTTTAAAGGCTATGAATTTAGATTTATATAATCAATTTTCTAACAATGTGCTAGTAAGCCTAAAACTGAAGTTGCCAGAAGGTAAATGTAATTCCTGCTGATTGAATAATCTTTTTGTTGGCTCAACTGATTCCCTCATTACATAATATCAATCAACATTGTTTGATCCGATCTGTTTTCAAAATTATTGCCCTTAAAAAAATTGGAAATGAGACAGTAAAAAGGAATACAGATGACAACCTTGAATCATGAGAGAAAACCAAGGATGTAAGAATGCCAAGGTGTGCTTTCTTGATTACTGAATGTACTTGCAAATTCTTGGAGTTTAACATCACAATTCCTCCTTCAATCGTCCCACTATTAATTGTATACAGTGTATACAGAAACACACAAATAATTGGCTTCTGTGTAGATAGAGAGGAGTAAAAGAAGATACAGAAACAGATGCTAAGTAAGACACTTTGGCAGAAAACTACATGAGTGCACGGTACAATACCAGTCTTTCATTTTTGCATGTGTGTTTGTTAAATTGCAACTGATGCTACTAGTTATCAAATGGTGCCTTTGAGCCAGACATAAGTAATAGTGTAAACTAACTATGAAATGTTAAGACTTACACTGCAAGCAGTTTGCCATCGGGGGAGATATTAAATGCTGAAATAGGGTCTTTGACTACCCTCTTGGATCCGATTCTCTTCCATGTAGTAGTATTCCAAGTAATTATTTTTCCTCGATCATCTACAGATGTCAAGAAAATATGAGTCATCCTCACAATAAGAACAGAACTGTAGGAAGGAAGGGTTCCTTCCTCAAATTTTAAACTACTTTTTGTATCTCCAAAATTTCTGGCATTGCAAAACTAAATTTCAATGATTTTGGGTTATTTGAAACCAATGAGACTTAACAATAAAGGCAACAAAAGAAAATGATAATGTTTTTCCCAGGTCTTCAGCACTAACTTGATCAATTTGTGCAAAGCAGCTCCAACTAGCATAAAGTCTGTTTTGCTTGTTTAATACAAATACAGCCTCGGCCAAAGGATATCAAGATTGAAGAATTGATACATAAAGGTTGCTCAATTGAATTCATCTGGTAATAAGGTATTACGTTAAGAAACAATATTTAATGCTTATCAATTGAGATTAATAAATAACTCTTATTCTATTGTGTTCTATTCTTAAGTCATAATTTACTGTAAAAGCTACAAAATGGACCCTTACATTAGAAAATTACCATGCATTGTGGTGACAAAAAGAACCAGGCCACTATCACTGCTATGAGAAAATCTACAGAATCCGAATACTTCTCCCTGATAAAAGGAATCCCGGGTTAAAGCTAAAGTTTGGTTATTGTTTAAGCTGAAAAAACTAAGTTTGCAAACCAGTCTTCTTTCTTGTTTATATTGTGCATGATATGATATGGTAAGAAATTATATACAGGTTTTATACAAGGTAGCAGTACTTAAGTTATATTTTTTATATTTAAATGTTAGAAGCTAAGCATAACATTCATTGGATTTGAATTACAGGTTAAGTAGATTTCATGCAGCAAAGTAAAAGGCTGTACATTCTTTCTCACTTGGTCACTTTTTCTTCTGTTTTTCTCCTATTTATCTGAGGCTATATATTATATAAACACAATATTCCGACTTTCCAAGGGCCTCAAGAAAAAATATGTAAGAAAAGATGGCTTACAGGTTCTCTTGCCAAATTAGCTATAACAGTTGATGAAGTCAAGTCCCAGACTCTACATGGACCACTATTCCTCAGTGACACAAGGTATTTCCCATCATAGCTGCGAAACAAATCGAAAGATGAAAACAGGAGAGATATTCAATACATAACAACAAACAATATATAAATATCACTAGTATAGTAGATGAGAACATCATAATCATCAATTAATAATACTGTCCAAAAGGGCAAGCTACAATGCAAGATAAGTAAATCTTCAACAAGCACATAAGTTACGCAATTTTTTTTTTAAGGTTGGAATCCCTTGACAACTATTTAGTTTGACAATATTGACAACCAACTTAATATAAATTTATAGAAAATCTTAAAGTGAAAAAAAACTTTAAAAGAACATATTCTTAAGCTTATGGATTGATTGTGTTTCAAATTTGGTGCAATTTGAGTGTCATTTGATATTTCCATAAAACACCAATAAATTTAAACCATTAAAATCATCATATGATTTTGATGGCATTTGATGGAATATCAAATGACACTCAAATTGCACCAAATTTGAAACACAATCAATCCATAAGCTTAAGAATATGTTTGTAAAGTTCTTTTCATTTTTAAGATTTTCTATGAATTTGTAATAAGTTGGTTGTCAAGATTGTCAAACTAAATAGTTGTCAAGATTGTCAAACTAAATAGTTGTCAAGGGATCAACACCCTTAATATATAATCTTCTTCGTCTTTATTTATCAACACTCAAGTAACATTTTCTTATTATACACAAAACTATGAATTTAAGGTATGTCTTAGTGCATGTTCAGATTCATTACTACATAACATTAGACAATAGTATCATAATGAAGCATGCTACCTGAAATCGAGATCTTTGATACTAGTATTTTCCACTACTTCTGATAAAATGCTTTCCATGGCTGGCCATTTAAACACCCTCAAATTCCCATCCTTAAACATAAAAGCATACAAAAGATACTTAAACAAGTACATGTATTACCTTTCACTGACCGATAAGGCAAATGAATAGATTTTCCTATTTTCTATTTTCTTACATAGATGAGGGTAAATTAAACTTGTTTGTGTTCCAGAGCATTAATGAATCAAAACTTTTGTTAAGTTGTTGTCTAATTGCATTATTTTACCTTAGCATAAACTAATACTCACAAGTGCTGCATACCAGTCATACATGTATCAGCTGCATGGGAGTTGGGAGTAACTATTATCGGACAGCTTTTAATGATAACTTCGGTCAAAATGTAACCCAAAGAAACATACCTCACCACCAGTGGCAAGAACTGAACCTTCTTCATTAAAACACAAAGCCAATTGTAAGCCAACATTTTCAAGCTGTGTCAAATTCTCCTCAGAAGTATTAAGAGATAATCTTTCATAGTCTCTGCTTGCAGGGAGGTCCCACTTGAACCACCTAAGAAAAGAATTCTATGTCATTGTTCATAAAATACAATCAATGCAGAATTAAGAATAGTCTCTTTTTTTTTGCCTTTTTGAAAAATTCACCAACAATTTTACTGCATTTGCAATGAACATGCATCATTTCTCTACAAGAATACAGTTTAAAGTTATTGAAGATCAAACACACAATTTCTTGTCACAGACAAATATGATTATTAAAACCTGTTAATTTTATCTTGATTTGTTTTACATTCAGAAATCCAACCTCAATTATGAATCAACTGAAACATAGTAAGAAATGAAGAGAAAAATAGTTGCAAAAACTTGAAAACTAAATAGCAACTGATACATTTATCCTGCTTAAGTGGCTGGTACGTAATATTCCTAAATTAGTAATGTGTTGAACATTACCTGCAGCTATTTGGAAAGGAGCAGACAATACCATCTCCCTTGGGATGAACAGTCATCCTGTATGGCAAATCAGCTTCCATACCTATTCTAAAGACCTGAAATTGCAGAAAAAATCTGTCAATCTTTAGTTGCTGCATCCAAGTGCAAGTCAAGTTAATTCATTTTACAGTCATCAATTTGAATTCCTCAAATTGGGCCTTTCATTCATCAAGGGCAGATAAGTTAAACATATGAACAGGAAAAACAGACAAACCTGCCATTAAAATTTTCAACCAGTTCAATGCAAAGCAGGACAATTAACATATCAAATCTGAAACTATAAAGCTTGATAACAACACATTTTTCGGATCAAAATTAGGAAGGCTTCTGTTTCTTTTCAAGAAGCTGACAGTAGTATCACCATGTTACTGTTCTCGATGATTAACAATATTATTCAATAAGAAACACAAAATCAATTAACAAATGATAATAAGTTGCTAAGTGTCAGTAGCATTTTGCAAGAGATCCCTAAGCACAAAACCACTTTGCTATGTAAACGAATATCTCCTCCACGACTGACAAAAAAGTGTATTTGTGCAAAAGACCATTGCATAACCTAGTATATTTCTACAAATACAAACAAAATTTCCGCAGCATACCTAGAAAATTATAGGAGATCTCAGGTACAAGTGAAAATTTAGCGGTCTAAATTGTATACGAAATTCGAAGTAACAAATTTTAGGGAGAAATGAAATTTTTTTTGTTCAAGTCCAAAATAATGTGATCTTACATGTAAACGAAAATTTAAAGCAGAAAGAAATTCACTGTACCGGTTGCTCGGAAAGAGATCGAGAAGAAAAATCGAATCCAGAGACGACAAGTGCATTCGGCACTCCACTTCTCCCCTCACCGCCACCTCCTCCGAGAACGACTAGGAGTCTATCTGAGGCATCAGATATGTCGGCGTTGGAGGAAGGATCTTCTTTATCGTCTCCTTCACTTTCCTTCTCCGGCGATGCAGAGGAGGTGGAGATGTGGGAGAAAGGGACCCACCCGGCGCAGTAGATGGGGAAGCCATAGGTCCTTGAGCAGGGTTCGATCTGTCTTGCCATTGAGCTGGCTGGTATTTGTGTCCGTTCTCACTCGTCTCTCTCCTCGTCCAAAGTGTTCGTCTCTCAGGACGGTAAACTAGGAGACACCGCTTTAAGCCGAGTGTCAGCTTCGTTGAATTTACGCCCAGCGACCAGCGCTAAAACATAACAGAGAATCCCTTTTTGGTTTTGGGTTTTTGAGTTGTAAACCGTACAACTTTGATCTAACGGATCCAAGACAAAACATAACGTGCCAAGCAGTATTTAATATTTATGAAGAGAGGGGATCGGTTGACAATGATTATTTTGAAAACTTTGACGATGGCTCTCTAAATAAATATAAAAAATAAAAATATTAAAAAGTTTATAAATGTGTTTTTTTACCTATAGATTGATAGTCATTTAAATTTCATGCAATTTCATTATCGTTTAATAATTTATCAAAGATCGTTAAATTGAAACTGTTGAAAATTGTATGAAAATTTGATGGTATTTTATGGAATATCAAATGATAATGAAATTATATGAAATTTGAACGATCATCAATTCATAGGTAAAAGAACACATCTATAAACTTTTTTTCTATTTTTAAAATTTTTTATATTTTTATTTAGAGGCCTATTGTCAAGGTTGTCAAAATAACTCATTGCCAACCAATCCTTTCTCATTTATAAAACTATGAGATTTTTTATGGGTTGATAATGGGTTATTGTGACAATTTTTATATTAGATTTCTAAATGAATATAAAAAAATTAAAAATAGAAAAAAAATGTTATAGATATATTCTTCTATTTAAATTGATGGTCATTCAAATTTTATTCAATTTTATTATCATTTGATAGTCCATCAAAACCATTAAATTAGGACCGTTGCAAATTACATGAAAATCTAATGATCTTTGATGAACTATTAAACGATAAATAAATTATATAAAATTTAAATGATCATTAATAATCCATAGGTAGAAGAACACATATATAATTTTTTTCTATTTTTAAGATTTTTTCATATTTATTTACAAACTCATTATCAAAATTGTCATAATAACCCACTGTGAATCGAATTTTTTTATTTAGAGTTAATGTTTTGTACATCCTGCAACTCTTTATCATCTTTTTTTTTCTCGAGCTTCTTAAGTAAGTGTGTTTGGTTGTGGTTGGAATAGCACTAATTTCAGAATAGGTTGTGTCATATAGAATGTTTGATTATTTTAATCAGTTTAGGTCTATTCGGTCAAGATGTCTTTGATATGTGAAAGTATGAGATCAGATTTGACTGGGTTTTGGTGTGCAATTGGTCAGTTAGTTTCAAATCGAAATAAATATAAACATTAAAATTTTAATTTATTAAATTATGAATCAAATAAATTTAAAAATATTAAATGAATAAATTAAAAATCAAATAAATCAAAGTTTTATTTTATTTATTGGATTAAATTAAAATTATATTAATTAAACATGAATAAAAATATCGATAGTTAAAAAATTGATAAAAAAATAGTTTAAAAAATAAAATAAATATCTAAATAAAATGTAGAAAATAAATATATTTAGATTATCTTTGATATTATTCTTATTTATATCAAGTAAAATGAATTTATTTGTTAAATTTTAAACTTTTCAGTTTATATGGTTTATCCAATTTTGAAAAACATAAACTGAACTAAAGGAAAAAAAATTAGCCAAAAAATTAACTAAACCGAAATTTTTGAAATAAAAATTAAACTAAATAGTTTAAAATTTAACGATCCGAATCAAAACTAATTAAACCGATCCGTTTGCACTCTTCTAATTGGATCGATATGGTCAAGATTTATATTGATACGCCTCAGATATTTGATATTTCAGTGTTTCGGATTTGTTTTTCTATGAAACATAGCGCAGCCAAAAATTATATATACATCGACAAGGTTGGAGCCACAGAATATTTTCAGTTTTCAATTACACGTGCTGAGGCTCAAACTCGTGGAAGAAAATCTGTTGCTCTTCTTAGGTGCGAGTAAAATTTTGCACTTTAAAATATAAAAAAAATATATAGTTGTCCAAATCTAAAAAAATAAAATTAACTCTTATCGTGGAAGAAAATCTGTTGCTCTTCTTAGGTGCAAGCAAAATTTTGCTCTTCAAATTTAACGGTTGAAAAATATAAAAAAATAGTTGTGCAAATCTAAAAAAATAAAATTAACTCTTATTGTCGGATTCAGAAGAGTAATATTCTGCTCTTCGAATCGAAGAACAACAAGTTTTGTTCCCAAACTCATACCATCCACTATATCACTCTGAAGCGCATCCACTACCACCATACCTATTATTATAATGGATAAATATTAGAGTCCCATTCTTTGTCCTCAAATTTTATCTCCATTAACTACTTTCTAATTTTGACATATCACTGAATTCAAATACTTCTTTTTTGATAAATATGATTGTTATGCACGAGCATTGAGAGATACGTCCCTTTGGGTGCAACCTAAATTTAAAATTCTTTTTTTGATCCTTTTAAAAAGTCATTTATCCCTTTCTTCACACCGTCAACAATATCTTCTCTAATTCACCTAAAACATCTCTTGCATTAGAGCGATCTGATCTTCGTCTTCCAACTTGATTAAGACTCTTCTCTGTTTTTCTTTGTTTCCATTATTATTCTTGTGGATAACCACTTTATTATTTGACCATATTGATTGACATTTTTTTGTTGATTTTAGACAATAATATTGATAGAAGTCATTATTTGTGTCGTAGCATAATTTTTTTGTGGTTATTGTTTTTTTCAATTGACGACCATATGATGCATGAATTCAAGCAACATTGATTTGAGATTTTTTTTATCGATCGAAATCAATAATTATCTCCTCTTTCATAATTTTAATCTTCTTATAAAATAGGATTGCCTGGCTAGTATTTCGTCATTAGAAAAAATATAAGTTTGGATCTGTAAAATATGTCTTCTCATTTCTTTATTTTCTACATTAACTTGACTTTTCATATTGATTTTTCTATCTTCAATTTACCTGTTCTTTATTATTTTTTTTGTTTAAAGAAATGAATACTTTTTGTTGCAAATTGGACTTGAAATTTTTTTTTCAAGTTTGTATCAAACATTGATTGTTTTTTAATTTTTTTTTTCATTTGATTTGATTATATATATTTTGGCTGCATGAAGATAGTTGGATTTGTAATCATACTATGAATTTATTCCAATAATATATATATATATATTACCACTTTATGACTGACATATCATATCATGTTGTTTTTTTTATTGTTTGATACATATTGATATAGTTTATATAAATAGTTTTCCCGATAATTTTAAATAATCATTATGACAACTATAAATATCTCTCTACTGAAACCATATAAGAAAGATTACAACACTTAATAATTAATAACTATTTCAATGAATATAAATAAGATTATCAATTGCTATAAATAGACATCTATTTTGACTGTAGTGTTCATGCGAAACCTTACATTATATGAAAAATGATTAATACTAATGATCAATAACTAGTATAATTGATATAAATAAGATAAGTGTAATTATTAAAATAAGATAATCAATAATTATAACTAATTTAATTTAAATGCTGAAACGATGGCAATCAATGATAGATATTTAGTATAAATTGCAATCAAAACATTACTTTAAATTTTGGTAGTCAACTCTTAAAAATATGATTAATAATGATGACCAGTAACTAAGATAATTGATATAAATAAAATTATCAATAATTATAAGTAGTTCAATTTAGATACTAAAAAAATGGCTATCATGGCTCCTTCAATTAGTATTAAAAGCACTAATATTTAATATAAATAGCAGTCAAAACGCTACATTAATTCTTGATAGTCAACCCTTAGGGATAAAATATAAGGACAAATGCTTGGAAGCCATTATCACCTTCATATTATAATTAGTGAGGATTTTTTTCTATATATTATATGAATATGCATAAATTTAATATTGTAATTTTCTTTTACGTGAACAAAAAATACCAATTAAATATTATAAAATATTATCATTTATAAAAATATAATATGTAATAATATATAGACGTGTCTATATCCCACAATTTTGAAAATTTTCATATCATCACGTTCGCACAATATTGAATATGATATTTGCACGTATATCCATACTCACATCTATATCCACACCCGCACCCGCACCCATACAACATAAATTACTCGTCTCTCCTCTCTTTCTTCCTCTTTTCCATGCCAAAAAGTTAGCTACATTCTTGTTTCCCTTGAGTTTTCAAACTTTCACAATGAAATCGACCAAATGGGTTGCGGTACCAAATTTTCCTTATAGAGATCTCATTTGAAGATCTATCATGGAAAAAAAAGGTGATGAAAGAGCGGTATCAAACTAAGGAATAATTTTGGAAAAATGATAATTTTGGAAGAGTGATAGAAAAATATTATTTTGAAAGAGATATTTTTTACTATTTAGAGGTGTGAAAATATCATTTGATAGTTATTAATCGGAATAGTTAAAATATTGATAATTATGATACTAACAATGATGATGATGAAAATAATAATAAAACAATAATATAATATAATAATAAATAATATAATGATAATCATAATAATAATTATAATTCTAATATAATATAATATAATTAAATAATAATCATTATTCTATAATAACTAAATCGATATACTATCTATACATTGATATACCGAATCGCAAAGTGATCTATTTCCACGTATTGCGAAACCGTACATGGGGTCAATTGAGATCTATATGACGTAGGGGTGTTAATGGGTATGGTACGGGTCGGGTGGAGACATTTTCATTATCATACCCATGTTAAATTACTCTTACCCATACTCTACCCTTACCCATTAAAATTAGATTTACCCATACCCTACCCTTACCCGTTAAAATAAATGGTTAACGAAACGGTAATGGGTGTAACATTCAAGAAGAGTATTTTAATATATATTTGACTAGTGAAAGAGTTTCTACTTGGAACTTTAAGTTTTAAGAAGTTGAATAAAAGCATTAGTTCGATGAAAAAGTCATTGCATATGTATTATTTTACGAAGAAACATCTCTTTTGTAAAAGTATTATTTACACAATAAGAATATTATTTTATGGAAGTCTTTTGTAAAAGTTTTAGTTGTTGCTTGAAGATATATATGTAATTGTACGATGTGAGTTACGAATAATATTAATGTATTACTTAATTTATTATTATTTATAAAAAAAATATATGAACTCATTCTCGTTCATACAAATACGTATCTATTTTACTAGTATAAAATAAAAAAATAATTATGCAAATAATTCTAACTTAAGTCATTTCAAAATAAATAAATTAAAAAATAAGCATCTCTTGTCAAACTTTTTAAGTAAAAAAATAAAATATATTAAAAGCAAAAATAACATCTTGTCTAAAATAAAATCTAATATTGTCCATTTAATCATTTTAAGAAGTACTCTACTAAATATTATTCAAACACTATAACTTATAAGATGGTTAAACTTGAAAAATATGATAACTATAATTCTTAGTAATTAACTCATAAAAATCGGGGCAACTAAGAATACTCATAATAGAGAAGTTGTGCGTTAATGGTCCTGACCGAGTTTGAAACTACTAGCCATTAACGCACAACTTCAAAGTTGTTGTTCTTACCAATTCCCTATTTTTTATTTTATTTACCAAAAAAAATATTACACGAGATAATTATATTGAAAATAATATAAGTTATTTTTTTAATAATTTATCCTATAGGGAAAACGGTTACGAAATGATTTTTACTCATACCCTTACCCATTTACTTAACGAAATAATTTTTTTACCCTTACCTATATCAAATAAGTTAACGGAAAAAAAATTACCCATACCCATCTTATCAAATACGGTACGAATCGGATAAATGAGTAAAAGGGTATCATTGACACCCCTAATATGACGCGTATTTTCTTCCTTCTCGACATGAAGGCATAATAAAACTAGGAAATGAGGCCCAAAAATGTTCTGCTTTTGGATAACTAACCAGCCCAAACGTTAGCCCAACAGAGGAGGAGGGGTTCAACAATGCCATCTCAAATTAGCCCGTAAAGGCTTTTGGTTTTGGAAATTGGACGCAAATCACTTTTTAGCTTCACAGGTGCATTTTTTTGTCATTAACAGTCAGATCATTTATCATATTAACGGATCTAATTAAACAATAATAAACAATTTTATACATCAAAATTTATATTTTAATTTTCTCACATCCGTTCAAATTAAATCGGCCATTCATATTTTTCTGCGGTGAACACAAAAAATCCACAGAGAATACTCACCCCTCTGTGGACCGGACACGCATCCTCTGGAGTAAATTTTATTGAAAAGTTTTTAAAAATTAATTACAAAGCTATGGGAAAATTTTATATCTGATCGAACGGATTACATAAAAAAAAAAACACTCCATCTGAATTTTTTTTTTTTCGCTCTCTGGTTTCTGTCTGCACACCCACCCGTTCAATCGTTTGGGAGTTGGACAAAAAAAAAAACAAGAAGGTGAAAACAAACCTCGCAAAAACCCACTGATTCTGTAATGGCGATGGCGGCCGCGGCGAACAAAGCGGTGTCGGAGAGGAGCTTTAACTTCCTGCGTCAATCTTTCGGTCTCTTCAGAAACCTCAGCGCCGCTTCGTCACCTCCTCAGGCTGCAGCTGGTGGCGATGCCGAGAAAACTAAGAGGAAGAAGAAAAAGAATTTGTTCGATGTGGTGCAGTTCTTGCCCAAATGGGGGATTGGGTACAAGGTTGCAAAGAGTCACTGGAGGGATGTTTCCTACGAGATCACCAAGATCAATCTATACAAGGTCTCTTCTTCTCCATTTTCTCGTACTCTATATGTTATCTTGTTAAATAGTATTGAACTTTTTCCTTTTCCTGTTAAATATTATTCTTTTGAGAAGATTTAAGGCATTAATGTCTACCCTCCTTTAACTAAGAAAATCCCCTTCGCTTTGATTGGTTTCAGATGTAATAAACTTATTATCCCAAGGAAAAAACGAATTAATATCAGTTCGGATCAACTAGCCATGAAATCCCCAGTCTCCTTTTTTTTGCAAGACTATATTATGTTGAATGATTAATAGCCTTTTGTCAGGTTAATGTCAAGAATTTAAGTCATTTTTTGCTTAATTCCCTGCATTGCTTAAGAAGTATTCATGTCATTGATGAATTATTGAGTGTGACTGTGATCTGATAAAGATGAGGAAGACTTTTAATAGGATCTTCTATTTATTTAGGATGGTCGGCATGGGAAAGCATGGGGAATGAGGTATAAAGCCGGTAAGTTCTTTACCTACTTTTCTTATTGGATTTGAATTTTTGTAGCCAGCTAAATGATTTCTTTAATGTATTCCTGGTTGTAATGTAAGTTGTGCTTTATGTATAAAGCAAACTTCAGGGGTGAAAATGAATTTTGGTGTTCGATTCCAGTAGTAATATATTTTCATAGGATTTTCAAGGTGGTCAAAACTGATGCTGTTGTAGTAGGATTCAGAAGTTGGAATTGGTAAACAGTAAAAAGTACTTTGTATCAGGACGGATGAAATTAGAATTCGATGTATCATATGAAGAAACAAGGGAATTTGTACACTGATCATTAGATAGATCACACATCCACTGCTGATATTTGCAAATGTACCTCTTCTGATGATATTGGAATGCATAATATGTAAGACTCCATTATGTTATCAAGGAACAAATAAGAGGCCAAGTTTTAGATTCGCTTTCCTTTTGGTGTAATTTGCATGCTTCTACCTTAATTTTACTCTTTGGCGACTGCTCTATAAATTTAAAAGACCGAAGGATGTTCTAGCCGTTTCAACTGGCATTTCATGTATACCTCGTAGTAGAAACATTAATTCTTCTCTTCTTTTTTTTCAGGAGTGCAAGCTGCTGATGAACCGATTAGAATAAGTGGGGTCAATAAAAGAGGCTGGAAGTATATTAAAGAATCTGAGAAAAATGCTCAGGATTTGCCAAAAGTGAGGGACCATATTGCTGCATGAATTTCTGGGTCGAGAATTTCTTTAGAATATTTTGAAGAGGGATAAGCCTTGGCTGCAAAATATTTATGGTATCACTTTTTGTTGATTTGATGTAAAGATCTTTCTGTTCATTTTTTTCTGTTTCCTTTTTTCCTCCTATATTCCCCTGTATGATTCCGAATTGGTCAAAAATATGCATGAATAATCGTTTTCATGATACCAGTAGGTCTAGACAGTCGAGGCTGATGCTGGCAGAACCCCCATTCTTTATTTCAAAACTTCTTACTTGGAAGGATCTTTAGAATCAAGCCCCCACTAAAATTTTGCCCATGGGGTTGCTAGTTCTACACTGCTTGTCTTAAGCCAGAAAAAATGAGGGTTGTGTTGGACGTAGCGTATGAACATAAAAAATAGTCTTTTTTATGGAAATGGAATCTCATTTCTTGTCGACTCCAATTAATTTGGGAATAAAGCCTTTGAAGGAGGAGGAGGTTGTCAGTTCTAAACACCCTTTGCTGGAGCATCTGGATTATTGTCCAAATTACTACATAGAGCTAAATGCGCCGCAATTGGCTTAATACCGGGCCTCTTAACTTTTAAGGTGCCCATCGTGGCTGTGCCCGTTCATTTTCTATCCGATTCAATAATTCTACATTGATATTAGCCTAAAAAAGCAAAATGGATATTAGAAACCTAAAATGCATGAACTGGAAATGATGAGTGGTTCAGATCCGGCACAGCGACGATGGACACTCGATAAGTAGTAAATTTCTTCGATAGCAACATTGCAAATCGTATCACTTGGCTTATGCAGGGGATTGCCAAATAATTCCTCTGCAGCTTTAATCATTGGAACTTTGTTTCATCGAAAGGATGCCCATGTACTTGGAGCTAATTTTCCAGTAAGTGCATCTGTTATCTAATTTGCTCGCTGTTTGAGTGTCATAAACAAATTAATGATATAATCATGTATGATAATATAGAATGCGGGGTCCTTTTTAAGAAGTTGGAAATGCAACGTGTTACATAACCTCTCCATGTAATAGCTATATATTTCACTCGTAAATGTTCAAATGACCGATTCAAATGCGGGGTTCCTTTTTAGAATTGTTTTGCTACTTTTCTAAAAAGATTATAAATTGATTTGAGTTTGATCATCCAATAATAATGATTTTCTCCCCCATTTGAGAAAATAGCTATGCAACGTCTTTTAGCCTTCCTCTCCCATTTCATGCTACTAAAAAATAGAAAAAAAAACCAGGTGTTATTTTTACTGGGATTCATTTCATTTCATGCTACTAAAAAAAATAGAAAAAAAAATCAGGTGTTATTTTTACTGGGATTCATTTTTTTTTTCACGTAAATGAAAAACATTTGGCGTCCTATCAAATTTCGTTACAAATGTCATAACAATCGAATGGTGAAACTGTTAGAATTTTATTATTTTTTCACGTATAAAATATACATAAACTATAGATTCTATTCTACTGGTTGGTTATAAAACTATTTTTTTTTTCTGGTTTTCAAAATCGTCAAACTAATTTGTCGCAGGGATCTCCGTCATTTTTGGGCTTTATTCCACCGGCCATTATAATACGTTATCGACCCAGATAAATTTATCATTCAGATTCACGGAACGGAATGCTAACTGGAAATGAAAGTAACGTATTTTTTGTTGTTGTAATGAAAGAAGAGATAATCAAGGTTATTATTTTTTGACAGCAAACTAAATTTACTATATTAAATTATGTCTCTAATTATTTTTTTCTATTTTAAAATCTTTTTATTTATTTTTTTCAATTTATTTAAAGTTTCTTATAATCAATTTTTTTTTTATGAAGTGATCTCCCCCTTTTATTACTTCATTTCGTGTAACAAGTTTCCCATATTTTCTAATGCTGCTGTTCTTTTTTTTTTTCAAAGCAGCTTGTCCATGATGACATTCACGCGTTGTCATCGATCAGAATATAACTATAGTGATGAATTATATTTATAAATTAAATATTTTTTCCATCTATTCATAAACCTGAATTTGAAGGTTTTTACAGAATTTTTCAAAATATTAGAAATTATTAAGCAATTATGATAATAGGCAAGATCGTAACTATATTTTTATATTTTTGAAAAATTACTAGGTTATTGAGAGAATAGTTTTAATATGATTTATATTATTATGCCACTAATAAACAAATGATATAGTTTTATACTTTCGTTAGAATCCTTGGTTAAAAAATAATATATAAATGAGAAAAGTGGAAGTCAATAAATTAACAATTTTATCTAGAGGTGGCAGAATCCGACCCGACCTGAGAAACCCGCCCGACCCGTCCGGACTTGATACGACTCAAAACCCGAAATGACCCGGCACTGGATGACCCGATACCCGACCCGACCTAATATGACCCGAAACCTAAAATGACCCGACGCTATGACCCGATATTCGACCCGACCCGACCTGATACGACCCGAAACCCAAAATGACCGGACAATAAATGACCCAATACCCGACCCGACCAGACCTGATACGACTCGAAACCCGAAATGACCCGACACTAGATGACCCGATACCCAACCCAACCCGACCTGATACAACCCGAAACCTGAAATGACCCGACACTAGATGACCTGATACCCGACCCGACCCGACCTGATACGATTCGAAACCCGAAATGACTCGACACTAGATGACCCAATACCCAGCCCGACTTGATACGACCTAAAACCCGAAATGTCCCGATCTGACTCGACACCAAATGATACATAAATAAAAAAATATTTATAAAATGGAATTAAATAATTTAAGTAATAAATTTTATGAGAAATTAAATTTTTTGTTACCCATATACTTCAAAATAATATAAAAAATTAAATTTCAACTAAAGATTACAACGGTAAAATGTTAGATGATCTTTGTCAAAATACACAGACAAAGTGAAGAAAGGATTGATAATTGAAGAAAGTCAAAACACGAGATACAACCACTGACCATTAATATAATCCTCTAAAAATTTGTAATCTAAATTAAGACAATTATAGAACAAAATTTTTTTCAAGAGCAATTAAATATATAATTTCAATTATCGGATCAATGGTATAAAATGAATTTTACTTTATGTGCATATCACATAAAGCAACGAAGAGGATGACGAGGAATTGAGAATTGAGAGATAAATATAAAAAAATTAATTCAATTAAAATTAAGGTCAAACTTATATAAATCAAAGATACATCACTTAGAAATTGAATCTGACCCGTTTCGTCTGACCTGACTAGATTAGGAACGTAGAGATGGCGAAATCTGATATGATCTGATTTGATCTAGTCCGATATGATTCAAAATCCGAAATGACACGATATTAGATGATCCGATACCTGACCTGACTTGATACGACCCGAAACCCGAAATGACCCGATACTAGATGACCCGAGAACCGACCCGAACCGACCTGATAAAATCCGAAACTCGAAATGACCCGACACTAAATGACCTAAGAACCGACCTGACCCGACCTGATATGACTCGAAATCCGAAATAACCCGATACTAAATGACCCGATAAATAACCCGACCTGACCCGATCAGATCTGAAATCTAAAATGACCCGATACTATATGATCCGATACCCGACCCGACCCAAACTCGAACCCGCCCAACCAGACAGATTGCCACCTCTAATTTTATAAGGAAAGCTGCTCCAAGAAAAACTAGGAGTGTCCAAAGCAGCGCCCTTATCACTATTCGATTCACCCGAACAAGACTAACATAATCGACCGCCTCTCTTCCTCTCTCGGCCCATCTAAACCCTAACCCTAAAAACAAAAAGGGCAACGGCGCGTCAGGTCAATTTGCTTCGATGGGGAGTTCGCACGATTTGACATGGAAGGTGGCGCTGCAACTGGACAGGCACCTCGTCTTCCCATTACTCGAGTTCTTGCAAGAGAGGAATTTATACAAAGACGAAGAGATACTAAAGGCTAAGATCGAGCTCCTCAGCGAGACGAACATGGTTGATTATGCCATGGACATCCACAAATCTCTTTACCATACAGATCAAGTCCCCCAAGGTATTTGCAGATTCGGTTTTGAGTAATCCGACTTCTTATTTATGCCCTTAATATGTTATTGCTGACAGGAACATACGGTTATTTCAGTTCTCTCCAATGTCAAAAGGTTTGTTTGTATGTGAAACCTCACAATTGTAGCTTGAATTAGTTGTTAATTGTGCAAAAGAGTTAGTATTGCAGCGGCATAGATAAAAGTTTTTTTTTATCTGTATGTCTGACATGCGGGTATTATACTTAAATGTGGCAGAGATGGTGGACAGAAGGGTGGAAGTGGTGGCCCGGTTGAAAACCCTAGAAGAATCAGCAGCCCCACTGATCAGCTTCCTGCAGAATGCAACTCTTGTACAGGAACTGAGGCCTGACAAGCAGTACAACATTCAGATGCTCAGTGAACGATTCCAGGTTGGTCCAGACCCTCTTTCTCGTCATTCCCCTCTTCATTTGAATGAATTATCCGTGCTATTTGTTCCGTCTTGGAGATAACAGGTGAAACTGTAGGAATTTCTCAAGTTCTCTTTAGTAATTGAGGTTTAGTTGTAGCATTTCTGGAGCTCAGTGCATGTCGGTACATTTCTAGTTTCAATCATTTCCATACTTTGTAGTTTTGTTCAATTTTGTTTGCAGTAAATGCCTTCCTGAAAATTTGGTTTTCATTGATTGGGCCTTTTAGAAATGTTTCATCTCTAGGTCCATATTTCAAAAATCATTAAAAACAGTAATAAGACTCTAAAAATTGTAAAAATTGGTATACTATAAGTTTTTTATACAAAGATTTTTTTGAGTTATCTAGATCAATATTTCAAACACTGGATTTTGAAATTTGAACCGTAAGTGATTCAGCCGAAGTGCTTATGGAAGTGCAATAGACAAACTATATATATATGGGTGAAAAATCACTAGTATTGTATGGTGCAGAAATTGTTAGATCAACAAACTTTGTACCCATCTAGAAAATAGCAAAAAATTCAAAAAAAATGTAAAATTTGATCTCCAAAGATATTTCAATATGAAGATCATGTCCAACGTTTTGGATTTGACCGTTTGGACTTTTAAATTCGGGATACGGATGCGAAGCACGGGAGATTGTGTACTTCGAGAAGCACCATAGCATCACTCTATATATAGAGAGAGAGAGGTTGACTAATATGAAAATGTTTGTATTTTGGCCGGAAGTGCACACGACTCAAATTCTATCGTAACAAATATCAAATTTATCCTTCTCATTAAATTCTTCATATAAACATATTGGGGGATACAAAAATTTTCGATATTTAGAGGTTTCTAAGTATTTGTTTTGGATTTTTGAAAATGATATACAAAAATTGAATACTTTTCTTTCAGAGCTAATTTCCAAAAATCCAAAACTAATAATTAGAAAACTCTAAACAGAAATTTTTTTGTATCCCCAATATTTTTATATGAAAATTTAATGAGAAGATAAATTTGAATTTCGTATGTGTTACGATAAAATTTGAACCGCGTGCATTTCAAGCTGAAATGCAAACGTTTTCATATTAGTCAACCTCTACATATACATATATGTATATGGAGTTATGCTACGGTGAGTTGTGAAGTACAAAGTGTGTTTTATATTTTGCGTCATATCTCTCATTTCCGAATTCAAAATACTGATCCAACCTTTCAAAGTGTTCTCCGTATTAAAATATCTATATTTCTTTTTGGAGACTTTTTTTTAGCAAACATACCTTTGGTCTGCTCTGGTCTCCATTTCATCTTGGGTTCTCTACATACAAATAACTTAATGCATTCTGGACTAATGGATGTGGATAGAACTTAATATTAATTCTTTTTCATTTGAAATTTGCAGATTGGTGTTGTTCAGATAGAGGCACTCTATCAATATGCAAAATTTCAGTTTGAATGTGGTAACTACTCTGGTGCAGCTGATTATTTGTACCAGTACCGTGCACTCTGTATCAACCCTGAGAGAAACCTTAGTGCGCTGTGGGGAAAGCTTGCAGCTGAGATTTTGATGCAGAATTGGGACATTGCTCTAGAGGAACTTAATCGATTGAAAGAAATTATCGACTCAAAGGTCTGTTATACCTCTTCTGAAACATTTAATCTGATGTATTCATGTACAAGAAAAGACTAATTATATGGTTATTGTCTCTCTCAAAGCTTCCTCAGATGTTTCGGTATTGATGATATACTGAGGTTTTGCTGGCTAATTGTGGAATTTTCATTTTTTTCCTAAGTCTTGGCTGAAATTGAACTTGTCCGTGTTTGTTTAATGTGGATAGAACTTTGCCTCTCCACTGAATCAACTTCAAAATCGGATATGGTTGATGCACTGGAGTTTATTCATATTCTTCAACCATGAAAATGGAAGGAATGGTATAATTGATCTCTTCTTCCAGGACAGGTTTATTCCCTTCCTTCCCTTCCTCTCTATCTTGTACTAGAGCCAGTTCCATGTGTAACCCTTCAAATGTCAAATTATGGCATGCAATTATGTTAAACAGGAGAGATATTACAGGGAAGTTGTCTTAGGCCTTGTTGACACTAAAGAGAGGAAATATTGAATATACAATGCATGTTCAAGATGAGTACAACCTGTTTTATGTTTTGAATGTATGCATCATTTTTGGTACTGCATTGAAAACACTAACATCAAGTTCAATAAAATTTATAGAGACCAATATACCAGTTGTTTGGTGGTGTCCTGTCAAAATCCATTTTAGTTATAATATGCTTTATCTGTTCTAAGTTGTCTTGTATCAGGTACTTGAATGCTATCCAGACAAATGCACATCACCTTCTTCGTTACCTTGCAACTGCAGTTGTGGTTAACAAAAGGAGAAGAAACGTGCTTAAAGATCTGATAAAGGTCATTCAACAGGAACAATACTGCTACAAGGACCCTATAACTGAATTTCTTGAGTGCTTGTATGTAAATTATGACTTTGAAGGTGCGCAGAGGAAACTCTGTGAATGTGAGGAAGTAAGTTTCTATGTTTTTTCAAAAAGGAATGAAAAGAGTATCTTATTCAAATTGAATCTTGCTCAAAAGCCACACATTTGAATCTCAAGGTATAGTTTGAATACCTAGCATTTCTACGTCAGTAAAATGATATATTGCAGTTTTTCCTTATGGGAACTTCTTTTGATTGTCTAAGCTCCTTGATATACTTCCTATCAGAATCTAACTGAAGATGATAACTTCTTTTAATCGTCGATTGAATGTATGCATCATTTTTGGCTATATTTGTTTTTTCTATTTTGTTAAGGAAGCTGTTGTTTTCGTGAACAGGTGATTTTGAATGATCCTTTCCTTGGAAAGCGTGTTGAGGAAGGCAATTTCGTGACAGTGCCTCTGAGAGATGAATTTCTTGAAAATGCACGTCTTTTCATTTTTGAAACTTACTGCCGCATCCACCAGTGCATTGACATCAGGTTAGTCACCACATTCTAGTGCCAATTTCTTGTGCACAACAAACCTCAGAATATTGTGTCCTTTTCAAGTTTCCAAGTTTCCATCATTAGGTCTATTTGGTTCTATAATTCAGAAAAAACATATCTTAAGTGACAGGATGTTGGATTTATTTTTCAGCAAACAGTGTATTGAGAGCTCTATTAATCATAACAAGTTCATCTTAGAAATTCCTATAAAAGCTGGTCTTTTCTGAAAATATCTTTTGAGTTGCATCTTGAACCTGGCACTCATTTAACGAATTGTATTACTATTTAGTAGGTAGCAAGTATTGTTGTCTCACATCGACCACCATAAGGTAATGATGGAACACTGACACATTGTTTTATATTAGCTCTCTTGCTGAGAAGATGAACATGAGCTATGAAGAGGCTGAGATCTTTATTGTGAACTTGGTTAGGAGCTCGAAACTTGATGCAAAGATTGATTCTGTATCTGGGACTCTTGTTATGGCCACCAATCATATTAATGTGTAAGTTTATCGCAGCAATTTAGAAATGTAGCATCCCCTTCACATACTTGAAGTGTGGGGTCCCAGTTGATAAGTAAATGTTGCTTTTGTGGCACTTGTGCCATTCAATTCCTCACCAAAGCTTCCTGCAATCCAAAGGCAGGTGTTTATTTCCCTGCTATGGTGGGTGTGAAAGTATTGGTCAACTGCTATTGATTTACCTTGGCCATTGCTTCCTGCGAGCTTGTGATTTTGAAGAAATAACAAAGTAATTCTGTCCCAATTTTTTTGACAGGCGTGAACAAATAATAGAAAGCTTGAAGAATTTGAACATGCGGACTTATATGTTGGCAAAAAACATTGTGGAGCCAGCCCAAGTGGCAGCACAAGCTTCAGCTGGTGCTCGGTAGAGTCAAGGCCAGTAACTTGGTAAAACCCGGAACAAATAGTTGAGAGCTGCTCACTATTTCTGTTTGTAGACATCTATTTTAAATCTGTTTGCCAGTTCTCTATTACCAACCTTTTTGGTCAATCTAGAGTTTGTATTTGAGTGTTGGGATAGTTATTGCCAAGGTTAAATTTTGCTCCACCGTTGTCCTTTTATTTGGTTATGTATTCTTAAATTGAAGTTTGAACGCTATTGAGTTACAGTATGTGAGATTTTACCCGTGCTACTAAAGTTCATTATTGGGTTGGAGTCTTGCGTTGAATTTTGGTTGCAGATTCAATTTGTCGTGTATTTAATCGTTTCTTAAATTCATCCTATATCAACAACTAAAAGCCTTTAATCCCAATTTAATAAATAGGGTAGGCTAGAGATGAAACCTGTTTTATCCGAAATTAAAAAAAAAATATCGTATATCAAATGTATATTAATTTCGGCAACTACCGATCATCCAAAATGAAGTCAAATTTAATGTTCAACATAAATATATAGTAGTTTTGATGAATATATGAATATTTTCATTCTTTCAATGACAAAAGGCTGCTTTCTATTGCTAATTTTGAAAATTAATTATTCTTTATTTTAGAAAAATTGAGATATTGTCTGGGATGAAATCTATTCTAAAACTGATGTGACAATAACTATTAAATTGTTAATATGATAAATCCGTTTAATTTTTGCAAATTGCAAGAACAAAGATGCTTTATAATAATTAACTATATAATAATTCATAAAAAAGAATATAAAGAGTTATATTGCTTTAGTATTTAAATTATATTTTAAAGACATTATATTATCCTTTTAAGTGAAGAAAGAGAAAAATAACATAAGTCATTTGATTATGATAAATGAAGAGTGAAATAAAATATGAAAAACATGAATAATGTGGTGCTAAAAAGCTTGGTTAGTTTCTGGATATATAATTCTTAAATCGGCAATGTTGACGATTTAACAGTGAACTGTGGGTGATGAACAGTCATGTTTTGAGCGAATTTTAGGCTGTTTGGATCTTCATCGTACGGTTGTACTCTGCTGACCTAATGTTATCTTCAGTATTTCAGCTGCACTTGATTTTTTGTTTTCTTTACTCATGTTTGAATTTCTCTGCACGGCGGGTCCAACATAAACTTCTATCATTTTCTTCACGTCTAGCACGACTGCATCTAAAAATATCATCCATATATATTGTCTTTTAAAGCCTTTTACGGCCATATGCTCTTGGTTTGTAGTTCCAAATGATACAATGTACTATGCCAACAGAGAAGGTTCAAGAAATAAATAAAACATCTTTCTTTTATGAGTGTGAATGAATTTATGGATCTAGTGCAAACCTTGTTTAGGTGCAACCCTTTTCTCTCTCACCCACGCGCAGGGGTGAAGCTCTTCAGGGGCAAATCCAAGCTAGTGCCTGGGCTTAATTTGATAAAAGTGTTACGTTCTTGATTTTATTTTTTGAATTTGGTCTATTTTATATATCATAAGATATTCATGCCTGAGCTTAATTCCTTCCAGCGGATTTGTATCTTGGCTTAATATTTTATATCATAAGATATTAAGCCCAGACATGTATATCATAAAATATTCATGTCTGAGACTTAATTCCTTCCAGTGGATTTGTACCTTGGTTTTTTTAGAAAAACTTTAAACCACATCTATGTGAAGAGTAAGCATGCACTTCTACTTGCCACATGAAGCATTATTTTACTAGTAAAATAGTTGAAAGGAATAAAAAATATATGTAAATATTGAACATCTAATTTCTTTGTCACCCATCTTTCCCTCAATGATTGTCCCCAGTCTCACATGAAGGGTTAATGATGCATTCAAAAGGAAAAAAAAAAGTTATGGCTTGATACAGGGCCATACAAAAGTAGAGAATTTGTGTTTTTCTTTAAAAAATTTATGAAATTGGTGTTTGTATTTTATTTTCTATTTATAAAGTGAGTCCTTTCATTTCTTTGAAAATATAAAATTGAATTATTTTTATCAAAAATTTATTTTATTTAGCACTAATGTCGGTTCATAGATAGTTATTATCATGTATAGGTAACATCGCAAATTATTTTTTAATACTTTTTGTCGTTTTCTTTTATTAAAACTTTTGGGCGAATAATTATAAAATTTAAAAAATATATAGTAAATGGCTAACTGAAAATCACAAAAAACCTCATTTGAGTTTGACCTTTTTGTAAATATAATATATTTTATTTTATTTTATATTCTTAAACACTATTGTAAATAATGCTTAACTGAAAAACTTCAAATAAAAATACTAATTTCTGAATATTCAAAGGAATAAAACGGTTCTAATGGGTCCATTTTCTGGTTTTGATCTCTGAACAAGGACCTATGTGTAAATATATATTTAAATTCGCTCGAATGAAGAAATTTTCAAAATAAAAGCTAATCCTAATACTGAGATTGATTACATCATTTATATTTCAGAATTTTTTCCGTATTACTTTTAGCTTTTCCTGCCTTTTTTTTGTATTGTTAAAATTTCATCAAAGCCATTAGTCATATTGTTTTTTTTATTATTATTTCAACTCTTTAATTTTTTTTTAAGATGAACAAAATTCTGAAGTAATGTTATGACCTATAACATCAGTAAGTCTAAATTATTAAAGATGGTGCATTGTGTTCAAATATTTTGATGAATATTTTCTTTTTATGTTTAAATTAATATTTAAAACGCAAAATATTATTTTAACGGCCAGCAAACATAATAAATGATAAGCAATCAAATGCTGGAATAACCATAAAAGAGAACATCAATACATGTTTTAGTATACGCACTTCGGCACAAATGAAATAAAAATCTGGATGAATAATTCGGATGAGACCTCAAGCACCAATTTTGATATAACCCAATAAACAGAGAATGAAAATGAAAGCTCCATTTAGAAATATCGAGAGGATGGTCCGGCCTAATGAAAAAGAAAAATGGAGTTGGCCCGTTAAAGATTGAAATAAAAATATACAATCTGGCTCAAGTCTAGAAATTGCAAAGCCTGGCCTAATGAAAATAAAAGAAATAACGGGTCCGGCCCCAAAGAAAGAAGAAATTCAATTGGCCCGGCTTTAAAGGAAATTAAAAGAAAACTCATTCTGACCTATTATACATAGTAATCTCAGAAAAATAAAAGAGCCCAATTATTTGAAACCCAAAAATAAAGGAAATATATGTAAATGAAATAAAATTATTTTAAAGTCTTTCCAAATTCCAAATTGAATGAAATTAATTTCTAAAATTTTTATATAGAATTTTACAAAATTAAAATATATATTTCTCATGAAACTAAATTAAAATGAAAAATAAACCTACTCTTTAATTAAATAATAAACGATTCATAAAAGAAAATGTATAGATATTCATAATAATAATTACAAATATTCTCTTTCATAAATAGGTTTTAGATAAATATATCTTGTTAATAAAAAAAATATAATATTTTCCTTCATCAATATCAAAAGATAATTAAATACACATAAATAAAATAAAATTCATTAAGTAAATTCATTTACTCCATAAGGAAGAAAATAAATAAATATATGATAATTCTCCTAATTTGTAAATAATAAAAATAATAAAATAATAAATAAAAATGCAACTATAAATAACTTAAAAAAACATATAAATAAATAAAATTTTCTTTTCAAATAAATAAAATAAATGAAGTAATTTGAAATTCACTTCTTACAATAACTTAATTACATGTTATATTCATATGGCAAGTCTTTACAAGTATGAATATATGAAACTGAAATATAATCACCTCTAATTGAAATATAAACATCTACAATTAAAATATAAACACCTGAGATAAAAAATCTCTACACTGAAATTAAGATTTAAACAACAAATTTAGTTCTGAGAATCAAAATTAAGATAAAAATATAAACACTTAAAATTAAAATATAAACACCATAAAATGAAATATATGTAAAATTAAGTTATAAACACTAGATTTAATTATGGACAATTAAAATTAAGAATAAATATAAACATTGGGAGTTAATTATGAAAAATATAAAATTAGATTACAAATTAACTTAAATACCAGTTGAAATATGAACACTTGAACTTAATATATAAACAGTTCGGCAATAGAAAACTGAAATGTTGGCAAGTTATCCAGTTATCACTTATTAATCGCTAAAATGCTTTTCTATTTGCATGCGTCTTCAGGGGAAGTGGTGGAGGTACAATGGGGTTTGAACTAAAAAATTGGTTCAAAACCCTCTGGAACCGTTGATTTTGCATCGAGTCATAATAATTATTGAAATTATGAATTTAAAATTTAAAATTTTATTAAAAGTATGAATCTCGATGTAAAATCAATGGCTTGAGAGGACTTTGAACCAATTTTTTGGTTCAAAGCTTCAGGGTGGTTTGGAACAACGGAAGATTGTTCTAATTTTGGAAAGTTTTGACCGCCCCAACTTACTGTATATAGAAAGTTAGTTAGGGGGAAAACAATGGGGGATTTAGTCGGGGTACTGTTAGCAACTCTCTATTATAATTAATTCAGATTCTCAACATGAATTAGAATAATAATATGGGATTTTTTTCTTTCTATTCGTTATGTCATATTTCCTTTCCCGTTCAATTTCTTGGATTCTCTATTTGATGTAGATTTATTATTTTTAGAAGGTTCATGCAGTAAATGTCACTGAAGCTCAAAACCAAGTACATGCATAAAGCCATTGATTTGTTAATAAAGTAATGGAGGGTATCAAAGATTTATGCGGAGCCAATATCATCTCATACTTGTAGTTCAAATATTACTTAACTATTTAATTTTTATTAACTACTTATCCTTTATTGTTGTATGGATTATATTTTGTGCGCTATTCTAAAATGGAGACGGCAGTAAATATTAAAAGGCGCAGGAATGAAGTTGAGGTAATATTCCTATTTTTCAAATTTCAGCAGTACGTACATCAATATATAATTATAATTAATTATTTGATGTTCTTTTTAAGTTTTCTTTATTTATAGTACAAATAAGTTATATTTGTGATGCTCTCTTTGCAATTGAAACTATCATGATCTTCTCAAAGTACTGTTTCGTTTATTTCATTGTGTAGATGAGACCATTGCGACAAACGGATGAGTTAGGTTTTTAAGGTTCTTGCTCAACAAGATCCAACGGTCCCAACGATGATGTTCAAACCAAAGCATCGTTGGACGGTGTAGAGCGCGTTGACTAGTTCGAGGATAATGAAGGGGGCACTTTCCTTTTTTAATGGATACAGGTGAAATTTATATTTGCAAAATTGGTGAATACAGCTGTCCTCTTGCCGAAGTTAAAATGGACAGAAAAACAAACTTTTATTACAAAACTAAGGAAACTACGGCCAAGTCATGAACTTTTCAAGGCTGAAAGTGCATCTTTTGTTGTAGCAGAGATCACTGCATCAGACGCATTTGGCAAGTAATAGTATTTACCTAAAACAAAGGTTAAGATTCATGAGATAGAAGTTAACAACAATAAAGCGACCAGGAAGAAAAAGGCAGAGGACCTACCTTGGGCAACTCTTGCAATCTCCTTAGCAAAACCAGTTGAAACAAACTTGTTTTCAGTGTCGATAACCAAAAGTGACATTCCTGCCTTGTATATTTTACCAGCTACATCCAAGATCTCATCCTACATGATTTCACATAATTACTTAAGATACCACATATTAGATATAAAAGAGCAAACACATTAAAATTTTATGGTACATGATAAGAAAAACAAAAACAAAAAGAGTAAGGTACAGGCACTATTTGCAATTAAACAAAAAAATATGAAGTCTATCCCAAGAACAGTTTTTTTACCATGCAGTGTCTTTGGTCCAAAACAACAAATGTTACATGTAAACAAATCAGATTTGCAAACGTTGCCTATGTTCAGCTTACTATTGCAAAGATTGTCCAGAAATCCAAAACTGCAATATGCTTTGCCTCAACTCAAAAGCAGTTTAATATTACAAAAAAAAGCTAATTTATGAGAGCGGAAACCTTTAGTTCTTGGGAAGAAGGTTTAGGTGCATCTGACTCAGCAGCAGCCTCTGGATCTGTTGACTTTTTCAGTGACACATTGGCCCTTCCATCTGTTATTGCCACAATCATAACACGCCCCACATCACCACTTTTGTCAGCATTTATTCCCACTCTTACAGCCTTATCATAATTATCCAAGAAAAAAATAATGTCAGGCCAAATGATTATCATAGCTAGTACATGCACTTTACACAGGCAGGTCACTTATTTTCCTACAGAAGCAAACAAGAGATTTTGTTGGATTTTATTGTTTGTTCTTAGCATGTGTCTGGGAAATTTGGAAGTACAGGAATGCAGTCATCTTTGAAGGACACCAGCTCACTGTAGTCATGGTATCAAGGTGAAATTATGGTCAAAATATTGCTAAGATAAAACCGTGTTTTATTTAGTTGTCATTGGATGTGAACCTTTTCTTTTACCTCATGTAACCCTTGAATTGATTGCCTCACCAAGTTTTTCAAAAAAGAAAAAAAGAAAAAAAGGTCACTTATTTGGTTCCCTGGCTTCTTTCAGATTAATTGCTTAATTTGAAAAGAAATTGATGCTTATTCAGTATATTATATCTATGATAGAAGATACTTATGCCTACAACTTTTCAAAGAAATGTGATGTTATGAATCTGATACCATGCTGAGACCATGGGCCAAGGGAGACCCGCCACCACAAGGCAGTCTCTCAAGACGCTTTCTGGCCATTGCAATAGATCTGGAAGGGGGCAATAGAACTTCTGCATAATCTCCTCTAAAAGGGATTATAGCTACCTGATACAATCCAATTAATGTAAATTAGATATGCAGTTTTCGCAAAAGTAAAAAGGTGAAGAACATCCGTAAGTTTATCTGGATTACTTCATAATCCACACACCTGATCTCTGCTAGTATAGCTTTCAGCCAGCAATTTAAGTGCAGCACCTTTTGCATTTTGCATGCGATTTAGTGCCATGCTTCCACTAGCATCTACCACGAATATAACCTGCAAATAGAATGAACACATTATAAACAAGGATTAATTATGATGCTTGCACATTTGAAATGTTGTGCTAGCAATATGTTTCAATCAGGTTAAGTTGTCAATTACTGCAAAAAAATGAAACAAGAAAGGACCCAAGTGTGGCAACCAGCCACTCACAAATTTCTGACCTTGACCTATCACACGGGTGGGTTTGGTCTAACCAGTTTGTGCAGGTTGAACTGATGGCTCTGCGGACTAGATTCTCTGTTACAGTACTACATCAGTGGACTCTGTGTTTCTTTTTTCTTTTGATATTTTTAGAAAATAACATTGGGCTAGAACTCTAGGACTCATAATTTTCAAGAACAATGAGATGAAAATAAGTACAATACGGTAAGTCTCATTTATATCATAATCTAAACCCACTAGAAGGTCAAGAAACCAAAAGAACTTGGCCCAAAGTACTAACAGGCCAGTCTAATCTGGGTTAGGTCTGCATGTGCTCAGGTGACCTTCACTGGTCTAGCTCAAAAGTACTATCCTTGTTAAGAAAAAAAGATGAAAATAGAAAGAAGGATTGAGAGAGCATCATACAAGAGCACCAGCTTTACGGGCCATTCGTTTTGCTCTCATATCAGTTTTCTCTACAAAAACTTTCCTTGACTTGTTGGTATTTCTCTCTCTCCTCAATTTTTGGTATGGTGCAGCTGCTCTAAGTGTAGCATCAACAGCTAATCTCCTAACAGGTCCCTGCATTAGTGTTTAATATCAGGAATAACATTCTTATTTTCTTGGACTCTAGATAAAGGGTTGGGGTCCATTGAAAATGGATTATTTTGACAATCTTAACAATCGTCAAAAATAGTTGGTAATTCTGGAATCCAGCATCAGGTAAATGATCTATACTATATTTATATCAGGTACATCAAAGTCAAAATATTTGATGCAATTTTAATTTTCATTGCTCATCAAATGACTTTGAAATTTACAACAATCTATATTTAATGGCCTTCAACTGAATATTGAATAACATTTAAAATTGCGAAAACTTCAATAGATGACCAATACATAAGGACAACAACATTATAAACTCTTTCTATGTTTGAAATTTCCTTCTTTTAGCTCCGATGAACATCATTTTCTTTTCTTTCTTTTTTTCCAAAAGCATCACATTTATGCTTTTAAGGGATATAAATGGAATTACTCCTTCAAAAATAATAAATTAAAGACCTTTGGGAGCATAGGTTTGATATATCGGCCTCTGTCTTCAGAGAAAATGACATTTTTAGCCCTGCCAGCTTTCCCTTTGCGTCTCTGTGCCTGTTGAGCGAAGAACAAGAGCTTCTCATCCACCAACCCGCCTTCTGCATCAAAAATGAATTCTTCCGGAATCTGCTGTTCTTGCTGCTCATTCTCTTGGTCATCATCATCTTCCTGTCAAATTGTAAATTCATCAAGAAAAAAAAATACTAGATAATACAAGCAAGCGGCGAACGCCATGAAGTTATTCCACTAAACCTTTATTTTTGTAGCTACAGTTTAAAGATAGCTTAGAATTTGAGTGTTCACTGACAACTTGCAATTTAAAATCTTGAAGCGGTATAGTCTACTTTTGTTCTTTTTGATATGAATACTTTAGCTGCTTTTCCCAAGATATATATATATATATATATATATATATATTTTCCTCCACTTTCAGCATTTAGTTGTTAGCCATGCATTGAGATGTTCATGTTAGGTTGTATTTAAAGATTCACCTCTTGATCTTCATCTTCATTTTGATCATCAGAAGAGTCTTGGTTTTGTGGAGGAGGCGGAGGAGGGGGTGGCGGTGGCTGGTTCTGTTGCTGGTCTTGTGGGTTCTCAGTTAATGTAGACCGGGGCAAAATAACCAGTTCTACCTAAAAAGTAAAATAATTATAAGTGAAACACATACATCACGACATTCTGTCCACACACTTGTTAAAAAATACGCCTTAACTTTGTATGTATACTGAACATGTATTTTCAGTTCAAGGAAAAAAAAAACAGTATAGAATTGGTGTAGTGGCAAAAAGCTGCTTACTGCTTTCTTAAGGTCATCAACATATACTTTTTCACGCCCCTCTAAAGCTGCCAGACATTTTGCTACTCGAGCTGCATATAACTCAGCTCTATGACCCTACAATTTGGAAACAAGTATTAAGGGTATTTCTTGTGTGATGACATTTTGAAATACTTTCAAAGGATAAAATACAAACAGAGAGATAGGAGAAATAAGTTTCTTAGTTATGGTCTATTAAGTACCGACATTCCGACAGCAGTGGCGCCACCTTGTTGGAAATTTAGGCTAACAAAGAGAGGCTTTTATTTTACTGGAATATTTAGTAGAAGGTAAACCAAGCACCGACAAACTAGTGTCAGGATTAGAGAGCTTGATGGAAAGAACCTGACAGCCACCTCGTAATGCTTCCATGACCAAGTACTTAAGCTGTTCTCTATTTATGGTTACATCCTTGAGATACTCTCTTGCCAAGATGATCTGCAGGACCATGATAAAGCTACATTAAAACTTATATAGTTCGATATTAACTTCTTTTTCTTATCTGCTTTACATAGTCTTTCTAATTGTTAGAAATACACTCCTCTCATTCTCACTACAGAGAATTAAATATGCTATATAAAACTTAACAAACCTGAGAACAATAACACCTTTTCATGATGGATCTATATCATTATTTTGCCATCTTAACTGAGATCAGTGATGCAAAGGTCCATATTAATACATCAAATTGGTGTAATTTCAGTGATCAAGAACAGCACAACAAAAACTAGCAACAATTTGGACTTATCTAAAAACCTGAGTTTTTGCATTCTCGGTCTCTTCTTCTACCAACTTAAAAACCTCTTTACTTGATTCTTGAAACTGAGTTGCTATACCAACAGCAGCAACCCGTTCATCAAAGCTCATCGGCAGATCTGCACTGCAGGAAAAGTCGAAAGGAAAAAAAGGCACCACTGTTATTCATTTTTTGTTTAAATGTGCAAAGCTTATGAACCTGACACCAATACCTTACCTGCCAGGTTGAGACTCTTAGTTCTAGTACTAGTCACATAATTCAAGGGTGACTGTAATTCAAGGTTAACTGAGGCTCATTTTGCAATTCAAGGTTGACTGGGGTTTGATGGATCCTTAATAGGACAACCAAAGCATTGCATTGCTTGCACGCTTAATAATACAGAATCAGCATGACATTAAATACATATCAGAAGGCATTAAATGCTAAAATATTAAATGAAGTACCTCAAATTGATTGCAATTCGGTCAAGCAGGTGTTCCCTCACTGAACCTTCTTCCGGATTATAAGTGGCAATTAACAGTGGTTTGCATGGGTGGCGAAAGCTGATCCCTTCCCTCTCTACTATATTAACTCCATCAGTTAACACATTTAGAAGCAAGTTACTTATTCCTTCATCCAATAGGTTTATCTCATCTACATATAACACCCCTCTGTGTGCCTCTGCAAGTAGACCAGGTTGGAAAACAGTTGTGCCAGATTTAACAGATGCTTCCACATCGACCGAGCCAATAAGTCTATCTTCTGTTATCCCAAGTGGTATCTGTTATTATTTAGTAGGTTGCAATAGTTAGGTTTTATTGGTCAAGAATAGTGATAGTGCATGAAATTATACAAAATTACAAATAGATGAGATGGACATCAAGATTGATTTGATGGTACAATTTGGCACCCACTGTACAGAACATTTTTTTGTTTTATTTTTTCTGTTCTTTTTTCAAAAATACAGCATAATCTATCTTGATATCTTGGAGTTACCTGCACAAAAGGAGTCTTTACAATCTCTGTCTTTACATTTCCAGAAGCATCATACTGAAGCCGGTCAGCTAGTCCATCTTCCCATCTAAAGTTCTCAAAAGAAGGGAAGAAAACCACAGATGACTAAGAGGTTGTCTTTATTATTTATGGACTAGCACATGAAAATATTTGACAGTCAAGTCAATTTGCTGGTTTCATTCTTTGGACTTTTTTGTTTCCTTTTTTCTGTTTTTAAGGCAAATTTGGTTCATTTGAGGTCTAGTTCTCAAGCAAAGATTAACTGATGTTCAGGCTAAAATTGCAGCAACCAGTTACGCAAGGGAATGGTGGACCACCGTGGTACTTTCACCATACAACTCTACATGGCACTAAACCTTTGCTATTATATATATTCTAGGACAAGTTTTGTTCATAAATAAAGTGCAACCAAATGCAGAGATCAACAGAAGAATACTCTTCCGGACAGCTTGGATCGGCATTCGAGATAGAACCAACCACAACTTCAATTGGTGGAAGCATGGCATGTAATCCACGTGCCATCACTGTTTTTGCTGTTCCCCGGCTACCAGATATAGCAATCCCGCCAATCTTCTGGTCAACTGCACCTAACAGCAATGCTGTTTTAATAGCATCCTGAAAAAAAAGAAGAGAAAAATCTGATTGATAGTCCTGATCATCAGGCATTTCCAAATACAACTATTTAATTCTCAAAAAAATAAGATAATTCAATATTCTTCAGTTTTCACACACTGGAAGTGGAATAGCTTTTGCTACCGCTTTGAAGCATAACCAGTATAAAAGTAAAACATGACCTTAATCTGGACATAGGTGCAATAACTTCAATTTAACACATCAAATCGAACTGACATTCAAGCATTCCGGTTTTCATTGCTCATAGGAAAAATTAAATTCGTAGTTCGGATTTCAGTTTCACCTGGCCTACGACAGCAGCTAGAGGGAAATACTGCCTTCCGTACTGCTCGGTCTCCTTGGAAGATGAGGCAACGGCGCCGTTTGTAGACTCCAAAGCGACAGCTGAGGCGAGAATGGGAAGTGGCAATCTCAGTCTGTGGCGTACGGAACGGCGGTGGAAAGCGGGGGTGGAGCGGCGATATAGAGAATGGCTGTTAGGAGGAGAGAAAATGGATTGGAAACGAGACAGAGAGAGAGTTGTCGCCATGATGAGACAGACAGGTTGGGAGTGGGGGGTGACAACCGATGTATCAGTATCATATATCGTATTAACTCTCCTTATCTTCGTACAAACTGAGGCCGAGCTTGTCAGTGGATGACTGGATGTAACCCGTTACCAGTAGGAGGAAAGCAGGATAAAGAGCAGCCCGGATCCGATTGTATGATTCGGATCGGGTTATTTTGTCTATTGTGGCGGGAATTGTATTCGGTGCCAAATTGTGAAGAAACATCACAAATTTTAAATATTTGATAATTATATTTTTATTGCAAAATATTTAACAACTTTATTCTAATTTACGCAAGCAGAGGGACAATTTTAGCACTAGATTTTCTCCAAGAAAATTTAGTACTAAAGCTGCGCATGTCCCTATAGATCGATCTCTAATTACTACAATAATAAAAGAATTCCTACCATTTACTTATCCAGACAGATCATTAAAAAAGGTTTCCCAAATCCGAATTTAATAATCCAATAGAAAGTAAATAAATGAAATAGACTAATATATAAGGGGAAAAATTTATAGACCCTAATCTCTATATCATATTTTATACTTTAACTTATCTAACTACCTTTCTAACAATTACCCGATTGAAATGTGAAAGAAAAGGAAAAAAAATATGGGTCACACATTTGATCATTTGAATTCAAACTCCAATGACATCTCTCTCGTCTTTGAAAGTTACTCTTTGTACTATATATCATTAGAAAGCTATCGACATGAGAATATAATGAACTAAATTACACATGAAATTGATCAATAATTTAGAAGAAATTAAGGGAGAAACTATTTAAGTTATAAATTTAATTGGAACGATATAATACAGGTGAATTATAATTGATTGATCGGACATCTTTTTTAGGTCAAAGAGATGATGTGTGAAGTTTTAAACAAGTATCTAATACTCTAAGTGTTCGGATTACCATTCTATTTCTCATGCGCAAAGACAACGTGTTGGAACCCACATTTAGAGGCTCGATTGTTCAAGAAGATGAGCTAGATCAATTCTTGAAGGTAAGGAGATAAAGATTGCATATTCATCGAAGAATTTGGTTGAGAGATATAAGAGATCATAAGAAGGATATTTTATTATACTAAATAAATTTGTGTCAAATTTAATATAGTAGATATGAAAACTTAAGTTGTGCTATGTATAAATATTTATTGTATCAAAATACAAAATCTTGGATCATAATATTGAATTGAAGGAATTTTTAAACAAAGACTTATATATATATATATAAAAGAGACTTGTTTGCACTAGTGAGAATTAACACAAACCAAAAAAAAAAATTGAATGATATATTAATATAAAGAGTTAGTCAGTAAATATAATGACCTATTTATAATACATATTGAGACATATATACAGTATATATTTAGACTTATTTTTGTAGTAGTGAAAATTAAGATTAAATTAAAAATTATATTTTGAATGATATATTAAGATGTGTTATAATAGATATTAAGACTTATTTATAGTAGATATTAAAATTTATTTTTATCATAATTATTTCAAAAGTATTATTTTGTGTTACATATTTATTATATGTTGTAGACAATATTATGACTTAATGACACGTGATATAAAGATATTTTTGCTATTTATTAAGATTATTCTTTTGTTATTAGACAATGAAGATTGCAAAAATGCTCCACATAAATTTATCAATTATAAGATCTTAAGATATTAACAATATTTATATTTAAAAAATATTTTAGGGGTTCTCTATTCTCGAAGAGATAAGAGGCATGAAGCGTTTATTTTGATAAATTTTAGGAAATTTTATATCTTGTAAAGCTAAAATATAACTTATATTAATCAGTATTATGACTTTGATTATTAGGTCTCAAGAAGTGAAAAGAGTCAAATTATCATACAATTATTTGAGAATTTATAGGGTTGAACTTAAAAAACTTAACCAAAATATTTTACTTTCATTAAAATAGAGTTCGAGATAGATTTTCTATTTTTGATGTTTAATGCAGAAAAAAAAATGAAACAAGTTAGACGTGATTTTGAAGAAAAAATTGATAAGAAACAACGAAAATATGAAGTTCAGAGGTCATTTGGGCCTCCATGCAGCTCCTATGCGGCCGAGGAACAAGACGGCATGAGGCATAGGCCGAAAAATCTATTTTTCAGACCTCGTACAGCTTTATTTCAGGATTGCACACAGTCTGAGCCCGAGCGATTTCAACTTGACCTCCTAACAGCTTTTTGCACTTTGTGAAAGATCAGTTTAGAGTATTCAATGCTGTTACACTCATTTGACTCGCGAAGAGTAGAATGCAACACTTGGAGCTCGACTTAAAGGCGAGAAAAATATAAAATAGAGGACAATCTGGAATACAGATAAGAAATTTCAACCTTTTGCTTCTCCAACTTTCTCTTTTGTTTTTCTACCTAATGATGAAAAACTGATATTTTTTTACTGCTTTTGTAGTACTAGCTATATACTCGCGCGTTGCAGCAGAATTTTTTATTTAAACATTAAAATATTATAAGATAAAAAAATTCACATGTATCTAATATTAAATTATAAATTCACTAAATTATAGAGAAAACATATAATAAAGACTATATTTAATCTTGGATGAGATTTTTGCACAATATGAGTTAATGATTCATGATTTTTATGGCAAAAAAAGTAAATTATTCTAACATATATTATGGAGAGAAAGAGGGGATCAATGGACGCGATCACATACGTTCGATCAACCAACAATAAATATTATCCGTCTAATTGAGGGATAAAATGGGTATAATATAAATTTATCATGACAAAAAATGGACCTCCAATTCTTAGATGCTTTATATAATAGTATAGATATGTAGAAAAATTGTCAGAATTTTTTTTTACTTTTGTAAAATATGCGAATATATGTAAAATATATTTTTTATTTTTTCTATTTTTGAAATTTTTTTTGAGAAATTTAACTACAAAAGCGGTACGTCTGAATATAGGGCAGAAAAATCCTTTTAGGACATGTTAAATTATTCACCTCTCTAGTCATGTTATACAAAAAGTAGTACCGCATCTCAACCCTTTTGCTCTAACCCTCTTCGTCTGAAGTCGAAAAGCTTCTATAAGCGTGTTCCATCTCATCATGGCGAGCACCGCGGTCAGATCCTCCGCTACAGGGAGGTGCCTGTCTTCTACTCCTGATTACATTTTGTTACATTTGATTTCCCCAAATTTTCTTGATCTGTTCCTTGTCTTATCCGAAAATTACTGTTCCTTCGATATTTAAAGAGCTTTCTCCAGTTCTGATCTCTCGCTTTCCCCGTCCCCATCTCCCTTCCTCCTCTCCGTGGGGTGCTAGGTTTTGTGTTTGGCGCAGGTTCCTTGCAAGAATTCATGGCATTTATATTCTTTTTGGCATCTAGTTTTCCCTAATTAAGATCACTAGTATTAATTTCTGTCGTGTCGGGATGGAGGTTTACCATACATCGTTTTGGGGTCTGCTACACAAACTCGTAAGGTTTCATTATGAAGTTTATAAATTTGAGGGTCCTGGGGGTTGATCCAGTGAATGTTAAAATGTAATGATGCATACATAATTAACTAAACCTCTATTAAGATATAATTCAATCATTGATTGTGGATATTAACTGTAATGTCAATACTTAGTTCCTTTGGGGCTGTCGGCTTCAATCCTCCCTTGGCTCTCTCAAGGTCTGCCTCCGGTCTTAATGCATCCAATTGTTATTACCTTCAAGACCAGATTTTGACCAATTTGACATTATTACCTTCTTAACTAATAAATTTTTTATTAAATAATAACAAGACCAGATAATCAAGTTGATGAAGAAAGTTTTCGACCCTTTATATTTTGATATCTTTGCATAATTATTTCATTATGCACGTATTAAATATTTTTTTCTCAATAAAAATAACCGGACAATTCCAAAAATAATTTCCAGGGGGGGCACGTAAAACATTGACATTTTTCAAAATCAGTTCACTTGGTCCGCCCTGGTTAGACGGCACCTGCAAATTTTACTGTGGAATTTCATTCTTATCCAGTCATACAAGGTGAACAGCAGACCAGATTGTTTTTCCTTATACGAGCTTCTTGTTTGTCAATTTAAATCAACTGGGAGTACCATTCATTTTTCTCTGTTTTATTGTGCAATTTAAGATCAATTTGAATATTTCAGATGCCTAATTCATCAGACATTAGTCCTAATCTGCAAGGAACTTATCAGATAGTGTATCAAGGTTGATAAGAAAAAAAAAGTATATAGTAACTAGGCATGTTAACTGAAAATCTTGGAAATTGAAAGAAGGAAAATTTACCATTTTTATTACTTTTTAAATATATTGCTAGACTGGAAGGGAAAGTTGCTCTGATAACAGGTGGTGCTTCAGGCATTGGTGAAGCTACCACCAAGCTCTTCATAAAGCACGGGGCTAAAGTTTGCATCGCCGACATACGCGATGATCGTGGAGAGATACTATGTGAGTCACTGGGTGGTGGGACCCATGCCCGCTTCTTCCACTGTGATGTATCAAAGGAGGATGAAATCAGTAAAGCAGTGGACTTCACCAGTGAGGCTTTTGGCACACTTGATATTCTGGTGAATAATGCTGGGATCACTGGGAATAAGGTGCTTGACATAAGGGATGTGGATTTCCGGGAATTTAAGAAGGTGTTTGAGATTAATGTGGATGGGGCTTTTCTAGGTATTATGAAGTACTTAATGATCTACATTATTCATTTTCTTTTACAAGTCTCAAGATTTTAGTTTTGACTTTAAACATTCAAACAGCACCCAATTGAAAATTTTAAGTTAGGTATACACCAAAAATCTTGTTCTCTTTAATATCAAGTACAGACAATGTTGGTGTGAGTTAATGGAGCAGACAAGCAGTAGTTTTCCTCAGTGAGGGTTAATTTTGGTCAATTTTGCTGAAATATAGTATAATCGTGTTTTTCTCTGTTTTTTTTTTTTTTGACCAAGAACAATGCATCAGTAATTCTTGTTTCCTTCTATAAAAGAAACAACCGTCTTTCATAGGCACTCAACATTTTATAATACAAACAGACTATGATATATTACGTGTAATACACAAACGTTTCTTTTCTTATACTCTTATGAAGAATAACAGGCATCCCAAGTAGATGAACTCTTTTGCTGTTCTGTACAAGTCAATTGGTGATAAATGATTGGCATGTTTTATGCACAATTTGTAATTTGATCTTACAACACTTGATAATTAGTTAGTTTACTATCCTCTTTTAGTTGTGTATGGAATGGCTTATTTTTATTCCAACATATCTGGACAGTGATACCAGCTTGGAGCATTTTCACTGGAACTTTTCATCTAACTTAGTTGCACATCACACAAAATATCATCTGCTGAAAAAATTAAAAGTTAAAATAAATCAATAAAAAATGAAAACAAGCACAATTCATTGCATATCATAATTTGTTTATAGAGTTACAGTTATCTATCATCGGGTGTGTACATGACAATAATAGTCCGTTGTCTTCTGTGTTTCTTTTGCACAGGGATGAAGCATGCTGCAAGGGTCATGATCCCACGTGGCAAGGGCTCCATAATCTCCCTAGCCAGTGTCGCTAGTGTGATAGGTGGTATGGGCCCACACGGTTACACTGGCTCAAAGCATGCTGTGGTGGGGCTCACCAAGAGTGTGGCTGCTGAGTTGGGAAAACATGGAATTAGAGTTAACTGTGTATCCCCCTATGCAGTTCCCACTGACCTTTCCATGTCCCACTTGCCAGAAAGTGAGAGAACTGAAGATGCCACAAAGGACTTTGTGGCATTTGTTGGGTCCCATGCAAATTTAAAAGGAGTTGACTTGAGGGTGGATGATGTGGCTGAGGCTGTGCTATTTTTGGCTAGTGATGAGGCAAGGTATGTCAGCGGGCTGAATTTGACTGTGGATGGTGGGTTCTCAGCTGTCAATAATGAACTGAAGCCCTTCGAGGTGTGAATTAGGTTGTGTTCTTGCATTAACGCCAGCTATTGTTGGGGATTTTTTTTTCTTGAGGTAGAATGGTACATGTGTGAAATAAGAGAAACCGTGCCTTCCTTTTATAAAGGAGTTGAGATTATGCAGTGGTCCAAGGTATAGACTTTGTCATTTGATAATACTACGCAAAGTTTAGTACTTTCCCTTGCCAGCGTGTGGGCTGCAAAGTTTAGTACAAAAATACTACGCATGCTTTTAAATTGTCGAATTTATTTTGAATACATGATATAGACTTTGTCATTTGAAAATATTATGTTTTTCGGAGTTCATTCACTAGTGTAGAGAACTTGACGAATTAGCAGGAAGACCTTTACGCAATTCCTAGTTGCTCTAACTTTATCAATCAGAGGAGAGAATGTGTGTTTCCCCGTTCAAACGGAAACGTAACGGATCTTCACGTATTGCAGGTGTAATTAAGTTCGTAATGAATCTCGCTTCTTCATCGAGAAAGATACGTAAAAAGCTTCATGAAGTGAGACAGGTTTAAATATCGAGAAAGATATGTAAAAAAAATAGTAATCTATACTATTATATAAAGCATATATAAAAGGTTTATTTTTTGTCATGGTAATTTTTTATTATATTTATTTTATCCCTCAATTAGACGGATAATATTTATTTTTGGTTGATCGAACGTATGTGATCACGTCCATTGATCTCCTCTTTCTCTCCATTTCTTTCCTTATATACTATTATATATTATTATTTTTATTTAACAACTTTGTGCATATTTGATAAAAATTAATGGTGATAATATATGTTAGAATAATTTACTTTTCTTGTCATAAAAATCATGAATCATTAACTCATATTGTGCAAAAATCTCATCCAAAATTAAATATAGTCTTTATTATAGTTTTCTCTATAATTTGATGAATTTATAATTTAATATTAAATAAATGTGAATTTTTTTTATCTTATAATATTTTAATATTTAAATAAAAAATTCTTCTGCAACGCGAGTATATATAGCTAGTATATGTAAAAATCAAATTATTTTATAGATTAATTATATTTTAAATTTTATGAAATTTAAATATTATTTAGTAATTCATTAAAGATCATTAAATAGAAACTGGTGCAATTGTTTGCAATTTTATATTGTTTTTATTGATTATCAATTATATTAAAATTACATAAATTTTAAAACACTATTAATTTATAAATTTAAAAATATACCTATAATTTTTTCCATATTTTTAGAATTCTTTCAAATTTATTTAAAATTTTAAATTCTCTCAAATAAGTATTGTCTAATCATCGCTACGACGCTAACTTTTCATAAATAGCAGGGAACAAATTAGAAACGACATATAAAAGTGTGAACTATACATATACTTTTTTGGATTTATTAGATCGAGAGAGTTTTATTGGATGTTGGATATTAAAATATCTTTACCCTATGATTTTATTCCTATTTATCATCCATTCATGTTTCACTACTGGGAGCTACAATTTCCATCTACTTTAAACTGAGCATGTCATTTTCTTTTTAGTTCGTTAGGGCTTCAATATACCTACAGTTTCCTTGACTAGATGATGTTTGAATAATAGTGTGGTACAATTTTTAAACTTTTCGGAAAAATACAAATTATTAATCGGTGTATGTAGCATTTAAGGTATCGAATTCACGTTTATTAATCTTAAATTTAATATTTTAAATCTAAATAATTGGATTTATCAAAACGGTTGATTGGTTGTTAAGTTTATTTAAAAGGATGAAAATATAGAACACAATAAAAATGGTTTAGGGTGAGAAGAGAAAATTTAGGGTTAAGCATATGCTTGCTTGTGATAATAATTAATTCGTTAATTTAATTGTTTGGTTATTATGAATTTTTTGTAATTCAATTGTGACGTTAATGACTAATCTCTTAGATTAACATCATACCTAGAGCAATTGAGGTTTAAACTTAGATTAAATATAAATTGAACTAGAACATAAATCACATACAAGGTTAGACCATACTAGAACGTATTATTTTACAATTACGCAATTCATAAGACGACTCAGTGGATTCTAACACAATCCACTAAGTAATTAATCTCTCTTTTTTGGTTTGACTATTACTTAGGCATTTTTTATATTCAGGATTAAGTTTTCAAATTCTCAAAATCAAAACACAAACCCTAAGATAAGATTGCATAAAAGAAATAATAACACAAATAATGAATTCAAATAAATTCTAAAGCGAGTAAACAAGTTTCATTATTACACCCTAACCCAAGAGAGGTGTTTAGCCTTTTATGGCAGAAATAAATACAAGATAAATCATTAAGTTTAGAGAATAAGAAAACATAAAGGAGTTAAAAAACCGATAATCATGAATTATTGGGACCTTTATCTCTTCTTTCTTCTCTCTATAGCCACCGTATTCTTTTATCTCCCTAAAAGACTTTAAAATTGTTCTCTACTACCTACTAGAGAAAAAGAAAAACTAATCCCCCTATCTAATTTTGTCTGAAGCCTAAAATAATCGTCACACTAATTTAACATTTCTGGCTTCGGATCAAATATTTGTAGCCCGCAAAGCCATGTAGAAAATAAATCTGACAAGCTGTCAAAGCTATGTCCTTAGAGAATCTAAAGGGAAATGACGTGTACCTATGTGGATGCACATAACAAGGTACCTCCATAATTATCTTTGTCGGCTCATTCTCACCGGTGGCATTAGATGACTGGAGATTTTTTTGAGGTTTCATCCTCAGTTGTGGAGATTGGCTCACCATCATTTTGTTATTTTCTTCACTTGGAGGTCGCACATAAACACCTTTTGATATGGGTGGATCCTCATATTGAGTCCTGCTACGGAACATATATCTAATCGCCTTCACATTCTTTGAATTACAATCCGATTTAGGAGGTAGTGTGTCTAATTAGCGAGAAAGTTGAGCGGCTTGTTGAGGGATATCCATATTAACACTTATATATACAGACTTTGTGCTATCTTTACTAAATTTGAGAAATGATCTAAGCAGACTAGACTTTTTTTATTTAGAACTAAGTCATAAAAAAAGTCTTATAGACAAAATAAAAAATCTTATTAATTAACTCACATCATTATGGATTGAAGTATCGAGGGTTGGTAAATATGTCATATTTGAAAATTTTTCTATGTCCATTTTTCATCAAAATAATTAATTTGGTGCGATATCTATAATAAATTAATATAAGTTTTTCTGTCAAATGCCACTTGTTTTTGATACCCACTTAATTATTTCATATAAGTTTTTAATTTTTGTAATAGTTAAGATAGAAATACAGAAAACAAGCAACACGTATAAATATATAAACCTCCTAAAAAGAAACGTGAAGTGGGTAAAAATATTTTCTATTTTTGGGAAAAAATAATTAATTAAAATTGAATGAAAAAAAATACAGCGCATTTACGACTTCCCAAACATATAAACAAATAATTATGTCCTGTTACTAGCAACTATTTCAAAAAAAACAACTAATATTATAAAAGTTCATAATCCAATTAAATGAAGAAAAAAATTAAACTGGCCCAAAGCCCCAAACAACTCGTAATACTGATAGTACAGGATCCCGTAAGAAAGTATTTGACTACTCTCCTCAATTTACGAAGCATATTTTAATTTCACGCCATCTCCAAATGTCTTTCCCGGTTATCAGTCCCTTAGATCCGGAATGATATCTGCTGCTCTTCTCTCGGAAGAGAATCAATGAAGTAGCAAATCTGAAGAACCGGGGCTCTATAAGGAGAGTCTGTTACGATTGAAGCGTTCTTTCTTGCCCAAAACGCATTTGCCCATTTGGTCTGGAAATTCGCTCAATTATCGAATCGAATCGAATCGTCGTGCTCCCGTAAATAGATTGTCCAAACATGGAAGCAACGCAACAGTGCAATAACTATTTGAAGCTATAGTAGAAGGTCCCAAGTAAGGTACTTCACAAGCAAAAGAATTGGGGGGCAGCAAGGGCTTGTAATCATGGCAATACGAGGAGTCGATTTCAAGTGGTAATTGTCTGCTTCAGTTTTGCATTCTGTATAATTATTTGCTGTTTTCCGAACGTAGTCTAATCAGTTGCAAATTGCATTAATTTAGGTATGACGGGTTCTTTCTTTCGATGCTTGCCACTAGTGTGTATCCTTGTTAAATCGTAATGTTTTTTTGTCCATTTTCTTTATTATTGATATTTCATGCCAAAGTGTGTACTTTTCAGGTCTTAAATTAAGTTCACTCAAGAAATATTTCTGAAGTTCTTTCAGATCAATTGTTATTTAAGCTGGAACTGAGCTCATGATATAGGTCTGTCATCGCTCAGTTCTTGGCTTCTTGTCTACTTGGTTTTCTCATATTAAAATTCCTTGTAGATGCTGTCCAACAGATAACAAAAATATAGAATGAGAAAATAAGAAATCCTTAGCTTGTTTTGGTTAAATTTGATCTAGAACATTATTTCTTTTGGCATCAATTTCTAGATAAGTTTTATTAAGCACTTTATTACGGTTGCATAGAGTTTCAAATCTAATTAATTTGAGAGAGATTTATTTATTTTGGCAAAATTTTCACTATATTGCAAGTTTGGATGTACTTCTTAACTCTATTTCTCTAGGATAATTGTGTCTATCAATTGGAAACGGTACCACTTATGCACGCATCCTCTTCATATATGGATTGTGGTAAGTTATCTGGCTCTTTTAGTGAGATTTAATTACACAAATTCCCTCTCTAAATTTATCCCAATTCCAATTTGGCCACTACAATTCAACTTGTAACTTCGGACTTTCAATGGGCAAGCACATACTTGCTTATTTTTCTCATTTGGATACTTCCAAGAATGACATGTTTCTATGCTTTCATTCTTTCTAAAAGATTTTTCTTTTAATTTCCAGGTTGACTACACAACGGTGTTTATATTTAGGCTGCTTATGTTTTTGGATAATGGGCTTGCTTCAGGAATGGGCCTGTAATTATCTATTCTTGACTATCACAATTTTCCTTTCATGAAAATTTGAATTACAATCATCTGTTGACACTGATATTCAATTAGGGATCTAGGGTGGCAACAACGGTACACCCGATTCTGTGGCAGGATAGTGGTACTTTCAGTTCTGGTGCTTCTTCTGTATCCTTTTCTGTGGGTCTGGACCATAATTGGTACGCTTTGGTTTACAAGTGCACGGAACTGCGTAAGTACCTTTTATTTTATTTTATTTTTCAAATTACAGTTGTTCCTATGATCTCCTGAAAGCCTGAAAAAAAATGCCCCTTGCATAAACATGAGATATTTCGTCATTTTCCTGGTGTGTTAAAGAAATAATTTTATTACCATACTTTTGAATTTTTATATTGGATAAGGGACAGACAAATTGTACTGCAATAGTGGTAATTTACTTCTCTTGTTTATTTACTCGTTTTTTCAGTTACCAGAGGAAGGACAGAAATGGGGATTTCTAATATGGTTGCTCTTCAGCTACTGTGGTCTTCTTTGCATTGCATGCATGGCTGGTCGAAAGGTATATGCCTGTTTTTTCTTCTTTTATAATTCAAACTATTTTGATATTGCTGGCAGGCAGTAGTGTTTTTCTATTCTTTTATTCTTTTTTTACAGTTTTGTGTGAGTCATTTCTGTCTAGTGAGCAGTTGTGTTTTTCTATTCTTTTTTCTTTTACAATTGTGTACGAGTCATTGCTGGCTCCTGGCTGGCCAATAGTAGCATTTTGTAAATTGCTTGTGGTTGTGTATAGAGTTGATGAAAGTCTGACTGACCAAACATGACCTGCAGTAATGTGAAATTGTGAACCTCATCACCCTGCAACCCAAGATGAACTGAATGAGACCGGTCCAGTCAGCACTTTGGCCTGCCTCTCAACCAGACATAGAACCTAAATCTGACAAAAAAAAGCTCAACTGCCATTTTAGTTTTTCTTGACAATAATTGAAACTACCAAACACAAGCCAAGCTGAATTAAAACCTTGATACATCAGACCTATAGCAGGTGGAAGCTGCAACATGTCTCATCCTGAATAATACGAGATTGAAAACAGCTTGAGCCCAAAATGAACCAACCAGAATGCCCTGAGACTTTCTGACCACCTGTTTCCACCATCTGGTATATGGCTTGTATATTTATTTAATTTTGTCTATTTATGTCAATGCTGTTTTATTATTTTTTACAGTGGTTAACTAGGAGACACACACACTTACAGAGGGCACAGCAAGGAATCCCAATCTCGGAATACGGGGTTGGTTTTCTTTGTTTTTTTTTCTGACTACCATTTCATTTTTATAATATTCTTATATTTATTTAAATGGCCTTTTGTTTTTAGGTACTGGTAGATATGATAAGGGTACCTGATTGGGCATTTGAAGCAGCTGGTCAGGAGATGAGAGGCTTTGGTCAAGATACTGCATACCATCCTGGTCTTTATTTGACCCCTACTCAGGTTATTTTATTCGCATTTATTATTTCCTTTTTCTTTTAGTTATTATGCAAGGTTTTACACTAGACTAACAAGAAGTGTTTACAATGGAGAACTAGAGAAAAGTACAGCAAGAAAACAAAAGAAATACAAGCCCTGTGTAGAAAATCCTTAATCTTCTTGAAAAGCTGCCACAATGTACATGTCCATGGCCCAGTAGAAACCCTGACTGGTCCACTACTCTTCATTGTATACTTCTGGATAAGCATGGCCCACTATGTAGCCACTTAAATAATAAAATATGGCTTGTTAAGATGTGGCCACTTATCCAATCAATTACACTCTTTTACCTGCTGCACCATGTGGCCATCAAAACTATCCAGGTGATCACCTTGCACCCTATGATCAGTCGCAAGAAGATCTTTGGATGATCCACACTCAGTAGCTTGTTGTCCACAACATGAGACTCGTGAACATCCAAAATAAAGAGTAACCTACCACATCTTTTGGCCCACACAAATTTTGTTTAATAAACATATTTAGATTTGATGAAGAAATAAATTATGATTTTTAATGCATAAATAGATGAAATATATATTATATAATAAATGTATTGGGTCTTTAGTGTATTCATACTTTTATTGTAGCCACATCTGTATCATACCTGGTATGATATTATATCCTTAACTAGGCAACATAGGTTATGAAGGAACATGAATTAGAATTATTATGTGTTATCTAAAAGGTATGTCATACTCCTTAGAGAGAAGCAGTAGAAGCGCTGATCCAGGAGCTACCAAAGTTCAGACTTAAAGCTGTCCCCACTGACTGTAGTGAATGCCCCATCTGCCTTGAAGAATTTCATGATGGCAATGAGGTCTCGTTTTCAAGTGCCTTAAAGTTTTATTAATTTTGGACATGTAAATAATTGGTACATATTTCAAATTAAAATAGTGTAATACCCATTTGTCATAAATGTTGCAGGTCCGAGGCCTTCCATGTGCACATAACTTTCATGTGGATTGCATCGATCAGTGGCTGAGATTAAATGTGAAGTGCCCCAGATGTCGATGTTCTGTGTTCCCTAACCTCGATCTCAGTGCACTCAATGGCCTCCGGTCAGAGCCCCCTGAACCCCCAGTACAGAACCTCCCTGTCAGTGACCTAACTACCACAGCCAGTAGCGTAGTGACATCATCAGATGTCAGTAGGTACATCCGGTCAGTGGGACCAACTGCTCAGAGCCAGAGTTATCTTTTAAGGTTGCAGGGGTTGCTGTGTCCAGTAAGGGTTGAAAGCTCTGTGGTGGGACCCGCTGTCTTGGAGAATGATGGGTCTCACGCATCAGTTTTGGATGCAGTCCACCGCACCATTGTGTAGTAATTGACCACCAGTTGTTGCCAGATTGGTGATTGATTTTCTTTTTGTTTGGTATAATTGTTGATAGTTTTTTGTTTATTTAAGGGATATACTACATGTTTCATCGTGCTTGTAATAGTCAATATTTTTTCTTGATAATTATCATAAGACTTCTCCACACTCCACAGTGAAGATGAAGGTTGGGGGCTAGATGGAATGGACCATTTAAAAACGGGAAGGGATCCCTTGAGAATGGGTTATCTTGATAATGTTGACAATGGATCTTCAAATAAATATGAAAAAAAATTAAAATATTTTTTTATAGATATGTTCTATTTGTAGATTGGTGGTGATTAAAATTTTATATAATTTCATTATTATTTGATAGTTCATCAAAGACTATTAAAATGATATGCATTTTGTAATGGTTTTAATTTAACGATTTTTGATGAATCATCAAACGATAATGAAATTATATGAAATTTGAATTATTATCAATCTATAAGCATAATAAGATTTTTTTATTTTTAAATTTTTTTCATATTTATTTAAAGATTTATTATCAATATTGTTAAGATAACCGTTGTCAAGTGATCCCTTTTCTTTAAAAACGTCTGTATGGACTTGTCTGCTGTCGTTGCCTTTATTATAAGTTCTGATATTTATTATTTTTCAAATATCTTTTGTAAAATTTAAATTTTCGTCTCTTAACGAAGAAATGGGCTTCATTGATTTGTCGGAGCATTTTTTTTTTGAAGGGGGAGGGAAATAGTCTACTCATTTTTCATTAAAAAGAAGAAGTTTTACGAAAAAGAAAATAAAATGAAAGAAAAAGAAAAAGAAAAAGAAAGAGGAAAAAATTCATCAAAGTATTTTCCAATAGAAAAAGAACTAAAAATAAAAAGAAAATTAAAAATAAAGCTGATCAGTCGGTGTTGTCAGAGCAGTTTTATTTTATGGTTACGGATCTTTAAATGAGAAGGCCATGTTTGGTCAACCTTTGGTTGTGATGATTGTTTCTCATGTAATTATGCGGGATGGAGTTTCATGGGTATGAAATTCACCGAGTAATTTGTGGAAATCCATAATACGAAATAATTATGGGTATATTTTGTTCAGTTATATCATGAGAAATATCATGGGAAATCCTATTTTTTAAAATCATTGACACATATATTCATTTTCTTATTAGTAATTATAAATATAATTTCATAAATGAAGCAACAGGGAAACGTTTATATAATTAAATTAAATAAATTAAATGGAATTTCAAACTAATATTTTTTAATTGAACTTAGCTACCTTATGTTAAATATTTTATAGAAAAACACATGATTCGAAGAAAATTGTCTCTCATATATTTTCAAGGGAATTGACACTACCAGAAAAAAAAGAATTAAAACCGGTTATATAAACAATTTAGCACCGGTTATAAACCGGTTTTAAAAGTAAGCGGTGCTAAAGGTTTATAACCGGTGTTAAAATAAAATATTTAAAACCGGTTTAATAAAACCGGTGCTAATTTACTTTGAACAATTAAAACCGGTTATTCAATAACCGGTTCTATTTTACTTCATTTAAAACCGGTTTTCCTATAACCGGTGCTAATTTACTTTGAACAATTAAAACCGGTTATTCAATAACCGGTTCTATTTTACTTCATTTAAAACCGGTTTTCCTATAACCGGTGCTAATTTACTTGTTCCATTAAAACCGGTTATTGAATAACCGGTTCTATTTTACTTCCGGTGCGATTCTAATAAAATAAGACAATAAAACCGGTTTCTTTGAATAACCGGCTCTAAACATATTTTTTTTTTAATAAATTTTTTATTTTCTGTGACTGGTCCATATACCAGCCATATATATAAACAAACACATACAAATATAACACAAATATAACTCACTAAATAACTGATCAATATCATATAAGTAACTAAACATTACAAATAACATAAAAAATATAAAATAAATTATCAAATATTAGATACAATATAATTTACAACCATCTCCTTAATTTCTTCGATATCTTCCAGTGAATAAGATTGAGGAGCTGGTTTGATAGCCTATTAAAAAATTAAAATTTCATTAGTTTGATTAAGCAAACAAATATGTAAAAGAATTAAAGATTAATATGAAGTTTATTTTGTGTAAGGATATAAATATAGGTACATAAGAAATTCTGAATAGGAAATAATATTTCAATAATGATACATCACATATTTTGATTAAAAATGTATACAGTTTGATACTTTAAGTGTTTGAGCAGTAAATGGTATATAGTTATAGTTAATATTTTGACTTTGAATTAGTTTTATATTACCTTGAATGGTAGTAATATAAGTATATGACTCGGATTGACTCTAGTTCCCGTCCTCTTAAAAAGCAAGTCCTTCTAAACAATGCTTCAATTCAGGAGGAGGATGAACATTTTTCCTTGTATGAACTCTTACATTTTCTATCTAAATTTGTATACATCTTTGTTTGGCAACTGATATGATTTGAGCATTATGGTAGTAACTTTTTGATGTATTTCCATGAGTGCTAATAAATACTCTAAAAATAGCGCTAAAAGACCAATTGCAAACGCACATGTCATTAAGTATGTTATCGGGTGTCGAATCCACAGGGAACGAGATTTAAGTATCAAATTTATCCCTTTTAACTAGCTAAGCGAATACATTTTTGGGTTTTTGAATAACTAATTAAACTCTAAAATTAACCTAATTGAAATAATAAAAGATGAGAATTCAAATATTTTTGGTATTCTTAGGATTTCAGCATACAAATTACTAGAGGTTGTTGGTGTTCATTTAATCGATATTGTGCTTTTATATTTTCTTTGTGGGTTTCTAATCCAATGATAGTATTTATCCATTTTGTGGCTTTGTACCGTACCTAATTTACTTAAACACCCGCTTTCGTGGCACATTCTCCTAAACTAGATCCATTAGGTTTTGCGATTAGCCTAAACACATTTTAGTAATTTACTTTATCCTTTCGGTACTTCAATAAACTATTCAAACGAGTTTGGGTGTCCCCATAGGAACAAATTTCTCCTTTTGTTACTTCACATATTTCTACGTTGTCTTGTGTTGTCGGGTCTCAAATTACATCTTTCGATCTAATAATTCAAGTCCTAAGTTAAAAATCATTTGTGTGATTAAGTCATTCCTTTTTTGGTTACCAATCTAACGCGGTCGTTCATTGATAGGTATTTGTTATATAATCAACTCACACCATACAAATGATTTAGCAATTTAAATCACAAGATAATAAAACTCAAATAAAAGCAACAATACTGATTAAATTAAACCAACAACATAGTAACTTGTCACATGTCTAATCCTAAGAAATTAAAGTTTATCCAAGCATGGCTTTAAGAACACAAGAAATAAGTTTTGAATCCATTGCAGTAAATAAATGAGAGTTTAAGAGAAGAGATTGATAAAACCAAATTATAGCTTAGACTCTAAAATCTCCCTTATACTCTTGTGTATTCCCTAGCCGAACCAGCAGCCCAAAAAATAGAGCAAATTCTCAAACTACAGTCAGGAAAAACAAATAGAGAGAGAAAGAGAGAGCAGATTTGGAATCCCCCTAGATTTTTGTAATTAATTTCCCATTACTAGATGTCTCTCTCCAATACAAGAAGTAAATCCTTTCATTTTTTAACTTAGCACTCTTTCATTGCTGCATTTATCTGCCAACAAATCAGGGATGAAATTTCTCTTTGGAAACAACAGATTTCCCTTCATATACGTAGCAGATTCCTTGCTAAATTCGCAGTCTGTGTTTGCTCGCTGCTGAGAGTCTCGCCGAGCATCTTAGTAGGGCCGAATTCTGCTTCTTACTTCCAACTTCTCCAGAAAAGTCTGAAAATTGACAAAATCTAAAAACACGGCGGTAACAAGTTCTAATAGCGAAATAGAGACTAAAATCAACATGATTCAAACTAATTGGGTGAATTATTGGATTAAACCTTGTGCAAATATTATATAAAATGAGCACCTATTAAATCCCCCAAACTTAAATTTTACTTGTCCCTAAGCAAATTGATGTGTATTCTGTTAAGCTAATAAATACCCTAATTTATACTCAATTTTAGTTGCAAGCGTACGGCCTAGTCAAGTAGTAGTCGGGGTGTCGAACCACAAGGACAATGGCGAATTACCGGTTCTCGTAAGTTTCACTAATCTAAACAATCTAACAAGAGTTTTGTATTAAACTAAAAGTGCAAAAATTTAACAACAACGACTGAAAAATTTATCAAATAAAGGACTCTAGGGGGTTTTCGGCTTCACTCTCACTCATTTGGTCAATTCACTCTATTTGATTTTTAAATATGTTCTAGTTTTTGTCGGGGATTCAATTTCAGATTTTAGTACCAAATTTACACTTCGTGGCTTGATACCGTACCTAAACAATTCGGGTTTCACGATTAAGTACCTCACCTTACAAGTCTAAGCTCATTAAGATCAGTTAATCACTTTGACATAACCTAGATTTTGTATTTCGTCTTTCAATACCTCACACAATTTCTAGGGTTTTCCTCGTTTTTCTCTTAGGTAATAAGTTTCACTATTAAGTACTTGACCTACGACCTAAATCACTGTTTTGGGTCGGAAGATTCAGTTTTACTTTTTAGTTTCCGCTTTCACTTCTAGGATAACATACAATTGATTAAAACTAAGCATTCAATTTAGATAAAACAGCAATCACAAATAACAAGAACTAAAAGATCACCACACGAGTACAATTAAACTATTCGAGTTATCGAGTTTATACCTAGACCCCTAGAAGGGTGTCTAGCCACAAATCATGTCAAAGATTGCATAAATATTTATGTTTAAACAACAGCACAACATGAGAAAAGAGTAAAGAAAAGAATACACCAAGAAGATCTACGATTTCTTGCCCGGTTCTCGAGTTCTCCTTCTTTAAATTCTTCTCTAATGGTGTTCTTCCTCTTCTTTCTTGCTTGAGATCAGTTCTTCAGTCAGTTGAGAGATGTGTGGACGAAGGGGTGTAAAAACCTCTTAATTCCAATCAATAACCGCTTTCAAAACACAAATCGCGCTCCAGTAGTCTATAATTACGGTCCGCAATTTTAGAATTACGGACCGTAATTTTGGTCACAGGTTGAAACAAAACTGACAAAAGATGAGTTCTAGAATTGCGAACCGCGATTTTTAAATTGCGGACTGCACTTTTGGAATTCTGCTGCGCATTGATTATATTTTGGCCATAATTTCTTCATCTGAACTCCGATTGGGTTGATTTCAAGTTCGTTAGAAAGCTAAGAACGAGCTCTACAATATTAATATTTAATCTCAATCATTCTATGATATTTTATGATCATCATGTAATATGACTTGCTGTTCATGTGCAATCTTGATCTCATTTGCATTTGGGTTCTTCACTATCATGCTTTTTTTACTCCAAAAACCCAAAAACACATAAAATACAGCAGTATCTCGAATTTGACATAAAAACTGAATAAATTCTTAACAATTATAATATAATATAATTTTTGAGATAAAACCCTAATTGAATATAATATATAACTGAGCCTTATCAAATTCTCCCAAACTTAAACCTTGCTTGTCCCTAAGCAACAATCAGTCGGAGACCTAGGGTACATCTCTAAATTAATCCAAGTTTCAAGAAAATCTAACCTATATGCAAAAGATCGTGGGTTGTTTGAAAAAAAGGTGACTAATTTGACCTTATTTGAATCGAAAATTTTCTTTTTATTTGTTTGCGAATGGCATGACATGTGTATTCTTAATCATGGTGCCTCGATGATTTGAACCTTCTAAAGATTTGAATATGAAATTTCTGATCCTTTTGATTTTTTTTCAGAAGCACCGGTCGACACTCGCCACAAACACTTTTTCTTAATTAAGTTTTTCCATTTAAAATAAGCAAATAAATTGGATTTCTAGGGTTTGATGAAAAATTTTGGAAGGACGTCAATTCTTAAACACTCATCATTCTAGAAATTTTTTAGGCCATATTCTTTTCTGATTTTTCAGACCCGAGAACCCTTTTCATTCACCACACGTTATTTTAGAAAAGATTGTATATTCCGATATCAATTTCTCAAAATTTCCAATAAGAATACTCATTTGCCAAAATTTCCATTAGGGTTTTTCAAAACTTTTTACAAAATTATCCACTAAAATTTGAATTTCTAAAAAAATTTACAAAAACTAGATGTCATGCAGATACAAGTAAGTTCCGAATTGAAGGATTTCATGATACGAATTGAATAAAAATTAAAAATTTTGGTCCAATAAACATCTAGGATCAGTTTACTATTACTAACATTTTCTTATTTGTTTGCATCACAAATCACAATCACATATGTACCTACAAGAGAGATTGTGATACCATACATATGGTCTTTAATATAGTTTTATTCCTCTTCAATTCACATTGAATCCGAAATAAGAAAAAGGCGTCGAGTCCGTTCTAACGTCCTCTTCGTCTGCTCCTAGCTTTATCACATGTTACTTGATCGATTGCTTAATCGTCAATTATTTAGCAAATATTTAGAGGAAGAGAGAAAAACTGAGTTAAAATTTGTAACTGCATGATGTATGGCCAGATATAATATTTATAGACTCCAAATATCAATTCAAAAACTCATCAAATTCGTACAACAATTAAGGATTGAACTGAATACGAAATGACACATTAATCTACGACCTTTCAAAGACTAAAACTGCCATAACTTCCTCTAGAGAACTTCAAACGATCTCAAATCTTCACTGTTGGATTCTACACTCTGAGGGAGATTTTCATATGTCATTTGTCCATATTGGTTATTGTTTGCCCTTTCAAATTTCAGTTCAAAATAACCTTAAAATCTGATCCAAATTTGTGGCCATAATTAAGATCTCTTCTTTATCTCTTTATTTGTTTAATAAATTATATTGGGCTTTGGGCTTTAAATAAATTTATATCTCATAATAATATTTTCATATTATTATAATATATGAAATTTATATTATACTCATAATATGCACATGTTAATAAATATATTTTCCTGCTAGGAAGTCATGTTATGTGACATAATATTTTAACAACTCTTATATGTACCTATATTTCATTCAATATGAAATCTTATACATATAGAATATATTAAAATATTTATTCTTATTTCTCATTCAGTTGGTGTGACCTATGTCGAGAATCTATGTTATGTTGGTATTGAAATAAAATATTTTATTTCATAAACTGTAAGCAGTATTCTAGCTATACATTACAGTTACCCAAATAACAAAGATGTTTGGCAAACGCTTACAAAACCCGATACTTTTAGTAATGTTATTATTAACATTATTTGTGTCCATTACTTGTCTTATGATATTATAATTATTATACAAAGTAGGACTGTGTCATCTTTGTATTATAATTGTTTCTTACTATCTATTAAGTAACTTATAAAATTATAACTGTACTTCAATTATATTGATCCATTTATAATTCTACTTTACTAAGGGGCCCATAAAATATCATTTCTCATTACTAATGAGTGACAATGATACTATTGACATATACATTTTTCCGGCACAGGTTATATATAAAGAACTATTACTTTTATCACTTCTTGTTGCAAACAGCTTTTAATAATAATTACGTTATATATTTCTCATGTGAAAAAGATACACGTCTCAATCTTAGAATCTAAGACACGATAAAATATTAATGACACAAACACAATCCATATAATATTTTATTTATTAGGTTTGTTTAATATATGAAATATTTCATATATTCGTGTTATTAAACGATAATCTTTTATCAACGTTTACAGAACTACAACGTACTTTAATCAACACAACAGTCTTATATGGCATATTAGTATTCCTGCTAATATTCAAGACCTGTAAATATTTTAGAGTTATATATTCATCTTATTTAGAGTTTTGTTGTTCAAGAATAAGTGCATCTTTTTGAACATGTCTAAATACGAATATTGAACTCATGGAACAAAAATGTTAACAACATTCAATTCATAAATATAACATAAAGTAATCATCAAAGATAAATTTTAGAACACAAATCTAACACGAATACCCCTCCCCCCTCCACAAACTTAAATCAAGTATTATCCTCAATGCGTGATATAGCAAGAAGAAAGAAAAAAATGTATAAAGAACTTACGATGGAAGAAGACAATGGAGACGGGTGCCTCAATCGCTAGGTAAGGGCTGAGGTTTGGAGAGAGAGAGAGAAGAGCTCAGAAGTTGAGAGGAGAGAAGGTCGGCGGTGTTGAAATGATGACTTGGAGAAGAAATGATGAGAGAGATGGTCAGATTCAAATTCTAGGGATTAATTATGGTATGCAGTTTTAAAATTATTGTCCGTAATTCTTGTGTTGGAATTTTTTGACTTGAGTTGGCCAAGCAGTCCGTAATTTTGAAATTGCGGTCCGTAATTTTTACTCTAAAATTTTCTAGTTCGAGTTGGCCAAAGTTACGGTCCGCAATTTGGAAAGTTCGGTCCGTAATTTTTCATAATTTCCAAGAATTTACCAATTTTACTAAGATGACGTCTATCTACACTCATTGTCATTCTTTACTTTCGTCGTTCCTCTTAATTATTTAGCGTTTGGGTCATTCATATTCACACCTGCGATATGAATGAGAATAGATTAAATTCTACCTAATTTAAACTAAACTTTATACTATAATTAAAAATAATCTAAAACCTTTTTTTTAAAATATATATATTAGTAAAACATAAAGTTTGGGTTGCCTCCCAAGAAACGATTAGTTTACTGCCGCAAGCTTGACTCTCTTTATTCATCATATGTCTAATCTCTTGAAGAGAGAGTAACTCAATCCTTCTTCACTCAGTCTTTTTCCTCCACAACAAACTCACTTCTTCTCCACCTTGAGAGCACTCCGCCGGTCAATTTCACATATCATTTATAATCTTTTATGCGCTACCTGAAAATCCTTATCTTTTGCCCTACCAGTGCTCACTGAGTCATCGTGCTTTATCACTATTTTTCTCGATTCTTCCTTCATAATCTCATTATGTTTCTCCTCTGTCAGTGGATTAAAGACTTCAACCCTACAATAAGAATCATTAGAAAGAATATTATCATTAATTTTTATTCCACTAAATTCCATTTTCTCCTTTTCAAAATTTAGAGAAAATTTTCCACATTTAACATTAATTTTTGCACCAGCTGTGATTAGAAAGGAACAACCTAAAATAATTGATATATAAGGATCTTCCTTCATATCATAAACAACAAAATCAATTAGGATGAAGAACTTTCCGACTTGGATGAATGCCCTCTAGAATTCCAATGGGGAGCCTAACAAATCCATCCGTCATTTGCAATGAGATATTGGTTTATTTCAAGTCTCCAATTACCAACCTTTCAAAAACTGATCTTGACATAAGACTAACACTTGCTCCTATGTCACACAATGCATTTTTAAATTTGATGTTTCATAAGAAACAAGGTATGGTAAAACTCTCAAGGTCCTTAAGTTTTGGAGGCAAATTGTTCAAAGTTACCGTTTTAATCTCTTTAAGTCCCTTATTTTTGGACATAATTTCCTTTAAGCATTTGACATAAGCGGGTATTTGAGTGATGACTTCGATAAATGGTACAATTAAGTTCAGTTTTCTCGTCCAATCCCCAACTTTATCAAATTATTGAACCAAATCAGGTTTTACCAATCTTTGAGGAAAATGAACAAATCTAAGTGGAGTAACGTACATGGGTACGTCCTCCTTTACCTGTTTTTGAGAATCTGAGATTTCTCATGCCATTGTTTGCTCAGTTTCATTCTCTTGTTGGGACCTTGATCTAGTGGTTCTTCTTCCGTAACACCTTGTCACTGACCGACTTGTTCTTTCAGTCAGTTCTCAAGATGAGACAAAACAAGAGGTGAAAAGTGAAAATAAAAGAAAAAATGTTTAGACTAATTGACTCAAAATAAAATTTGATATTAAATACACCGTTCCCCGACAACGACGCCAAATAGCTTGACGTGTTTTCACGAGTGCTAATAAATACTCTAAAAACATCGCTAAAAAACCGGTTGCCGAATCCACAGGGAACGAGATTTAAGTACTAAATTTATCCCTTTTAACTAGCTAAGAGAACAAATTTTGTGTTTTTGAATAACTAATTAAACTCTAAAATTAACCTAATTAAAATAATAAAAGACGGGAATTCAAATATTTTTGGTATTCTTAGGATTTCGGCATATAAATTACTAGATGTTGTTGGTGTTCATTTAATTGATATTGTGCTTTTATATTTTCTTTGTGGGTTTCTAATCCAGTGATAGTATTTATCCACTTTCGTAGCTTCGTACCGTAACTAATTTACTTAAACACCCGCTTTCGCGGTGCATTATCCTAAACTATATCCATTAGGTTTCGTGATTAGCCTAAACACATTTTAGCAATTTACTTTCTCCTTTCGGTACTTTAATAAATTATTCAAACGAGTTTGGGTGTCCACATAGGAACATATTTCTCATTTCGATACTTCACCTATTCCTACGTTGTCTTATGTTGTCGAGACTCAAATTACTATTTTTCGTTCTAATAATTCAAGTCCTAAGTTAAAAACCATTTGTGTGATTAAGTCATTCCCTTTTTTTTATCAATCTAATGCGGTCGTTCGTTGATAGGTATTTGCTATGTAATCAACTCACACCATACAAACGATTTAGCAATTTAAATCACAAGATAAATAAAACTCAAATAAAAATAATAATACTGATTAAATTAAACCAACAACATAGTAATTTATCAAATGGCTAATCCTAAGAAATTAAGGTTTAGCCAAGCATGACTTTAAGAACACAAGAAATAAGTTTTGAATCCATTACAGTAAATAAATGAGAGTTTAAGAGAAGAAATTGATAAAACCAAATTGTAGCATATACTCTAAAATCTCCCTTGTACTCTTGTGCATTCTCTAGCCAAACCAGCAGCCCAAAAAACATAGCATATTCTCAAACTACAGGCAGGAAAAAACAAATATAGAGAAGGAGAGAGAGCAGATTTGGAATCTTCCTAGATTTCTACAATTAATTTTCCATTACTAGCTGTCTCTCTCCAATACAAAAGATAAATCTTTTTCTTTTTCACCTTAGCACTCTTTCATTGTTGCATTTAACTGCCAATAAATTAGGGATGAAATCTCTCTTTGGCAACAACAGATTTTCCTTCATATACGCAGCAAATTCCTTGCTAAATTCACAGTCTGTGTTTGCTCACTGCTGAGAGTCTCGTTGAGCGTCTTGACAGGGCCGGATTCCGCTTCTTGCTTCCAGCTTCTCCAGAAATGTCTGAAAATTGATAAAATCCAAAAACACGACAGTAACAAATTGTAATAGCAAAATATAGACTAAAATCAACATGATTCAAACTAATTAGGTGAATTATTGAATTAAACTTTGTGTAAATATTATATAAAATGAACACCTATCACTTTTCAGCCTTTACTAGACTCCCGACTTCACATCAGGAGCAATGCATGTTGTTGTGATTACATGGAGTTTCATAATTATTTATCAAATAGTTTTAATCAAACTAAAACTCATACATATTCATTTTAGTGATAATTATTTGAATTAATTGTTGAAAGAAATTGTGGGTTACAAGTATTTTTCTGAACAAGAAAATAGATAACTAAGAGGCTTAACTATATTTTGTCATTCATATCATCTTAACTCTCTTACAAAACAACTGATTATACGTTCTTATATAATGCTAAATATTAGAGACAAAACATAAATATTCCTACAACATTAAACATAAAAACAGGATTCTAAACACTAAACAGCATCCGCAGTCTACAATAAAACATTAATAACTATCTCCTAAAAATTCCAAACGGTCTAAGAACTTTCACCATTTTAAAGTAGATTAATCCATATTTTGCTCTCCCAAAATGATCAACACTTGACTTCGTACAACACTTGATTTCTGGTAACCGCTGAATTCAAAAAACCAAGTTTAATTAATCACATTTTTCAACATAATTGCGTCAGAACAAAACCCAAACCAGCATTTTCAAAAATTCTCTGAAAAAGAATGGACACAGCGAGAGAACAACGACATCAATTAGACAAACACAGAGCAAAGGGACCAAGTGCACAGTGTCAAACCCTCTTTTCTGATTCTTGCGTCTGATAAAAGGGCTGAAGGACGAGCGATGGTTGTGAACTGAACTGATGGTCCCTAGCTCTCTTTTGCTTTCTTCCTTCTGTTACCCCCCAAATTGAAGTCATGGTCTCATGGACCACCGTAAGAGGGCCATTCCTGGTAAGATTTGGGGAAGATATTGCCAGATCTTGCTTTCCATGAATTTCGATTTGGTGGTTGGATTGCTTGATCTCAATCTACATTCTACAGTATCTACTACATTATTCCAGATCTCTTTAAGTGATGAACGTCATGTTTCGGACTTTCGGATCACTTACTAGTTACTAGTTTGTTTGCGGAATTCATTTGGATGGCATCATTCATTGGTTATTTCTAATGAAATACAACATAACTACATTCTTCATTTCAGTACCAAATATCGTTCACATTAATTTTTTTAAATGATTGATTAATTTTAATGCATTCATTATTTGATCACTTGATTTAGTATAAAATAAAATCATATAATTTTACATGAATATATCTCTAACAAAAAATTAAAAAAGAGTGTGTGTGACATCTTATGACATAAAAAACTTATGGTATTAAAATCCTCTTCATGTGATATCTGATAGGATCCATTTTCTTTTTTAATGATGTAACTCTACTACTTAGTATTTTTAAGATATAATTAAGTAAACCTTTATATGCACAGTATAATTCTAGAAATAATACCAAACTCGTTCTGTTGCTTATCCAATGAAATGACTAAATAAACCATTTATAATTGAAAAAATAAACCATTTACATTTGAAAAACAATAACTATATAACAAGAAGTAAATTATTGTCCATAAGTTTTGTTATATTTGTCTTATACTACGTTCCAATGCTAGCAGAAATTAATGCATATATGCCCAATAAAATGGCTAAAAAGCTGCTAAAAAATGATTGAAATGAGAATTTTTGTTTTGGATTTCCTTTTTACACCCATAAATAATGTGCCGCTACTGGACAAATTGTTTTCATATCAACGTTTTAGGAAATAAGAATAAAAAATTTCTCAATTTCTAGATCCACTTGTACTTTTTTGGGACCAGGCGAAAGTGTATTTCTTCAAAGGTCAAACGAAACGTTACCGCTATTGCTGGAACGAAATGGAATGTTATTGACAGCCTGATTCCGAAATCTGAAGAAAATCCTTTAATCTAAACAAGAGAGATGCACACTCACCGCACCTCTTCTATAAACATATACACAGTCATATAGATATGTCACGCTTTATCCAGTAAGCTAGTTGAACTCTAATTTCAAATGGCAATTGTGCCCCAGATGCAATTCCATGTTTTAGCTGTCGATGATAGTTCCCTTGATAGAAAACTGATTGAGAGGCTCCTAAAGACCTCATCATATCAAGGTAAATTTATTTCATGCACTAAAACCTGATATACATAAATATATCTAGCGTGGAAAATATCACTTGAGATCTTTATTGGAATGACGACAACAAAAAAATAGAGGTTAAGAAATTTCACATTTGCTACTATACATTTTCTTACCCTTTTTTTTCCTTTGTTTTCTGGTACTCAGTTACCACTGTGGATTCTGGGAGCAAGGCTCTTGAATTTCTTGGATGGAAGGAAGGTCAGAGAAGCAATGCTTCTATAGTCCCATATAAAGAGGTGCGATTTTAAAATTACCGAGATAAACCCATTTATATCTGAAAATTCAGAAGAAAAAAATAATAATTTTCTAGGGTTTTGTCTTTTGCGTTGAATATCTTTTGGCCTCTTTTCATTTTCAGGGAACTGAGGTTAATCTGATAATTACCGACTATTGCATGCCAGGCATGAGCGGCTATGACCTTCTGAAGAAAATCAAGGTGAATTTGAGTTTATTATTAGTCTCATTTTCTGATATAAACATAAGTTTGGTCAATAGCTGCTGCATTAAAGAAAAGTTGGGCCAATCGCTTATGAAATTATTTTTAATTGTATTAGGATTCATCGACTCTAAAGACCATTCCTGTTGTTATCTTGTCATCTGAAAATGTTCCTTCAAGAGTCACCAGGTATGGTGCCAGTAAATCTTTCTATATTGTTTTCTTCCACCATAACTTGTGCAAAACAAAATTCAACAAGTTAATACTATATTTTTAAAGCGAATTTAGAGTCATCTTTCCATGCATATTTCTGAATACATGAATTGTGTGCTAACCAGGTGCTTGGAAGAAGGGGCAGAGGCTTTCTTCCTTAAGCCGCTAAAACTCTCAGACTTGGAGACGCTTGAACCACATCTACTCAAATCCAAAGATGTAAATGAGAAGCACAATCCATTTAAAAGCAACACGGTGGGTGTGCTAAGCAAAAGGAACAAGCGAAAGAGGGCAGAGGAACATGACAAATTTTTGCATGAAACAGAAGTAATTGCCAAGCGAAATTAAAGATGACAATATTTGATTAAGTAAATAGTGCATAATTATCTTTATTAAGCCTTTTTGTGCACTATTTTTGAAAATTTGTAGACTTCCTTTTGTTAATTTCGAATATTAATGCAATTAAACAACACGATATTTTAATTTACACAAATACTCATTCAACAAATGAAACCTTGTTACTACTTAGTCTCAGAAAATATACTTTAAATTAAGGAGAAAAAAATAGAAATAAAGGTCCAAACTAATGATATTAAACATTTTTTAAATAATTTTTGCACTTTTTTGTTTCAGATAATAAGATCTGAAGATCAATCATCCAGACAGAATGAAGCAAAAACTAAAACATAATTTGTACTTTTCACATTCTATAATTGTCAAGTATACAAAATATAAAAATAAAAAATATAGAAAATCTTCTAGACATTCAATTAAAATAATGACACTTGTGATATACATTTCTAAAGAATGACACTTGTGATAAATTACGCTTCTAAAAATATAATTAGGTATACATTTGTAGTCAATACTTCAAGTAGAACTATTCCTCAAGTGTGAACTACTTTTATTTGTTTATAGTTTCCTTTACATACATCACAATCACATGAATCTGCACATCGTACAAGTTGACTTCGCTCTCTTTCCTTTACATACATCACAATCCCCTTTTATATCATTTTTTCCTCAAAACTAAAAGCAGAAGACTTGCAAGTTTTATATCCATAATTTGTACCTTATGTGGGCAAATCACAAGGTGCAGAGCGGGAAAGCCTTGTATCACAAGTAACTCTTGGACCCTTGGCAAGTAAGTCCTGTATCACACCCTTTGAGATGATAGGACAATTGTATCACTCTTCATCATCTTCGCTGAAAGTGAATTAAAACCACCTTACATATTTTTTAAGGTGGAAACTAAACTTCAAATCTGATCTATTCTTTCAATCCATCTGCAATTGTCGTCAGAAACAAATATCAATTACCAAGTGCTATATGAGAACTGCTTGATTTCACATTAATTCACTTCAAATATGATGCACATAACATACCTATCTTGAGACGAAGCATGTCCACATGTTCCATGCTTTTCTCTCTCAACGCATGTGACATGACACTTCTGTACAAATCCACTGGTGGTTCAATACCCCCATCCTCCATCCATTGCAATACCTGAAGAAGAGAAATTGTAGTAAATGCATTTAAATTTTTGGAAATTATGGATTAATGGAAATGAAATGACTATAATATAATGTTGGTGCTGGGCAAAGTCTGTGGACTACAGAATCACATCACAATAATGGATCCGACAAATATACTTTCACAGAGAGACGGAGGGAGAGTGAGACCTCAATACATTTTCTCCATTTCCCTGCAGTTAAGAGATTTTTCACCAAAATGGCATAGGTACTTATGCTAACAGTCGAGCCACAAGCCATCATCTTGTGAAACAACTGCAAATAAGCTCATTAATAAATTCAAAGAATGTGCTCAATGATAAATAAGCAGAACACAATTTTATGGGTAACAAAAATAAAATTTGCTAATTGACATTTAAAGACTTCAAAGTGTTGGTGCTTTAGAAAGCAACACCAGTTATTTATAGTGGAAAAGAAATAACAAATGATGTGTGCTTATTTGCAAATGCAGATATGTAGTAAAGGAAAATATAGTAAAAAATGCAAAAGTAATATAAAGATGAGAGTGAAATCAGTACCTTCATCATAGTATCAATCTTCCCAGATTTGCCGACAAAAAACAAAAAGTTGTTAAGAGTTCCAACTGATGTTTTCGAGAGATCCGGCTCCATATGTTCAATTACAGTACATGCAGTTTTCCAATCTCTCAAGCTGAAAAAGAGGAATATTTATAACAGCAATGCAGAAAATTATTCATGGGACAAATGCTACAAAGGTATCAAAAGAAACAAACAAACTGTAACTAGGGTGATTATGGAAAAAAGATATCATATGCTCTGCAGCATTGAAACAACAATAACAACAAAACCTTTAATCCCAAATAAATTGGGGTAGGCTAGAAATGAAACCCAATCCGAAAATCATAAAGATCATACATCCCAAAGATAGCAATCAATGATAATACTAGTAATGATTATGATGCACTATTGAAATGACAAAAATAAAATATTGAGAATATCTTTGATCCTTTTGCATATAGGTTCGAAGTTGAATTTCAGTTTTGAGCCAACTAGGAAAAATATTCCAATTATAAGATCATATAAGATTATTTTAGCCTCTTGCTGAAACATAGGGGTCATTTACAAGTATCCTATAAAACACACCCATATGGAACCATTAGGAATGTTGTTTCACATTGAAACTTTTCAAGTTAATGTTAAGTTCTGATTCACAAAATGGAAAAACATACTTTGAATGTCACAAAATAGAAATTACTAAACTATTCCAGGAAACAACAGGGGTTCAGTAAAGTCTCACAGGCCACATGCAGATAAGATCTCAAAAGTGCTGCTATTATTTAGCGGTATATGTTTCTCTCTCATAAAGTCTACCAACTGGAGAACACTTTTGTTTTGGGACCCTTTATTCAAAGCCCCCATCAGTGAAGAGCACAAAATAGGGTCAGGTTTAATTCCCTCTGCCTCCATCTCTTCGAAAAGATTCCATGCATTCTCCCATTTTTCTAGTCATCAATAGGAAAAATGGCATTTAGTATAAATATGGGATCTGATATCTAACAATTAGAATATTCAAGGACGGAAAGAGTTTCTTAGTCAACAAACCACACCCGACATTTTCTTTTTTTCAGTTATCATGGATATCTTAGTTTGAGGACAAATCGGCTACACTTAATTTCCCTAATTTCAGATTAATCCAATTAAACCCGATATGCTATTACTGGAGACACAAGGTTCACAGAAATTTGGAACCTTGTAAGTGACAATTGACCAGACCTCAATTTTTACTTGAGAATGAAGGTGGAAAACTGCCAACTATTATTACCTTTTTGTATGCAGTGTACATAATATTGGGTCTCACCATCACATTATCTTATAGCAATTGGTTTCTTTTTGCAAATGGGATAAATGTTGGGTTGTATGTATAACAGAAAATTATATGACTGCAACACCACACCAAAATATAATCAGATGTTTATGCAATCTTTTTCCTGGAATATCAAATAATTAAGTTAACTACCATCTTTCAAGCTAGACTAACAAAGTACCATGTATACAATAAGCATGCATCATAGCAGTGTATGTTATGACATCAAGGCCACAACCACAATCCTTAATGGAAGAGAAAATGGACTTTGCCTCTTCTAGTTTTCCCTAAAAAGAAAACAAAATCTTTAAGGTTTTTCAATGTCCAGTTCGAAACAAAACAAAGAAAACAAATGTACAAGCCACATACCTGTTTGCTATATGCACAAATCAAGGACGAATATACCTCCTTTGACAAAGGAATATCCAAACCCTTCATTTCATCAACAAATTTTAGAGACTGTTCATATTTTCCCAGTTTATATGCTCCATTTATCAAAATGTTAAAAGTTGCAGCATCAGGTAATTTACCATTCTCTCTCATAGAGTAATACAACTTTACAGCTTTCTCATACTCCCCTATGTTCATATAACTGCCAATAGCTGAATTATACACGATTGTGTTTAATTGAACTCCCCGGTCCTGAGCAGCAGAGAGAATAGATTCAATCTTGATTAATTGACCGCACCTTCCACAAGATGCCAAAAGGGTGCTAATAGAAACTGCATCCGGTTCAAGACCTTCTCTCTCCATTTCAAGCAGTACCTCAACTGCATCTCTTAACATTCCATTAGCTCCATAAGCATCAATTAGGGCATTATAGCAAACTCTATTAGGCTTAATTTTAACCTTTTTTAAATTGTCAAAAGTCTCTCTAGCTTTCTCAGGCTGTCCTGACCGTCCATATGCATTAAGTAACGAAGTGTATGACACTATATCAGGTCTCAATCCATTCCTTTGGATTAAATTAAATACTTTTAGTGCCTCAGACATGCATTCCATGAGAAGCATATGCACCAAGAAGTGTGTTATAAGAAACAATATTAGGCTTTAGACCTTCACCTTGCATCATGTTAAATACCTTCTCACAGTTCTCAACTTGGCCGCAGATTGAATAAGCATGCATAATACAACTGTAGGCCACCACATCAGGTTTGTTTTTTGAACCACTCTCCTTCATTGAATTGAATATGTCTACTGCTTTCCCGTATTGCCCCAGCTTGACCAGGCAGTGGATAACAATGCTTAGGGTAAAATGGTCATAGTGAATATTTCTTTCTTTCATCAAGTCAAAATATGCCAGTGCTTTAGTGTATTGTTTTCCCCTTTTGAAAGCAGATAATATAGTGTTATGAGTAATTAAGTCGGGACCAATTCCACTTTCAGTCATTTTCTTGCTTATTTCCAAAGCTTTCGTCCAGTTTCCAGCAACTGCGCATGCATTTATTATATTGTTGTATGTAGTTCGGCTTGGAGGTATCTGCATTAAATACACACATTGCATTTTTCATTTATTGATTTCACGTGTTTAAGGAGATGTGATCTTGTCAAATTGATATAAAAAGGGAATGGATAGACAGAAGAAAAAAAAAAAAAAAGTCCCTGTATTGTCTAATTACCAGACAGTCACTTATCAAATTGTTTACACCATTGTTTCAGTACAAATCTGAACTTATTCTTATTGAACCACCAGAAAGTCTATTATATAGACGTACAATGGAATAAAATAGAAAAAAAAAATACAATCAAAAAAATCAATCAAAAATCTCTAATTAGTAATTAATACTAATCAATACTTTTTATATTTCAACATTCCCCTCAAGATGGTCAAAAGATATCCATCAAACCCATCTTGTTATATAACCTCATCTTCCATCACTATACGATCGACCTTGGCGGGCTGTGTAATAGGACGAAACTTTCCCGGCTTATTTTTTGGAATAAATGAGTGCAACATGGCAAAAAGCGAAACTATTGAGCTAAGTTCTTTCATGGGGCAGTCTGCTACTTGATTTCCTGTAGCTACGTGACTCAACTCCAATAGTCCATTCTCTAGCTTTTCCTTTATGAAGAATCTGTCGATCTCCACATACATGGTTCTATCATGCTACACAGGATTGTTAGCAATGTTGATCGCTGATTTGCTATCACACCGCAACTTCATTTTTTAATAATTTCTTCAGCCACAACATCTCAACAACTCCTAATACCATAGCTCTGTACTAAGTTTTTACTGTTGATCTCGTAACAACCAGCTACTTCTTGCTCTGCCAGGAGACCAAGTTGCCCCTACGAACATGCAGTAGTCAGATGTAGACCTCTTATCATCTTGGCAACTAGCCCAGTCAGAAGCACAATAGCCCTCAATGTTTATATGCTCATTCTTCCTGAAAATCAAATCCTTTCCGGGTGCACTTTTCAGATACCTCGGGATGTGATATAATGCGTCCATATGGTCCTTCCTAGGATCATATATGTAACGGCTCACCATGCTTACTGCAAATGAGATATCGGGATGAGTGTGACACAAATGGATCAATCTACCTACCAATCTCTGATACCTCTCACGATCAATCTATTCTCCCGCATCTGCACTTATCTTGGCATTCACATCAATTGGAGAAATTGTAAGCCAGCAACCTAACATGTATGTCTTTGTGAGCAAGTATAGCACATACTTTTTCTGAGATAGAACAATCTCTTCTGCTCACATGAGTTATCTCAATCCCAAAAAAGTATCTAAGTTGTCCCAAGTCCTTGACCTCAAATTTCTTCTCCAGTCTTGCATTTAACTGTGCAATCCCTCCTTCATCATCACCAATAATAATCATATTATTAACATACATGTTGAGATATTGTATGTTTTACGAGTTTTTGGGGTTTCTAGGGATCTAGAGATAAATATGTTAAAAGTCAGGGGGTTATTTGTAAGAAGACATGTAAGGCTTATATAAGCCCGAGGGACCATTTCTCAATACACGAAAAATTTTTGCACTTTTCGGTTTATTCAATATGGTATCGAGCCAAAAACCCTAGGTTAACCCCCTCTTCCACCGTAGCGCCGCGCGCATTGTAGCCGCCAAATCAGCCGTAGCCGATCTTATGGCCGAAACGACGAAGCTTGATGGACCCATGTACTTACTTGAGCACACTCGGAGGGAAGAATCGGAGGGTACTTGACCGGGGACAAAGGAGCCAGTGAGGATCTCCAGCGAGGGCGAGTGGAAGTCCACTCACATGACAAGATATATATGTGGCTTCGAGTTCACCGACTCCCCTGTCGCTTCCACAGGTGGATGGCATAAAGCGGGTCAAGGATGTCTGGGAGAAGCCTTCGAAGAGAACTTATGATGGAGTGGGAAACAATCCGAGGTGTTCCGGATTGAGAGAGAGATAGAGCGATAGTGCGGGGAGATAGATCCATTCGGGGTAGTATGCCACGGATATCCGGAGCGGCGTGGGGCGGTTATGATCATTTCTCGCCCGGCCGCATGCTTGCGGGGATCTGAGTGCCGAGAGAGGGCACATGATACTCGGAGGAGGGACTATGCATTTCATGAGGGGGTTGAGCCGGCATTTGAGTGAGGTGCGCGGGGTTATTAGCACAAATGAAGATTCCTCACTGGAGGAGACGATCTCGGCCATGATACGGGGAGGAGAGCGGATTGGGCTCCGGTCTGTACGACAGACTTCCGGGGTGAAGTCGGCACTTGCAGATCTCCAAGTCGGGTAATACTAAGGTACGGGCGAGACTTGGGAGTGTTACAACTAACGGTGAGGTAGGCCACCCGAAGCGGTTTGCACTAAGCCACCGGAAGGAGAGGAACTTGGGAGGAAGAGGTCGGTATGGAGGTCGTGGCGAGGCAGAGAGGTGGCGAAGGGGTGGAAGAGGAGGCTACCGTGCACATCCGACGGTAGCGAGAGGAGGAAAGTGAGGAGACCGTGATCTTTGCGAGGAGGATCGGGAGTTTCGGAGATATTGAAGAGGAAGCGAGCGACGGCGGGTGAAGGAAGCGCGTGCGCTCGATGATGCATCCACCTCATCCTCCTCGAGGGTAACATTGCTTCGCTTTGCTCACTCGGCCTCGGTATTGGTGATACACTTGCTCTTCTATATCTACCACCGCAGAGCACCGGATTGGATAGTTGACTCGGGTGCGTCTCGGCATGTGACCGGGTCTTTGTTAGGGAGTTTTCTTCTATACTCACCTAGCGGTCCCGAGAAAGCATCAGACGGGCGATGGTACGGCTCAACCCAGAATCGGTGGTAAGAAGTGTGCAATGTACCAACACCTTGACCTTGTCCAATGTTTTGCATGCTCCTTCCTTTCCCGTGAATCTTTTGTCCATAAGTGTCATTATATCACAACTAAAATGTGTGGTTTTGTTTGATATTCCAAAGGTGATCTTCCGGAGAAGGAGGCCGTGAGCGACTTGGAACTGGCACATGGCATAGTGGCTTGTGGTACCTGGATAGGGAGAGTATGGACTCGGCTCTTTCATCCATTGTGGAGGGTACAGGAGGAGTTGGGAGGAGTTTGGAGGACTTACTGCTGCTCCATCATAGGCGCTTAGGTCATCCCTCTTTTTCTGTTTTGGGTAGGTTGTATCCGCCTTTGTTTGAAAAGGCTAATAAGGAAAAATTATTTTGTGATGCGTATACTACTGTGTACTCTGAGTACCAACACATATAGGCTCTTCCTCCTCTTCATCATTTTCTTGCTCCTCAATTCACTACTACCCCATATTGAGTCTAAATAGACATATGAAAATCTTTGAAATAATCAAACACCTCACTTTTATTTTTTATCAAGTATACCCAAGTAACACGAGAAAAACAATTAATGAAGGTAACAAAATATATTCAACCTCCTCAAAAAACGCATAGTTCTTCTCTACGCATCTCACTCTCCTCTCTTGCACTGCAGATCTTTACAGCATACTATCGACGAGAAGTAGTATGCCCACAATCGCTCCAAATTTGTGGCATACTCTTGGATTGACCTATCTCCGTATACTACTGCTTCTATCCCGCGCTTGATCTGAAACACCCTCCTGTTGTTCTCAGTGCCTACATAGATACTCTTCAACTTAGCGCAGATATCATTCACACTCTGAATGCCATCCGTCGTGACCGCAATCGACGAAACCATAGAGTTGAGAAGTCAAGTATACAACAACATGTGTGTGGTCTTTCATTCGTTCCACCTAGCAGTGTCTTGCCTCGGTTCCTCTTCTCCTGTCAGAAATCCCTCCAGGTTTCTTCCAGCGAGAAAACCCTTGATCCGACACGACCAACTCAGATATGTGGCTGGCCCATCAAGCTTCAGATCCACTAGTAGGAGATCTAACTTCACTGGTTGTGGATGTGTCGAGACCTCGCTCCTTTTGACATCCTCATGAACTCAAACAATGTCTTCACGTTTACTAGATTTAGCTTTAATAAGCTTTTCCATTGATCCACCTTGTTCACCCATCAATCCTATTTTAGATCTTCTCACACTTTCAAAAACAATCAATCACTTATTTTCTTATTTCCAATTCGTTCAGGGAACCCTACAACATTAAAACAACCAATCATTTATTTTTTGAAGGGTATTTAAAATAACAAATTATGTGTTCGATAAATTAGACAAGAGTGCCCAACAGTGGCTGAAATTCAACACTAACCAAGGCTTTAAAATGCGGATTTCAATATGTGTTCGATTGACCACTGCATAGCGCATATGTGATATGCGGATGCATATGCGGTTCAGGATGCGGATATGAATTCTAAAAAATTCTTACAATATTTGAATCGATAATTTATTTTTGAAGAATTTTAATGTAAAATAAGAAAATATAATAAGATATTAATATAATTTTGAATATTTTGCACAAAAAATATAATATAATTAATTTTATAGCCTTAATACGATAAATATTTTAAAAAATAATACGCATTGTTGAATACGTGGATGCATACTCTTATGCATGCGGCATCGCACCGCATAAACATAAGCGAACTGCATATGCGGCAGCATTTTAAAACAATGACACCAACTACAACCTAAGTGGCTGAAACTTATTCACAAGGTATCCTAGCTAAAACAACCAATCATTACAATACCCTACGAATCCTAAGGAAATAAGACCATATCTCAGGTAACTGTTATAAAACTAAGGTTAGAGAGTGCCTTACAGAAGCTCGAAGCATGTCATCCATTATATTCAGGGCCCACCTCCATTGACCCATCCGAGCATGAGCATGTATAAGCGCATTGTATGTCTCAGCATCAGGCTTACATCTAGGGGAGAGTTTACACACCATTAGTGAGAAGACAAAGATGAACATAAAACTTCTAATTTTTGTATCTGCACTGTAAATACATTGCCTCATTGTTTGCTTGCTTTAGAGGGAAAAAAGATCCAATTGTGATGTAAGTAGGAACTATATATGCCAGCACAATATGCAAACAGGTACCTTACTTTGCAGTTAGGCAGAAAACAGGTCCCAATAAGCCTTAACTTATTCAGCTTTATAACTTTTGTTACAATTTAATCTTTGATTATGCAAAAATATCTTGGTCCAGTCTTAATTTAGCCTGAAAGGCGGAGATAAGGCAAAATGAAATAAAAGAGGTCATAAATTGGTCAGACAAACCCCGCCTATGTAGTTTCTATACAGCCTGCCCCGAGCTAGGAAAAAGGAGGGCTGTGATTGGCATGGTGAGCCTATGTTAACATACAGTCTTCTTTATGGAAATAAAACCCAATAGGTGACTCCAGCTGGGTCTCATTTCTAGCCTACCCCATTCTTTGGGACTAAAGGCTTCTGTTGTTGTTGAATAAACTGGTCAGACAAGTACCCTACTATTCAATGCCAAGAAAAGGTAAAATGACATGAAATTTTTCAAAATTTGGTCAGGCAAAAGTACTAAACCACTCCCAATGATGGACATTAATATTTACTTGGTGAAACTGCAATGTAGTATTCTCGATACTGTGCAACAACCACGTACTAAACAACAGGGTCAAAATAAAATTATAAAAAGATCATCATGACATTTTGAGTTAGTTAAGTTCAAGATAGTTCCATAGTAAATAAGTATCTGAGACATGAGAATCGCATAGATGACTAACAAAAATTGATGAATCCAAGATGTGATATCCATACCTCCAGTCTTGCATTTCAAAAAATAAACCACGAGCTTGATCCATGTGATTATGCCTTGCATGTAATCTTATCATCATAACATATATGTCCTTGTTTGCAGAATAATTTATTTGGTTCTTCATCCATTTGAATACATGCACGGCATGCTCAATGGATCCAGTACTCGTTATTTCCTGAAAGAAATAGGAAAATTCATTTAATTGATATTTAGGGAACAAAGATGAGCTGAACAAAATTAATATTTTTTTTGTTATATATACTTGTGCATTGCCAAGGCTGAACAGAGAAATTTTTAATCTGGTGAAAGTGCACCAAGCATGGAATCTGATCTTGTTGGGATGTACAATGATAAATTACCAAAATAGTAAAACATACAAGTTTGTTTCTGAAAACAGCTAATGTCGGGTCTCTAGGATAACAACAGTATGGAGTCCTTAATTGCATCCAATAGAGAGAGAGAACTAATTAGGGCAGGAAGCTAGAAAATGGTGATTGATCATCTATAACCTTGAATATGAAATTTAAGTATGCTTCAATTCATTATAAAAAAAACAATTAATGCAATAAATGAAAAGTGACATAGTATAACATTTTGATCATAACTAATGGACATAAAAGAAATTTCACCTTCTCGAACCACCATTTCAGAGTTAATTTGAAGTTTCAGAAACAGAAAGATATAGACGATTCTCTTCAGAATTCTTCGCTAAAGCAAAATATTACTTGCAAAATCTTCTAAGACGAAAGAGCAGACAATAGACAATAATGAAACAATACCTTCATAAGAAGAGTAAAATTCCTTCTAGCGAATCGACCCGCCCAAAAATTAAGAACACCGTCGACTTCCTCACACTTATTCAGCTTCATGACACGCCTTGCTACCTCCGACACCGACCAGTCGCGTTGTCGGAGAGTCCCCTCCACTCTCCGCCGATACTTCGCGGGGATTGCATCCTTCCCGATTCCTTTAACCTCGCTGGACACGATATGCTTTCCCGTGTCGTAGTCGACTGAAACCGCGATCTTCTTCTCCTCCCATGGCGCGGGGGTCTGGTCACTGGGTTTGTGTTTGCTTTTGTTGGAATGGAGGCGGATTAAGCGAGGCGGTGGAGAGCTAGAGGAGCTTGGCTGAGGTGGCTGCGGAATGGTGTAAGAATGCACAAAAGAAGCCATGGATGGGAGAGGGAAAGCTAGGGATTAGTTAGGCTTAAGCGCTAACGGATAGAGGAGGATATTTTTGTACGACTGCTATACTGCTAGTGATAGACTTGTGCTGATTGGGCCGTGAAAAGTGGGTTGGATCAACTATCAAGACAAAATTAATTAAGAGTATTACATTTTTCAATGACCAAAAAGTTCCATTACTTGCTTAAAGCCTGTTCCGCTTTGCCAATGTAAGCTACCATGTACTATCAATATACCCAGGAAATAGTGATGTGAGCAGGGGCGGACCCAGTTAGATCCAGGGGGGCGCGTCCCATATTTTGAAAAATAGTCTTTTCGGTAATGTTTTCGAAATTTTTTTTGCCCCCCCCCCCGAATTGTCTGGTTATTTTTATTGAGAAAAAATATTTAATACATAATGAAATAATTATGCAAAGATATCAAAATATAAAGTTCCTTAGTCGAAAACTTTCTTCATCAACTTGATTATTTATTACATTGAGCTTTATTTTATTGTTATTTTAATATATAAAATGTTATTATTTAATAAAAAAATTATTAGTAAAGTATATATATTAAATTATTATTTTTTTTATTTAGTACCCGATTAGTTAATGGATTTGAACCCGATAAACCATTACAATCCGATAATTGCCCCCCCTAATCAAAATCCTAGATCCGCCACTGGATGTGAGATCATTAACAATCCGAATTCCGAAAGGTTTTCGTCAGGATTATGATAGGAGAAACCTTGTATATTCCGAGCCCTGTTGCCGGTTTAAATGCATTTTCAACTTTTATGCCAAAAAATAGAACGCATTATATATCAAATAGACGTTTAGTTAGTAAAATATTTGATGAAAGATGAAAAATAAATTATTGGTGAATCTTATTTATGACTATGTCGCCAACTTGTCGAGAAAGAGGTGAAGATAAGGGTGTTAATTATTGATCTGATCCGATGTATTAATCCGATCCGATCCGATATGATCCGAAAATAAATGAGACGGGTATGAGTTTGTTTTTTTATCTGAATCAGGTCAGGTTCGGGTCAACCCGACCCAATCCGATTAATTATGTTTTTTGAAGTATTTTTATGATTTAATAATAATTAAAACTTAAATATACACTAATTATATACTAATTAAGATTAATTATAAATTAATTAATATTTAATTACTTAAAATTATATAAAAATATTTAATTATTTTACACGGGTCGGGTCGGATCGATGCGTGACCCGATCGGATAAAAATTTTTTGATCCGAATTTAATCGAATCAGATTTGAATCGTATTAAAAAAATAATAAAATAATGTAACCCGACTCATTGACACCCTAGATCAAAATAACCTTTGTAGGAGAACTTTTTTTGCCATGATGCCAAAACATTTAACGTGCCCTTGACTGCTCGATCCAGCAACTCGGCCTATAAACCCAGCTATGGAACTCTTTTTTTTTCCAAATTGAATGAACAGTATGGTAAGTATTTCATTTCAAATTTGTACTTGACCCTCTTTATCCTATAAAAACCTAGCTAAGATGAATTGTTTATCCACTGATATTATATTTGAATAATTAGATATATCTATATAAGTGGAAACATAAACACGAAATTAACACTTCCTATAATATACATTTATCTCTTTTCTTGAGATAAAAATGAAAATCAAGCCATCCAACTTTAAATATTTACAACTGATCCATCGTCTGACTTTCAGACTTACAACTTCTCACATAGGCCAAACCGCCAAAGTAAGATTAGTTTCATTTTAAACTTATCTTGAGCAAAACTAGGATCTAGTTTCCAAATAATCAATCTCTAAGTATATATTTACAGGAGGGCTTCAATAATCATCGATTTTGTGTGTCATCAAATTCGATCAACTCATTTTTTAATTTATGCTTTAAAATTCAAAAGTCAATTTTTGAAGCTTATTTCATATTAAATCAAATGATAGCGAAATTAATGAATCTAATCATTTATGATTGATTAAATTTTATGCATTCATTTTTTTCTCAAATTTTTTATACATTTATTTTATTATCATTTAATCTAATATAAATTACCTCCAATTTTTTTAAAAATTTATAAGCACACATCTAACATGAAAAATTAAAAGATCAACAGTTTGAATTTTAAATTTAAATAACAAAATTTATAATATAAATTAAAAAATGAGTTGATGATATTTGATGATACACTAAATTGATGACTTCGAATTCCTTCTCATATATTTATCACTTATATACAACAAGAGAAAAGCAAAATTTATGTTAATCCGTGGATCGACAGGATCAGAGTCATTGACAAAATGTGATATGAATCATGTGGAAAACACAGTCAGTAAAAAAGTTAAAAATATTTATATTAGTGTTATTTAGTTATTATTGTCAATTTAGCATTCGTTATATTATTTGTCGTTAATTCGTCTTAAAGTTTCGGGCTTTCGACAATCTTTCGATTCCGACAAAAAAAAGTTTAGTTATTACTTATTAGTATATATTATATTTTATAATTAGTATTTTATAATTAGTTTATATTTTTTAGTAATTAGTTTTTTAAATAAATATTTGTACTCTTTTTTTGCCATTCGTTTCTTTTAATTAGTTTTTATTACATTCTTTATTTTTTTATAATTACTTATATTTTTAATTTATAATAATTAGTTATTTTTTATAAAATATTATTTAATGACAGAAGCAGATGGAGATTCAGATGGTATGCCCGAAAATGAGTTATGGTATATGAACTCGAATATTTAGATGGTATTTTTAAACACTTATATTTTATATTTTTCCCCCATTTTTAAAATTTTTCTAGCATTTACAATCCTTATTTGATTTTTTCAATAAACTTTACTAACGAATAAAAAGTTAGAACTCCGCCTATGTATTACACAGCCGGTCCCAAGCCCGGAATAAAGAAGGAGGGTAACTTTATTTATAATTATTTTCGATTTTCTAAAATTTATTTAATTTTATTTGATTATTTTTGAACTTTGAAAAAAATGACAAAAAAATAAAATAATTTTATTATATCATTTAAAATTTTATTTCAATTTATTTTAAGTCATATCATTTAAGATTTTATTTAATTTTTAAATAATTATTTTCGATTTTTTATAATTTATTTCAATTTTTGTTGATTATTTTCGAACTTTGAAAAAAAATGACAACAAAATAAAATAAATTTTTTATATCATTTAAAATTTTATTTCAATTTATTTTAAGTCATATCATTTAATTTTTCAATAATTATTTTCGGTTTTTATAATTTTTTATAATTTATTTGATTATTTTTGAATTTTGAAAAAAAAAACAAAATAAATAAAATAAAATTTATCCATCCACAATTTCATCGGAGTTGTCTTCCAGTAAATCAGCTTTGAAGAAGTGCAACTGCAACCGTCTTCAGCTCCATCCAGCACAAGCAAGTGATCGGTTTTCTTCCGATAATCTTAAATGCTTCCAAGACATAAAAAATTCTTCGTTTAGAAAATTGTCCACACGAAGAGGGTTGGTTATTCAACGAGCGAGTATGAGTTAGTCAGAGACAATTTAAATTTGAGTCAGCAGTTATATGAGCTGAGATAACTCAAACTAGCAAGTCTAATTCATACTCAGTTCGCGTCTGGTTCGAGCCAGCTTGCAAGTTCGTCAGGTTAGCTCACTAGGTATAACTCTGATTCTTTTGATGATTTCTTTTCTATTTTTATTGATATTTGTTGTGATTATCTCTCTTCTATGGAATAGTAGACGTTTTTCTAGGGTTTAGACATGTAACTTAAAACTTAAAGTTTATTCATATTTGTTGTTGTTTTAATTGCTTTATTTTATGAATTGCTATTGTGATTGAATTACTGTGTATGGATTGAACTCTTATATGTTTGTATTAACAATACATTTGGGATTAAAAATCCTAGATAACATATATTCATAACCTACAAATGAAATTAGAATTGCACATGTATCTTAGAGAATTATTTAGGTTTCTAACCAAAATCTGACGGTTCTTCGACCCCCAAAAATGGTATATAACCCTAAATGATGGACATAACCGTGAAGTCTAGATTAATTAAGATTTTTCTGAATATTTAGAGTATTAATTAGATGGATCTAATCATAAATAATTAGTCTTTGAATTATTTAGAATTACCATATCTTAACGGGTTTAAATTAGGAAGAACGATGAACTTAATGGTGAAGTTTGACCTAATTAAATACTGTGTCAAACCCTAACCAGAAACTTGATACTTAATTAGATGGTAACCCTCATAAATTAGCATTGAAATACATAAAAAGTATAATTAAAACTCAAGTGGATGGTGATGCTAAAACTTTATACTCTCTTAATCCTGAAATAATCCAAACTTAGTTCAGTTTACTTATTTATTTTATAAATTATGTAGTTTAGAAACCTTTTCAGATTTAAAGTTTAGCTTAAAGAAATTGTCTACATCGGTAATTTAACAGTTTCTGTGGGATTGATACATCTAAATACTATACGGTAGGTTGTGCGTTTGCGGCTACCTTTTGTGTATATTAGATTAATTTTATTAGTTTAAAAAATATCACAACAGAGCCGTTGAATCATTTGAATTAGTCAAAAGGGCAACAAATGAGTGAATTGGGCCAACGAATACATTGTCCGGATGAAGGAAATAAAGAGACGACCCGAGCCCAATACTCAAATTATAGCAGTGCTATTGGAGATGATCGTATTATCTGAAATAGAGAAGACGTTAGCTGTTAGCGATAGTGCTGCTACAATGTCGTTTACTTAAACTATCTTTACTATTTTATCTTAGTAATTTAGCTAGATATAAATAGAGCTATCGATGTAATAGATTAGTTGTTGATTGAATTACAGAACTCCCAAAAACACTTATATCTTATTTTCTATTCATATATCAGTTCTCTTTGAGTTTGAATAAAAACTTATTAAAATCTCAAATTATCTTCAATTTCTATCTACAATTGCAAGTTGGTATATTACTGAGATCTTCAGTAGTAATGGTGGTGGTGCTGCGAGCTACACAGAGAGGCACGCGAGAGGGGTGCGGAAAAGAGAGAGGAAGAGGGGAGAGCGGGAGAAATGGAGTGGGGCGAAGTCGAGAGAAGGAAGTAATTCAGCAAAAAAATAACTGGAGAGGAGAAGAATTAAATCTTATTAAATCTCAACTGCCGGCTATTATTTCATTTTAATCTGGATCGCACGACATTTCTATCATTAAAAATATTATACCATTATGGTACTTTTCAGTCACTAATACCTTTTTAATATAATATAATAAAATATTATAATATTATAATTTTATTTTGTTTGTAGTGATATAGATCAACAACAACAATAAAGTCTTTAATCTCAAATAAATTAGGGTATGATAGAAATGAAATATAATCTGAAAGTATAAAATAAAGATCTCAAATATTAATGATAATAATGATGATGATAAAAAAAAAAAATAATAATAAATAAAAAAATAAAAAATAATAATAATAATAATGATAATAATAATAATAATAATAATGATGTTGATAGAATAAACATAATAAATCATTAATTATAAACTCTAAAATTTTAAAATTTAAGAACTAAAAAATTAAAAATCTGAAGTCTATAATTCTACTATTACTTTCTAACTTCTAAATCATAATTCTGATATATAGATCGCCGTGTTCTAAATACTTCCATCCAAAATAATCTTTTTAAATATTTTTTATTGCTTTATTTCATATTAGTCTCGGTTTACATTTTTTTCTTGTATTTTCAAAATGATTTAAAATACCACTATATATTGATACTTTAAAAACATTCATTAAATATAATTAAACTGTCATAAATCATGTTGGACCGGCATATTTTGAATTTATTTAAAAAACGGAGGGACGACGAATACACCAAATTTCCTTCATACACGTCCGCATCACCTGACTTTCGCTAGAAAGTCGGTCAAAGCTCATGGGTCCCATGAGGCCATGACAGAACCAGTCGTGACCCGTGAGTCGTGACGACGCTTCGTCGCTTCCTTGCGAAGATTCCTGGCATCAGTAATCATGACCATCTAAAACACCGAGGTCGGCTATCACCGAAAATAATTAAAACAGACAGTTCTGGTTATCTTTGTAAACGATTTCCTGTTACAAGTTTCTGAAAGTGGATCCCACAAAGTATCCGAGAACCCTTTAGACATTTTTTGTGGGGTGGATACGTCAGTGACTATGACCAGGAACAACACCGGGAATCTGGAACAGAGGATTCGTTTTCCTGATACTATTACTCCGACCTCATGATTTTACAGTTATCCCCCTCAAATTTTCTAGAATTTGACAGATCCCCTTTGTAAAGTCGATTTCCCTTTTACCTTAGAATGACCAAATTGTTAAATAATTTTCTCTGTTTTCAAACCTCTCTCCGCCGAAATCTCCATCCATCCCCAAGCCGCCGCATTGGCTTTCCATCTTGAGAAAATCAAAATGGGGCTCTAATCCCGATAGAGGATAGGAGGTGAATTGGAGTTTTAGCGGGACGAGGGGGATTGGAAGGGATAGGGCGCAATAGCAATGTGTGATCTGGTTGCCCGTACGGGTCGTCATCAGCAGCGGTACGAAGGGGGATGTCGTCTCATTGCCGGGTTTCTTCTTCTTCTTCTTTCTCTCTCTTTCCACTTTTCGATTTTTACTAGCTTACCCGTTTGATAAAACGCCTAGCACAAATAATTCATCCATTACCAACCAATGTCGGTGTTTTTTGCGCGGGGGATTCATATTTTCCTATGCTGGTCCGAGGGTAAATTTGATTCTTTTATATTTATGTCAACATAATTTTGCGATGTTGCTTTTTTAGAGGGCGATTTAATTGCGTTTTCTTATGTGGTTCCCACAGACTCTTATTGTCTATTGCGATCCTAAAACCTGCACTTATTCTTTGATTCTTATGTGGAAAAAAAAATATGGTACATGATGTCGTGTAGGTTAGCAAATTTGTCTGATTCCATATCCATTTTGGTTGCTGTCGCTTTCAATTAGTGCCAAATGAGTTGTTTGTATTCTGTATTTTTTAACTGAAATTTGATGGAGTCTTATCATCTTATCAGTTCTCAGCCTTTCATTGTTTTTATTTTTTTGTTATTTTCTTATTGAAATGAGGTATCATATTCAATCGTGTTCATGCTTTGAGTTTGACCTAATACAATTTGACAATTGGATACTAATGTAAATTCTATATTATATTGTTACCATTATTCTGCATAATTGGTAATTGTCTTAGGCATTATAGCTAATATGGCTGAAATGAAACTAGAAGCAAAAGTTTGTCTTGTTTCAACTTTGTTATTGCTTGCATGTTACCTAGATCTATTCAATAATTTTGTAGATGCTTAGCTTGTTTGAAAATCTTTTTGTTTGTTTCTGAGTTGGCTATATAAGATACCTCCTCAGAGTTGAAGATTTTCGCTTCCCCATATTTCTGATTATATTATAAGTTTGGGTCCTATCTCGCATGTGATTATGTAATGTATTTGTATATCCGTGCAGTCAGAAGTTACTGACAGTCGGAATTTTTTTATGGATGGTAGTGTATGTCATATTAAGCCCCAATTTATTTGGGATTAAAGGATTTGTTGTTGTAGTGTATGTCATATCAATTGTACATTAAAAATGCCCAGAACTATATCATTGATAGACCCCCCCCCCTCTTAATTTTACTGATTATTTTTCTCAGTGCCAGGTGGTACCTTTTAGTGTGGTATATCCTGGTACTGACTAATTTTAGAAAATGAGATGAAGAAAAAGAAAGAAATGAGTTCCAGTTGTCTGGTACACAGTTCTGGTGGATGCTTACTGTTGAATGATCAAAGAAAACCCTAAGACTGTAACATCCTTGGTTGTAACATTTTTTATTCGTAAAATGTACCCACCTTCCCAAGGTTTAAGATTTAATCTACTTGTTTGTTCTCTCTCCGGTTCCCATTATGGGAGCTCTTAACTTATGTTACATATTTTGAAAATTATCTGAATAAGATATCTGTAATTACTCAGGTGCATACCATTTAGATATAAACATACTGATGTGAATCAAAAGGTTTTGGAGGTTCTCATGATAAGTTCTCAGAGTGGGCCTGGTCTCTTATTTCCAAAGGTACTATTCATTCTATTTTTTCATTGTTTAATACATATGAAAAGTAGTGCGATTACTGATAAGTACCCCGGAAATATTTCATTGGTGTAAGTTATTTCGATCCTAAAACAACAGATGAATGAAGGGCTGATGTTACATTATTCTACTCTACAAATAAGTGTAATCCAGTAATGCCCTTATTTTTTGTTGTATAATTGATAATTTGAGACTGCCCTTTTTCCTCACTTATTCGTTCCCAGTAAGGAATGGTTGTATTGTTAAGCGAGGAAGGAAATGAGAGCAGAGAAATTTATTCATTCAGATTCGGTACACCAAATATTTCGATGGTTTTCAAGGGTTTAAAGGTAATTTTTTTTTATCTCTATGTATATAGGGAGGATGGGAAAATGATGAGACGGTTGAAGAGGCTGCTAAAAGAGAAGCTATTGAAGAAGCCGGTGTGCGTGGAGTTTTGGAGGTAGGCATTATTCATCCTAAACCATTATTGACTGAACTTTCCCTATTATTAACAGATCATTGTCGTTTGGTTGTGCAATGAGGCATATATTCTTGGATCACCCAAGTAAATCTCCATCTCAAGTCAAGTCTCTTTTGGTTCTCAATGCTAATTTTCTAATCCCCATCTTCAACAGATGTGAATGGAGGATGGAGCCTATAACTGCTGTCATGTTTTCTGATAAATTCATGTTTTTAGTTCATTGACCAAAAGCAGTCCTAAAAGTTCCCTGCACATTTTAAATCTAGAAAATACCACCTGTTTGTGGTATTTCATCGCACATTCTCATTAATGCAAGGAAATTAATAAAGGTTTCTTGTGTTAGATCATTTTCTTTGTATGAGGTTTATTATTGGGGGATAGCATGGTAATACACTTTTAGTAGTTTAACCTATTTTAGCTGATTAGCAAACCTATAATTAATTTGTTAATATTGTACCCTCTTTTCTAAAAGGATTTTGTAGGATTCTACTATTTCAAGAGCAAGAGCAACCAAGATGAGTTCTGTCCTGATGGAGTATGCAAGGCATCGGTGTTTGCCATGCGGGTGGAAGAGGAGTTAGAGGCATGGCCAGAGCAGAATACCAGAAAGCGAACCTGGCTGACGGTGCCGGAGGCCATCAAGCGGTGCCGCTACCCATGGATAAAGGAGGCTCTGGAGAAGGACTTTTCTCATCGTTACTGTATTGGTAGCGCAGTGAACAAGAATGACTGAACTATTTCACCTAGTAACTAATATTTGGAATATCTATAATATAGCATAACCCTCCATAGATTATGTTTTAGTACTTGGTGGTCCCTTTGGTAATGTTTAAAGTGTTGCTGCCCTCATGGGAAAGAAAAAAAAGAAGTAAAAGAATTGGTGCTTTTTTGTGTATGTCAGCTGCTTTTTGGGCTGACATGTAAAGTGTCAGAGTTTTGTTTTGAAGAAAAGAAAGGTGCAAAAGGAAGTCTTGGGACTTTTTGGGTCTAATTTATGGATCTTATAAGCCTTAGCTTTTTGAGAGGGTTTTTATTTAAATATGAATTCGTCATTCTTATGAGTTATGAGAGATGAGAGGTGTAAGTTTCTGCCCGAACAAAATATGAATTTTGTTTACAATCTTTCTATTATTAGATTTTGATGTAGGCAGCGCAATGAAGGTTTTGCATTTGGTTTTGGTCTGTTGAGTGAATAGCGGCATCTGCCTATAATAATTTGGACAAAAAGAAAACTTCCATGTGTTGAAAAAGCAGGCGTTCTGATTCAATACAATGGGATAGTGGATAATGGTTAAAACTGTCTTCATGTTTTAATTTTTTAAAAACAAATATGATTAATATCGGATATGAATACGATAATACGTATATATTGTTACAGATAAATATAAATTTCATCTAAATCTGGTAAAATCTATTGAAATTATAATAAAATAAGTTTTTCAATATTATTATTTATTTAAAAATATATACCTAATTTTTAAAACATCAAAATTTATAATATCTATCTAATTATAATGGTGAATAATGTGAAAATTTATGATATATTAAATAATAAATATCTTAACATTCGGATATGAATAACTAAAATTAAAAATCATATTTATTTTTCCGTATGGATTCGGATATGGAGATCCGCATCTAAATTTTCGGATACTTGGATATGGATATCCGTATAAGTTTGCACCAGCCCTGAGCAGGCACATTTGCTATGGACTGGAATTTAATATGAAAAATGTTTAGGAGAGTTCATTATGAATATTGACTTTATTATTCAAGTTAAATAAGTTATTATTTATGTTAACAAATTTATGATGCAATTTTTTCCGTATGATGTTTTTGTTATTTAATTTAAATATTACTAATTTGAATAAAAATAATTTAAATTGAATAATAATAAGGTTCACTTGACATCAAATGGAATAGCAAAAAGTAAGAATAACATTGCTATTTCAATAAATAAATTTGTCAAACGCATTTTAGATTAAGGAGGAGTGCGGAAGATCGCTAAATCAATATTTCAAGCTATAGGTGGAATATCAATTTAGCTATTGTAGAATAGAGATTATTATTTGATTATGTTGTATTATGATTATATTATTATTATTACTATTATTTTGTTATTATTATTATTATTATTATACCATGATTATTATTTTTTATTATATTATTATTATCATCAGTGTTAGTATCATAATTATCAATATTTTCACCATTTTAATTAATAACCATCAAATATTATTTTCGCTCTTTCAAGTAGTCAATAATATCACTCTTCTACCATCATTCCAAAACTACTACTCTTCTATCGCTTTTCTTTGATTTGCCAAACTGGTCCTTAGTATTGACAATTAATATGAATAATAATTCATTTAACATAAATTTAAAATTAATATTGACAATGATAACTACTATTCCTATGTGTCATTGTTTATTTTTTATTTTAACGTTGGAGAGACAATTTCTAATTTAGAAACTTTAATCACAATTTCTAATTTAGCAACCCAATTCTAATTGCCACGTCAGATTAGCAACTCGCTTAATTTAGCATTGAAGGGGATGGACAGACGTAGAGGCACAAAATTTTCCTTATAATTGTTGTTTGACGCGAGTGATAATTGTCTGTTTGACACAAAAACTGTCATTACACTGTTTTAGCGTTGGAGAAGATTAATTATAATTAGTAATTTTTCTGACGTATCTTAACTAAGAGTTTAGAAATAATTCTAGGTTAGATTATAATTGAAAAAAGTAATTTTGATCCCGGAAAAAAAATCTATTTTTTTTTTCTGTGATGAAAAAAATCTATTTTTTTTTCTGACGTATCTTAACTAAGAGTTTAGAAATAATTCTAGCGTTGGAGATGCTCTTTAAGATTGAAAAAAGAAAATCAAATTTTGATCCCGGAAAAAAAATCTAATTTTTTTTTCTGTGATGAAAGATGAAGATAGAAGTTCTTTCAACTTTAAGTATTCAAAAGATGTCCTTCATTTAATCATTTCACTGAGATTCTGAGCAGAGGCGGCCAATGAATGGGGTCAACTGATCTCATTCATTTTCAAAATTCTAATATCAATGTACAATATTGTAATGTTTTTTCATTAAAATGCTACAAATATTAAAAAATTGACCCCATATATATTCTTTGAAGTTTATACATAGTTGACCATCATATATTTCAAACAAAAAAAAAACATCATGCCTATAGATTGAGGGACTATAAAATTTTGTATATTTATATGTTTGACTCCATAGTTTGAAAGCCTCTCCGCCCCTGATTCTTGATTCTGAGGGTGATATTCGGAGACGTATCAGAGATGTGATTCTCTCGGGCATTTTTAAGAAAGCTATCCGGCCTGGCGAGATCAAATGCTTGAAGGATGTTAAAACTATTTTGCATTCGGTTTGGATCCTTCTGTTTGTATGTTACAAGTAGTATTAGAGCACAAGAAATAACTGAGCCCCAAAATATTGCCTTCAGCCTATTTAATTTACGAGGCATACTTCAATACTGTATTTAATAGTTTACATAATCTTATGGACAAAATATACTAAGAAAGGTTATGTTTTACTTTACAAGCTTTCTGTATAGAAACAAGCAGCGTCAAGAAACATGATATATTTTTATATATGAACCATTAAATCTAGTACATTTGATTAAGCTCAAATAAATTACCATGCTTCCTTCTCTGGTTCATTTTTCAACCGCTGGAGTCTCAAGCTGCTATACTGGTCAGACTTACGTATCAGCATTTGTCCTGTAGTTTACACCAACTAGGTTTGAAGAAAATTTTCAAATTTTGATCCCTTAAAAAAAATAATCTAATTTTTGTACCGCCCAAAGTCTGGCTCCACCCCTGAATGTCTACCGGCCTGACCTTTGGTCACCAATTGTGAGTAGAAAAATCACAGAAAATACCTCAAGATAAATCACACACACACACACAAAAAAAGACAATCTCAGTAGTCTTGTACTTATTATAAAAAAAATTACTCTTTTTGTACACAAAAACCACTTGAAAAGAAAAATCACAAAAGAGGAATAAAGATCTCAGGCTGACTCTTTACTGTATAAACGCCCCTTGTTTTCATATGAGCTTGCAGTAGTATAGTAATTCAACTACACAGTAACACTAGCAGGAACAGTAGCAGAAACATTGAGATAATCTAGTATTTTATCATCCACTTCAAAGTTAATCACTTTCTTGTCTCTGCCAATGCTAACATACTCGGAAAATCGCTCCTTTAGATCTTCTGGAAGGATGGTGGTGCTCTTCCATCCTAATAATTCTTTTGCAGCTCTTGGCTCAGCATAAAAGTGCTGTAGAGAAAGAATATGAGAGGCATTCGAATATTGTGGTTCAATTTGATAGTTTCTGAGAACTACTGAGAATTTTTTGTTGCCTTAATTACCACTGAACACAACAAACCCAAAAACTCTCTTTTCCAGAAGTATCAGCGGAGAGCTCTGAAAAATCAAATTGGCATAATCCAAGTTGCAAACTCCACACGGCAGTAGAAATTGAGTGACCATTTTAACCACAGTAAAAAAAGGTTTGTAGGGACAGTAACAACCAAAGGATAATAACATAATTTACCATAGTGCGGAAAGGGAAGGCCTTTTTTGCATCAACTCCAGCCTCCTTGGGATCAAAGTACACAATCTTAAGCTCACTCTCGGCAGCTTGTGCACAAAGCTTAGCGAGCCCATTGAAAGTCACCGCACGGTCACATACACAGTTAAAAATTTTACCATTTGCAGCATCAGGTTTTTCAACTGATGCTGGATAGGTCCCTCACATGTGAGATGTTTGTCAGTTGCATTCCTGAACCCGGGATAGGTACAGGCCGGTTCCTGACAATTCCTGAACACAGTTTTGAAGAAGAAATTGATTTGATATCAGAAGATATCAAAGACTGGATATGGACTTGACCAACTAGGGTAATATTAACTCTTGTAAAGTTTGAAGGATCAGTGCTCATGACGATCTAATCTCTTGCATAAAACCTCATAATTTATGGGCCGAAAATACATTGCACTTTAGACGATGAATTCGGGGAAACATAAGAAATTTGGACCCATTTTTCCAATCCAATAGACAGAATTAGAAGCAGCGAAACCTGACTCGATCCAAAGCATACTATGGTTTATAATTATATGTACTGGTTTTGTTAATGACTTCGGATATGAGAAGCATTTTGGTTTTGTTGAGGACTGGTACCTGAAACTCCTGGATCCAACCTTTTCATATGGATATGCACATCAAACAATTTTGTGTGCCATAACCATACTAGGGTTTGCCTTCTGAATAATAAACTATTAAGCCCATTTTCTTCGTCAAACAAAATACTATAAACAAATAATAATCAGCTTGACACTATGATTTCAATGAATTGAGGTAGTGTCATACTGTCAAAAAACCACTCCTCACAATCCTTGTTGTTTCCAGATCCTATCATATACTGAGGCCGAAATGTGGCCCAACTTGGAAATGAGAGGCTTGCTATGTATTTCTCTACAGCTACATGACCTGCATCTTCTTTAACAGGATCCTAGTACAATTTGATTATGAACAATCTGATCAAAGACATTAATATAATCAACTCTTAAGGAAATTATAAAATGATGAAACAACCGCCCAGCTCATGGAAGATATAGTACATGTTACTATAGCCATTCTGTTGAATGCAATTCAACTGCATTATTAAATTAAATTATTTAATGAGGAAGTACCCCTTCAACATGAGGGATCTCGTCACTGGACTTGTAGATACCAGCACTGCTAATGAAAAGGAATTGACTGATATTGACAGATTTAGCCCAATCAGCCACTGGCCTGTCAATTTCAAAACAAGTACAATTATATGACCATAACTGAATCAGCAAGAAAAGGATATCCTTCGCGCACAATCCTCATGTTACTGGGATATACTTACCAGTGTGAAATAGGTCTAGGTTCGTAGAGTTTGATTACTATTAGCTGTTGATTTTATACATGTATTGAGCTGTTTCTCTATAAGACCCCCCACCTTTGTAGGATTTGCCACATTTTTAACAGTGCAATATGAAATTGCTGTGTGCATCGATAAGAGGAAAATAAATAAATAACTGAAAGCTATTAGAAGCAGAAACACCAGAAAATTGACATACTTGACAGCATCCAAATCCTTTCCATTATTATCTAGCACTACATCAAATGTGGCCCCACCTACCACTTTCTCTACTTCTGATGGATCTCCCCAGATTGTTTTTCCTCCAGCGCTCACCAATTCCTAACAAAGGGGAATAAATAAGTAACAAATATAACTGTATAAAGACATCTTCAACTGTAAGCATAGCGACCTAAAGAAGTAACCATTGAACTTCTGAAAGATATTGTATATTTTTTGATGTCATAATGAAATATTTTAATTTTTTTCTTACATTATTCTATTTCTTAATATTTTTTATGAGCGAAGGTAATTTATTATCTCTCAGCACAAATCTCCTTGAGGGAGAAGTATGAAAATTTTGAAAGGCTGATTCATGCACTATTGCCAGGTTTCTGGTACTTTTATCGGTACCATACAAGAACATAGAGCGATAAGACTAAAGGTCCAATTATAGCAAAAAATAAATTACCGAAAATCTAGTAAATGGAGGTTTCTTCATTTTACTAGAACCCTCTTCACCAACTGTAAGCACAGTGACGTCGTGACCGGATGCCAACAGCTCTTTTGCAAAGTAGAAGCCGATCACAGCATGCCCGCCACCGTTGGTATTGACAATCAGTACTTTCTTTTTATCCGCTGATGCCTGAACATTGAATTTTGATGAACTGTGGGGCCTTTTTGAAAAATTGTATTTATTCATTGGCTGGAAGTTGGAGAGAAATTGTGAAGAGAGTGAACACTGTGAGAGAGAGGAGATAGGAGAGAGAGAGCAGATCACAGTTGGCAACCGAGGAGATTTGTGCTGAGTGAGAAGTGAGAATGTGGAGAAGGAAGTGGAAGTCGCCATGGTGAGTGACTGGAAGAGGGAGAGGGAGATGGAGGGAGAGCGAGAGATGATAGGAATAGAGGGAGATGTGTGGAATTGGTTAATTTATGATGATCTCGGAATATGGTTCACATGAACCGACTGGATGAAAGAGAAGCTTGAAGACGACGCACCATAGGTGCATGTATATCAGGTTTAGGCACGATTTAACAGTCCGTCTCTCTGGTCCGAAATTCAAACCCGCCAAATGAAAATCAGGAGAGAAAAACCTGTGGTCCCGTATTCGATGCCCAAAAAAAAAACGCTTTAATTCACTGTCAAAGTTTTTTTTTTTTGCTTAATTAGAAAATGTCTTACATGCTTAAACATAGTGTTACCCCTACAATAAGAGCCTTAGATCAGTTCTCAGCATCTAACTGGTATTTGTAGATACTACTAAAACTAACACTGAACCTGAACTTGTATGCTGTGCTTTACCAATTCAAACAGAGGCTAGAATCACCCTAATCATCAATTAACCTATAATTAATCCTGAAGTTTGATGTTGTTCTCAGCTCTTTGGTGGTTGTGCCAGTCCTGCATCTCATCCGCCATCATCATACACCCTCTGAAAAACCCTTTGATTTAAAACAACTCATCATCCTGCCGTGATCCAGGGAGTATTTGAGTGATTACCTTTATAATTGATACCTTGACGCCGTGCCATGTTTGCAAGTGTATGTGCATCACCTACGTGCTCTTTGGTGGTTGTGCCAGTCCTGCATCTCATCCGCCATCATCATACACCCTCTGAAAAACCCTTTGATTTAAAACAACTCGCCATCCTGCCGTGATCCAGGGAGTATTTGAGTGATTACCTTTATAATTGATACCTTGACGCCGTGCCATGTTTGCAAGTGTATGTGCATCACCTACGTGCTCTCTGGCCTCTGCTAGCATGCTCAATGCGTATCCTTGAACCACATCTTCGTAGGGTCTCTCGTAGCTGACAAATTGTCTCGGCTGCCTCCAAGACTGAGGATCCCCATTTTCTTTCCATCAGACAATCTGTGATATTACATGCCTTATGTTTTCTGCACTCTGATCACCCGGTTGACACCATCTAATTGCTGCTATAAAATTTTCTGTTTTCTGTCATAGTTTTTCAAACGTCGTATCAAATTTGTACGGTCTGATATAAAAAAGACGTTACTGTAGTGGGTTGCACTGGCAAACACAACCAAAAATTTTAATTCTGAAGACGTGGGCATATTAATGAGGGAAATTTAAGTTTTAGTGACATGATTTTATATGAATATAAATAAAGTATCAAGAATTACTGTATTGGTATCTCAGGTGAATGAGATGGTTGAGGAGATCAAGAACTTCAGATAATACTTAACAACATATGAGGTTATAAAATTGAAAAAAGTATTGAGGATTATAAATTTGAACTAAAGAATATTATAATAAAAAAGACAAATTGATCTAACTGAAATATTTGTGATAATTATAATCCAATCATTTAAGATACATAATTATGTTAAAAAAGGATCACAGACTATTATTATTATATATATTAAAAGGACGAGATATATCTATATCTATATATTATAAAAAGCGTATGTACTGAATTTGTCCATTAATGTTCAATTTTTTCAGTCTTTTCTTAATGATCAAAACTCTCTTAATCGAACAGTCGGGATCAATATTTTAGAAACTAATGGTTTAGATTTTGATAAATGTCATTTTTTACTTTTCATTTCATTTTTTATTTTTCACTATGCATTAATAGGGTCTAAAAAAATAAAATTTATCCATCAAATATATTAATAATCAACTATTTTTAATTTTTTTAAAAAGAAACTATCTATATAGTTTTATTCAAAAAGGAAAATCACTATATTTTGTAAATCATATTTTAGTCAAACTCATATTTTATCTCCATTTCATTTGTTATTTTTTACCATACATTTATAGAAGGTCTAAAAAAATTATATATTAAATAAATTAAATATTAAATATTATTAAATTTTATTATAAAAATACGCATTATGTAATTGTACTCAGAAAAAATATTATATTTTATATTTCATATTTTATTAAATAATGAATTAATTTTATTTTAAATTTTAACTTTATAATTAATTTAGACATAAATTATATCTAAATAAAATATATCATTTATTTATAATCTATACTATATTATAAAGAGCGTACGTATTGGAGATGTCCATTAATGTTATTAAATAATATGTAATGATCAAAATATCTTTGTTTAATTTATGATTGAGATTGATTGATTTTATAAAAGCAACGGTTTAGATTTCTGACAAACTCATTTACCCTTTTCATTCCGTGTGTTATTTTTAATGCATTTATAAGAGATCTATAAAAAAAGAAGTTATATATTAAATAAATTAAATATCTACTATTATTAAATTTTACTTTATGAGAGTGGTGATATCCGATGTAAAGAATAAATACCAGCTCGGCTGCATTGGACTTGCATGCACTAGTTATCTTTCGTAAGCAAGACAAGTCCCTCTTCGTAGCCCTAACCCCATCTTCGTCTCAACTTGCAATCTTTGCCTTTACGTCATAGAGCAATCGACGTAGTTGCTCCAAGACATCTTCTTAAGTAAGGCCGAGTAAAGCAAGAGCTCTGAAAGTTCATTGATTTCGTGGCAGCCTCTTCGTATGAGAGTGGAATTCCGGGTGTAGACCCTTGTCTTGCAAAGCCTAAAAGAAAGAAAGGCTTTCCAGGTAATAAGCTCTATAAGGGCGGGCCAATTTACGAGATCTTGTAGCACACCACTGAGGCCTACATATTACAGAAAAAAAATCAATGATAGACACTAATCTCATTGCATACTACCTGTAATGGACTACTGTGCTTCATATGCCCTTGTCTTTCTTTAGTCTTTTGGTTCTACAAATGCCTACGTTACTCACTGAGTGGTGATGAATATTTCTTTAATTAGATTGACTCGTAAAGTTAGAGATTAGATCGTAAACTGATGTTGGACAAATTTCTTATTACAATACTAATATAGTAAAATCACTCATTTCCTACTTTATTTTTTTGCGGCAGTTTTGCCTAATTCTAATATTATTTTTTTTGTGCTAGCCAGGAATCAATGCTTATCAAGCTATCATCTTTTGAAAAAAACAGTGCCAAGAGAGCTTGCTTATGTTAGGAATCCATAAGTGGAGAGTTTGTAACTACTTTATGGTAAGACCTTATGGTCAGAGGTTTAGTGACCTGACAATCGAGTAGTCGAGGGCGATTGTAAAAAAATTATGCATATTATATTTTATGCATTATCTTTTATTAGATAATATATTAATTTTATTTAAAAATTTAAGAGTTTTTGTCATTGATTTATATATAATTATATATAGTAAAATATATTATTTATAATAAAATTAGATTTAGGCTATGGTGCTACACGTAGTTAATGATCAAATTTGCTACGGACTAAAAAATATTGGTAATCATCTCAAAATCTTGATTTATGGATCTCAGTAAATTCTTTATATCAAAATATGATGGGATATAAAAATTTCTATTTTTTGAATTTTTTAAGTATTAGTTTTGGATTTTTTTAAGATTATTCAATAATAATAATAAAATAATAGATATCTTCTAGGTCATTTTTAAAAATTCAGAACTAATACTTAGAAAATTCGATTTTTTTTATATCCCTTCATATTTTGATATAAAGAATTTATTGAGTCACATAAATCAAGATTTGAAGATGATTTAACTATATTTTTTAGTCCGTAGCAAATTTGATCATTAACTATACGTGTAGCACCATAGCTTAACTCATAAAATTAATATTAAATATAATTATAAAAAGAAGTTGTATATAAAATAATTAAATATCAACTATTATTATATTTTATTGTAACAAAAAGCTACACATTATACGACCTTACTCAGAAAATATATTATATTTTGTACATCATCTTTTATTAAATAATAAATTAAATTTATTTAAAATTTTAAGAATCTTTGTGATTAATTTAGATATTAATTATAATAAAATTATTGCTAGATATAAATATTTTTAAAATTAAGATAATACACACAACGGACGGTTCTATACTAGTTTGAATAAATATGCGATGAGAGATAGCACTTCTTCATAGTATCATAGTACGCGAACGATTTGTACTATGTATAACACTATAGCCTAACTCAAATAGAGTTGGGCAAAATGATTCAAACTATTCAAAATAATTTTCATATAAAAATCTAATTGAAAATTAAATTATATATTTTTTAGAGTTTTTTTATCATTTTTCTAGATAGTTAGAAAACCACTTTTTTATGACTCATAATAATAAAATTAAGTGATTTTTTAACTATCTTGAAAAATAATATATATTTAAAAAAAAAAATTAGTCTCTAACTAGATTTTCATATGAAAATCATTTTGAATGATTTAGATCGTCCATTTTGATTTTGAAAATAAATAAATGATCCATAATATGAGAGCAATCTATACTATATATAACACTATAACCCAACTCTAGAACTCAGTGGAACAAAAATCCATAAATTATTTTTGTTGGTTACGTTAATACTCTTCTTTCTTACCTCCTATTAACTAAAAAAAATATAAATGCACTTGTAAATTGACAATGACCGGTTATTTGCGTATAAATGTTACATTATTTCGTGCTATGAATGATGTACCAAAGAATAAATAATCAACTACAGGCACTCCCAATTGGTGGTTCGGTTCTATTAATTGTGAATTATAAATTATAATGGATAATGTCCGCTGTTTATACTAATTGACATTGATAAGCGAAACTATATCCTGTAATTAGTGAGCCCAAAACAAAAACACATTGAAAATTGAAAACTATCAACAAAATTAAAATTTGCGACCGAAACATAGAGTTAACACCCGTATTTAATTAAATAGAATTTTATTCTAGTGTCTGTATAGTGGGCACCATTCTTGACAGGGAGATGACACACGTGTATGGTCGTCAATACCCATTATTTTATTTATGTTAAATAGTTTATTAATTATATTAATAATTTTAATACAATTTATTTGATATAGTATTATATTATTTAACTTAAGTGAGAAGTTATTTATATTAACTATATTTAATATATTTTATGAAAATACTGTAAAACATAAATTGCATCATAACAACATTAGCATAAATAATAAAATTGATATAAATCCACGATAGTATCTTCCAAATATTTTCATCAGTGGGAAATACATGTACCAGTGGTCATACGAGGAATCTTAATTGCTAAGCATTCAGTTGCCTTAAATAAACATATAATCCTTTTAAACCTTTTCCTGTTTTGTTTTTTGAACGTTCAAACCCCACTTTCCGTAGTTCCCCTCTTACGACAATTAATTAAATACACCGAGAAAACTACACCGCGCTCGTTGACTCGTGGCGGGAAAAACTCATTGACCTACTTGTCAGACGCTGTAACACTCTCTGCTCTAATAGACTAGTTTCTCTTACGGCATAACACCACTTTTATTCCCTCTAAAAGCGCCTACTTTACTTGCAATAACAAAGCAAAAGCTAAAGCAAAAAGACACTTCAATTACCCATCCTCCCTCCTTTTTTTCTCTAATCCTCCGTCCAGTGTCCACACGAGAGAGAGAGAGAGAGAGAGAGGAGGGAGGGAGGGAGGGAGATAACCAGAAAACAGCAAATATGGGGTGCGGTCAATCGAAGATCGACCAGGAAGAAACTGTGGCAAGATGCAAGGATCGCAAACGCTTCATCAGAGAAACCGTGGTGGCCAGGAATGGCCTTGCAGCAGCCCATTCAGCGTATGCTGTTTCTCTGAAAAACGCTGGTGCCGCACTCTCAGACTATGCGCAAGGCGAGTCAGTCATTTCCGAAATCCATGGAGCTAACCATACTTTAGCAATCACCTCGTCATCAGGTAGGGTAGCTGTAAATCCACCAGCTGATAGGTTTTTACCGCCACCACATCCTGGGAGCTCAGAGACGATGGACCCCCTGCAAAGGTCGTCTTCTGAACCTCTGGTTGCGGTGTCAAAGAACAAGGGGAAGGCACCAATGAATGCATCAGTAACTGAAGAAGAAGATGGGGATGATGGTAATGTGGATGAGCTGATGCCAGGCTCTGTACCTTCTGTAGAGATGCATGGCGAATCAGTACCACCTCTGTCTCTGCATATACATGAGACAGCCGAATATGTTTTTCAGGACACAACGAACGAGTATCCTTATAAGCCGGTACTTGACATGTGTATAGTTAGCTCTGTTAATTTCAATCATAAGCAATTAGAAGCTGGTGACTGGTGAGTTATAAATTGACTAAATGATAAAGAATTAAGGATAAAGTTAATTCTTTGCATCAAGGAAAAGACATACCAGTTGCTCTCATATCACATCAGAATGCATTTTAGTTTGCAATATTCAGAGACTGCCTAGCTTGAGATGTAAGGCCCTAACATGATCTATCAACAAATTTCTTGGTATAAATCTCATCCAGCCCAGCTACTTAATTATTTATATTATGTGTAAGGTTGCTCCTTGAATGACCTTGTCTCTGATGTAAGAAAAGTTAATTTGTTGGTTTTGCACCAATGAATCCTTTTAATTAGGTAGTGTATGCTTTTAAGTCATGATTCCTGAATAGTATTTGAATTTGATCTTCACTATTATCTGTCTAAACATAGCTAATCTATCAATCTCTGGAGTTGTTTTGATCATCATGAAACATTATAGAAATTTACAACAGGAGATAATAGCAATCAAACCAACTAATTAAGTCACTAATTAAATAAAATCCGTGCAGGTAAATGATACTGCACCTTCACCACCGCCACCACCGCCACCACCGCCACCACCGCCACCAAAAATGTACTGTAACAAAAAGGGGAAAAAAGTGACCCTCCTTCAGGTCCTGAACCAACTAGACACACATTTCTTGAAGGCTTCTGACAGTGCCCATAATGTTTTGAAGAACCTCGAGGCTGTGCGTATGCACTACCACTCGAACTTCGCTGATAATCGGGGTACATATAAATAGTAGTATTCTCTGCTTTCCACTAGAAGTTTTACTTATTTCACTTGCCTTCTATTTCTGTCTGCCACTAGAAATTATTCTTCGTTACATAATTGTAAAACTTTGTAATGACCGTGTCATTGATTGCAATCACCTTACTGATCTTTCAAAGGATATATCGATCATTCAGCAAGAGTCCTGAATGTCATTACATGGAATCGGTCTTCTAGTGGTGCTTCAGATAATGAAGAGACCAAGGAAGATTTTGATAAGGATGAATGGGAAACTCATGCAACAGTTCTAGACAAGATTTTTGCCTTGGAGAAAAAGCTTTATGATGAAGTCAAGGTATAAATATATTGATGATCATGCTCTCTTGCAATCTAATATTCACTAATACAAATGCTTTCTGTCAGCTCTGTGACCTCAGACACCATTCCTATTGGTTCAGATTACCAGTACCTTTGTTGTCTATCTTATGATGATACATAATTTCTATTGGTATTGGATTGTCTGTGATGCCTGTCCAGTTACCAGATGTTCATAGCAGTAATGTCCAGTTTACTTGTTTCAAATATTCTGTTCAATTCTTATTGCAGTGCCATGTAGACCCTAATTCAGTTAAAATCCAGGAAAAGAAAAGAGAACAAAAAGAGTTATCTTTAAAGTCGGGTATTAGATGGAATATAGTTGTAACAACTAAATTAGTGGTCAAGTGCTTGGATTATTTTTTAAAGGGCGGGGGTTCAAATTCTGGTGGACACTTTTCTTTGTTTCAAAAGATTAAAGTAGACACTTGCATACTTACCTAAAAAAGACAATCATAAAGAATTTGTACAATATAAGCATGAAAATGAGGCCTGCAGGAAGTAGAGATAATGAAAATGGCATATAATGAGAAGCTAACATCGCTTAACAAGAAAAAGAAAAGAGGTGCCAGCTCTAGCTCTATAGAGAGGACAAGATCTTTTGCAAGTCACTTGCACACAAAATATGTGGTCGCTATGCAAACTATGGAATCAACACTTTCTGAAATTGATCGGTTGCGTGATTCTCAGCTCTACCCAAAGTTAGTGGAGCTTGTTGAGGGGTAAATTGACTTCTTAATTTTTTCATCATGAATTTTAATACAATTGCATACTAAATATTAAAGAAGATAGATCTTTCCGGTCCGTTTAGATTAGCATACTCTCCTATGCTGATTATTGTTGGTTTTTTATATTATTCGATCAGTTAAAGTAATTCTTCCTGATCATAGGTATGCCTCGGAAGTAATTCTTCTTACATATAATTATGAATTAATACATTGTGCTTCAATGAACTAATATGTAGCTGTGCTCACATGCTCAAAAGAGTCTGGATCACTTGCATAAAAAGACGGTTACTACTATTTTGAAGCGAATTTAAATCATTCTTTTAACCGAATACTCTTACAACTGCTTGAAAAGCAACAGCACATTCATATTTTACAATTCAGTTAAGCATGAATTCAAGATTAAGAATATCCATGTTCAAGTTTACGTGATCAGTCATTAATTAAGTATAGTCTGATTACATGAGCACTTGTTATAGTTTTAATTAGTCAACACACACTGCTTGGTCAGGTTGGGAAGGATGTGGGAGGCAATGTACGAGCACCATAGCATGCAACTCAAGACGGCTGCTGCTCTAAGAAAATTTGACATCAAAGGCGTGACCAAGGAGACGAGTGAGCAGCACCATGACCGTACTGTACAGCTCTGGGAAGTTGTGCAGGAGTGGCGTGAACAGTTCCATAAGCTCACCACCTACCAGAGAGAGTACGTCCACGCACTCACCAACTGGCTTGTTTTGAATCTCATCCCGATAGACACAGATGTGAAGAAGAAACAGCGACATCAGGAGCCTGACACTCTGACCCAGGAACCTGAGGTGTCAGATGAGAATCAAGAACCTCTCCCAATTGAGAAGCTCCTGCGTGGATGGAGTGCCTGTCTGGAGAAGCTTCAGGATGAGGTAGCAGGGAGTTGCATTACTAGTTTTTCTGAGGTATGTCAATTCTTCGGGATGCAACTGTACCAGTAATTATAGATAGAACGGTGTATGTGAAATTTTGGATTTTTAAGTAACTGACAAATATCATTGCAAGGTTATACACACAATAATCATGCTTCAAGATGAAGAGCTAAAGCTGAAGCAAAATTGTGAGGGGTTGCGAAAAGAACTGGAGAAAAAGAGACGACAATTTGAGGATTGGAGCCACAAGTACATGGAAAGGCTGTATTCGCGTCCGCAACCTTCTGATAACCCTGTGGGATCCGGGCAGGACCCATTGGCTGAACGCCAGGCCTTGGTTGAGGCACTGGAGAAGAAACTGATGGAGGAGGAAACAAGATACAAGGAACAATGCAAGCTTGTGAGAGAGAAATCACTGATCAGTTTTCGAACAAGCTTGCCTGAACTCTTTCGTGCAATGTTGGAGTTTTCGCTTGGTTCATCTATTATGTATAAGGAGCTTTTATCTAGCATACAGCCGATGGACGAAGAGAATATGTGATGCATGGTATTCTATTCAGTATCTTAAGCAAAGCAGATCTTTTTTCCTGCAACATACCAGTACTGGTATTACAACATGACTGTTAAATTTTGCCACACGTTTTTTTTTTCATTTTTTGTGTGTTGCATGTTGTTAAATTGTGTGTTAAAATATGTATATATTTTATTTTGTTCCTCTTCTGTTAACAATGGTAATGATATTGCAACGAGCAAATAGAATTAACAGAATGATACACTCGCGCGGGGGTATGTCGTCCCTTTTGACACAATTAACTAAATATATGTTTTCAATTTTCAGAGAAGCTGATTGATTTTTACTGGTTGAGCTATTTTAGTGCCGTACGTAAGCCCAATTGGAGTCGCCGTTTAATCCATACTTAGGCTGGAAAATATCTTGCGGCCCAAACGTGTCCATTTCCGACGGAAATAATGGACTTTGTACTTTGTATGATTTTCGCACACATTTTTTATAGCATAATAATATTCGGATGAAATCATGAAATGGACTTTTCGCAATAACTAGATGATGACTCGGACTCAGTCCCGAAGTAATTGGTCAATAATCACAACAGTAACTTGATTATATCATATAAATATTACTTTTATTAAAAGTAGTTGTTTTACGGAATATAGTCTAATTATTTTCAACTATACATCAGAGATTGGGTTATATGTAAAATAAATGGTAACTGCTATTAAAGGGCACACAGTTCTATAATCCTTAACTATCCTTTTGAACATATTAATTTATTCTTTATATTGGTATATAAAAAAGTATGAATTCTAGTCTAACATAAGACTCTAATTTTTGTATATTAGTACCTTATAATTTTTGGTGAAACATCAACGTTTCTGGAAAGAAAGAAAACGTTAATTAAATGCAATGAAAAATTGAAAAGAACTATGAACGGACAAGATTAAGAATGAAGTATGGCACACATTTTAAAGATGAACAAATTAAAAGCGAAGGGATCCGATTTCACTAATTTTAGTGACATCCGATGCCATCAACTTATTTTTTAATTTATATTTTAAAATTTAATATTTAAAATTTGAATCCCGTTGATTTTGTTCATTTTTATAATAAATGAATGTTCATAAAATTTTATAATTTTTAGAGATCATTTCATACTAGATCAAATGATAATAAAATGAGTAAACCTAATTAGCTATGATTGATTTATTTTTATGCATTCATTTTATTATCATTTGATATAGTATGAAATAATCTCTAAAAATTATGAAATTTTATGAGCATACATCTAACATAGAAATGAACAAGATCAACGATTTTGATTTAAAATTTAATATTAAACTTTAAATATAAACTAAAAAATAAGTCAATGGTATCAGATACTACTAAAATTAGTGGCACCATATCCCTTCTCCAATTATAATTAAGGTACAGTTGTATACTCTAGCTTAACTGTTTATAAGGCTTTTGATGATTTATATACTATATATAATTCCTTTTATTGTATTGCTTCTGGAACAACAATAATTTACTATTATGTCAGTAAGATTTGCACATTATTGTGTGATTTATGTCACTTCCTAATTAATGAGATTATAGTAGTGTGGGATGTTTAATTAGGTTGGGTAATGACTTGCCTCATACTTTTAAATTTTGACAAGTTAATTTCCGAACATTCAATTTAGACAAACACCTCACCAAACTATGCATTTGTGTTAAATTGTCCCCTTGACTCTTAATTAGCTATCTATTATTCATTGTTGGAACTTGGAAATTATCCAATTTCCCTTGTGTGCTTATAATAATAAATTTAAAGAAGAGATTTTGTCATGGATCAAAATAATGTTAGATCAATCAATTTTGAGTGTCGGATAGTTAAGATAATTAATAGTTTTTTTTTTTGACATTCTACCAATGCTACTTTACTGCTGTGCACGGATTTGTTCTCTTTATCCCGATCTTTCAGGTACTATTGAGCCATCTCTTTCATAGTCAATTTGGCTTTTCCCAGACTTAGGATCATGATACAGTCGAACACATTTCAATGATAACTTTCGTGTCTGATCTGGATGCTATCTCAATTAATAACCTACTTATTTTGGGACGAGCTCATTCTAGGGTCATGAGAAGACTGTTTTGGTTGGCGCTTCAAGTTAATAAATTTGAAAGAATCATTATTGTTGATAAATTAATGATATTTCTTCCGACCCACATCACTCCACCCCTATTTAAAATAGTTATATATTTATGACGTATAAATTTTTAATTTTCAGAAAATTGTTAACTATTTCAATAATTATAGAAACTTAATAAAATAATCATATATCATATTATGTTTGCTATTTTACTTTTATTTTAATTTTATATTATTCATTCTTCTTTATAAAAATATACAATTACATAATGAATAATATAAATTATAGTTTTAAGAATCAAGTAATAAAGAAAATAACTCAAAAAATAGAACTACAACTCACAAAACTCTAACTAGAAACAATATTTCTGCACGCAAAATATCTAAAACTACAAGTATAGAAAAAAAATGCAAAAGGTAGAGAATGAGAGAAATAATAAGGGACACAATATGTAATGGAGTTCAGTAAAAAATCTATGTCCAAGGGACCAAGAACTCATACCTAGAAAGGCATGCCGATTATTGATACCAAAGTTATTACAAATAATGTTGAACTTGTTATAAGTAAAAGAGGAGACATAAAGTCAAAAAGAAACAATAACAAAAAAATGCTCAAGACTCTTACAAATTGAGAACAAAAACTTCGAAAGAAATGAGCACAACTCAAATAAGAAACACAACTAGGCTTAAGAAGTATGATTGAGATTATAGCTCAAACTATGACGAGTTTTTCACTCAGTGAGTCGTTATAATAGCTTAGAAATATTTTCGATTTGTTTTTGCAAAGAATGTTCTTGTAAAACCAAGAGGGAAAAATTGAGCCATTATAACAGTTTGACAAAATGTACTCGGCCGTTATAATAATTTGCTGGAAGTAAAGATTCAAAAATCTTAAATCTTTGATTTGGTCAACCTTCTTCAGAGACGTAACGGTTCATGAGCTGTTGTAACAGCTCCTAAATTGTTCAGCACTTCATGAGCCATTATTTAAGGATAGGCTATGGTAATTTTGAGAGTTTCTGCCTTAAAAATTTTCAATTATGTTCCAGTGTGACGTTATAATAGCTAACTAAAAACATAGTTCCTTGTTGTTTTCAACTAAGAAACTTAAGTTTATCTTTTTAAATTTATATTTTATGATCCTAAGTCTTAGAAGGCTTCTTCTAGCTGTTGTTAACGTCCATTTTGATCATTATTTAAGTCTTCAAAGAATCTTACAAAATGTCTCATAAATTTTTTGTAAAATTTAAATTTAATATTTTGCAAATTCACAAATTAATAAATTATTTAGTACAACATAAATGATGATTTTTCTATCAAAAATAGTTTTAGAAGTTGGGTATTATATTTTATTTAGCTAGTAACGAATGCTACGTGTCAATTCTCGTTGAAAGATTGGCGCACTTGGAAATTACATTAAAATATAAAAAATGATTTTTCTTTACATATTTTTATAAAGAAAATAAAATATATAAAAACTAAATAATAATGAAATGGCAAACATATTTTTGTATTATCAATCTTTGTTAAAATTTCTATAATTTTTGAAATAATTAACATTTTTTGGAAAATGAAAATTTACATAACATAGACTCATGACTATTTTAAATATTATTGTGGACACCCAAAAGTATATTCTCTCTATTTTAATGTCAGATATCAAATTAATTATTGGGAGGTAATTTATCACAAAATCGTATAGTTCGGGGCGGAAGAAAAGGGGGAGGGAGAGGGGTATTTGCCCAAATTAAAAATTTGAGACCACTCAAAACCTAAGAGTTTCAAACTCTTAAATTATTCTTTAAGTAATGAAGAATATACAGGGTGCACAACCGCACTACAATTTGGCAGAGCACAACAATGAAAATTACTATAGTTCATTTTAGTGGAAGACTCGGTGAAATGTATATTGTTACAATTTTAAAATGAGAAGAGATTCAATTATCATGTCACATCGGTATCATTAAAATTAAATAATAAATTATTATTATTTAATTTTTTAAATAATAAAACTAATTAAAGAAATATTTTATAAATGTCAACTTACTTATATATGTATATAAAAAATATATTATTTAGATATACATCAAGCGTTAATAAAATCAATACACCGAATTTTATAATTTAGACTCATTACTTGATGGCTATCCAAATGAAATTAAAATTTTATAAATTTTCATATATATATAATTAAGATGATATGAAATACATTCAGTTGTTCATATCTTTAAATTTATGCATAAATAAATAATAAACACCATGAGCATCAATAATGAAGATAATTAGATCTCTTCTCTTTAAAATATTTAATTTGAATTTATGTAATTAAACTGATTTTTTCATTTCCTTGTACTGTTAAAGATATTTGTTCATTGGGATTTGGGGGTACATTCTACAAGTATACAATTGGAGCTTTATTTTGAATTTAATTGTATATACACACTCAAAGAGCAAGATGTAATTAATGCTGAGTATAAGGGCTGCCACACATAAGAGCGAGTATCTTTACTAGTATTTTTAAATTTATGGATTGAATGTGTTCAAATTTTGATGTAATTGAGTGTCATTTGATATTATATCAATGATCGTTAAATTTAAATTATTAAAATTATTTTAATTTTAACACTCAAATTGCATCAAAATTGAAAGAAAATCACTCTTTAAATTTAGAAATATATTTATGATTTTTTTTTCATTTTTAAATTCCGATAATTTATATGGAGTCAGTTGTTAAAATTTTCACGAATGAATAGTTGTCGAAGAATCCCCACCCTTGTTTTATACTTGTTTCTCCAATCAATCAATTAACTACCTGGGTGAAAGTTAAAACTTAAAATACGGCAGTAAGACCCAGTCACGCAGACATAGTTTCTAATATTTTATCCTTCACGTTTTCAATCAAAGTCAACGTGCTCTTCAGTTTAGTAGGATTGTTACCAGTGGAGCATTTGTGGACTAATCACTCTCGTACAATGAAAATCGATCGGGCTATAGCTGTGCAAATACCTTAATTCTATCTTCTTCGATTGCAGAGGATCGAATATGTATCATTAATCGCCATTATTGTGTGTGCAGTATATTCAAGATATCTCTGGCGATCCTCAATTCCTCATTAAACGACCAAACCAACTAATTCGACCTTTGGCTAAGCTCGCGTTTAGAGACGATGGACACGGCGCTGGCGGCCACTGCTGCCACCTCCTCGCCGACCGGCTCCACCACCTCCACCTCCTGGTTTAGCGGCATCGTGCGCGGTCGCTCCGCGAAATCCGTGTCAGCGCCGCCTACGGTCGCATCTGGTAGCGTCGTCGCATCACTAGCAGAGTCGGTAGGATTGGGAAGCCGCAAGAAGCAGCTTAAGGGGTCTTTGTTCAAGTACGGGACTAAGCCCGCTCAGGTCAGAAGTCAGAATAATAGATATCGACTGTTTGATTTTGGGATTAATGTGTATGTATGTTTTTAAAATTTTTCTTACTGTTGGGGGCAATCTATAATTTTGAGGTGGGTACGCATAACTCAATGTAGACTTTAATCTGTATACTTGTTCTTCCTGCTGAATGCTGATCATTTAGATACAGAAATGATTTTGTTTCTTCTCCGTGATTCCTTTAAGACCAATAAGGAAGATTATATTACCACCTATTAGAAGTACACAATGGCACTGATGTTTACTATACCCAATAGAAGATTTTCTACTCTGTTTAGTTTCTGTAACTTGGAAGTCTTAGTTGGTACTAGAACTTGGAACTTATTACAATTTGACAATGCCTTGGCTAGACAAGTAAACACATTGGAAAAAAAATGGTTGTGGTCAGATGGGGTGGGGAGTGGGAGGAAAACCGGATCTGTCCAGTATGGTATGGTTCCAACATTCCAGTACCATCTAGCACATATTTGTACCAGATTTTTATGGGGCGATAGTAAATCCATTTTTTCTTTTTTCTTATTTTTTTTTTTTTTTTTTTTGCATGAGATTGGTGAAGTCCCACAATGTGAGCTAGGTTCCTATAGTAATCCCCATTTTGAATGCCTTTTAGTTTTGACAATTTACCTCAAATAAATTCTCTTCATATTTTCTTTTTCCATTTGTTTATAGAATGGAGCACTTGTTTTCATAACAGGTGGCGTTTAAAACAGGTGATTTTAGTCAGCAAGTGGTCTTTATTGGTGGCTTAACTGATGGCCTCTTAGCAACAGAGTATGTAAATACGCTTAAAACCATATCTCTTTACCATTTTGATTGGGCTAGGTACAATTTTAGCCTGATATTTTCCAAAGAGTATGGTGCAACTACCATCGGGGAGCTTGACTATATATTTTGACTGTTTGCTTCTTGCCAAATACTGCAATTAATCCTACAATTTTGAGCAAGTTGAGGCTGAATTGTGTCCAGAGGCCTTAATCTCACATTTGAGAGATAATGGAGAAGAATTTCACTAAATTTATTCATGATTGCAGAATTGCAGATTATGACAAAGATAAGTTTGTGTACCAATATTTACACTGGTAAGATATAAATTACTGAGAGCTCCTTGGTGTGTTTTACATATATCTATTTTTTTGTGTCATAGGTACATTGAACCTTTGTCCATTGCTTTGGAGAATAATAACTGGTCTTTTGTGCAACCATTGCTATCTTCATCTTATATTGGTTATGGGACATCCAGCTTAAAACAGGTATTTGTTTAATTAATTTTATATTACAGAAAGCTAAACTGTATTATGTCTCTCAAGCTGGTATTCCAGTGACAACAGTAAGCTTAATTCAGTTTCTTTTCTTGAAGGATGCATTGGAGATTGATCAGCTCATCAGTTACTTGATTAATAATGAGAATTCTGAAGGTGTTGTATTACTTGGTCATAGCACTGGGTGCCAGGTCTGATTGCTTCTTATTTTTTTTATTTTTGGTTCTATAAATCTTATATTTTACTGTACAATATAAGTATTTGTGTTTGCAGGATATTGTGCATTACATGAAAACAAACTTAGCTTGCTCAAAGGCAGTTCGGGGAGTTATTTTACAGGTACATTTTGTATGTTTGATCATTTAAATATTTTTTGTGTATTGGTAATTTCAAAATACCTAGAATTATAAAATTTTTGTATTGTTTTACCATTTAAATGTTTTATTTTTGTGCATTTTTAATTTCAATACCTAGAAATCTTTTTTGTTTGTTTTATCAATTATACGTGAAATACCTGCTGGTGAATACAGTATGGTACCTTGGAATTTGCAGTTACATATTATAATCCATTAAGCTCTATTTGTCAAATTTGGCATCAAACTAACCTTATTAACCTCTAGTTACTCAATTCTCTCTCTCTCTATCCAACTTAAGCTTCACCTGCACTTAGTTTCTCTGAATTAACCTCAATTTAACTCAATTATCTCAATCTAGCCTCCAAACTGTAAGTAAGAAACATCAAACTCCATTTAGTTAAACATTATTTACAAAGTTGAGATTCTCAACATGGTCTACGTGCCAGACAAGCCCTGACAGTTAGGCTAATGTCAGCATGTGGGCTACTTGAAACAGATTTAAAACATAAAGAGTACCTGAATTTGGCACTTCTATCTTTGTCAGTATACTTGTGATACCATGAGATTAAAAAAAATGTTTTGCTTGTCAGGCACCAGTCAGTGATCGCGAGTATAGAGCAACACTACCGGAAACACCAACAATGATAGACCTAGCTGCTAAGATGATTAGTGAGGGCAAAGAGAACGAGTTAATGCCCAGAGAAGCAGACACTTGTGCCCCTATCACTGCCTATAGGTATGTATCACTTGTTATGTGGTATGTCCACATCTGTCAGTTGAGGTATAAAATCAGTATGTACTGCTGATTGCGAAGTTTGGTTTCTGATGCTTTACTACTTTAAATAGCTCTGATTACTGTCTATAGTTATGTATTACCTGCCAGGATGCAATACAATTTATGTAGCATGGATACTTCCAGAATGGAAGCGTTTGCATGTCTGACACGTATTGACATGGTCAACTTTTTATGAGGACAGTCAATGTAAGGACACAGAAGCTTGACTGCTGAACCATGTTGTTCCTCTGTACCTAGCCAAGCCTAGTAACATAGTAGTACTACTGTGCTAGTAACTTTTTTTTTTATTTAAAGAAAATGACTCCTAGACTTTTTTCTGAACAGCAAGCTATTACTTAGCTTTCAGCAAACGTAAAGGATGCCTGTATCTAGCCTGGTACCCTGGACACCATATTGGAGTTGTGTATTATTAATTGCATAAGAAAAAGCTTTTGCTCATGGTGATTTGAACCTAGGACATGTGATAAACAAAACAACCCCTTTTCCACTAGAACAAATTACTTTTTAGTTTTTATGCTAAATTCAAACAAATATCTTATATATGTGCAATAGACTAATAGTCTATACTGAATTATATAAATTCTCTGTGTCCACCACCATGTCATAATTTTTCAAAAATACCGTGTAGTGAAGTGTCATGTCAGACACCCGTGCCAGTCTCTGGACCACACAGAATATAATACATCCACAACTGTTAGTTCAGTTACTGTACTAGCATATACTGCTAATTGCGTTGGAGAGATTTTTTTTGTGATGCTTTAACATTTCAAGTTCCAAGGATAGGAAATGGGATGCTAATATTTATGTTCTTGGTTCAGTAGCTGACCTAACTAAACCAGTGGGTTGATGTATATTATTCAAAACATGACGCACGTGTGATAAGATCACATACTGAAATTAATATTATTCATGCAGGTACCACTCACTATGCGCTTACATGGGAGATGATGATCTGTTTAGTTCTGACCTCAGTGAAGACCAATTGAGGCAGAGACTTGGTCACATGGCCAGTACACCCTGCCAGGTGAAATAGGACCCACCTTTCTCTCTCTTTTTATTTTTTAAGAAATGTGACCACCGCTCTCTCTGTCTCTGCCCAATCAGCATTCAATTATGGTTGTTGAGATAAATAAATGACATTTATTTTATATGATTTTTATAAATTTCACTTGTTTATTTTCCACTTCCCCATCTGTTGTCGTAAATCGTTATGATACTTGAAGAAAAAAAATGTGATGCTGAATACATCAATTTCATGATAGTTCTTGTCTTACATGCTTTTATTTTCAGGTGATTTTCTCTATGGCTGATGAATATGTCCCAGAATATGTTGATAAAAAGGCACTTATAGATAGGTATTGTACATTCTATCCCAAATTCAAAATAAACTTTGGAACTTGTGATATGAACACTTCATTTACAGTAGTAATTTTATTGTTTTTATTTTCTGTGTTAACAGATTATGTCGGGCACTAGGAGGTGCAGAGAAAGTGGAGATTGAATGGGGGAACCATGCTCTCTCTAACAGAGTCCAAGAGGCAGTTCATGCTATAATAGATTTTGTTAATAGAGAAGGTCCCAAGGGCTGGGATGATCCCTGGAGCTAACACAAGTTTACTTTGAGAGGGATAACCTTTTGAGTTCCATTGCTACTGTTTAAACTTCAGTTTGTCCCATATATGTGTTCCTTTTTGTTCAGTTTGTATACCTTTTTTAGTTATTTTTCTTGTGGTATGTTTATTTTAATTCACTTCCATGGTTGATTGATTAGATGGAAGTGTTTAATTGGTTGTCTTTGTTGCATGTTTTGTTGTGTAGATGGCTTCGCAGTTGAGCAATGTAATTGTTGATTTCTGCCAGAGGGGAGTTATTCCCAGGGCAATTCAAGCAGCAGCAGATCTCAATCAATTACAAGCACTTTTGCAAATTGCTTTGACAAAGGCTGTCCTTTGAATCTATTTCAGAACCAAAGCACAAAATTTGTTAATTTGTTTTACTAATCGGGTCATAACATATTTCGATCATAAATAGTGATAAATTTATTTGACAATTATAAAATCTGATTCAATGGATACAAAAATAAAAAGTAAAATATAAATATTTCCGATATAGTTTAGGTAGCTTATGTATTTATCAAACATGGTGTAGTTTGAAAGCCAATTAGTCATGGATCGGTATTTCAACAATTAACTGTTCCTTTTTATTGATAAACAATTTTCTAAACCGTAGAATATCTTTTTTTTAATATGATTAATGAGTTATTTCCAACGCACATTCAACTCTTATGGCATATCCAATTTTTGTGATATTCCCATCTTGATTATTTAGTTATATCAAAATTTTGAGGTACTGGCGGGAAATTGAACTATCATTTAATAATATTTTTTCCGATTGTTGCGGTGGTTTAAAGGTAAATTCCCAAGTCTGAACACACTTTCTTGTCAAAATGCCAACACACTTTTTTTGTCAAAATGCCTGGACCTAGGCTTTTGAGTGTTTTTTTGCCGTGCTATGTCTCTATAAAAATTCTCTAGAAAAATCCTCTATATTTTATCAATTATATGAACATCTATATCGAACATATGAACACTCCTCGCAGACGGTATAATTTTTTTCTTACGAAAATGAACACTTGAAACCGATAAAAATTCATTCTTGAAGATGATAACTACCCACAAATAGAAACTATATTTAGCCCAAATCACTAATTAGATATGTGTTTTAATTAACCATCACGTGCTAAATTAATTTGAGTGCTAAATTAATCACGTTCAAAGTACCTTCAGTGCACCATCAACTGGGTGTTCAGAGAGGCATAATTAAGGTGTTCGGAACACCTAGGTGTTCAGAGCGCCTTCTACAGGTGTTCAGAGAACATTAAGCAGTGTTCAGAGCACTTTCAAAAATGTGTTCAGAGCGACATGAAGAGATTGTGGGCACCTTCTGTGAGGTAATTAGAGTGTCATTAATGAGAGTGTTCATAGCATTTTCTGTAGGTTGTCCAGAGTATATTTTGCAAGGTGTTCAAATTGTCTTTCAAAGGATGTTCAGAACACCTTCTACAGAGTGTCAAGAGCAACTTTTGCAGGGTTTTCAGAGCACCTTCAAAAGAGTGATCAAAGTACCTTCTGATGAGTGTTCATAGCGTCCTTGAGAGAGTGTTTAGAGCACCTTTTTCTAGATGTTCAGAAACCTTCTTCAGAGTGTTTAAATCACATTCTTCAGAATATTTAGAGCACTTTCTAAAGGGTGAGGGTGTTCAAAAAATCCGTTGAGGGGTCAGGGATAGTAATTAATTGCGTGAGTTTAATTAATTTATCCCCATGTCGAAAGTGCTGGGAGAATGAGGGAATGATTCTCGGAGAAAAAAAAATAAACATCCTATTATGAACACCTTAATTTGTACATTTGCAAAGCATATCTTTAAATTATTTTTACTTTATTAAATAGTTAAAAATTGACTTGGTGTGTCCAATAACAAACATAAATGAGATCAAAATAAAAAAAAGATAAGCGATTATAGTTAACAATTGGCTTGGTTAAACATATACGTGACTCTCTGTTGCCTTTTTAAAACATGTAAGTTCTGTCATGCCGCGAAACTATCAAACTTCATGCCATGAGTGAATTGCTGAATTACTAAAAATAGAAAATTTATTGAACACAATAATTAACACGTGGGTTTAAATCACGGGTGTGAGTCCGTTCAATAATTAACATGTGGGTTTAAATCAGAGCCAGAGTCCGTTTATTTAAAGAGATTTTTTTTTATCCTCAACTCTTCATCCTTAAAAAATTCCCCACATATTTTTTCGTACAGCGTAGCAGAGATACAATTCATGTGATGTTATCATTTTTCTATTTAAATATTCAGTTCACTTATCTAAATACCTAATTCACTTATCTTACCTAGTTCATTTATCTAAATACGTGAGATATATATATATATATATATAAATACTTAAGTCATTTTTTATTTTCTGAGACTTTTTTCTTTCTCATCTGTCACATGTGTTTTTCCGTACAACCCATGTAATGTTTGTCTTTTTCTATCTAAATACCTAATTGACATATCTAAATATCTAACTCATCTATTTAAATACCTAGTTCACTTATTTAAAAAAGTACTTCAAGGTTCAAATTTCAATATTATATATCTCACTTTCTCTGTGAAGAAATAAAAAGTACACATATTGTTTCATGTCTTTGTATTATTTTCACTCTTTTTGTGTTCTAATTACTTTTTATCAAACATTGTATTTTCCTAGCTACAAAGACATATCTAGGCGATGCAAGCTATAAAAATAAAAATAGACCAATAAGTTAAATAGTGCTGGTAATTGTATTTTGTTATTAGCATTGTAATATATTGAAACAAAACTGGATGTCATAGCATATTGCTTTTGTGAACTCGGACACTTAGCTTTTGTTAACTCGCGATAATAAAACAAAAAAAGGAAAATAACTCGGAGATACATTTATTGATACCGTGGGGGATACAAGCTTAATTATTCACACTATACAAATTATTATGCATTTTGATATTTTCATTATGTCACTCATTTTAGATTTTACTTAGTTGATATTATTAATACGCATAATAATACTATATAATAATGAGTGACAAAAAATATTAAATAAATAATAACTCATATAATATATATAATTAATTTCATATTGATTATGGTATCAACAAATGTATTTATATATCAGCTCCCAAATAAAAAACTTAGTGAAGACATATTTGGCAAAAGTAGATTAAAGTGAAGTGCATCCCAGTATTCTTCTGGACATGAATTGATATTTTCCGCTGGTGCTGTGTGCTTCTTTTAATTATCCTTTCGACAAAGTTCCCAAGAGATTGGATAAATTATTTGTATTTATTAGAAATAAACCCACGGGTTAGTTCTCCGTTCTCTTTTTTCCTCACTCGAGGACAAAAGGAACTGGATTCTTGAGTTTGACTGACATGAATTATGAACAGAGGGGATTCTTGATAACTATATATTTTAATGAAAACGAGTCTTTGGTTTAATGATAAAAGCAATGTTCTATGTATGGGAGTTTGTAGGTTCAAAAATCAGAGGGTTTCTTTATGGATAATTAAAAAACGGTAATTTAGATTTTTATTTTACTAAAAATATATATTTTAATAATTTTGACAATTAATTTCATATGAATTTATAGAAAACTTCAAACTCGGATCTGGCTATTTGTGCAAAACCGAGGAGAGAGATGGCCAGTTTGCTATATTTATTTGTTTTATTTACTAAAATAAAAAAATCAACGAGATGCAAGTAGTTGAAATTGGGCCGAACTGCCGTTGACGCACCACATAAATCAGTCAATCACAGAGAATTAATTGAATGAAAATAAGAAGAAAAATAGAAAAAACGGTGAAACATTAAGTAAAATAAAATAAGAAAAAATAAACATCAAATAAATATGTAACACTTTGGACGTTGATACAGTGCCCCATATTGTCCCCACATTTTCTCCACTATCATTATACGTAAGCCCCATGTGTTGTATCTTTTCAGGGGGCCATTTTTCAGTACCGTGGAGAAATAATGGAATTGATGGGATATTTTATATATTTCCAAATGCTTTTAGAAGTACATAAAGTAGCTGCAAAAAGATGATGGTTGGAGAGCTAAGGTATTAGTATTACCTTAGTCTCAAAGGATCAAGGGTTCGATATCCCACAAAGACGTTGGAGAGCTTACGAACTCATGGATATGTGAGTGTGGTGTGCATGTCTGGGGCCAAATATCAGATTGTAAATTCATTAACTAATCGGATACTAAATAAAATAATAATAATTTAATATATATTCTTACCTAATAAAAAAATTATTAGAATAATAACATTTTATATATTAAAAATAACAATAAAATAAAGCTCAAAGTAATAGATAATCAAGTTGATGAAGAAAATTTTCGTCTATAAAATTTTATATTTTGATATCTTTGCATAATTATTTCATTATACATAATATTAAATTTTTTTTCTCAATAAAATTAATCAGACAATCCAGGGGGGGCAAAAAAATTTTCCAGAGAGGGCAAACTACCGAAAAACACTGTTTTTCAAAATCTAGGGGGGAGGCGCTGCCCCCCGGGACTATTGTGCATCCGCCCTGGTGGTGTGTGAGGTCTAGGGGCAGATTCAAAAGAAAATTCCTCCATAGTGTTCTAGAGAGTACATTGGACAGTCAAGATTGAAGGAGAGGGGGACAGTTAGGAGTAATATTTTAAATTTATTATGGATTGTTTAAAAATTGAAATCTGGAAAAATTGTATCATCTGGAGTACTTCACATGATATAGATTCACTACTAGACCATATGACAGGCGGGAATTCTTTTTTTTTATCAAAATTTGGACTAAACTTCTATATCCAATTGAAAAAAACTATTTAGTTAACATTTTCATAACTCATTCAATCCATATAATCTTTTATATATGAAATTTTGTGATTATACGGATTAAATGGGCTGTCGTTCAATTAATTGATTGAATAATTTATTATATATTTCTATTACTTTTATTAACATCGAACATTGTATTAATGTCATTACAATCCAAAAAAAATATGCAAATAAATAAATATAATCTGATTTTAAATGTGAATAATGGATTAAAAATAATTATTTATAATGTCTCATGAAAGAGAATTATATATTACTAACAATTAATATTGAAAAGGATGTATAACTTTCATAAAATAAAAATTATATAGTAATAATTAAAATGCAAATTATAGTTTCAAACCTTAACTAATTATTTACTTGTTTATCTGATAAATTATTAAGTTGTATATATAAATTTTGGAAAATACATGATATATGATATGTACAGAGCGTCAGAGCGGGCTTGATTTAGACGGATTTCCAAAAGATAGCTCATAATCCAACTCAATATAATGAATTAATACTGAGCGGGTTAACAATTTTTTTTGGTATAGCCCTAATGGTTACTAACAGAAAATTTCAACGTCTATATATCCGCTTGCTGTTCATCTAATTATTGATCATTTCTTCATATGATTAGAAGTATTTTTTTTAATAAAAATACAAAATTGTTATTGTTAAATCTGTTTGTGAGGCTTAGATGGAGATAATTTCAATCTTAAAATAAGAACTAACATTTGGTCTAGTGGCAAAAGGTAACACTCTTTTTATGGATAATTATGACATTAAAATCTTGACTCTCATTTTTCCAATAAAAAAAAAAATCAATCTTAAAACGGTGGAGACTGGAGACACCTCATGCTATTATATGTGTTGTACTAAATATTTTTTTTGATTTATTAATTTATAAAATAATATATTTAAATTTTATAATCTATTTTGTGAGATTTTGTAAGTTTTATTTGAAGGCTTATCAATATTAAGATGGAGGATGAATATAGAATAACAAAAAAAATTACATAAGCTTAAAAAATTAACAGAATCAATCATTGTGTAATGTCTTAGAAGCGTTGCAACAATTTTGAAGTCATTGTAACGGCCCAGGAGATGTCACAGACTCACAATGACTCTGAAGAAGGCTTGACTTTAAGACAAACTTTGAAAGAAAACTCAACAAAATTATTAGAGTCAATCATTGTGTAATGACTCAAGATCTATTGTGAGCTGTTACAACATCTCATCATAAGTAAAAAAAAAATTGAGTTAGTTAAGACATTCTTGGAAAAAATAATAATTATATTTACTCAAGCCGTTATACTTATAATGGTTTAGACGAAAATGTCTCAGCCTTCTAGTTCTGAGCTCTATTTAAAGAGGTTCCTCATTCTCAATAATCGAAAATTCTTAGCAATACACTTACAAACAAAGCAATTTTTACTTTCAATAGAGACTAGAACCATTCCTTGCAAGATTAATCAAAAAACTCAAATTCATCTTAGCCAAAATTCATAGATTAAAGGATTCAATTTAGTGCTATCTCTAGAGCTTTGAAGTGCTCATTGTTTTGTTTAGTGCTTACAGTTGTTTGTCTTTATTTTGTTTGGTTTAGTGTCATCTTTGCTTGTATTATAAAGGAACTAAGTTTAACTTTTTATTTGACAATTTGTGTCATAGTAAATCAGCACACGGTTAAGAGTGTGAGTCCCAAAAATATAGACTATTTCTCTTTTTCTGTTATCTACTTTACATTTTTGTTTTAATAAGAATTGTTCTTATAATTATTTTTGAATCATAAATGTACTTAGTACTTGAATTGTTGTATTCTTGACCTTATCTAATTTGGATACTCATACATATTTATGGATATAGATAACACAACAAAATGGTATATATTCTATAGACCTATAATTGCATCAACATGATATTAACCAGCAAAACAGGGGACACCATAATAAATCAATATATGGATAACTCTAATATACATTTAATTTTTATGGTATTCAACTTTTACTGTACGTATATTTAAAAATGTTAATAAAAAATAAAATTATTGGTAGCATAGGTATGCTACTATAATTTAAATAGGGTGTGAACCAAATTTGTATCAATTTAAAATTGAATTGGACATTCATCATAAAATCCTGAAAATTCACTATGAGAAGTTTTAAATTATTTGAAGGAGGTTATTAACTCAAATTTAGTACGTATCCTATCATAGTGAGAACAAATCTACGACAATTTAAATTTTCAATTTGAACAATTTTTTTATCCAAAAATATGTACTCTAAGATTCAAATATACCATACAATTTTGATATATGGAAATTTTCCATAAGATAATTTTCCCTTGGATGATTAAGAAATTATCCAAATTTGGTAATCCAGTGGAGGGGCGATATTAAGGAGGTTTCCGGGAAACCGACTTCTACCCAAAAAAAAAAGAAAGAAAAAAGAAAACTCAATTATCTTGATTAGAATCGGTCATTACAAGTTACAATAAACATACAAATAAGCAATTTATAACAATTTCAGGTGTTTGAAAGCACAATGTTTGAAGATAGAAAAGTCTATTGATATTTAAACTCTAGCACAAATGGTTGTGCCATCATTCACCTCAATTCGTCACATTAAACTCCAAATACGCGAAGATCATTCAAGTAAAATTTTAACCACCACCAGATAAAAATGTGCAAAAAAAATACTATATATATGTCATTTAACATTTTGGATATGATATATATCATTTTTACTTCATGCAGTTGTCTAATTTGGCCAATTCAGATAAACATCCTACCAAAATTAAGACAAATACAGCCACATCTTCATTTTTTATTTTATTTTCAAATTACTACTGGAGGTATTAACTTGATATTAACCACAAAGAATAAATATATAGATTAATTTTCTTTTCTGTCATTTATGAGTAAAAAAATACTACGAAATAATAGTTCATAAAAATGTCTCTTCAAATAATAGAGTGGATACACAGGTCGGTCGGTAGATTGCTGCATCTAATGGATTGTCAACCACAGGAAAGGAATCTGCAGCTACCTCCGATTGGCTGATAAATCATGATCATGTACAGGTAACAGATCCATGATCATCATGTCGATCGATCAGAGAGCTGAGAGGTGAAGCCAGGAAGTGGGGCTTAAATTTTTTTGTTTAATCTTGTTTTTCGTCCTTGATTGATGTAGGAGTAGAATCAGAATTTCAACTAGACAGTATTATATTTAACATTAGATAAAAGTATTGAAGGATCAAGTGAATAAAACATCTTAAAATTTATTATTATTTTTAATTTTTTATAAATTTTAATTTCATGGGGCCAGATTCTTTCTAATCCATTCTGATTCCATCCTTGATTATGCCCCTGATTATGCAACTTGCAATCAACGACAATCTCTGTTTGGCAAAGCTCATATGTTGTCGCTTGATCTTATTTATGCACATTTTCTTTTCCCCATTGCGCTTGGCAGTTTCAATAGATACAAGCAATTCAGTATTGTTACATCTTTCAATAATTCTAGTAATTATTATCTGACTGACGGTGTGAGTGTGACGCATTTGCGATTTAATTCTGGTTAATTTTAGTCGTTGGGCTCCACAAATTAGGAATCCGTATCAGAAGAGGATGCGAAATCAGGGAGTCGTTAAGAAGAGCAACAAAAGAGAAAAGAAGAAGTAATCTACATGGGCCCAATTTTAAATGGGCTCTTGGCCTAGTTTAAGTTCACAGAGAAAGGAAAAGGATCGAGGCCTAGTCAAAAGTCAAAACGGTGTGTGCAGAAAATTAGGAAAAAAAAGGTAGAGAGAGGAAGAGATTGGTCCAGTAATGGAGGCCTCCAGCTCTCGAACCTCCGAAACCGAGCAGCAGCCATGCCCGATCTGTCTTGGACCCATCAGAGACGAAGCTTACTTAGACCGATGTTTCCGTACTCTCTCTCTCTCTCTCTCTCTCTCTGTGTTTTGCTTAATTTGTTTTAATTTTGGTTTTTGATACTAATAGAGATTCAATTATACCCAATTGCTTTGGTTTATATTTGGTTTTCATTTTCTTTTCTCTTGATAGATTCTTTCTGCTACAAGTGTATTGGCGAATGGCTGAGTTTTGTTGCAATCAAGCGCCCAAAACCCTTGTCTTCTTTCGTCTGTCCCCTTTGCAAGGTCCTTGTTCTTTTTTCTGACAATAAACACATTTCTGAGGGTCTGTTTGGAATGTATATCATGATCCCATTTAGCTTTGATCTTGGTGATTGTATGAACGGCCATGATGGTCCGTCCTAGCAAGCCATATTACATTAGCCATTACTGATATGCAACTTCAGAACTCAAACATATGTCTGTTGTGTGGTAATTTAGTTACCTTAATGTACTGATAGAACAGTGATGCTGTCGTCTCTGAACAAATTTGTACTGGTATCAAACTATTTATGGTGATGCTTACTTACATTCTGTTTCATCATACCAACTGCAGGCCCAAAACTTTTCAATAATACATGGTGTTTATGGCAGATCCTTTCAGAGACATTACGTAAGCGAGAAAAATATAAAAAGGTTTTTTTTCCGTACTTCATGGCTTTTTTTTTGTTTATTTATGTGTTTAGACAATGTTTATTAGAAGATGTATCAATCTTAGCTGTCTTTTGTCTGGTCAGATTTTTAACATCATGACATGTTCTTTAGGCCTCTGTCAGATGCTCATGTGCTGAGATTGCATGTTTATAACACAAACAAAGGTATGATTATATAAGGTTTATATGTAGTCTGTAGATCATTATACAACTTGGTACTCTAATTCTACAGCCCGGTACATGTGCATTACATTCTTTAATTTTGGTTTTAGTTGTGCACCTTGTGAGTTTCTCACTGAATTGGGGAATCGCTTTACTCTTTATGGATAGATGTAGGAAAGAATGAAGCTGATGTTGTACAGTACTGGAAAAAGTGCAAGTACCTTCACAAAAATATGTGGGTGCAAAATTGGCTGAGGCGGGAAATTCAAGCTATTCTACAGGTATGTGCTGTCAATCAATTAGGCGCATCATATGTGCAATTATTATTAAAGTGCAGATAATGACAGAAATTAAAATTTATTTGTAATTTTGTGGCTTACATGTTCTGCAGGAGGAGGATGTTGACATTATACTTTGCCACATTCATGGAATGATAGAATCCTTCGTGAAAAGGTATTCTACCTTTGATTTCTGCGTGGGTGGATTTAATTTTCTATTTTTGTTATTTCTATGTTGTGATTGATTATCAGAATACATGCAATGTTCTAATGTAGGCAAGAGAGGGAGGGTCTAAGTGGTACCCCAGAAAGAAAGCGTGAAGAATTTAGGGGCCTCTTAGCTAATGCTGCTAGGCCTTTTCTTCTAGAATACACTGATCAGTTTGTGAATGAGGTTGAATTTTTCATTGCCACGGGATCAAATATCAATGCTTATGATAAAGCTTGCATGAAAAGGATCCTATGTCATGACGTAAGAAATAGTCATTTCGATACATCTGAACTGTCTGTGGGTTATGGAGCGAGAAGCAATGATTTGGATACACCTGGTCTTACTGGTCAAGACAAGGATTTGCTTTTTGTAGATGATGATTGAAAATCCTGATTTGGTTGATTGAAAGGTTGTCTTGGTTTAACTAGTTAAATATAGAACAATATTTAAAGATATGATCAAGTTACACATTGGGATATTGTACTAGACAATCAATTTTAAAGCCCAGCAATTTTATATGGATGGCAATTCTCTTTAGACTACTCTGCTAGATATGACCAAAATGTATTAAAAGTTTAGATCTGGCTGACATTAAGGACAGGACAGCACAAGCATAATGCTTTGTGTTTTCATGATGAAAGCCCATTAGTACTACCACCAGTCAAAATTCAAATGTAGAAACTCATATTACACCCTAGAATTTTGGCCAGTGATTGCAAAGCTAAAGAAAAAATATATATATATATATATATATTTATGTTCATTATATTATATAGTCATAGTAGTTTGTTTTAATCATTGTATTGCAAGTATCCGGTTAAGGGCCTTCTTTACTTCCAGAATGTTTGCTCTTTTTCCATTCACATCTTTGACCTGTCAAGGAATAAAAATTTACCGTCATGTTTCATCTGGAAGTAATGGTAGAATACCAGCAGGTACAAATCTATAATGTTTACTTACCTTGGCACGGAATTCTGCGACAAATGTACCACCTTCTATGGATGAATTTACTGAAATGACTTCCAACCGCAAGTTATGAAGAATTTGCATAATCTTTATTAACAATCCTTCTTTATGTGGACATTGCAATTGCAACAATGCATCTTGCTCGATGATAGATACTTGAATGTCTGTGGCTGTGCCCCGCGCCGGCTTCCCAGTCGCATTGCTGTCTCCACCTTCTATGGCTCTTAATTTTCTCTTCTCGGAAAGCTGCACTTTCTTTAGCTTCTGGCTGGTTTCCACTTGCTTATTTCGCTCAAGTTCTTGTATGCGTTTATTTAGTTGCTTCACATAATCAATTGTGTCCCCTAGAATTGAAGCCTTGTCCATCTGCGAAGTTGCATAATCCTATATAAACAATTTCTACAATATTTCGTGATGCGTGGATGTAACCCAAACCTAAACTTAATGGGGGAGCTATTTAAAGCTCAATAATTTTAATATTAAGAGCTTGCTTTCAATATTGAAATTATTACTCTTAAAAAATAGCGTCACCCAAACTTAATTGTGCAATTAAAATTGGTAAGACATTACAATTTATAGATCCTGCGTCTGGATGAATAATCCAGTTTAACCTTCGCATAAATAGATCATATATTTCTTGTATAACACCTCAGATAAAGATGTGTCCTTCAATTCAATAATGTAATCTCAGGCTACTTTAAACTGTTGAACCACAAATATGTATAGTATAGAATGACATGAAGAAAGAATAAACAATGAAGGTATGCACCTTGGTAACAAAGGGTACCAACGAACGAAGAATGATAAACCTTTCGTTGAGCTTCTCTCTTCTCCTCCTCTCAGCCAGCACATGATTTGCACTCAGCTCATCTTGCACCGACGAGCTCTTTTTCAACCTTCCCCCACATTCTCCTGCTTCACTATCCTTACCTTTCTCTAAATTTCCATCCTTACTACTGCAATGGAGGTTCGAGGTGTCAATCAAAACCTTCTTTAGCAAGTGTTGTGATATTTTGACATTTCCTTCTGGAATTAAAGGCGGCAGGATTCTTGTCGAGCTCCATCTGGTGAAAACTGAGTTGGAAGATGTTGATAGTTTGGGATTTAGATTTGAATTTGAGTGGAGCATTTGACTGTGCTGGAAGATGATTGAAACAGTTTCTGAATAATGTGAATTTTCTGGTGACAAGTCTTGAATTTCAGCTGCAAAAGGGAACAATAAATAGCATAAAGTTAACTAGTGATAATCTCAATAAAACGTAAATTCAAACATAATCTGGCTTGTTCCATTACTATCCTTCCTTTCTTTTTTGTTCTTAGAAAAGAGCATTAATTATTTTCAAGAGCTACCTGAAGTTTGTGGAAACCCAGCACTCAGATCTTCATTCAAAAAATGCCAGCCCTGGTATGTGTCATCTTGTCTCGGTATGACCTGATCAGTAGTATCATGACACATGCCAAGCATTTGCAATTCAGCCTCAAAGTTATTGGAGCAATCATCAGGAGATCCCAGTCGTATCCCTTCTGACATCTCCAGTTGCATTAACTCACTCGGTTCAGCAGTTCCAAAATTAGCTGTTGGGTCTATTTGGCTTATATTTAGTGGTACATTCTCTTCTTCTGAGTCATCTTGGGCTTCTTCATCATCACCTTCCTCATCGTCTTCTTCCTCTTCATTCTCTTGGTCATCTTTTATAGGATGTGAAATGTTCTGGGGGTTGAATTTGGGTTGTGAATCCGTAAAGGAAATTGAGTTTGATGTTGATTGCTCTGATAGAGCTGGCATTATATGCACTTCCTGGTGCTCTGGGAAAAAGCTCTTTGTTTGTTGTACAAGGCATATGTCTTCTTCAACCTGTTTAATTTGTTCTTTCATTAGGTCATTGTAAAATATTTTTTTGAGATAGAAAGTCATTGTTAAGTATTTAACATCATATGCAGTATCTAGCTGATTTGGCTCCCAATTAAGGTAACAAGATGCTTGTACCATCTGAAGCTGAGGCGCATAAATCATTCAAAAGACCATCAATGAGAACAATGCAAAAAAAAGAAAAAGAAAAAAAAAAAAGGGGGTCATTGATCTATAATCAATTTTTCCTTTCTTTCTGGCATATATTTTTCAATTAAAGTGAGCCGTAAAATCAAGTTGCAGTCAAGGCACAGGAAAGTTCCATTAGATTACTGATGTATTTGAATGTCAATAATACCAAATCATGTAAATGAGGTCATCATTTACTTGCCTTATCTGTTGTTCCCAATTCAAGTACGCCGTCCATGAGGGGAATGCATACCACAGTCTGTATGGTATGGAAGATAACTTAGAGACATCTGGTAGGGAAGGATACTGTAATAGTTTATTAAAGGCATATATTATATTTGTACTGTGGAAGAAAATAAAGCCTACCTGGATGCAAGCACTCTGAAATTGTAGGCCATTCGCATTGCATGACATGGAAATTAATGGAAGAAGGAAAGCAGGGAAAAATGAAGGTTAGACTTAGACAATGGTTGAATCAAGTAAATTTAGTTAATTTGTGCTCAGGAAATGAAAGATAAAGAAGGAAACAAACACTTAAGCATTAGACATTTTATATATACTCTAATTGAAAAAAAAAAGATAAGCAATCTGTTTTATTCTCTTAACTTCATGTTTAAAATTTTGTACTGTGCAAACAAAACGATTATATCAGTAACATGGTCAACTACCTTGGCAAGGATGGCTCGTGAAAACACTTTGCTATCGGCCTCATTTGCTCCGGCAAGCCATACATGTCTTCTCTTTGCATATGCCTTTCCTAGCAACCTAGATATGAACAAGCATCATTAGCTAACTTTTACAGATCCAATACATTCTTCTTCGTTCTTGTATAAATGCTTAGAGCTCTCTGCGACTCAAAACACCAATTTCGCATACTATGCTCTCTACGGGCAGTCTAAGCTAAATTCTACCAACAGCAGTATTGAACTCGATTTAGCGCAGCCTGGATATGGGCTATAATATTATGGGCCTGAGTAGCCCAGTATATATCTAAATGCGCTAGTGTTATTTCGTAGCGAATAATGGGAGACGTATTGGCTGGCATACTTGAAAGTACAGCGATGTCATTTGACACTAATAGCGGGTTTCACTCATTAATAAACATCTCTCTAAATCTAATATAAATCGTTTAAATTAATTCGGCGGTCATTGTATTATGTCATACTTTTGCTATCATAGAAAGTATAACAGGAAATTCGGATCCGCGAATAATATATGTACAAATTTATTTTCAGAAAAAAAAAGGAAGAAGATATCGATAAGATTAACGGAGTTGTCATTGATGACCGACGTGCAATTTTCATGAGTGGAGGAGAAGAGAGGGCGAGTCTTCTCAGAGATGAAAGGTGAATTCTTGTCAAATATTTTTATTTTGGTATCTAAGGATTTAATTTCACGCGTGATTTTATCCTTCATAAAGTTATATGTTTTAACTCAAGCACTAAGATGTTTAAAAAAAATCATGAAAACAAAACAATACCAAATCAGTCTTAAGTTTTTAAGATGCGTGCTACTTGAAAATTAAGAATGTACCCTCCAATTTAAATTATCTGCGCCTTGAATGGTATTCCTCCAAATTAAATTATAAATAAAAATACAAGTTTTGGCAAAACAGCCCATATGATGTGTCCTAGCTACCTATGAACCACCATCAAATTAAGTTCAATTAACACTTCTATAATCAAATGCATAAAATCATAAAAGATTTTCAAGTTTTGTTAAAGAAAGTTTCATACCCGATGCCAGGTGGGAAGGAGTAGGAGATGCACATGAGGTAGAACCATTCTGACTCGGTGAGATCCTCTGGTGACAGTGCTGCGCATGGGCGGTGCTGGGCTGTATGGCTACCTGCCTCGCCTATGGTGAGAGAATCATACAGCTCTCTCAGCTGTTTGCTCCTCTGCAATGCTGCCTCCTCCGTGCTTACCTCTGTTGGCTGCACTGTTTTTCTCGTCTTTATTGCCCCATTGTAATATCCATCTGCCCAAACCAGCAACCTACGTTCATTTGTACTGTCATGTTATATTGGTACTAAAAAAGGATGCTTTTCAATAAATGTTTTCTGTGTGGTTGCATTCGTGAACAAGACATTAATTGGGTCAGATACTTGTTGTCTTAATCTTTCATAACATATAATTGTTCAGTGATAGTGGCAATGCAATCGAAATTCCAACTAAATGCATATGTAAAATTTAAATATATGGATGATATTCCACTGAAGGAAACTAATCAGCCCAGACTAGCTTATCAGAAAAAAGGTTTCTGAGGTCAGAAGAGAAAAGTTATCAGAAGACGGAAGAATGCAAAAGACTGAATATTTATGTTCACCCTTGTTGCGGGCAGAGTTGCCAGAAAAAACTGTAAGTCCATTGAACGGTTTGCACCACGGATTGTAGTGCCTGTTGAAGCCTGATGGTGGCAGCCATGAAAGATGGATACTATTTTTTTTTCCTAGTCAATAGAAATATTGTGATGATGTTTCAGGCTTTCAGCACACATGTACGCACACACGACAGAGAGGGGGGAGAGAGAACAGGACCTAGATCTCTGATTCTCTATCGTTCAGCCCTCCACAAAAGGGAAGAAAGGGAGGTAAGAGTCTTTATGTGGAGAGAGAGGAAAGAAGAGTTCGAGGGAGTTTTTGACTGGTCGCTCTACCAGCCGGTTCATGCCAACGCTCATTCTCACGTGGAATTGGACACTATGTCTATATATGTTCCATGGGTTTTGGTGCAGCAATTTAATTCTTGGACCATTTCGATCTCCTCTGGTTCCTTGATTTATAATGTTAAGTTGACAAGTCATTATTCATAGTTCCTGAACAGATCACAATCTGATTATTTAATTGACAAAAATTACCGTAAAAGATTCAGTATTTGCGGTTTATATTTTAAAAGAACATTAACCGAACTATATATTAAATAAATGAATATTATGTCATTACTTGAAAAAATATGAAGTATATTGGGTTAAAAAAAGGGAATTGTCCAAGATAATTTTTAAAAAGAGAAAAATGGGAGAATTAACGGAGTGCACATTTATAATTAAAATTCAATATAATGTTCGAAAACATAAAACAAATAATAAAAATTTCTTGATTTTAACTCTACGATATAGAAAAACTCGAAAAGCAATATATGGATATAAAAATAGAACTATTTTTTTAAAACGCATAAGCCGACCCAGTTTACGAATTTATTCGAAATATCAACGAATTCCTAAGATTCTAGAGAGAGTTGGACTATTGTGAAAATATTTGCATTTCGAGTTCAAGTGCATACGACTCAAATTTTATCGTAACACATCCGAAATTCAAAATTATCATTCTCATTAAATTCTTCATATCAAAATATTAAGGGATACAAAAATTTAGGGTATTTCAAGTTTTCTAAGTATTTGTTTTGAATTTTTGAAAATCAGCAACAATAATTTAATATTTTATTATTATTTTAGTGCTGATTTTCAAAAATCCAAAACAAATACCTAGAAAACTCAAAATATCCCAAATTTTTGTATCCCTCAATATTTTGATATGAAGAATTTAATGAGAATGATAATTTTGAATTTTGAACGTGTTACGATAAAATTTAAGCCGTATGCATTTGAACTCGAAATGCAAACGTTTTCACAATAATCTAATATATATATATATATATATATATATATATAGGACCACGCCTATTTATATAATTAAAATTCAAAAGTGTCATTATCTTTAATCACTGGACTGGAATAAAGGCTCGTTCTAAAAGACGACTAAAGATATTAATTCTAAAGCTAATTGAGTTGATAAATAATAAAAGATGACTAAAGATATTAATTCTAAAGCTAATTTTATTATTTTTGAGGTCCCATGTTTGAAATTTAGACGAATATTTTTTTATATACATTTATAAAATTTGAGGGTTAACTCTCATACATTTTATAAAGAAAATTATCTTTAGCCCCTCCTAGTAATTAGATATTGAGAAAGACGAAATGAAAAATTACTTCCCCTCTCTTTTGAGTTTTGAGAATGAAAAGAGAGTTGGAATTACCTATATTATTTATATTATATGAATTAAAATTTGAACCGATAATCTATTTTGTCAAGACTTTATTATAAGATTTTGGTGCTTTATTAAAATTTGAACCTTAATAATGAGCTGCTCAATTTTTATACTAAAATCCATAGATGTTAGCAAGATGCAATCACACTCGTGTGCATAAGTAACAAAAAAACTTTAGGTTTCTAGCTCTATTGTATCTCCTATAAAGCGGAAATTAAATCAAGGTCGACCTAAAAAATCAATTGAACTACTGAGATACGGACTAAATTCGAACAAAAAAATTTCAGCTATAAACTTTGCATGACCTGAATCTTTTGGCTTTATAACATTTGTTGCTGTATTATTTTACAAAAACAAAATGTAAAATCGTCGCAAACTTTATTGCCATGAGACTGTCCCAACCCACCGAAGTGTTATAAATTTCTTCTATTTTTAATGGCAGGATTCGACACGAGTCAGATGATGGGCCGGCGAAGCTTGTTTGGAATCTTTGGTCATTCTTAGGGCCAGTGTCACTGTCAATAGATCGAATTTATATTAGATCTAACTTGTCACAAGCCGATTTATAAAAAAATTATTAGATTCATATGTGAATCGATATCAAATTAATATTTAATATTCATTTGTACAGAGAATATTGGATCGAATCTTATCATTAATTTCTTCATTGTTCTGATTTTTTTTTATATTTTTAATTTATATGTACAACATAAGTATTAATATGTGAAAAATATATATAAACACAAATACATTTTACATGATATGTTAGACGTGTCATGTATTTTAAACACGCATATTTAAGTTTTTAAAATTTTAACACATTAAAACATATATGTCTAAACCCATGTTGAACACATCATATAATAATATATAACACGCACGACACACATTTATCAATTCACTTCTTATCATAAATAATAAAATTATAAAACACATAACTCAAAAAATAAAATTAGTTTATAGAAAGGGGAGAAGATCAGAAAACCGAAAGATGGTAAGAAAGCAAGAGTGAACGTAAAGAAATGAGTATGAGAGAGAGTAAGAAAACGAGAAGGAAGGAGAGAGAAAGATTGTCAATGGCCTTTCCAAAAAAAAAAAACTTTTCAAGAGAGATTGTCAATGGAGACGATAGCAGGAGAGAACAAACGAGCGGGAGAGAGTTTATCCTCAAAGAGGATTATATTTTCCTTTTTCTTAACTATATGCCATGCACATAAGCGATTATTAAAACTATTTGATTTATTCCTTTAATTTTACTTGTTTCGTTAAAATTGTAAATCAAAATATTAATCTTTTATTATATATATTTATTATTTATCAGTTTTTACCTTTTTCATTTTTTTAATACAGATGAGGAGGATGAAGAGTTAACTTCTTTATAGGGTCCGTTTGGCAAATCAAGGAATAACTTTGGAAGAGTGATAGAATAATATTTTTTTTTTTGAAGAGTGGTAGAAGAGTGGTATTCTTGACTATTCGGAGGAGCGAAAATATCGTTTGACAGTTGTTACTCAGAATAATTAAAATATAAATAATTATGATATTAATAATGATGATGATAATAATAATAATAATAGTAAAATAATAATCATAATAGTAAGATAATAATAATAATAAAGTAATAAAAATAATCATAATAAATAATAATATTATAATAGTAATATAATAAAAATATAAACATAATCATAATATAGTAATATAATAATAAAAAATTATAATTACAATCATAATTATAATAATATAATAATAATAAGTAATCATAATTTTAATAATATAATAATAATCATAATCATGATAATAATAATTATAGTCATAATCATAATAATATAATCATAATCATAATAATATAATAATAAAAATATAATCATAATCATAAAAATAATTATAAATAATTATAATTATAATAATAAATTAATCATAAATATAATCAACATATAATAATATAATACAACATAATAAAATAATAATAAAGTAATAAAAAATAATCATAATAAATAATAATATTATAATAGTAATACAATAAAAATATAAACATAATCATAATATAGTAATATAATAATAATAAATTATAATTACAATCATAATTATAATAATATAATAATAATAAGTAATCATAATTTTAATAATATAATCATAATATAATAATCATAATCATAATCATGATAATAATAATTATAGTCATAATCATAATAATATAACCATAATCATAATCATAATAATATAATAATAAAAATATAATCATAATCATATAAATAATTATAAATAATTATAATTATAATAATATAATAATAAATTAATCATCACTATAATCAACATATAATAATATAATACAACATAATAAAAAATAATAAGTAATAATAATCATAATCATAATCATCATAATATAATAATATAATAATAAATAATCTTGATCATAATAATATAATAATAAAATAATTATATTTATTTTCATAATATAATAATATAATATTAAAATTATATTTATAATAATAATAAATAATATAATAATACTAATGGTAACGATAATATAATAACAATAATGATAATAATAATTTAATAATAATAATCTAATGATAATAATAATAATAAATAATAATCATAATATTAAAATAATAATAAATTATAATCATAAATATAATATAATAATATAATAATACTAAATCTTAATCATAATCATAATATAATAATATAATATAATATAATCAAACAATAATCGCTATTCCGACGAGAGCTAATCCGGTATTCCACCTATAAGTTGGTATACCGGATTAGCACTATTTCGCACTCTTCTACTTAGTCTAAAATTCGTTTGGCAAATTAATTCGTCGGAATAGCTATTCTATTCCAACTTTTTGCTATTTCATTTTGAACTATCTAAAATTTTATTTTATGAGTATTCTAGAAAAAGATAATTCTGAAAATTTATGAAAAATTCAGCAAATAACACGGTTTTTTAAATTTTTAAAGAAAAATGAGTTAATGACATACTAATTTTATTTAACATAAATATCAATTGAGATATTATGAATAACTTTTTATTTTGGACAATTTTTATTTTGAGTACTTTAAAGAGTTGTTTTGAGTAAAATACCAACAGATGATGGTTCTGAAAATCAGGAGCTGTGAGGATTGTTTCACGTGTTTGAAAGATATTTATGATGTATTTATATATATAAATTTATGCAAACACTCTTCTTAATATATAATTTAAGAATATAAAATAATATATATGTTACATTCACAGATCGATACAGCTTTTTAATTCTTTTCTAATAAAAAGGGATGAACTGGACAGCTGAGGGTATTTTTGATATTTTTAAAGAATCTATTTAAGAAAACTTTTGGACCAAATCAGGCTGTTATCAATAAGATTATTGGGAACAAATTTTTTGTTATTTTTTTATTTAAAATCATTTTATTATACTTAACAATTTCTTTAATTTTGTTATTTTGCAAAACCTTATTGAATTTAACAAGGTGTTATTGAGATTTAATTGTAGGATTCTAAGAAGTTTCAAAGGAATGAAGAATAAATGATCAAGATCAATTTAGAGGCTTTTATGAAGATATATGATCATATTCAATGTATAGGTATAATTCAAAATCTTATATTCTTCATAATTATGCAAGGAAGAAACTCTGTCGCAAAGAACCGTTATAACGATTCCCCAATCGTTATAACGATTCAATACATATCTCAAAAAATTTCTAAGTTCTCTATGCATAAAAATGAGCCAAAAGTTAACAAAGTGTATCATTATGTAACGCTTCATAAAACGTTATAACGATTCAATACACTTACTCAAAAATATAATTGAGACTTATATCGGTTTTTGGCCATGAAAAAATATAATTGAGTGTAATGATGCATCCCATAAAATTCTTACCCAATTGTTCTATGATAATATGGAATTCATAGATGAACCATGGGGTTTTACTACACTTGTTTGTGGATAACCAATTGTAGTTACAAGTTCACAACTTGTAAAGTGATTTTCAACACTTGAAATCGGTGAACAAGTTTATGCCTACCGGAAATGACCAGAAATCACCGAGAGTACAATAAGGGAATATAAGAGATGGTTTGTACCTCAGTTGATAAATGATGGGGAATTTTTTGCAATTTCTTTACCGACTGTACATCGGTTAGCCTTTCATTTCATTAATAACATCTTAACTCCAAAGACTACCTTGAAAACCAATATGGAAATAAATTTTATTTTTTATTTGTGTCATCTTCTTTCCATGGATAGACAATTTTATATTTCATTCATCATTATAAGTCATATGAAGCATATATATCGGGTTAAAAATACAAATTTACCATATGCCAATCTTATTACTAGAATTCTACGGTTGCATTTAAGGGATATACCACAAAGAGATAGGGTTTATCCCACCAATTTATTTCATGAATTGTCAAATCATGGGTGGATTAATAATTCGATTGGTCAACCACCGGTATGGACTCCAAACCATAAGTACCCGATCAATAGTTGGATAAATGATCCAAATGCTAAGGTAAACCAATATACTAACCCTAATTCAGATGAACCTTTCTTGAAAACCGAACCAACTCAAGAAGCCAGAACCTCTTCTCAACCTTCTTCATATCCAACCATGCCAACCTTCACTTTTGATTCAGATTATCAAACCTCATTTTATCCCTACCTTGCTCCACCACAAACCGGTTCTATGCAAGATTACTTTGGCTAAATTGCTCAATCCATGTATCAAATGAACTTGAATCAATAAATTTTTCAAAACCGTGTGAACAATGAATTTGCAAATATCAACAATGAAATTTCTGTACTCAAAGAAAATTTAACCCGTATGGAGGATTGACAACATAACCTTCAAACAAATTGGGTTAATAAGTAAAAAAGTTTGGTGGATAATACGGGTGACATGGATTTTATTTTAGAACCGGATAATGTTCATATGGAGATGACTGATGATCCCAATGTACGGGGTCAAGAGGATGAAGAGGAAGAAGAAGAAATTGAGGCGATGGATGAACAAGAAATTACTTCCACCGACCCACCGGATCAAGCATGAAGACTAATTTTCAGTTTTTTTTAGGATTTCTTTTGATCTCTTATCTTTCATTTTTGGCTTTACCATTTTGTGAGATGAGAGTTATGCTTTGCTTATTATAAGTGTGTATGCTATAATTTGTTTAAATTTCTGCATGTCTATGTAATGCTTTGAATATTTTGAATTGTCTTTGTTATAATATTATTCATTTATGATTCAAGACATTATTGATTATATATATATATATATATGCAAAGAGTTATGGAGATAGGGGGGGCAAAGATTAAGGGGAGTTCAATTCTTATATCAAAATATTAATTGTAAAATACAATCTTTTTGTTTGTTTTACAAAAAAAAGGAGACAAATTTTGCTCAAATCTTCATATATCTAGTTTTGCAAAACAACAAAAAGGGGGAGATTATTACACTTAATAATTTCTTTAATTTTGTAAAACTTTATTGAATTTAACAAGGTGTTCTTGAGATTTAATTGCAGGATTCTAAGAAGCTTCAAGGGAATGAAGAAAAAATGATCAAGATCAATTTAGAGGCTTCTATGAAGATATAGGATCATATTCAATGTATAAGTATAACTTAAAATCTTATATTCTTAATAATTATACAAGAAAGAGCTCAGTCACAGAGAACCGTTATAACGATTCTCCAATCGTTATAATGATTCAATACATATCTCAAAAATATTCTAAGTTCTCTATGCGTAGAAATGAGCCAAAATTAATAGAGCGTATCATCATGTAACGCTTCATAAAGCGTTATAATGATTCAATATACCTACTTAAAAATATTCTAAGTTCTTTGTGAGTGGAAATAAGCTAAAATTAACAGAGTGTATCGTTATGTAACGCTTCATAAAGTATTTAACGATTCATGAAACGTATAACGATTCACTGAATCGTTATAACGTTTCTGAAGATCAGTAGAAGGTTGGTCAAACCAGTCAAAGCGTTGTAACGGTTCTGTAAATCATTCAACGTTTCTGTATAACGTTATAACGATTTATCTTATTCATTTTTGAATCGTTATAACGTTTCAATATAATTCTGACAATAGGTATTCTTGGAAATTCAATACTCTCGTTATGAAACGTTATCACGATTTGTGAATCGTTATAACATTTTCCGAGCGCAAGAATATAAGTTTTCTGTTAATGACTTATAAAAGTGATGTTCTGGGTGTAGAACAATTTATCAAGAAAAATAATCAACATTCTTAGTAACCCAGAGAGTTGATTCCTTCCTTTTCAAATTACAAGAACAAAAGATCTTGAATTAGTCAAATCTATAGACATTCTTGTACAATTTTTAGTTCTTTACTCTCTTGAGTGTTGTCTCAAATTTTCTCTTTGAGACTTACGTGCTCATTTGTTGTTATCTCTTTATTATAATTTTTAATCTTTTTACACTTGTTTTGTGAAGAAGCTAAAGCTTCTATATTGTACCTAAATTTTTGAGTAATAAAGCGACATCCTATTTGTGGATGAGACCCGGAGACGTAGGCATTGTTAAAGCTGAACTTCGTTAATATTTTCTGCGTTTCTTATAATTTTTATACTTTGTGGGTAATAATCATCAACCATTCCTTAAACAATCATATTTTAATATCACTTTTGGGCTTTGTTTAGCAAAGATGTTTCAAAGAAAATTCAAAAAAACGAAGAATAACTCAATTTATTTATTTTTTAGATATTTTGGCATTATGACCCCTATAAAAAGATAATTTAAATAATTCATGCCTTAATTTAGCACTGTTTGTGCTCAGATTTTTATCTAATCCACTGTTATTCACAGTCAGATTTTTATTTTTAAGCTCATTGTTGTTCACAATGAGGTCTTTTATAATTTTGACTCTCTACACTGGTCGTGTAAAATGATTTATTTTTTTATTTATTATTTCGACCCTCTACATGGTTTGTGTACAAGGGTATTTTCCTAAAGACATGTATTGTTCGTACATGTATCTTAAGTATATTAACGACTCGATTTATTTAATTAGAAACAACAAATATGAAGAAATCAGAGGCATAACAGTAGATGTGGTATAAGAACGATTGAGATCCAAAATTCATTCTAAAATAGCTAGAAAGATCTAAATGCTATGAAAACTTATAGAAAGATGCACTATGATGTCAAAAATATGTTTAAAAATTTATTTTATTATTTATTTATTAAAAACTGAAGAAAAGTATAAATTACTGATGTGTAGTCAGCAGATTTAGTATGAAACTAGTTGAAAATCAAAATTTATTCTAAAATAGCTAGAAAATTCCAAATGCTATGAAAATTTATAGAAAGATATGCTATAATGCCAAAAATATATTTATAAAATTTGTTTCAAAGGAAAAACTCAAATTTGGCCCTGTCCATTTTGATTTTTAATTTGAGCCCTTTATTTTCTGATTTTTCTGATTTCTCTTTTGCTTTTAAATTATTTCTCAAATATTCATTTGTCCAAATTGTACCAAAATTTGCTCAACAATTCTATAAAATATAAAGAAAATTTGGTATTTTTTTCCCATTTTTCCACTTAATCAAGTACCAATTAATTTTTAACACTTAATTAATTGATTTTTTATTATATTAAGTGATAATTTGAATTTTTTTACTTTTCTAACTCCAAAAATATCAAGTAATATATGAAAATTCTCAAATTTTATGGAAAATTTGATTTTTCCATAATATTTGAGTTTTAAAATTTTATGTTTCAAAGAGATTTTCGATTTGAATTTCTAGGACTTTGACGTTTTATTTTTTTTAAGAATTTTAATTTTTGAGCATTTCTATGAATTCTTCTTTTTTTCTTGGTGCTTCTAGACTTGAATTAAGTCTCTTCGAGCTTTTAAAATTTCTCCTTAAATTTTTTAATTTATTGGGCCGAGCTGCTTCTTTTTTTAATGTCCCTAAACTTTATGGGGTAAACAGTTATTAGTTCTTATTCGTTCTTGTTGAGTTTTTATCATTTATCGCTTTTATGATGCATTTCTTATTTTTTTATAAACCTTTATCATTTAATTAGTTATTATTTTTACATGTGCTGTTGAGTCAGGAATTTCGATGGCTCGTGTTTTGATGTTCGATAAGTTGTTGAACACACAGAAATCATACAAGCACACAACAACAATTGATTCAAAAATAATTTTATTCATTTTCAACTCTGATTACAATTACATTTACAATCACAAAGGAAATGAAATAATTAAAACTAAATAGAGAAATTGATTTATATATACTTTTATAATATAATTAACCAATATATATAAATTATTATTCATTAACTATTTATTATTTTTATTATATTCTTTAACCATGTGTTTTATGTTATTTTATATATATAAGCTAGAAATTAGGTTTTATAAAAATAAAATAAATCAAAATAAAAAGAAAAAGAAACTCAATTAATTAAAAGAAAGGTTTTTATTTTATTTAATGTGTTGGTTTTTTAATGTTCGGGATCATAAGCTGCCTCTAATCCCATGATATCTGTTCAATTATTTATACGAGATAGATCATATAATTATTTTCCGATTCTTAAAGTTTACGTATTAGTTCGTAGATACTGCCAAACCTTTCGAGACGGCTTCCAATTAATTAGTCATATTTTTGAATCATACACTTTTAATTATCTTGAGACTTTTTAATATTGGGCCTTAGTTAATTTACTAATCTTAATTAATTTTAAATTAAATTAAAGTTTAATTGCCGCCCCAATAAGTCCAATTAAATCCTGATTATTTCGAATGGGCCTAATTCCCTTTTCAATTTCAATTCTCAAGTTTTAAATCTTAAGGCCCCAAAAGCCCAATTTTTCCAAATAGCCTATAACCCAGTAATCTAGAGTATCGTCCAAGCCTAAAATTGAAAAAAAAAATTCAAGACTAGTTAGAGTCAGGCTAGAGCAGCCATCGGAAACTCAGGTAACCAAGGAGTCCCTATCGCAAACCAGCAACGGACAAGCAACCACACAATAGAATTCACATATAACAGTCAAAACAAGCATCACTACTAGTAATAAAATTCACAGGGGTAGGGCATGGTTAGATAACCAGCAATAGAAAGGAGAGATGAAGGTCAAGTATAGTATCGATTTTATACCAGAAAAATCAGAAAACAACACAAAACAACATAGCAACAGTCCAAGACAGTAGAGCATTCAAAGGGTGAAAACCAGCAACGTACAAACAACCTCACCCATAATCTCAAGCACCCACATCAGTACAGGAATAAGAAAAAGCGGCAACAACACCCATACCAGCAAAACCAACCAGACTAAGCAACAACATAGTAGTAAGCCAAACTAACCCAGAGGATAAATCAAACCAGCAAAACAGCCAAACAAACCACTAGAGAACTCAACACCAAGAGATGGCTGCCTCAACACTACAACTCCTGCAATTTGATGAGCATGAAGATGCGTTGCAGTGGAAACTGACAAACCATGGGACCTATACGGCTAACTCTTTTATAATTTGGTTGCAGGAATAGGTAAAACAAGAGATGCTTTCCCGGCATTATGGAAAACAAAGGCTCCTCCAACGGTTAAATTCTTCTTCTACTCGGTGTTGAATGACAGACTGCTCACCAAACATGTCATGAGAAGAAGAAAAATTAGGCATGGAGCAACCGATTGTGTGCAGGCAATGTCCCATGGAGTCCGCATTGCATCTCTTTTTTCCATGTCCATATGCAATATCTATATGGATGGCGTTGCATCGTTACTTTGAAATCCCGATGATATCACCGCATCTATCCATAATTCAAATACTGCAATAGGGTTCTGACAAGATTCATGAAGTTAGAAGGTCTTGCGTGGCTTTGTGGCATACTATACTGCTGGCCACATGTTGGAATATATATGGAAGCAACGAAACACTTACACCTTCAAAGAAACATTGCCTGTTTCAACGATACCACCTTAGATTTTGGTGGACAGAATCAAGACAGATGTTAGGTTGTGGCGAAATTTCTGTTGATGGAGACACCTTTCGTGCGGAAAAAATAGGAAAAAATGGGAAAGAAGAATATACACTAGATACCGTTAGGTTGCAGGCATGCTTATAGAAGCAGGTGTTTTTTAGTTAGTGCGTGTGCTACTTCGATACTCCATTTATGGAGCCGCACACGTGTCGGATACTTATCTGATACGGATTCGCATCCGATATAGTACGGGTGCGTATCCGATACGCCACGTGACGTATTCAGTTTGACTCAAGAATACGGTCTTCGATACGTCCTGATATTCATTGATACGCCACATGTCATTGAGGGTGTGTTTTCGATTGGGGGATTGGAACTCAGGATTTCACGCTCCCTATCTAGCACGAGACCACTAGACCTCCATTTCTTATGTGCAATTATGTTATTTGACTTGTATATATATGAGAAATGATCGGTTGACAATGAGTTATTTTGACAATGAATTTCTAAAAAATACAAAAAATGTTAAAAATAGAATTTTTTTTTATAAATGTGTTATTCTAGATTTAGATTGATGATCATTCAAATTTCATATAATTTCATTATCGTTTGATAGTCCATCAAAGATCATCAAATTTTTATATAATTTACAACGGCTCCAATTTAATGATCTTTGATGAATTATCAAAAGATAATGAAATTGTATAAAATTTGAATGATCATCAATCTAAAAATAGAAGAACACATCTATAAGAAATTTTCTATTTTTAAGATTTTTTAAAATATTTTTTTAGAGACTCATTGTCAAGGTTGTCAAAATAACCCATTATCAACTGATCCCTTATCTATATATATTATATATATTAGTTCAAAGTTCACTCTAAATTTAAACACAAGACCACTAATTTCAATTTATTTATTATTTATATTAATTATTTTTATATAAATATATATTATATATAATCGCATCCGTATCCTATTTTTTTTTAATTGACATATCACTGCACCCGTACTGTATCGGATACGATACTCATACCCGCATCCATGCAACTTAGATTAGTGCATAAGTAAATTTAATTTATATCTTTATTTTATTTTTATTTTTTTTAATTTTTGCAGAGGCTGCAAATTGTTCTTTCTCTCTCTTCTCTGCAAAGTTGTGTCTTTATTTTTATTTCTTTCTTTCTAGGTTTAAACTAGGGGTGTCAATTTTTGATCCGACCCAATCCGAACCCGATCCGACATGATCTGAAAATAAATGGGTTGGGTATGAGTTTGATTTTTTTGACTCGAATCGGGTCGGGTCAGGTTCGGGTCAACCCGACCCGACCCGTTTAATTATGTTTTTTAAAATAATTTATGATTTAGTACTAATTAAAGTTTAAATAAACACTAATTATACACTAATTAAGATTAATTATGAATTAATTAATATTTATATTGCTTAAAATTATATAAAAATAATTAATTATTTTATACGGGTCGGGTCGAGTCAACCCGTGACCCGTCGGGTCAGGTATGGATCAAGATTTTTTTGACCCGAATTTAATCGGGTCGGGTTCAGATTAGATCAAAAATAATAATAAAATAATATGACCCGATCTGAATCCGACCCGACCCGATTCATTGACAACCCTAGTTTAAAGGATTTATTCCCTTTTCTTATTTAATATACTTTTGACAGCCGAGATTACAAAAAAATAAAATAAAAAGAAAGCGGAGTATAGAGAGAGAACGCGAAGCACCGGAACAGCATCAGCAGAGTAGATAGATAGAGGAGGAGGCGATGCGACGATTTCAAAGCACCTCGCCTGAGATTCCATTGTTGTCCCCGTCGCCATCTCTCATGGCCGGTTCTCTCTTTCTCCTACTGCTACTAATCCTCATCCTTTTGCTGCTTTTCCTCCTCGTTTGTCGGCCCTGGAGATTCTTCGTGCAATACTTCAGGTCTACCGAGGTATCCTATACAATCCGCAATGCGTCTTGATTTCCAGTTCCGATCGTCTCCATTTCGTGTGGATACTGCACATGTCCCAGGATCCTTTTCGTTTCCACATCACCGAGTCTGAAAGTCGGTGCCACAAGGGAAAGGGACGTCCTGTATCTGAACCAAATGGGAGAGAACTAGGCTAACTTTTTTTTTCTGAGCTGAAGAAAAGGGAATTTATTCTCTTTTATTTCTGTCGAAGTGTGCTGATAGTTTCCCTGAGTTCCAATTTGCAATATTCTTGGGGTTTCTGTAGCTTGTTAATTATGACATAGGAAATACAATGCACCTTTAGATGAAGCTTGAACATTTTGGAATTTCATTTAGCTCAATTATATATATTTTCTTCTTGTTGTCGTTTTCAAGTCTTGCTGGTTGACCTTGACAATTCTAATTTTCCATCAGGTGCTCGTGTAGTACCATCAGCTTGTATCTTTTGGAATTTCATGTTATTTCTGTTATTTCTCTTCCAGACCAATGAAATTACTAGGCCTCTTTTTCCCGAGAACTTAGATGGTTTTTCAGGCCGGAGCTATGGTCCAGCTGGAAGCATAGATGAACAAAGACAAGTAATACAAATAGATGAGAATGGATCTTCAATTAACAATCACAGCTTTGTCAGTAGGAAACAAATCCATTTCCCTGAACCTGATATTAATCAAGGTATCCGTTTATTATTTTAGGCAAAATCTATTATAGTATTTCAGAAGCTCACACATACAGACCTTTCTCTCCCTGTGCTTTGCATACATGAGTCTGCAAGTACACCAGCTTTACTTTGCACTGTGTAAAAAAAAAGAGAGTTTTCTGAGGGCAAAAATGGGCATTTATCGAAACTTGAAGATAGTTGTCCATCACTAACAAGAATTGAATATTGTTTCATCTCACTTCAGCTGCACAAACCTAGACTTCTTTGTGAGCCTTTATGATATTATATATCTTATGCTCAATTTTTACTGTTAGAGTTCATATTCATGACATTAGTGTTTGTTGTTTAACCTCTCTTCATAAGGTGCAGACGTGTTTATACACCCAATTGAGACTTTATAATCTGCTTTTTTGATTCTACCATATTTCTGTTTTTTTTTTTGCTTACTATTTGTTGTTCACTTGAGATAGAAGAGAGCCCTTTAGTCGATTATGAAAATAATGTGCATGAAATTCGGAACACACTCAAGAGAACTGCGATAACCAGGTGGCATGCTCCTGATTCAAAACACCTAAAACAGCACGGGAGGGATTTTACTCACCCTTTCAAGGATGCCAAGTTTCAACGTAAGCCTCTTAACTCCCTTCAGCCCTGATCTACTTCTCAGATTTTCACATGTGTGTGCACAAACGGAAAAAAAGGTGGGGCGGGGATACATTTTAAGCGAAGCAAGAAATACATTAAATAACGGAGACAAGTGAAATCAATGATTGCCAATGTGACTTTAAATAAAAGTTTTCATTGTTTTCCCTGATTTTTTTAAGACTGTTCTTATTTTGGTTAAGTTAGTATGATCTACATTCTACAGCATGCTTTGTTTGGTGTAATTGAAAAAAATGTTACTTGGATACCAGCAGATGACCCCAATGTATGATGACAAAAAAGATGTGAGATATACTTTTTTCTTTTTTGAAAGCTAGAGATGTGATAATTACAAATTTTTTTATGCTTTTAAATTTAGACTGTCAAAATGAGGAATAATGATATTAGCCTAAGAGTTCGTTGTTATATGATCATGTTCATGTTGCAAGTACTGTCATATTTCATGGTTGGGTATCTACAGGTACCTCTAAAGTACAATGACACAGAGATGTGAAAGTAAGAAATGCTTATATGCTTTTAAGAAGAAAAAAAATGCCAAATAATTGAGAAAGAAGGATAATAGCTCAAGATTTTGTTACGTATGATGCTCCTCTTGGTTTAAGAAGCATTTATCCATTGTTCAAGTTAGTGCCCTCGTTTATGTTTACTTTTAAATTGGTCAGGAAGCTTCTTGCTTGAGTTCAGTCAAGTCCTTTGTAGGCATTAAACCTTTCCCCTGTGCGGTCATTTTGCATGTAGATAAAAAACAGGACCTAACGTATTATATAAGTTTGTTATGAATACCCTCTGTGAACTATCCCCTTCCTCGTTTTTAACCCACTTGTGAGTCCATTTTGTGTCTCTTATTCAGTTCAAAGGACATAACCTTAATTCCTTGCTTTTCCTATTTTCAAGAATCAAGAAAAAAATACTCTATTGGGAGATATTTTTATGCCACTCATCTGTCCATTATTCTTCCATCTTTTTGAAACTAAATATATATCCCTTTTCTGCCACTTATTTAGTTCTACAGACATAGACCCCCTGAGTTCTCCTCTCTTTCCTAATTTCAAGAATCAATACCTTATTACTCTGTAGTGAGGAAAAACGATATTTGAGTTCCCTAATGGAAGAGGAAAGTGAAAATGGCAACCGAGTTACTCAAGATAATGAGCAGATAAGTTCTTTGATGGCAAAGCCATATTGGAACCAAGGAGATGCTGTCAAAAAGCTGGCATCTGCTTTCAGGAAAGTCTTCAAGGACGTAAGAAGTGGGTATCATTTGTTTGGGCCACCACTGATCTACACTGGCTTTACACATAAACATTTGATTGACCAGATATCTTAGCGGGTCTTTCTGAAAAAAGAAACATTCAGCGATGATGGTTCAGTTTTCCTAAAAGAATTATTTGTTGCCTCGCATTCACTATCCCTGCCTATATTAATTTACTTTCCCTTTTATTCTTTCTAATTTGTTCATTTGGCTGTGCAGAGATTAGCACTTTGTCTTTGGAGGTGACATCTGGTCCTTCAAGCGGGCTTCGCATGTCTATCACTTCTGATACCTCTCTGATGGGACTCACCATCGGGAGGGTCCCACCAAGCAGCCTTATCTTGGATGATCCAGAGGTTTCTGGAAAACATGCATTTGTTAAGTTTAACGATGAGGTAAGCTCTATGTTGTTTCTTTCTGTTTTTTTGTATGAGAAATAACTTAACAAATTGTATGGAAGAGAAGCAAATAACTTCAAACAAATATAACGACATTTTTTTTCTCTTGACTAGTTGGAGTCTGGTCAGGTCAGGATACCAGTACAGATACTATACTGACCCTCATTAAACAAAAACACCTTTCACGTCTGCTTTGCATAGCTATTACTTTTTAGCTATTTCTGTTTAGTCAGTTCTTTTGACCTTTGTCACAAACCTGAAACTTCTATAGTAATCCTCAGTTCCTATGCTCAGTTTAACTGAAGATTGTTGTTCTTGATGCTAAGGAAAACAAAATTTAGAACTATAATTGATCATAATTACACAAATCTACCTCTTGAATTTGTACCCTGGAACAATTACTAATAATGTGCTATATGGTTGCTTTTTCAGATTCAAAAATGGGAAATTACTGACTTGGGCAGTCTTAATGGAACATATCTGAACTCCATAGCAATTCACCACCCAGATATAGGGTCTAGGAACCATGGCTCTGCAACTGCACTATGTAGTGGAGATGAGATAACTTTTGGTACTTCCTCAAAACTTTTGGTAAGGGCTAGCTGATGCTTCTGTCCAGCTGTTCTTTAAATTGGTAGTAATTTTAGAATCTTCATGTCTTTTCTGAAAGAACTGTTTTTGAAAGAACTTCGGAATGACCCTCCTGATATATCTTAACTGATGCTCAGCATTAAGAGTTTTTCAAATTAACATGATGTTGTCAAGATATGTCAAGAAATATACATTGTGTAAATTTTTTCTGTTAATATGACAAATCTCTCCATTTGGTAAGTTTGAATATACTGGATGGCTATTGCACATTCTACAGGTTTTAAAAAATATATATTATAATAATGTTTAAAGAAATGAAAGAAAAATTAGAATACCAACTTTTCTTTCTGGTGTTTTGTGACATGGTAATCCTACTAGTTTAAATTGTTGGTCTATAGATTCTCTTTTTTCCTTTTGCTATCCTGTATAAATTATATATTCTATATAATGATCTCACATTTTCATCCCCTGCATTGGGTTTGATGCCTTATTGCTTATGGTGTGCTAGTATTAACTATTAACTATATCTAGTGTAATGTATGTCAAGTTGCAATTCAATCTTAAAAAGATTTCCAAGCGGTTTCATAGATATATCTCAGGGCCCCTCTCTGTGTGTCATTGAGGTTTTTAATTAAGATTGTGACTTTCTCTTGAACTGCCTAAGGGTATGGGCATATTTGTGTCAGCTAGTGACCTAGTTTGCAATATTAACATATATTCTAAAACTCACCATTCTTGAATGTTATATTTTGCAAGGTTGACATAGCACAAATCAGCTTAACAAACTTGCCAAGTGGAAGAGTTGGGGGCAAACCCCTTAATGAGATATTACCTAATCTTAATCTTCGTAGTCCTGGAATTGGAATGGCATCAGATCCAATGGCACGGCGCCGAGGTGGTAGGACACTGGCTATGGAGGATGTGGGTGTTTTGCAGTATCCCCTCCTTGGCGTTGGAAAGGTTTTTTTATTGAATTAATAAACCTTTACCAATTTCGAAATAAAATAGTAGTTAATGTATCAGCACAGAGTAAAAATTATTACTTGCTCTTCTTTTCAGCATAAGCTTACAGCAGGAAATCTGAGGCTCACATTTCTATTTCCTGGTCTATATTTATGTGCAGTTTGGACTTGTTGGGGTTTTTGATGGGCATGGAGGGAGGGGAGCTGCCGAGACAGCATCAAAGTAAAATTTATTGAACTTGATTATTCATTGTTGTAATTAATATTTCTTTGAAAGACAACCGCTACTGCCCAGCATTGGTACTTGCCTACCCATTGGTACATGTGCCAGTGTTAAACACCAATTATTTAGTGAAGCTTAATGCAGCAAACAAAAAAGTATGTCAACCAATAAGTAGCTTTTAGCAAAGATCATTCTTGTTGGATATGTTGTATTATACCTCCAAGCTGATTATTTATTCTGTTTATTCCTCCTTTTTTTTAATTTAGGGTTTTTCCTGAAAATAATGTTAAAATCCTTTTTCAATCTGGAGAAAATGAAAAGATTCTCTCAAGCTGATTATTTATTCTGTTTCTTCCTCCCCTTTTTTTAATTTAGGGTTTTTCCTGAAAATGTTGTTAAAATCCTTTCTCAATCTGGAGAAAAGGAAAAGATTCTCTCAAGCTCTGATGCTTCTGGTATTCTTAGGCAAGCGTTTGCTTTGACAGAGGCTCAAATGAAACATCATGAGTATGAGGTTCTTGGCTCATTATCCCTGCTTAGCCCATTTTATTTCTGAATTAGATTGAAATTTATCCCACGTGGGGAGGTCCGGACCATCTGGTATGGTTTTGATTTAGTAGTTCTGGGCCTGAGTTTATTTTCCTAGCGTATGGTTCTGACTGTGTGATTATTCTCTCTTCTGGTATTTTTCTTATTTTTATCTTTTTGATGAGTGAAGCAAGTCCACCTAGTGGCTGATATTACAGCTTGTACCAAGTGGTTGATACCATCTGATGGTTGCTATATGAACTACTCACAATAAAGTGGTACCCCTATTACATTGGAAAACCGAGAGAGAATCTTAAAAGCAAACCACAAGCAAAGAAGCAGACAGCCTGAATCTGCCAACAGAACATACTAGTCTTAATCGATAAACAATCTACATAATTTTTCCCTAATCTTGTTTCCACAACCACGGCTGACTGTAGGGTCCTCCTCATCTTCCTCCTTAATTGAATTTACCTGTAAAGGATCTCGCTCTTCTAGTCTGATTGATCTATTAATAAAATTAAAAAATCATTGTCTTTTGTCACCACCATTACAGTTAAAGCGCCAAAGATCCTAGTGTGCCTGGTCGAATGATGTCTTGAGATTTAACAATATCTTAGCTCTGATAAGTAACACTTGCTTAGTTGTTGATTACTCTGTATTTTTCCAAAAGATTATGGTTGAATAATATTTGATCGTTCTTATTTTGTAATTATATTTCTTTTTCAGGGTTGTACTGCAACAACACTGTTAATTTGGTCAGGGCCGGATGGGGATCTCTTTGCCCAGTGTGCAAATGTTGGCGATTCAGAATGTGTTATTTAGTATATTCCTGTACCTGTTTCCAATGTCAGGAAATTATTATTCTTTGCTTGTAACTGAGCTTTTACTTACATATTGTGATAATCACAGCATTGATGGGATGCAAATAGTCATGACGGAGGACCATAAAGTTTGTAGTGCGGTAGAGCGGGATCGCATAGCCCAAACAGGAAATCCTCTAAAAGATGGGCAATCACGCATTGCTGGTATGTTTCTGTTTGATAATCTTATGAAGGTACATTGTGATGCATCCTGATATCTTAGACAGGCCAACCATATATTACCATTTTACATATCTTATACGATTTTTGAACGTAACACCATCGACACCAACTTCACTTCAATGTAGTAAGTTTGCAGCCTTCCTTCTTGTGTACGTTATATGGCAATTCGGAAGAGAAATATTGTTAGAGGTATAGGTTGAGATGAGTAGAATTGTATAGGGGATATTGTGTGAGGTGTAGTGTGGGAGATGTTTAGTGTTTAGGATTAGTTAGTTAGACAAATTAGTCTATAAATAGAGACTTAGTCATTGTAATCAATCATTCCAAGATAATCAAAGATTATTATCATTCTCTCTTCTCCTCTCATTCTCTAATTCTATCATGGTATCAAAACAGGAATGCCGCTGGAATTAGGCTCACGTCTATTCCAGAAATTATGCGCCTTATCCCAACCTATTCCAACATTTATGCTGTTTTTCTCAACTATTCCAGAAATTAAACCTTTTATTCTAGTAATAGCCTTACCTCTATTCCAGAAATAAATTTCTATTCTCTCTGTTGTTCACCTATCCCCTCTTTCCTTTCGCGATTCCTCCTCTCTCCCATAGAACAACTTGTTGCTCTTCTCTCTCTCATGTGTGACTTAATCCAAGCTTTTCTCACTTGGAATCAAGAAAGAAATACAAGATCCGATTCCTTTCTCTTCAGTAAGTGTGGATTGAAAGATCGCTGTGTCGCCTCAACATCAAGAAGTCGATCAAGATCACAAAAGATTGTTGTTCGCTGATCACGATCAAGAAAAGAGCTCGCGACCATAGTTGCTTTGTTGATCGCGAGCGTGAACTCCTCGACAGCCTCACAGACCTCTCCTCCGTCATCGTTTCAGCAGCAAGTGCTCGCTCTCCCTCAGACTTTGAGGGATTCTCTTACTACGACGAAGTGCACAGACGCGAATCATTACGCTTGAGGGATTCTCTGATCGCAAGTGGACAGATCGGCGAGGTCACGAGTCTCTTGTGCGTGATCGCATCAAATCGCGTATGCTTCTAGATTGTTGTCAATCGCGATTTCCACTCAGTCACGAGGCCTCTTGCGTGTGGCTCTCTGATCAACAGATACGATGCGAGCTGGCTCTCCGCCTCCAGCTGATCGCCGCTCAGATGCACAAAATCGCAAGTCCCTTGTGATTGCCGCTCAGATGCATCATCTCGCGCATGCTTCCTGATCGTGAGCTTCTCAATTACTGCCTATCGCCAGTGTGCCTCTCAATTACTTCTCGATTGCTACTCGTTTGCTTTTTGCTAGTTACTACATCGCATGGATTCTTCGTGAGGTTGCTGCTCCTCTCATGGAGAACATCGCTTGGATTAACCACTTCCACAAGACTCCCAATAGTGAATAATTTGAGACAGACGCTATGCTAAGGTCAGCTTGGGAAATTTCCTGTTTTTCACAATCTTGGCTCTACTGATGGCAGGGATCAAGGACCAAAAGGACCCTTGAGATTAGAACAATCATGGTGGTTGGATGGCTAAAATCTCCTGCTGGCTTGTCATAGTTGTTCTGATGTTCTTTGTGCCAAACGGTCTTATCAGATTTTATGAGACATTTGCAAAATTGGCTCTGGACTGTTTCTTCTGGTTCAGGTTGTGCTTTTGTTGGACTTTGTTCATGGATGGATTGAGAACTGGGTTGCATAGGATGAACAATTTTGGTGTGCAGCATTGCTGCTAGTTTTTGTTCTCTGCTACATTGACATTTTTTTTGGCTCCTGTTTCACTGGTATACTGTAATGATATTTATTGAAATTGAAGAAGAATTTGGATAAAAGAGAGATAATTGGATGAACTGTATCTTTATTGATGAAGAAAGATAACAGGATAAAGTGCATAAGTGTTTTTTATAAGAATTACAAGATTTCCATCGACAAAAACTACAATAGCTGCTAATTCCTATTAATACCTTCTTATTTAACTGACTGTAAAATAAAAGGATAAAAGTAAAATATCAAAATCTAGCGACAGCATAACGAAATACACTGTAGCTAACTAACTACCCTTATCGCCAACTACTTCTCCATTGCCATTGTCTAAGATAGTCACCAGTTGGGCTTCTTCCTTATTAACGCAGTTCTGGCCCGTTTCCTTCACTTTGGGGCCTGTTTCTTTCAATTCGGCTGGTTTGACTAATTCAATTTCTGAAATAACGATCACCCACCCTCCTTGTGCCATTGCCTCCTCCTTGAAACCTGTCTTGTCCTCAAGACAATTATTCGGAAATTGCTTAAGCAACTGCCCATAACATTCCCAAGTTGCATCCTCTGGAGTCATGTTAGCCCACTGTATTAGCGCTTCCACAACAGCTTGGTTGTTTTTCTTTATCAGGCGCCTATTTAATATTGCTAATGGTTCAACCTTCAACCTTCCCTCTGATCCCAGTACTGGTAATTTGGAATGTACTCGAGTCATAGGACCTACCTTGCGCTTAAGCTGTGATACGTGGAATATCGGGTGAATCAATGATCCTGCAAGAAGATTGAGCTCATATGCCACTCTACCAACCTTAGTTATTATCTCATATGGTCCATAAAATTTTGGTTTCAGCTTGTGTCCTTGACCTTTGCCTTGTATGGTGACCTGCCTATACGGTTGGAGTTTGAGATAAACCCAATCACCTACAGAAAATGACTGTTCTGTCCTTTTCATATTAGCCCACTTTTTCATTTGTTTGAGCTTTCAGCAAATGCTCTCTGAGTTGGTGAACCGCCTGCTGCCTGTCAGCCAGTATTGCATTAACCGTCGGATTAGCACCCTTTGGAATGGAACCCATAGGAAAATGAGGAGGAGGATATCCATACAATGCTTCAAAAGGAGTTTTCTAAATGGCTGTGTGAAAATTACTATTATACCACCATTCTGTCATTCCCAGCCAAGCAACCCATTTCTTAGGATTGTGGAATACCATACAACGTAAATAGGTCTCAATGCATTAATTAAGTTTCTTGGATTGTCCATCCGTTTAGGGGTGATAAGCCGTGCTGAACAACAACAACAAAGCTTTTAATCCCAAATAAATTGGGGTAGGCTAAAAATGAAACCCAATCGGAAAGCATAAAATCAAAGATCTCAAATATCAGTGATAATAATGAATATGATGAAAGAAAAAGAAAATAAATAAATAAAATAATAATAATAATAATAAATAAATAAAAATGATAATGATAATGATAATATGCTAATAGTAATAGCAATAATAGCAATAATAATAATAGTACAATAAACCTCATTATAAAACTTATTTTTAAATCCTAAAATTCTATTTTAAAACCTAATTCTAAATTCTAAATCCTAAAATCTTATTTCTAAAATCTATTTCTAAATTCTAAATCCTAAAATCCTAAACATCTAAGAACATGAAGTCTATAACTCTACTATTAGACTTTAACTCCTAAATCATGGTTCAGGTACATGAATCGCCATTTTCCAAGCACTCCTATCCAAAGCAAACTCTTTGGATATATTCCATTCCTTCAAATCTCTTTTTATTGCTTCCTCCCATGTCAGTCTCGGTCGACCTCTTCCTCTTTTTGTATTTTCAGGACGACTTAGAATATCGTTACGTACTGGTGCTTCATGAGGCCTTCGTTGGATATGACCAAACCATCGCAAACGATGTTGGATAAGCCGTGTTGAAATTGAGCTTTATTCCAATCTTATTCATGAGTTCCTTCCAAAAAACACTAGTAAAAACGGGGTCTTGATCTGTAATGATTTTAGAGGGCAACCCATGCAATTTATACACAGTGTTCATAAACTGTTCAGCTATGGTAACAGCTGTAAATGGGTGAGAAAATGCAATTAAATGACAATACTTAGTAAGTTTGTCAATAACCACTAAGATAACATTCTTACCTTCACTCCTAGATAAACCACAAACAAAATTCATGATTATAATCTTCCATGCACCATTTGGTATTTCAATGGGTTCCAACAGCCCTGGTGGAAGAATGTGCTCTCCCTTGTTGAGTTGACATACATCACAATGGTGGACATGCTCCACTACTTCCTCTTTGAGTTTTGGCTAGTAAAGCAAATTCTTGACTATTTGATAAGTGCCTAATATATCGGAGTGTCCCCTAATACTTGAATCGTGGAGAGATTGGACAAGTTTACCCCTCCAATGATTGTTGCAGCCCACATAAATCCTTGAACCTTTTCTGATTATTCCACCATGCACTGTTATTTTGGTTGGCAGCACTTGACCATCTTGTGATCTAGCTAGGATGGCAGAGGCCCATGTATCACCACTGTAACTGTCCTTGAGTTCCTCCATCCATTGAGGGATCAATTCAGTAACGGCCATAATGATACCTGGATCGGTAGGGAAGGTTGTTGAACCTTCCTGCACCTCAGTGGCTCTTTGAGTGTGAGCTCAAACATTTTCTTAGTTAGCTCCTTTAAAAGTAGTCTTTCAGGGTTCCCTTTCTTTCCTGGTTGGTTGACGGCTGGCCTCTCGAGCTCGAGAAGCAGAATCTCGTAGGTATAGCTTAGAGTTTCTTTGAAATTTCTTCTTTATGAGAGAAATCCAGATTCCTAAGAAACCTAAAAGAATATGCACCTCGTGAGAAAAAACTGCCTAAGGCGTAAGCCACTACCCTACCATTCTGCATCAGTACACACCCCTTGAAAGTGAATCAGCTGCCTTATTTTTCACACCCCGTTTATACTGAATGGTATAGTCCAAACCCAACAATTTGCAAAGACTCTTATGCTGCAGTGTATGAATAAGTCTTTGCTCAAGCAAATGCTTCAAGCTCACATGATTAGTTCTAATGGTGAAGTGCATACTTTGAAGGTAGTGACGCCATTTCTGGACAGCAGTGAGTTCTTTCTCATATGTAGATAAGTGTTGATTTTTCATGCCTAAGACCTTGCTAAGAAAGGCAATTGGGCGCTTGCCCTGCATGAACACTGCCCCCATACCAAGATCACTTGCATCCGTTTCTAATATAAATGGCTTTGAAAAATCGGGTAATGCCAACACAGGAGCTGCACACATGGCTGATTTTAAAGTGTTAAAAGCAACAATAGCCTCTTCATACCACTTAAACACATTTTTCTTAAGGAGATTGGTTAAGGGTCTGCTCATTATACCATAATTCTTTATAAACTTGCGATAATAACCCGTTAATCTAAGGAAACCCCTTAGTTCCTATAAGGTTTTTGGTCCCAGCCACCTTTGCATCGCCTTAATTTTACTAGGGTCAGTAGATACCCCACTGGTTGAAATTACATGTCCCAAATATTTCACCTTATGAACACCAAACTCACACTTAGATTGCTTTGCCTTAAGTTGATGCTCCTGTAGGGTTTGCAGAACCTTAGTGAGATGTTGTTGATGCAATTCAATGTTTGGATTGTAAATCAAGATATCATCAAAGAAGACAAGCACAAATTTCCTCAAAAACGGCTTAAAAATCTTATTCATCAACGCTTGGAATGTGGCCGGTGCAATAGTGAGGTCGAAAGGCATCACTTGAAACTCGTAGTGCCCTTCATGGATTTTGAATGCGATTTTGTGAATATTAGCATCAAACATGCGAATTTGGTGATAACCCAAGTGAAGATCAATTTTTGAAAAACAACTAGCTCCATGTAATTCATCAAGTAGTTCATCAATAATGGGGATTAGGTATTTATTTTTCACTGTGAGGGAGTTCAATTATTTATAATCAATGCATAGCCTCCACGTACCATCATTTTTCTTAACAAGCAATGCAGGGGAGGCGAATGAGCTAGTAGATGATTTGATGACCGAATTCGAAAGTAATTCAGTCATAATTTTTCTATCTCAAGTTTTTGAAAATAAGAATAACGATAGGGTCGCAAATTCACTGGCTTAGCATTTGGTAAAAGAGGTATTTCGTGATCAATTTCTTGGGCTGGAGGAAGAGCAGTAATCAATTCAAATACTGAAGCAAATCGGTTCAGTCTGGGTTGTAATGCTGAAGGAGCTTGGAGAGAAGGGATATGTAAATCTTCAGCTACACAACAAATTTGGGCCACCATAAGCTCACTGCCAGAATTTCCTTGCTTACATTCACTGCTTCACACAAGCTAATTTCGGCAATTTCCTTTTGAACCTGCAATTTGACTGTTTTGCCCCCCATCTCAAATTGAACCCATTTACTGTTCCAATCAACTACCATTGGACCAAACTGAGCCAACCAATCCAAACCCAAAATTAAGTCATATCCTTGGATAGGCAATCATCTCAAATCACCTGTAAACTGCTGACCTTGGAGAGAAAACTGTAGTGCTGAACATTGAGAATCTGTCACCATCAGCAATGTTCCATCAATATCAGTTGTGAACTCCAATTGAGGTAATGTGTCACCTTCATTCACCTCCTGACCCAATAACATATGGACCTTGATCTTACACTGGTGGCCCAGAAAGTATTTGTCTCCGCACTTAAAGCACTGACCTAAGGCCCTCCGTTGTTCCATTAGAGCATTTCTGGTGTTAGTTTGAATGGGTGCGGTCTTAGACGGTATATTAGGCAGTACCGGTTTACTCATCGCCTTGAGTCTACGGAGTTGAGTGTCAACCGCACATTCCATGTGGCATGCATAAGTAAAAGTAGCATCCAAGGTTTGAGGCTGAAAAGCTTTCACAAATGCCTTAATCTCAGGTTTTAGCCCCCCAACAAAGGCATCCATAAAATCAATCTCTGTAAATAAGCGATTCTTCAAGAGTAATTTAGAGCGAAGGCGTTCAAACAACTCAATGTAATCATCTATACTGCCTGTTTGATGCAACTCCTTAGGCTCCTCCATACCATTCCTTGTACCAAGACGTTGAAAATGCCTTTTAATCAGCTTAACCAGATCTGGCCAGGTATGAGCATCATAGTCCATCAAATAGTCGTCGTACCATTCACTGGCTTTGTCACGGAATTGAATCGTAGCCAATTGAGTTTTAAGATGATCGGGAACCTAGTGCATCACAAAGAAGGATGTACAACGACGCAACCACTCAATGATATTGTCGCCATGAAAGCTAGGGCAATCAACTTTCGACAACTGGTACTGGTCCTGATCTGGATGGGGGCTGAAACCAGACCCTTGTGCCCTTCTATTGTTGTTGAGGGTAAACTCACGCTCAGGAGATGGATCGATAGGTGGTGGAGGTGGTTGTTCTAGATGAGCAAAATGACCAGTTAGTTGTTGCAATAATTGCTCATGAGCATCGGCGACACGATGTGCCACTTGCTCGCAAATGGTATGTACCAGCATCTCTTGTGTATGGGTCTCCTGCACCTTCGCGTGAGTTGCTTCCTCAGCCAAATGATGCTCGGTATCAGCCTTGAACTGCTCAAATTCCGTCTTAGTCACCATGGTCGCCAGGCACCGTTGATAGTTGAAGTTGCGAAGAAAAGAACTAAACTTTCAACCACCAAGGAATTCGGTGGCTTTGATACCACTTATAATGATATTTATTGAAATTGAAGAAGAATTTGGATAAAAGAGAGATAATTGGATGAACTGTATCTTTATTGATGAAGAAAGATAACAGGATAAAAGTGCATGTGTTTTTGATAAGAATTACAAAATTTCCATCGACAAAAACTATAATAATTGCTAATTCCAATTAATACCTTCTTATTTAACTGACTGTAAAATAAAAGGATAAAAGTAAAATATCAAAATCCAGCGACAACATAATGGAATACAATGTAGCTAACTACCTACCTTATCGCCAACTGCACCATTTCTTCTCCATTGCCATTGTCTAAGACAGTCATCAGTTGGGCTTCTTCCTTATTAACACAGTTCTGGCCCGTTTCCTTCACTTCGAGGCATGTTTCCTTCAATTCGGCTGGTTTGACTAATTTAATTTCTGAAATAATGGTCACCCGCCCTCCTTGTGCTGACATATACACCATCTACAACCAGCACCAGATCATTTCAATTCTCCAAAACTTTCCTACATTTCACAACCAAAACCTCTATTCTCAATTAAATTCCATATGATCCAACCATGCACCGGGCTTCTATTCTCCCTAATCTTCTCTTCTTTTTCTTTCAAGAGAACTCAAACGAGTCTCGAATTGTTATTAAAAATGACAGATCCTTCTATTGATGTTTCAAAATGTCTCAAAAGAGCATGAAGCAATCAATAGTTTTTCTTGAACCAAAAGAGCTCTTCTTCCCTCTTTCTTTCTTCAAGAAGATCCGTAATGCAATTGGAGATCAAATTCACAAGACGAGGTACTAGAACTCGCAATATGTGCAAACTCACCATGCGTACCGCACGATGAGTTTAAGGAGGATGTTAGAGGTATATGTTGAGATGAGTATAATTATATAGGAGATATTGTGTGAGGTATAGTGTGAGAGATGTTTAGTATTTATGATTAGTTAGACAGACAAATTAGTCTATAAATAGAGATTTAGTTATTGTAAACAATCATTCCAAGATAATTAAATATTATTATCATTCTCTAATTCTATCAAATATGTAGCAAACTATTGTGAGTTTATTTTCGTGATTAGTCTTCTAATTGGAAAAGTATGTTCTACTAGCTGTATTGATGTTGAAGTTATGCATCTTATTTCATTGGACAACGTTTGTCCCCGGAAAATCTCAAGCTCCTCCGATTTAATTTGATGATGATGGGAATTAACCCTCCTTCAATGTACAGAGTAAAACCATGAGGCATGCAGGATATCATGAGCATATTATTGAGAAACTGTACTGTTAATGCACTTGTCTCTTTTTGTAGGGTTATCTATTGCACTTCTTTTTTGTAGTGTGTCGGTGTGTGGACAGCATTTCTGGTTTGCATTTTTAGGGCCATATGTGGACTTCCATTAGTCAGTATCCAGGAACTCATCTCAAAATTTATTTTTTGCTAATTTTATTTTATGCAGGGTTAAATTTAAGCAGGATGCTAGGAGATGGCTTTCTTAAAACACAAGATTCACGTTTTATCTCAGAGCCATATGTGAGTGAAGCTCTCCACGTAACCAAAGACTCCACCTCAGCATTTGCTTTAGTTGCTAGGTAATTATGAGTATTTTTAAATAAACCTGTCTTTTAGCAATTCATATTTGATCCTATAATTGAAATAAAAACACAAAAAAAACCTGTCCTTGGACTAAACACCAAGTTTGTTGAATAATAGTTGTGAACAACAACATTTTATTCTCCATGTTTATGACTATGACCAACACTTATTTGGGTGATATTACTTGTATAATTCCAACGATGCTATTTTTAATGTCCTTGGACTAAACACCAAGTTTGTTGAATAATAGTTGTGAACAACAACATTTTATTCTCCATGTTTATGACTATGACCAACACTTATTTGGGTGATATTACTTGTATAATTCCAACGATGCTATTTTTAATGTGCTTATGTGAATTATGTTCAACTTTATTTAGGGAAGTTCTTCAATTGTTTGTATTTGCGAAAATGTATTGTTCGTTGGGGTTATGTTTCTTAAAGAATAAATTGAGCCTCTCAAATAGCTTTGGTTAAACCTCATAACAGTTAAAGCCAAAATAAATGATCAGCATTAAAAACTGGAAATATTAAAATTTAATCCCATGCATATCAGTTCAGAAGAGAATGAGAACACCTTTTAGTGTTTGCTTTTGAGAATGTACCTGGCCATTATTAACGATGTTGTACATCTCAAAGGCAGTTCAAATTGGCAGAATAATTTTTTGGTATTAAATGCTGCAACTATTCACCCAGTGACGTGCTGTTTTGTTATGAAACATGCAGTGATGGACTGTGGGATGTTCTTAGGTCAGATCAGGCAGTTGATTTTGTTCTCAAGGTATATAGTTATTAATTTGTGAACTCTTACAACAACAACAACAAGAACAAAGCCTTTAAACCCAAAATAAATTGGGGTAGGCTAAAAATGAAACCCAATCTGAAATCATAAAGATTGGAGATTTCAAAAATAAAAAATAGATGATGATGGTGGTGGTGGTGGTTATTTTGTAAATTCTTAATTTTGCAAATTACTTCAGACAAATTCGTCAGAAAATTCTTCATGGATAATGTAAGGAATAAAAATATTGAGAATTGTGACTCTTCTAATATGCCGTACACTGCTATCATACAGCTTGTAGGCCATTTGACTGCATATTTTTGAGACTTTCATGTTGTCTGTCTTCAATTTTTTTTCTTACAGATTAAGGAGAGGGTGGAAGGGAAGGAAAATTATGCCGAGCTAATAGCGGAGGGTTTAGTAAAGGAGGCTGCAGCAAGGCGCACTGCGGACAACACTACTGTATTTTTCATAGATTTTAACAATCTGAGGAGGCATTCTTCTAGCACCCATTAATTGATTTATTCCATTTATTAGAGCTGCATCTTGTGAGCAAGCTATATTGCATATATGATTTGTAGAGTTTCTTTCTTTCTTTTTTCCTTTTCTTAATATATTTATTTGTGAATTTTAAAGCTGGCTAATATTTGGTGTATATTATGATAGTGCAATTTCATTGTCAATCACACAGTTTGATGGTAATTCATGAGATATAGCTCAAACTTTGTGATTGCGTGGTGACCAGAATTTTCTTTCACTTCCTATATTTATAAAAAAAAATTACTATTTTTCTGTTCTTTGTATTTGTAATGGTGAATTTTGTGGATAAGCATCATACTCAAAGGTACAGTACAGTCTTGGATGAACTTGGTGTGCGACTGTCGACTGATATTTCACATGGGGCTGTCAATGCATATCCACAATTCGATCTGAATCCGTGGGGTAGTTTAGGGTTAACAATCTGTAATAGCATAGCTTTGAGTTGTTTTATTAATCCATATGTCCCCTCCACGGCTCTACCCATTGCAACTGTCACGCCTCAGAAAAAATTAAAATGGTTTAGGGGTGATAATTTCGTCACGTACGTATGACGAAATGTGCATATGGAATACTAAATGAATAAAATAAATAACATAAAATAAACAAAGTAATAACAATAATAAATACAAGATAATATACAGTAAAAAAACAGTATGAATACAATACCTACATCGTCGGGGTTGGTTCCATCAAAATGGACAACAAAAATTTTCAAATAAATCCCAAAAACAAGAAATAAAACTTGAAATCCGATGGATCCTAAATCAAAACTATCCTGTTCACATGCTGATGCGGCGAATCACCTTTGTCATCACATAGGACTGCACCTAGCACTCTCTCCAAGAAAAATCCCGTACATGAAAATCTAGATCACACCACCACCGTGGAAACGTGAGTAATTTAAAAATTACTTAGTACAGATTTAGATTCAGCTTTAATATTTGATCTTCTTTCCTAGACTGGACTCAAATACCGACATTGATTTCCCTAAATGTAGTGTAATTACTATTTATAATTAAATTTAATAATTTAATGCAACTCTTTAAATTCGCTATAATACAATGACATAAAATGACAAAGAAACTTGAAATATAAAATCTGTGAAAATAATATATATATATATATATATATATATATATATATAGTAAAGATATCGTGAGATTAACTCAAAAAATACATCAAATCATCTCTAAATTTTAATTTATCATGCTCATTAAATTCTTTATATGAAAATCTTGTGGGATGTAAAAATTTAAAGTGTTTTGAGCTTTTTAATTTATTGTTTTTAATTTTTAAAAATAGTGTTCAAACATTAAATATTTTATTATTATTTTTAGAGCTAATTTTCAAAAATTAAAAATGATGACTTAAAAAACTCAAAACACTCCAAATTTTTGCATCCCACAAGATTTTCATATAAAGAATTTGATGAACATGATAAATTAAAACTTAGAGATGATTTGATGTACTTTTTGAATTAAGGTCACGAAAGACCTCCGGGATCTTAAGCACACGGTATCTTTACTCTCTCTCTCTCTCTATATATATATATATATATGGAGATCTTACGGTGTTTCGCGAAGCAAAAATGGATTTTTCTTCAGTTTTAAATCTCATATACCGAAAGATTAAAATATTAATCTAATTAATCCACAATAATCTAGATATTGAAAACTTATTGAATACCAAATTTTATTATTTTTGGAGCATTATAACTATTTTATTTTTGGATTTTTGAAGATGACAAATTTGTAGGTGCACCTATTATTATTATTTTATTATTATTTTTAGGATATTTTTAAAAATCCGAAAATAATAGTTAGAAAGCTCCAAATGTAATCAAATTTGGTATTCAGCAATATTTGAATATCTAGTTTATATTGGGTGAATTAGATTTGCAATTTAAACTTTAGTTTTGTGAGATTTTTTAGGCTGAAAAAAATGCCTCTTTGCTTCGCGAAGCACTGTAAAGATATATATAAGATACGAGATTGAAACACCCGAATAAAGTTTCCTGGTTGCAGATTATCAGACCATCCTCAAGCAGGCACGTAATCGGTCCCTAAACTTGAGACTTACCTAAGCGGGCACGTATTCGGATCCAACTTATAAATTTAGGATTTTCGTCTAAGCGAGCGTCAATGCCCTGAATATACTAAGAAAATTCGACCTCCCGGGTCGATAACGCCCTAGGAGAGTGACAACTAAAAATACGTACTCGATATTCTGAATCTGATAATCTACCTCACTAAGTAATATATAATAATACAAATAGATTAAGAAAGCATGCTTTTAGTTGTTATATCTCCAAAAAGAGATATAACATAATATAATACAAATGGGAGACTCTCTGTACCAACCAGGGGCCAAAGGAGAAAGCACTTTGGACATACCGAGATCTCAAATAAACCGACTAAATAAAATAATATAATAAAAACAGAGTAGAATCCAAACTCGAATATGGCCGCCCACACTAAACATTGAAAGACATGTACTCCTAATCGCTCAATTTAATTGAAATCAAATCATATACGAATAATAATATAATATTGATCCAAAAATAAAACACTCTAGCACGACCGAACCCGTCAAATGATGAGGTCGGTGGATAACCGACAAGAAGAGGTGCACAGTTTATATACAGACCAAGGGGCCCCACGGGCCAACCGGTTTATCGAACGTAACCCGTTATTCTGGTTATACAAGGCAACCTCAGACCGAGATCACCCGGCTCGCCTCTCAACGCTCCCATGCATTTAATGCATGATTAACTACCTAACTTAATTATTAATTAGTGATAGTAATAACATTTATCCTAATAATTATAATCTATAACTTTGTTATTTTAATCCTAATCTAATCCTATCTCGGGACTAATTCTCGAGTCCTACTCCTGTCCCAACTACATGCAGAATGATATGACATGACATGCGATTGCGGGTAGGCCCAAAAATGTTGGTCAATTACCGTATGCAATGACAGTTCAAGTTTGGTCAGAAACCATAATTCAAGTTATTTTTGAAAACATTTTATTTTTGGTTTGGGTTCCTATTTCTGAAGAAAGAAAAGTAAATCCCAAGAATCCGTACCTGAGAGTGTTGGTGAGAATCGCAGAGTCGCTCTACTCCGGAGGCAGCATGCCCGTCTCGGGATCCGTGTCTGCGTACACGAGGTCAGGGTCGGCCTCGTACTCCGCGAGTGGATCTGAGTCGACTAAATCACCTAATATTAATTTAAATTAAGTATTTGTTAGTTTTACATAATTTATTTTATAATTAATATTTAATTATAAACGACGTTTTGATTAACGTCCGTTCGGGTTTTAACGTCTTTTTCCTTAAAAATTCGGCAACATCTCTACTACATTTATAAGGTGTTAGAAATTTTAATTAACGCGGTTATGTTTATTTCATGGTGTTTTGTAATGTTAGTCATTTTTATACATATTTTATTAGATTGTTCTGGAATCCATTAATTTGATCAATTAATTATGTTAAGTGTTTATCGTTTAATCCCTTTTTATTCGATTTGAGTTTTAATTATAAATACCATCTTTTAATTGTTTATTGTGTGTATTGTGTTTTTACGGGTTTCACAATTTTTGATGGTGCGAGACGATGAGTAATAGAAATTTAGAAAATAAACAACAAATAACACACAAGTATAAATACGAGTCAATATTTTATTACTTTCCGATTTCATTTACAATTACAACAAATTACAAAAAAAAACTAAAATTAAACAAAATAGAGAAATTAATTAATATATATATATATATTATATTATATTATATATTTTATTTATTTGTAATATTCTTTTTATTTAAAATAGAGAAATTGATTAATATATAAAATTTTATAATAATTAATTATCATATATTAATTATTTAAACCTATTTATTTAATATTTTTATTATATTCTTTAAATTCTATATTTTATTTTATCTTATATATATTAATATTATTTTATAAATTAAAAATTAGGTTTTATAAAAGTAAAATAAAATAGAAAGAAAGAAAGGAAAAAATAAAAGAAACTCAATTAATTAAAATAATTGATTTTATTTTATTAATGTGTTGGTGTTTTAATAAACATGATCATACACTATCTACCAATTGAATTTATTTTTAATTGGTAAAAATAAAAATCATAAAGTCTTTTACTTTTTATTTATGTATTTATTTATTTAATTCATTTTTATTTAATTTTTATTTGATTTTGAATAAGAGTTATATTTATTTTATTTTTTTATTCATTATATATTTAATTTTGTTTATTTTTGTATTTTTGTATATTTTTATTTAGAATTATTTAATTTAGAATTTGATTTAATGAATAAAAATTATATTTATTTATATTAAGAAAATTTTTATATTATTATTTTTTATGTAATTTATTTTTATTATATATTTTCAATGAATGCATTATTTTTATTTTATTTTATTATGATTTTTATTCTAATTATTATATTTTATCTTGAAATGATTATTCTTTAATTAAAATGATTTATTATGAAACTATTTTTAATTTATTTTCTTAAGATCTATTTATAAAGAAATTTTATTATATTTTTATTTATACTTATTATCAAAATATTTATGATTTTAAAATATTTTTTAGAATGGACCATAATATTTTTCTGATTTTTATCGGTAAAGAAAATATAATCATGTAGTGATCTTTTTAGACTTTTTAAGAAAAATATATTAGTAAGATACTAATTTTATTTGATTAAAATATTAATGACAATATTTTTATTTTGAATATTTTTTAATTTGAATCCTTTAAAATATTATTTCGGGAGGAATATTAGAAAAGGACAAATCTGAAAATTTACGAAGATTTCAGCAGATAATAATGTTTTTTTGTTTTTTAGAGTAAAATGAGTTTATAACATACTGATTTTATTTAACAGAAATATGAAATGGGATGTTACGAACAACTTTTATGTTGAACACTTTTCATTTTGAGCTCTTAAAAGTACTGTTTTGAGCAAAATATCAGCAGAAGACGGTTCTGAAAATCAGGAGTTGTCAAGATTGTTTTGCTTATTTGAAAGGTATTTAAAGCGTATTTTTGCATGAAAATTTATATACAAACTCCTCTTGATATGTATTTTATGAATATAAAATAATATATATGTCACATTTACGGATCGGTACAGTTTTTTAATTCTTTTCTGATAAAGGACTGAACTGGACAGCAGAGGATATTTTGAACATTTTAAACAATCTACTAAAGAAAATATTTCAGAAAAAATATGAACATTTTAAGGAGTATATTTGTAATAACTTTCATTTTGATAATATTTTTATTTAAGCCTATCTTAAATGTGTTTTAAAAGGATTTTTATTCAACAGAAAAATAAAAAAGAAAAATTATTTTTGTAGAAGGTAATTATCAATTGTATAGGGAATATGCATATATAAGAATGTAATTTCAAAAAAAGTATTTTAAATCTCAACGAAGCGAGCACTCGCGGCTGTGTATAGCCGGCACAAGCTTATACTCCCCAAAACCAGGCACTCGCGACTTTGTATTAGCCGGCACCAAAGCTAAGAAGAGCTTGTTGGTTTTTATTATGCTTAAATTTAAATTCATATAAAATGATATGAAGCTCTAAAAATTATGAAAATTTACAGAGAGATGCACTATAACTAGATCTAGATGCTCACAAAATTTCAATTAAATCGGAGTAGCAGAGATATGATTTTTTATTTTCGAATCAGATCGAGGGGCAAAAGCGGAAAATGCTTTGTACCAGTATTTGCTTGTTTTTCAGATCTAAAAAGGCTATAACTTTTTACAGAAAAATCAAAAAAATATAAAATCAGTTTCTATGGATTCATATGACTTATTTCTATAAGATCTGAAAGTTTTATAAGATTTAGAGTAGATCTCATCCTATTTTTCTTTTTATTGCATTTTCAGCCATTTTAGGGCTGATTTTGCGTTATAAGGAATTCATTGATCTTAAACGGTTTAAATGCATCATTTAGCATCAATCTAACATTCAATGATGTTTGTATGAAGATTTGAGCCAAAAGAAAAATAAAAAAATGAAAAAAATGAAAAAAAAAAATGAAAAAGGGAAAGAGAAAATGGATGTTACCTAGAACTTGCTTTTTTTTAGAATTAAAAAGGCTATAACTTTTTATAGAAAAATCAAAAAAATACAAAATCAGTTTCTGTAGATTCATATGACTTATTTCTACGAGATCTGAAAGTTTTATAAGATTTGGAGAAGATCTCATCCCGTTTTTTATTTTATTGCATTTTCAGCTATTTTAGGGCTGATTTTGCATTTATAAGGGATTCATTGATCTTAAACGGTTTAAATGCATCATTTAGCTTCAATCTAACATTCAATGATGTTTGCATGCAGATTTGAGCCAAAAGAAAAGAAAGAAAATGAAAAAGATCGAATTGCAACATAAGAACATCAAGAAGAAGAAGAAAAATCGATATTGCACATGAAAAATTTCATCTTTATTGCACGAATCAAAATTACAAACTCTAATACACTCTTGATATCTATATTTACATGATATATTGCTACCTAGATCTAATTTGTAGCTTGAGTAGAAGAGGATTTTATTGAATCTTGTATCTTTGGGCTTGATTTTGATCTCAACTCAAAGATTGGATCTTATTTTGTATCTAATTTGAGCTTCAATTGGTTTTGGCAGCGTTTTGGATTAGCATTCAGCTTGGGATGGGTTGTGTCTCCTGCATTTGAAGGAGGAGAGGGGTTTATATAGGCCTAGGGAGTAGTAGATGGGTGTATGAGATCGGTTTGACTTTTCTTTGACCAATTTATGCACCAACTCCCTTCATTCATCTTCTCATACTCTTCTGAACGTTTTGTGGTGTATTAGACCAGTTTTAAGTGTTTTAAATGTGCTCTAACAGCTGAGAGGACAAGTGGGGCACAAGTGGAGTTTGTTATGTTTGCTGAAAATTTACAAATTTGCCCTCTCTAACCACCACTTGGTCACCAGATGATTCTAGGGACTTCTAGAATGTTGTAGAGGTTCAAACATGTTCTTGCCACTCCTTCCTGCATTTTAGACCTTGCCGGATCACAATTACGCACCCGAGACCCGTTTTGCCTTCAAACCCGATTTCAAGCCACGTAGTCGTTCTCCTTCATTTCTTCACCATTTCTTGTGTTTCAAAGCTTGATTAGCATCTAATTGATCCCAGGAATTGATCTATAATGTTTATTCAATCAATAGAATGCTCGGTATAAAGTTTGACCAACTCGGTTTTTGACCGATTTGCGAGTTCGTGGTCTCACCAATTTAAAGCTTATGAAATTCAACCAAGCCCTCAAACAATCTCTTGTGACCATGGAGAAGGTGTTTGAAGTGTCAATTTGATTAATCATGGCTCGGATTGCTCAATTTCATTTTTAGATCGGAAACTTCCCCTTCAGTTTTCTCCCAAACCGCTCAACCATTTTGCAAGTTCTTTATCTCATTGTATTCTCCTCACCGTGCTCTTTCCAACGGTATATAATATGTGGGTTTTCGTCGCACGGGAGCACCATCACCATTTTTGAATTTTACACCATGGAGAGGCTCGGTACTGTAGCACGCACTGTAGCAGAATGGGAATTTTCGAATTTAGTCCCTCTCCATTTTGATTTTTAATTAGAGCTCTCCATTTGCTGATTTTCTTATTTCTCCTTTGCTTTTAAATTGTTTCTCAAAGATCCCTTTGTCCAAATTGCACCAAAATTTGCTCAAAAATTCCTTGAAATATAACAAAATTTATGGTAATTTTTATTTACCATTTTGCCCCTTGGTCAAGCATCAATTAATTTTTAATGCTTGATTAATTAATTTTTCATTATATTAATCGATAATTTGGAATTTCTTTGACTTCCGTAACTCCAAAAATATCAAGTAATATATGAAAATTCTCAGAATTTGATTTTACCATAAAATTTGAGTTTTGAGATTTTAGGTTTCGAAGAGGTTTTCGATTTGAATTTGTAGAGCTTCGGCATTTAATTCTTTTCTTAAGAATTTTGATTTTTGAGTATTTCACTGAATTCTTCTTTTTTCTTGGTGCTTATGGACTTGAATTAAGCCTCTTCGGGCTTTTAAAATTAAAACACATACCACACTGTATCTGTGCACATATAACCCATAAAGGAGGCAGACAGAGAATTTAATCATTTCTCATATAATTTAAGTTTACGTAATTAGTCCATGAATACCGCCAAACTTTTCGGGGCGGCTTCGAATTAATTAATTACTTTTTTAGTATTCACTTTTATTATCTTGAGACTTTTAATTATTAATTATTAGGCCTTTTTTAATTATTCCTACTCCTAATTAGTATTTTAATTCACTTAGATCCCCATTTGTCGGTCCAATAAGTTAAATTAGATCATGTCTATTCCGAATGGGTCTATTTTTCTTTTAAATTCCATTCTCAAGTTTTACTTAAGGCCTCCAAAGCCCAAATTTCCCCTATAGCCTATAGCCCAATGATTCAAAGCATTGTTCAAGCCCAAAAATATCAGAAAGTCCAGAACTAGACAGAGTCTGACAAAGATGAGCCGTCAAAAACCCAAGTAACCTAAGATTCCTTATCGCAACAAGCAAGGGACAAGTAACCACACAACATAATCCCTAATAACAGTACAAACCAGTATCACTACCAGTAATGAGACCAACAGGGGCAGGTAAGAACAGACCACCAGTAACAGAAATGAGGGGTAGGGGTGCCTGGGTCAAGTGTAGGGCTTATACCAGAAAAATCAGAAAACAACACATATCCAAATCATAGCAACAATTCAAAACAGTAAGGCATCTAAGTGAAAAGATCAAACCAACAACCAGTGCCAGCAACAGTACAGAAAACCCAACAAGCAATAGACAAGCCACAAGAGACATCCCAGCACAGCCAAATGTGAGGACATTGGGGTTGTACCGATGGTGAATGTACAACCAAAGAAAGGCATCAACCAACCAAAATCAGACATTCAAGGGTTCAATATAGGCAACAATTCAGAGGCACAAAGACCAACCAGGTACCAACAAGTCAGGAAATCAGAATCAAACCAACATAGTCCAACCAGGGGAGAGAGGCTGGTACCAGCATAATAATCACATACCCATATTAAAATCAGTACAAACAGCCTTAACAGCACAACACCACAATACTAGTTTTTATCAGCTCAATCGACAAAAATCAATAAATCAACCAAACCAGCAAATAACTAGTGCAAATTTCACATGCAAGGGGTCACAGGGAGATATTAGGACAGATGCGAGCTCGTCCCGAGACCACACCGAACAATCGGTGGATCTCAAGGTAGAGGGCATCCCACAAAGCTAACTCACAAGGCATCAGTCACAAAAACGACAAAAATATAACAACAACAACAAGAATCAAGGGATCGAGCCAGTATTTACCAATATGTGGAACTTAGCGCGTAACAAGGTTTGAATCAGGTGGGGGTTTTGTTTGGCCACCTCCCCTCAAGCAAGAACTACACCCCGACCCCTTTGCTTCTTACAATCGGCACACTGTTCTTATCAATTCAAATGTCTAGATCTCAACTCATGAGAAGCAAATCGCAAGAAAAGGGAAAAAGAGGGGCCATGGGCTGATATATAGGTGGGGGACAGGGTGTAAGGCATAAAGAGGGAGAGGGGCAACGGTCTTAGTGAGGCGACATGGGGAGAGGGCCTGCGAGGGATGGCGCTCAGGTCCGAGGGGACCTCAGCTATGATTGACGCCACACTTAGAGGGGAAAATCACAACGAGCTGGTGGTTTCATCAAAATAGTAGGTGGAGACAGGGGCGGAGCTTCCCTACAGCAAATTGGGCCATCGCCCTCTATTAATCTCAAAATAATATATTTAATATTCATTTTTTAAGTGAAATTATACTTAAAGCATATTATTGGTCTCCTCTAATTACTTAATGTAAGTAATTAAATTTCATTAGTCCTCTCTTAATTTCGTCTCAAGCTCCGCTACTGAGTGGAGATGGGGTTCTAGGGTTGTCTCTCGTAGGAGATAGAGAGGTTGAAGAGAGTGCGGGGAGAGAGATCGGGGGAAACGGGTGAAAGACAAGGAGAGAGAGAGAGAGCTAATTAATGAGGGGTGAGGAAGAGAGAGTGAGAGGGATGGGTAATTAATGAAGAGAGAAATTTTAGAGAGAGAAAAGTCAGAGAGAGAGGTAGTATTGGAATTTTCTATAGCAAATTCGCGGGATCTTTTGTGTCAGGGCAAAAATTAGGTCTATATTGTTATAGTTATTGTTATTTAATTGATTTCACTATCATTAGTCCTAACAATTTACGGTTTGTTTTAAATTAAAGTTATGTTATTATTGATTGTTATTTGATCCATCCATTTATCAATTTTAGTCTTTTACGTTTTAAATATTTTTAGTATAAGCTCGATTTCATAAAAGGTTTTATTAAATTTTAATCAACACCTGTATAGCAATTTTATTTCTTATAATTAAATGTATAATATTATTTATTTATTTTTATTTGTTCATTAATATGATTTTGTCGTTCTATTCGGCAAATTTAGAATTTATTTACCGATTTATTTTTATTATTAATCAATAGTGAAATATTATTATTATTTATTATTAGCTTTAATTAATTATTCATTCATTCATTCATATATACATATCTTTAAATATGTTGCTTTATGTTATTCGATAATTATATTAATTTACTATAATTACCCTCTGTATTATAATTATCTCTAAATTAAAATTTGCGTTTGACATCAACTATCCTTCCTCTCTCTTATTCCCTCTCTCTTTGTAACTCTTCTTTTGTTTTATTAATAAGATATAATATTAGGCTATTTGCCTGGTATTTAAAAAAAAAAGGAAGTCAGATATGAATAGGTGGATCTCAAGTGGACCTAAAAAGGATCCAACTTATTTTTGAATTCAAATTTGATTTTTTTGTCCAAATTCATTATAAATTTTAAAAATTACGGATCTAGTACAGATAATGAGTCTTGTCTCTTTTTAGAGTTGCACATATTTAAAATTTGAAAATAGCATATAAAAAATAATATACTTAGATTTATGGGAGCTCTATTTTATAAAAAAATATCTATAAAAATAATTTGTTTCTATAGCAAATTTCATGTATACCATTTAAAATAATGAAATTACACATTTAAAATAATGAAATCACATTTACTCATATTTTGTTTTTTAAAAATTACAATTGGGTTCTAATCGGTTGGTTTGACTAGGAAGGGCAAAATGCACTGTAATTAAATAATTTATTATTTTATACACAATTAATTATAAGAAGTGAAAATAAATACATATTTAATCATAGTTTCTAAAATATTAAATGTGATTAATTTGAATTTTTGAATATTTGATGTTAATTAAAATTGTATTGGGTAAATATGATTTATTATTGTTTAGGAGGATAAATATGTTAATATGGATTTTAAAAGAAAATTAAATAATTTGTAGTTTTTGAAAGATATATCTGAAATTATATCTATAAATCTTAATAAATTCGCAATTGAATATTTTGAATCTGATTCGAATTTGATCCATTGACAGCTCGAAGTTCCAGCGGTGGAGAAAAATGTTATCTTGCTCCTTCATTTTCCATTGATGACTTTTAAATTGGGGAGAAGAGTTGATACTAAGAGATAGGAAAAACCATAATTTTTTTATTTAAGTCCATGATTAATTGGTTTTATTATCATAAGTCAAAGAAAGTGATATTTTGAAAAATAAAATAGACTCTCTCAAATGAGGGAGCCCTAAAAAAAGTAAGGACTCTCTAAATAGAGAGAGTCAAATTTGAATCGGGGACTCCATAAATTTACAGTCCAGTTGTATATAGACTTTATAAAATGAGTCCGGTCAAGAGTTGAGGACTCTCTCAAAAAGGAGAGTCCTTAAATTCGTAAGGACTCCACTTCTTGTGGCGCCCTCATGGGCTCTATTTTTTGAGGAAATTCTCAAATTTATGAAATTATAACCGTCTGTCACACTTATTTTCACTAAAACACTTTCTTTCTTTAAAAATAATTTTCTAGAATTCTTCCTTCTCATTGCCACAAGGCTGAGTATCATAAACAATATGAGACTCAAGTATATGATAAGTGCCAAATTATAATACATTTATTTAAGAGTTTTATAGGGTTGAATTTAGAAAACTTAACTAACTTTTTTTAATTTCATTCAGTTAGGTAAAAAAATATTGACTTTATTTTAATTTAATGGTCATGAAAAATCGTTAACCGTTAAATAATTATCTCACAATTAAGGGCCGTTAAATATTAAAAAAAATGATATTATGTTATGAAAGACTAAATCCATCCTCTTCTAAAGTTTAGAGTATGTAGTTGATTCTTGATGTAAGTTTAAAATAAGGGAGTCCTAAAAAAGAGAGCAAGGAAACCATTAATTCGCAACTGCAAATAAAGATTCTATAAAATGAAAGAGCCCGGGTCAAGAGTTGAGGACTCCATCAAAATGGAGTCTTTAAATCCGCAAGGACTCCCTCTTTTTGTGGCATTCTCAAGGACTTTCCCTTTTAGAGAGTTCACGGACGGATATACAAAATAAAATCCTTTATCACACACTTTCGTTGAAACTCGTACTTATATTATGATGACTCAGGGATTAATATAAATATATTTTAAAATACATTTAAAAATCAGATTTACAAATTAAATCAACATCAAGTGTCAACTGCATGTAAGATGAGTTCAGAGCATGTAGTTTAGGACATATAGTTGATGTATTTTAGGGTATATTAGCCCCCCGAACCTAGAGTGTGCTGATAGATAAGCGATAGATGAAGAGAACGAAAGGAAAGTTCGGCAAAAAGCGAAGAGTGGAAGGACTGATGAATTGAGGGTAATTTTGTCAATTACGAGTTATAACTTATAAGGGTGCTCGGAGTTGCAACTTATTGTTAACGCTGCCAAAGCAGCTCCCATTTATAGGTAGCATATGATTGCGCTGAAAGAATGGCGGCCTCCTCTCCTCCAGCGGCAGCGGTGGCGTCGGCTTCCCATTTCTGCTGCCCCAGGCCGCTGGGCGCTACCCCATTACGGTACCATGCTCTCTTATGAATGTAGCTGGGAATAGGCATTTCAAACCTGAGAATTGTTGCTCCTGTTCTCTCCCAGCTCCGTGCTACTGAGTTTGGTTGGTTTTTGGTGCAGTATTGACTTTGTTTGGCGTGTAAATAGTACATTAGAGATGATTGGAATGAGAGTTGTGATCCTGAAAGAAACTTTTTGTTCCTCTTGTTCATAGGAGTTTGAGATTAGGTAAATTCATAAATGGTAATGATTGGGAGAACTAAGCAAATTGTAAGTCTAATGAGTGCCCTTGCACTTGTTTAGTAGAAGAATATTGTTTATCCAAGTTTGGCCAAATTTTTACTTCAGCTGTAATTTGGAGTGATAACTTACTTTTTACTTCAGCTGTAAAAAAATTCTTTTGACTACTATACCCCGTCTAAGTAAATATGAAATGATCACTGTAATAACTTAATTTGGAGAGAGTATCAAAAAGTTATAATAACTTAAAAAGAAATTTTGTTTTGCATGTGGGGTAAAATTTTCGGTGTAAATAATAGATCTGTATTCTGAAACATCACAGGCCCCGAGCTCTAGCAAATGAAACCCTTCTCATAGGGGAAGAAACTGTAATAACTGCTGCTGCTACTCAGGCAGTTGCCCTTGCCAGGATAGCTTTGGAGGTCGCCAAAGAAGCTGTTCAACTCAGTGAGACAACTGATTTTATCCCCACTCCCCAGACCAGCGTCCCAAATTGTTGCATCAGAATCCTCTCTATCACTTACTGAGAATCCTTCCAGAACACATTTGATGGAAGCATGATCCAGATCGACGAACAATTAGCAAGCCCAGTGGACAATATAGAGGTGACAATGAGATCCAGACGGCAGGCAGAGAGGAGATCCAGGAGGCAGATATCAGTTGAGCCTAACAAGTAAAAGGGCAAACTTTTAGTGAAAATGGTTCAAATGATCTTCTGAAGATGGTCAAGAGGTAAAGTGGTGTCTACAAACCTCTTACTATGGCAGAAGAAAGAGAGCTTTCAGGAGGAGTGCAAGATCTATTTGCATTATGCTCCATGTACAAGATAGAGAGATGGTGATTAATGCTGGTAAAATAAATGTCATCCAGTCATTCTTTAATTTTTCCTGTTTAAGGATTCGTAGTAGACTGCACGTGTATAAAGTCATGAATGTTGCTGACCATTTGTCAGCTTGCTAGTTTTATCAATTTTTCATATCTTTTGCGCTTACTACTGGTGGGGAGGGGAACAGTCAATGAGATAAAATAAAAAAAAAATGAAATTCTTGTAGAAGTGTTATGGACAATCATTACCGAACCATAATACTGCTACTTCACCTGTACAAGTGTTAGTATGATCTACAGCATGCTTTGTTTGGTGTAATGAAAAAGAAAGAAGTATTACTTGGATATCAGCAGATGACCCCAATATAGGATGACATAAAGGTGTGGCAACCTTTTTTTTTTTTATTCTTTTTTGAAAGCTAGAGATGTGATAATTAGAAATATTTTTATGCTTTTAGACTGTCTAATAAATGAGGAATAGTGATAGTAGCCCAAGAGTTGTTATATGATCATGGTCATGTCGTAAGTACCGTTATCTTTATCTTTCATGGTTGGGTATCTGCAGATACCTCAAAAGTACAATGACCCAGAGATGTGAAGGTAAGAAATAATTGTATGCTTTTTAAAAAAAATACGCCAAATATTTGAGAAATAAGGATAGTAGCCCAAGAGTTCATTCTGTATGATGCCCTCTCGGTTCAAGAAGCATTTATCCATTTTTCATAGTGCTTCATTTCAACCCACTTGAGTCCATTTTGTGTCTCTTATTAAGTTCAAAGAATACCTCAGCTTTTCCAAATTTCAAGAATCAAGAAAAAAAATACTCTGTTGGGAGATGCTTTAATACCATCCATCTGTCCATCATTCCTCCATCTTTTTAAAACCAATTATATATCCTTTCTTCCCTCTCATTTAGTTCTACACATAGGCTTCTGAGCTCCTCTCCTTCCTAATTTCAAGAATCAATACCTTATTACTCTGTAGTGAGAAAAACAGAGATTTGAGTTCCATAATGGAAGAGGCAAGTGAACATCGTGACCAAGTTACTCAAGATAACAAAGAGCTGAGTTCTTTGATGGCAGAGCCAGAGCAGAACCAAGGAGATACTGTCGAGAATCTGACATGTTCTTTCAAGAATGTCTTCAAGGACCTAAGAAGTGGGTATAAGCATTTGAATGACACTGTCTTGATACATAAGCATAAGCATTTGAATGACCAGATTACTTAGGGGGTCTTTTTGAGAAAAGAAATATTCAGGGATGATTATGCAGTTTTCCTAAAGGAACTCTTTGCTCCGCTTACATTATCTATCCCTGCCTATTAATTTACTTTGCCTTTTGTTATTTCTAAGTGTTTGTTTTGCTGTGTAGAGATTAGCACCTTGTCTTTGGAAGTGATATCTGGTCCTTCGAGCAGGCTTCGGATGTCCATTAAATCTGATACCTCTCCAGAGGAACTCACCATCGGGAGGCTCCCACCAAGCAGCCTCATCTTGGATGATCCAGAGGTTTCTGGAAAACATGCATTTGTGAAGTTTAACGATGAGGTAAGCTCTGTGTTGTTTCTTTTGGTTTTATATAAGAAAGAAGTTAAAAGATTGTATGGAAGAGAAGCAAATAACTTCAAACAGATATAATGACATTTTTCTATTGACTAATTGGAATCTGGTCAGGTCAGGATACCAGTACAGATACTGTACTGACCCTCATTAAACAAAATCACCTTTCACGTCTGCTTTGCATAGCTGTTACTTTTTAGCTATTTCTGTTCACTCAGTTCTTCTGGCTTCTGTCACAAATCTGAGAATTCTATAGAAATCCTCAGTTTCTATGCTTAGTCTAACTAAAGATTGTCGTTCTTGATGCTAAAAGCGAGAAAATTCTAGAACTATAATTGTATCATAATTACATAAATTGACTTTACTTCTCTTGCATTTGTACCCTGGAACAATTATTAATGATGCGCTCTTTGGTTGATTTTTTAGACTGAAAAATGGGAAATTACTGACATGGGAAGTCTTAATGGAACACATCTGAACTCCATAGCGATTCACTACCCAGATACAGGGTCGAGGAATTATGGCTCTGCTACTGCACTCTCTGATGGAGATGTGATAACTTTGGCTACTTCCTCGAAACTGTCGGTAAGGGAAAGCTGATGCTTCTGTCTATCTGTTCTTTGATTGATGAGTAATTTTAGAATCTTCATTTCTATTTTCATAGAACAGTATTTTGATAGAACTTCAGAATAACCCTCTTGATGTCTTAACTGATCCATTAAGAGTTTCTCCAATTAACGTGATGTTGACAAGACACGTCAAGAAATATATGTTATGTAAACTTATGCTGTTAACATGATAAATCTCTCCATCCCACAAGTTTGAATACCCTGAATGGCCATTGTAGATTCTACTGATTTTTAGAAAAAAAAATATATTATAATAATGTTTAAAGAAATGAAAGAAAAACTAGAATACTAACTTCTCTTTCTGGTGTTCTATGATGTGGTAATCCTTCAACAGTTTAAATTGTTGGTTTTTAAATTCTCCTTTTTCCTTTTGCTATCCTTTTATAAATTGTATATTTTATATAATGTTCATACATTTTCATTCCCTGCATTTGCTTTTGGTGCCTTATTATTGTGTGTGCTAGTATTAACTATTTCTAGTGTAATGTATGTCGAGTTTCAATTCAATCGTAAATAGATTTCCAAGGATTTTCATAGATGTTCTCAGGGCCCCCTTTGTGTGTCATTGATGTTTTTAATTAAATTTCTGACTTTCTGTTGAATTACCCAAGGGTATGGGCAAATTTGTGTCAGCTAATGATCTAGTTTGCAATATTAACATTTATTCCAAAATCACAATCCTTGAATGTTGTATTTTTCCAAGGTTGACATCACACAAATCAGCTTAGCAAACATGCTTGATCTTAATCTTCCTACTCCTGCGATCGGACTGGCATCAGATCCAATGGCGCGGCGCCGAGGTGGTAGGGCACTGGCTATGGAGGATGTGGCTCTTTTGCAGTACCCCCTTCTTCGTGCTGGAAAGGTCTATTGAATTGATAAACCTTTACCAATTTGGAAATAATATAATAGTAGTTAGTGGATGAGCATAGGGTAATTATTACTTGCTCTTCTCTATCAACATAAGCTTACCAGCAGGCAATCTGAGTCTCACATTTCTATTTCCTGGTTTATATTTAGGTGCAGTTTGGAATTATTGGAGTTTTTGATGGGCATGGAGGGAAAGAAGCTGCTGAGACTGCATCAAAGTAAAATTTATTGAGCTTGTTTACTCATCTTGTATTAATATTTGTTTTAAAGACAATTGCTACTGCCCCAGCATTGGTACTTGCTTACCCCTTTGTAGATGTGCCAGTGTTGGAACTCCAATTATTTAGTGAAGCATAATACAGCAAACAAAAATATATGTCAACCAATAAGAGCTGTTAGCAAAGATAATTTTTTTTGGATCTGTTGTATTATACCTCCTAGTTGATTATTTATTCTGCTTCTTCCTCCTTTTTTTTTAATTTAGGGTTTTTCCAGAAAATGTTGTTGAAATCCTATCTCAACCTGGAGAGGAGGAAAACGTCCTCTCAAGTTCTGATGCTTCTGGTATTCTTAGGCGAGCTTTTGCTTTGACAGAGGCTCAAATGAAACATCATGAGTATGAGGTTGTTGGCTCATTATGTCTGCTTTGTCAATTTTTTTTTAAATTAGATCAAAATTTGTCCTGCTGTACAGGTCTGGTATGGTTTTGATTTAGTAGTTCTGGCCCTGAGTTTATTTTTGTATCAAATGGTCCTGAATGCATGTTTATTCTCTCTTCCGATCCTTTTTTTTTTGTTTCTTATCTTTTTGATAAGTGAAGCAAGTCCACCTGTTTCATTGAAACTGAAATTTCATGTTACAGCTTGTACCTAGTGGCTGATGCCATAGTTCAAATTACAGTATGAACTACTGACAATAAAGTGTGCCCCCTATTACATCGAAAAACAGATGTAGAATCTGAAAAGCAAACAACAAGCAAAGAAACAGAGAGTCTGACAATCAGACCCTGCCAACAGAACATATTAGTCTTAATCGATACAACAATGCACATAATTTTTCCCTAGTCTTGTTTCCACAACCATGGCTGACTGCAGGGACCTCCTCATCTTCCTCCTTTATTGAATTTACCTGTAAAGGATCTTGCTCTTCTAGTCTGAATGATCTATTAATAAAATTAAAAATTCAGTGTCTTTTGGCATCACAATTACAGTTAAAGCACCATATCTTAGCTCTGATAAGTAACACTTGCTTAGTTTTTGATAACTCTGTATTTTTCCAAGAGATTATTGTTGAATAATATTTGGTCATTCTTATTTTGTAATTTATTTCTTTTCAGGGTTGTGCTGCAACAGCACTGTTAATTTGGTCAGGGCCAGATGGGGATCTCTTTGCCCAGTGTGCAAATGTTGGCGATTCAAATTGTGTTATTTAGTATGTTCCTTTACCTGTTTCGAATGTCTGGGAATCATTATTCTTTGCTTGTAACTGAGTTTTTACTTGCATATTGTGATAATCGCAGCATTGATGGGATGAAAGTAGTCATGACGGAGGACCATAAATTGTGTATTGCAGGAGAGAGGGATCGCATAGCCCAAACAGGAAATCCTCTAAAAGATGGGCAGTCGCGCATTCTTGGTATGTTTCTATTTGATAATCTAATGAAGTTATACTGTGGTGCATCCTGATATCTTAGACAGGTCAACCGTATATTACTATTTTACATATCTGATACAATTTTTGAACATAACACCATCCATACCATTTCACTTCAATATAGTAAGTTTGCAGCCTTCCTTCTTGTGTATGGCTGTATGCTGTATGGCGATCCAGAAGATAAATATGTAGCAATGTATTGTCAGTTTATTTTCATGATTTGACTTCAAATTGGAAGTGGATGTTCTACTAAGATCTGTTGATGTTGAAACTACGCATCTTATATCACTGATCAATGCTTGTCACCAGAAAATCTGAAGCTCCTCTCTGAGTTAATTTAATGATGATGGGAATGAACCCTCCCTCTTCAATGTACTGTGAGGAATGGAGGATTGCTCGAGTGTGTGGACAGCATTTCTTGTTTGCATTTTAGGGCCATATGTGGACTTCCATTAGTCAGTAATCCAGGAACTCATCTCAAATTATATTATTATTATTTTTCTTTTTGCTATTTTATTTTATGCAGGGTTAAATTTGGGCAGGATGCTAGGAGTTAGCTTTCTTAAAGAACATGATCCACGTTTCATCTCGGAACCATATGTGAGCGAAGCTATCCATGTAACCAAAGACTCCACCTCAGCCTTTGCTTTAGTTGCTAGGTGATTATGAGAATATTTAAATAAACATCTGTTTTGACAAATCATGTTTTATCCTATAATTGAAACAAAACACAAAAACCTTTGCTTGTAACTACAAACTAACTTTTGAAGAATAATTTGAGCCCCTCAAATAGCTTTGGTTAAACCTCATAACAGTTGAAACCAAAATAAATGATCAGCATTAAAAACTGGAAAATATTAAAATTTAATCCCATGCATAGGAGTTCAGAAGAGAATGAGAGCAACTTTTAGTGTTTGCTTTTGAGGAAGTACCTGGCCATTATTAAAAGATGCTATACATCTCAAAGACAGTTTAAATTGGCAGAATAATTTGTTGGTATTAATGCTGCAACTGTTCACCCAGTGACCTGCTATTTTATGATGAAACATGCAGTGATGGTCTGTGGGATGTTTTTAGGTCACAGCAGGCAGTTGATTTTGTTCTGGAGGTATATAGTTATTATTTTGTAAATTCTTAATTTTGCAAATTACATCAGAGAAATTAGTCAGAGAATTCTTCATGGATAATGTAAAGAAGAGAAATATTGAGAATTGTGATACTCTTCTAATGTGCTATACGCTGCTATCACACAGCTTGTAGGCCATTTGGTAGCCCTTATATATTACATTTAGGACTTTTTGACACTGCTTTTTGAGACCTTGCCACTGCCTATCCTCAATTTCTTACAGATTAAGGACAGGGTGAAAGACCGGGAAAATTATGCCGAGCTTATAGCGGAGGCTTTAGTAAAGGAAGCTGAAGCAAGGCGGACTTCGGACAACACCACTGTAGTTTTCATAGATTTTAGCAATCTGAGGATGTATTGTTCTAGCAGCCGTTAATTGATTTATTCCATTTATTGGAGCCGCATTTTATGAGCAAGGCTATAGTGCATATATGATTTGTAAAGTTTCTCCGTTCTTTTTTAGTTATATTTCTTTGTGAATTTTCAAGTTGGATAGTGATTGGAAATTAAATTGTGATGGTTCATTTTCGTTGTCAATCAGGCATTTTGATGGTAATTCATTTTCCTTTATCCTGTTTGGGATCTTTGTATTTGTAATGGTGAATTCTGTGGATAAACATCGAACTCCATGGTACAGTACAGTACAATACAGACGTCGGTGAATCGGTTATACCAGAAAGTCCTTAATCTTTTAATTAAACTGCACAAGCACAATTTTAGACAAATTACGATAACAATAGACAACCACGTTAAATAAAAAAATAAATTAAAAATAGAAGATTCAATGTATAATAAATGAGCACACATCTTTCTTTTCACAGAATTCCAGATTTACAGTTGTATACAAATTAAATTAGTGCGCATCTTAAAGAGGTAAATTAAATGAGTGCGCATCTTAAAGTGTACCATCAGTTTGTGCCCAGTAATGGGTACCCACTCCGGACCCCTCATTTTGCTGTAAGATATTTCATATTTATCTGTATCTATTCTTCTTTCGACGTACCAACAATGCTTCCAATTTCGGTTCTTCTCTCTTTCTTCGCTCGACACTTCTATTTATGAACTGCGTGCATTTATTCACCCAGGTCTACATAGTATGAGCCACGTAGCTAAACATCACTGCCACGTAGCCTACTATTTTGTTGCTCACCGAGTAAGGCCTTCCCGGATACATATAGATATCTCTTCGGAGCTTTTCGTGTCAAGAGTGCCAAACTGCCGACGCTCCAAGTCCATTCCTGCTTCAATTCTTATCTTTTCTATATTTGGGGGAAATTTGAAAAATGGCATCACGAGAGGAGACCTTCCCGCCTCAGAAGCAAGAGAAGCAGCCTGGAGAAGAACATGTCATGCAGCCCTCTCCAAAGACCATCCATCCCGACTATAAGCCTGCCGGCAAACTCAAGGTTGCTTTGTAGACTTCAATTTGGTTACTCCGAACTTTTGTTGTGCATCTTCTTGCATGTAGTGCCGACTCCAGTCCAGTTGGTAGAGTCCCGTCTTGTTCGTCCATCCTGATTATAAGCCTGCTGGCAAACATGAGGTTGTTTTGATGACTTCAGTGGTTCTATTTACTCCAAAATTTGTTAAATTTTGATATGTAGATGTTTGCATGTAGTGCCAACCGGACATGTATTGTCTTTATTCTGTTTCACTCCAGTCCAATAGTTAGAGTCCTGCAGTATTGATGTTATTTCTGTATGATCAACAAGTCAACAAGAACAGACATGAACGTTGAAACCTTTTCCTACATGCTATATGTTGGCACCACGGTATTGTGTTCAAACTTCATGATATCTATCTATAGCTGCACTTATAATGGGGATAATTTGATGTAATCTTTGTGATATGTGTATTCAATAAATAAAAATAATGCTGATTCTAGGGAAAGGTGGCAATTGTGACGGGAGGTGACTCGGGTATTGGGAGAGCAATTTGCCTTAGTTTCGTGCTGGAAGGAGCAGCTGTGGCATTCACATATGTAGCACCACACGAAGAGAAGGATGCCAACAACACACTCCAGATGCTGAAGGAAGCAAGAAAAGGAACTGCAAACTCAAAAGAACCGATTGCCATCCAAAGTGATATTGGCTATGAAAATAATTGCAAGAAGGTGGTACATGAGGTCATCAATGCATTTGGCCGCATTGACATTTTGGTCAATAACATAGCTGAAAGCCGCATGACGCCCGGTCTCGATGATGTAGCAGAGGAACAACTTGATCGCATATTCCGGACCAATATATTTTCTTACTTCTTCATGTCCAAGTATGTTGGATATACATCTGTATCATATAATGCTTCTAATCCGAAATTTTAACTTACAGTACAAAAGTGACATATTACTTTTTCAGTGGGAATAAATCATTGGTTGACCAGACAAAGGAACGGATCTTCATAACAATAAAAATTGTGTTGTGCTGACAGAAGGCACAAATAATTGGATAACAGACCAGCAATCAAGAATTGCTCAAGAATATATATTACATGTTATAAATCTCATATTTAGTTTTGCTCATATCTTTGAAATTGACATTGTTTCATCAATGAAGGTATGCATTAAAGCACATGAAAGACGGCGGAAGCATCATAAACACAGCCTCAGTTGATGCATATACAGGGAACCCACAATTTCTGAGCTACTGCACAACCAAGGGGGCGATAGTCGCCTTCACGAGGGGTCTGGCTTTACAGCTTGCAGAGCAGGGAATTCGTGTTAATGGAGTGGCTCCAGGGCCAGTTTGGACTCCGCTCATACCCGCGGTGAATCCACCTGATATTGTGGGCAAGTTTGGGAGGAGTGTTCCTATGGGTCGAGCGGCGCAACCAAGAGAGATTGCTCCATGCTATGTGTTTCTGGCTTCCAGTGATGCATCCTACATAACTGGCCAGTTTGTTCATCCCAATGGTATAGATGTTTCTTTTAGCAACTCTAAACAATTTTTAATTAGAATAGATATGCAAGCTAACTGATTGTATCTCTCAATTCAAAATTCAATGTTTGTAACCCAGTGACCCATTTTTTTCTATGAGCCCAAGCCCAAGCCCAAATTACATTGTCGTGCGTAGGGCTGTCAATGGCACCATTTTGACCGTTTATCTGATCTGTATCGTATCCGATAAGATGAGTATGAGTAAGATTTTATTTTCGTTAAGTCATTGGATATGGATATGGGTAAAAAAAAATTTCATTAGCTTATCGGGTATGGATATAATTAAAGGGTTTTCGTTACCTATTATCCATTGGGTAAATTATATAAATATATATATAGTTATATATATAAATATAATTATTTTATATTTTTAATAAAAATATATATAGTTAAATTATATAAATATATATATAGTAATTAGTATATATTTTTTTATGACAATTGATGTGAAAAAATTATATAATTTTTGTTATATCTAAAATGTTAATTATTATTGTACTTTATTAATATATTTATTTAATGCTATTTATTTGTCTAAATCATATAATTGACAGCCCTAGTCGTGCGACTTGTCCCAGTGATCAAATTAATTTATTAGCCCACGTCCGGATTACCGTCGAGTGTGTTTCAACCCCACAGCAAATTACTAAATTACCAGTACAGTATATTTGCCTGAATTGGTGTGGCGAGTAATATCAGGTATTTTGCTATAATTTTTGGCTAATATATGCAGGTGGCTTGATAGTAAATGCTTAATCCGAGCTGGCTAATATATGTGGCTTGATAGTAAATGCTTAATCCGAGCTGTCCTCGCAGCATGCATGCCGACATAGATGTAGAATAAGAAAAAAATAATATAAAGAGCAGCAAGCTGTGTTGGGAAATAATTAATTTCTTATGTGAACTTTGGTAATATAAATAAACGTTCCGAGATGGATGTTTGTAGGAGGTGGGGAGGTTCAAAGTTGAATAAAAAATTTTCAAAAATTGGATTCAAAGTTTTTGAGAATCGTTGATTTTGTATTGAGATTCATACTTTTAATAAAATCTAAATTTAAAATTTATACTTTTAATAATTATTACGAATCTCGATGCAAAATCAATGACTTTTAGAGAATTTGAACTCAATTTTTGATTCAAAGGGTTTTGAATCTCCCCACTTCCATGTTTGTATCATCATGATTGTATCTTTATGTAAAGAATATGTATATCAGTTCTTGCTCAAGTCATGTCAATTAATGATAACCAAGTCAACGGAAAAGGCAGAATGAAATCTTTGATCCTGCCATATCCGGGTCGGACACTGACACTTGAAGTCTTGAACGATACGCGTCTGCCACGGTCAACAGATTTCAACAATTCAGTCGCACTCAAGAAACAGTCAGGACCCTCGATTGACACGCACACTGACGCACGGCTAATTCTATAGCTGGCATCTAACATGGCTGGACACGTGATGACACAGCACTATCAGCGCATATAAACGTTGATGAAAAATTCAATTTTATCTCCCGTGAATCGAACTCGGGTCCCTATGTTTTTGGTCAAAATTTTTCGCCACTGGGCTTAGCCGATAAGTATAAATGACTGAATTTGATATCTTATCAATGAGATTCAACTCGTGTTGCACTTGCAAAATTTAAAAATAACATTATGCAATTTGCTATTAACTATAAAATATCAACATTTAAAAGAAAATTCCTTAATTACATTAAGATTTTTAAATTTGATTTTCTACGTGAGTTTGATACGGAAAATAAATTGAACAAATTGAATCAGTTATTTTTAACTTGAAGTTTGAGCTTTTAATATGGTGAACGTACACATTTGTGCAACGCAAACTTCCTCTTTCTTTCTCTCTATATATAATGAGATTATGGTGCTTCGAGAATTATAAAACTTTATGTGCTTCGTATAATTTGATGTATCCAATCCCTCTCTCTATGATGCATTCATTAATCATGGTTTATCCCTTTCATTGTAGGTTAACTGTTGTTTGTATTTTGTTATGTAGTAGTAATCGTACAAAGAATTTTATTTTGGGTGGCAATTTGAGCTTCCATACTTCTTTAAAGGCAGGATTGGATTCCAAGGTCATTAATGAATTTGTAAGTCGAGATGACTATGAAAATGCTGTGTGAGGTAAGGTTCCACTGCATGTGGCCTTGAATGTCTTTTTTTTGACGTCGCGTGCATGATCGATTGTAAGCTTGCTCTAGGTAATGTAGATTGCCATAATATTGTGGGTTCGTCGTTGTTGACTAGCCAGAGCCATTTCAAGGCACAATTTTGGATTTGAAGGTCTATAATTTCAAGTCTCCTGAAAATTTGTCTAATGTCCTGCGTCATAGGAACTTTCTGGTTATCCTGATTATGATTTTGGTTACCCAGATAGGTGGAAGGAATGTCAGGGGGCTAGCGTTTAGTACCGCATCAGTTAGTACGGCCCTCCCAGCAGGTAATAAATGCTTCCCAACCCAACTTTCATACTTTTGTTGGACCGTTGTAATGAGAGGTAGAAATATTTTTCTGTTCGATTATCGAATTGAGAGAGGTAACTCTAGATAGTTGGTAAAGAGAGTCTCTGTGGCAACGCATGATGGTAGTTATGATAGGGATAAGGTGGGAGGGGGTGTGTGTGTGTTGGGGGGGGGGGGGGGGGGTACGACTACAGGAATGAAGACACTTTTATTTAGGTTAATTTTTAGGCTAGAAATTTCACTGAAGACTTGCAGTATGGTTTGTATTACAGATTTTAGTAATAATAAGTTTTATTAAATTAATATTATTAAAAATAAGAGTGAGAAACGTAAAATTTCAAATATATGAATGGCGGTAGCGCATCGACAAAGAATTATTTTTAGGCTAAACCCCGCGCAACATTTTGTATATATAAGAGAAACGCTTGCACGCGTTTCGTAAGGAAACGCGTTTGTATCATTTATATATTTGAAAATTTACGTTTCTCACTCTTATTTTTAATAATATTAATTTACTAAAACTTATTATTACTAAAAACTGTTTGTATTACTTTCAGGTTTATTGCATGCAGGTTATGATGATCGTGTCATTCGCAAGATGGAGGATTATTGTTTGGAAGTTTGCTAGTCAGGGGCGCGTATGTATCATGTAACAGGGGTTTTTGGATTTTAAAAAATAGTATTTTTAGATTAAAGTTTTGTTAATCTGACTCTCTAAATTAAATTTCTGAACCTCTCTAAATTGTCTGATTATTTTTTATTGAGAAAAAATAATATTTAATATCGTAAATAATGAAAGAATTATGCAAAAAATTTAAAATATGAAGTTTCGTAGATGAAATTTTTTTATCACTATGATTATTTATTATTTTTTTTTTTAATATATAAAAGATATTATTTTAATATTTTTATTTTATATCTGATTAGTTAATAGATTTAAATCTGATAAACTACTAAATCCGATTACCAAATATGACCCCCTATTATGATCAAAATTAGAGCATCCGCCCCTATTGTTAGTAAATATTATATAAAATGAGTATAATAAAAAATTACCATTGGTTCGACTTTTCAAAATGAATATGTGTCCTTAGCCGTGTTATGTCTTTAATTTTTTAAAAATACTGTATCATACAGTATTGTATCGTGTTATATTAGACATACATGATCATATCAGTGCTATATAGAACTCAACATATATTTGTCAGTTGTGTTGGCTCAAACCATGGATTGGTACAAACAAATGCAACAAGCACAACACTGGTACAACAGGTATCAACTATCAGAACAACCCTAACAAGCCCTAAACAGGACAATAATAGTCCCAAACAAGTTGGATGATTCCGTACACAAGTTGGATCTCGAGAAATTAGAAATAAAACCGACCAATGCATACAATAGCCAACCATAATGGAGTAAAAATATTACCACGGGATAAATCAAGTCCAACAAGCACACAAGATAAGACACAAGAGATAAAATAGTTCGGCCGAGTCCACTCCCCCGGAAGACAAACAACCAACAAATTTACTATAAATCAAGGAGATTACAAGATATTATAAAAATATTTCAATTACTAAAATAAACAATCACTCAATCTCTACCTTCCTCACTCTCTCTTTTCTATTATCTCCTCTCTCTTTTGTTCAATGGCTTGTTCAAAAAAATGAACCGAAGATTTTATTATAACAATCATGCATCCAAGAGAGATGATCAAGAAAATAAATAAGAGCCAAAAAATGATTACATGAACAAAAGCTGAATTGGACCTAAAAATCCAACAAATTGTCATGATAAACGTATGTACGTACAAGCTTGGAGAATATGTATTGTCATGATAAACGTATGTACGTACAAGCCTGGAGAATATGTATGGCCCAAATACTTGTATATTGAATTGAGTTTTTGAATATTTCAGGAGTGTTGATATCCTCAGAATATTATGGACATCGATGAATTTACATTTCAACATCTTAAAATTTGATCGACTTGACTGATGAATTTATGTTGAGATATATTTAAATTTGGTTAACATCTTTAAATATGATTGACCTGATTGCTGACCAAATCATGAATTGAGAAAAAAAATATTGTGCTGCGGGTAGAAAAAATTCAACCACTTATATATAAAAAAGTTGGCTATTATATTTTGCTTCACCCAAAAATCAAGACAAATCATTTAAATTAAAAACTACAACTCTCCATTAAAATTTAAACACTAAATTTCAAATTTAAAATATCAAACTTAACTTAAGCTAAAATAAAAATAAATTTATATTAATTAAACTGTGGTTTAAACTACAATTTAATCATTCTGATCATCCACTTGAGTGATGGGTGTCGGCCGTGCCAGTAATAATAAGAAATTATCTGTCATCCACTTTTTTCCTACAATAAACGTAAGTAAGCTAGAGAATGTCTGAGGAGTATTGCATTGGAAAATATATTTATTATTTGATGTAGAATGTGAAAAGTTTACTATATTTCTATATCTCTATTCCTTATTAAGCGTATGTGACGGTTTTAAATTTTTTGTTGAATTTTTAGAGCTAATATCACTCATCGGATTGAGTTATTCATCAAATAATGTTACTATTTCTATAACCATTTATGTTGAAGTTAGAATTTTCTCTCAATTTTGTTTGTTACACGAAATGCTACATAATTTAGGAGTACAATTATTCTATTTTTTTCCTATTTTTCTTAGATTGTCATCAATTATGAATTTCAACTTTCCTTAAACGTTGAATGTTAAATTTCCTCTCAATTATATTTATTTTGCATTAATTATGTATTCATGACTGAAATTTACATTAATTACTAAATTATTTTATTTTCTTATTTTTCACATGAAGATACAATTTTTTATATTTCTGAAAGATATCACCGTAGCAACGCACGGACAAGATACTAGTTTTTATTAAACATATTTAAAAGAGTTATTAAATTAAATTCAAAAGAGTTTTTTTAAGTAAAATGGGGAGTTTAAACTATTTATTTTTTAATTATTCACAAATGACTTTATTCGGATTTCAGACTTGTGACTTTTCACATGGAGGGCTTATCTTTGCTAGCATATCGAATTATAGTTCTCGGATTCAAAAGAGTTGATATAAATAAGAGAGAAAAGTAAAAAAAAAGGGAGATTAACATACAAGCATAATCCTAGGGTCAGGGATGATATCATAAATGATTGACATGGGGTGTCAGACCAAAGAAGTAGAGTACCCGAGTTAAAAAAAAAATTCTCACTATATAAGAAGGAAATTTTTTATTTTTCAATGGGTCAAGAGGATGTCCAACACCGGCTAACATCGACCTTAGTTTTGCCCCTATCTAGTGTTTGTGCCCCATGGGACTCATGTCTAGAGTTGTCAATGGAACATTGTTTCATTGTGTTTCATTTTGTGGTAAACAAAATAATTTTTCTTTCATGTCCATAACGAAATGAATTTTCCTTTCATGTTAAGAACAAAATAGTTAATGAAACATTTTTCCCTTTTGTGCCAAGAACGAAAAATTAATTTTCCTTTCTTTCAGTATATTTCAATGCACAAATCATAAAATTTCATATTTCGTATTTTTATCTCAAATAAAACGGTAAACAAAATATTTTCTTTTTTCATTTATTAAACAAAATAGTTAACGATTTTTTTTAGGCTGTTAACAAAATGATTCATGAAATAAGGTTCTTTCTTGATCATTGTGCACATTAGACAGACGTCACAGTCCTGCTCACGTCAATAGAATAATTATGTTGGTTTGTTGAAACTTGCTATTATTGTTTCTGTATTTTGAGCTAATCCCGTTATGGTATGATGCTCTCTCATCCATAGTTTGAGCTCCTGTGCCCACACATGATTTGTGTAACATACGGTCTCTCATCCAGAGAGTGTATATAGATTGTAGGACTATAAACAAATTGAACTCAATTGTACTAGTTAGTATTTAAATTTGATTTGAAATTTAATTGAACTAGTTTGGTTCGAAATAGATAGATAATTTTGAACTAAAATGAGAGCTTAAAATTTAATTTATCTAAATTCAAATTAGTTTGACTTGATTCGTAATAGTTTGAAATTGAGTTGAAAACTGAATGGAGTTTGATATTAGAATGTGTTCGTCTTCCACAAATATTAGATCATCCATTCTACAATCTATGTCTGACTTTCGATTTATGGGCTCAAATTCTTCGTCGTTCTAAGGTTTATACATGCTAGAATTTTTTTGAATGCTCGTAAATTTTGCCACAACTAATTTAATGTTTGTGTTATCAGATAGAACTTAAATATTTTCTCACATATCAGGCAATTTAAACATCTTCAAGATTCGAACTCCATTAATTCGTGAATAAGTTTCAAACAAACTATTCAAAGTTTAAATTTAATTCATATTCAGTTCAAATTGAACTAATTTGATTTGAAATAATTTCAAACTGAAATTAAACGAATTTATTACTAATTTTTTTAAATTAAACACAAACGAAGTATGAACTATAATTTTTTGTTGAGCCCTAATGGATCGTACCCGAGGGACATATCAGTTAATGTTAGACTTATTTTAAATACGTTATGAAACATGATCTGATATCCGAATCAGAGTTTGGTAGAGACGAGAAAGTGCTGTATTAATGGTTGCCTTCGTTACAACATGTTTTCTGGACATAGTCGGTTAAAATTAATATTATTAAAAATAAGAGTGAGAAACGTAAAATTTTAAATATACGACAATTTTTATGAAATTCATCAATCCATCTAATTCGTTTCGTCCGCGCGCCATTAATTTGAAAATTTATCTTATTTTTAATAATATTAATTTAATAATCCTATCCATTTTTTAAAATTAGGGATGTACAATAAATCAGTTCCATCTAAAGTTATCGGATCCATTTTTTACAGGTGGTTGGATATAGATTGTGATTTTAATTGACTAACCAATTTATTAGGTTGGGTTATGAATTTACTTCTAAAATCTCATCTAATTTGAACTCGACCGTATAATTATATATGATATATATTTTTTAAATATTGTATATATAATTTATTGGTAATCAATAAAATAATTATTTAAGAGTTAAAAAATCTATAATGTATTTTAATTATTACCATATAGGTTTTATCATATTTTTATTTTTTAGATGTTATATATCATTTTTTATAATATTAACTATTTCTTATATTTATTCTTTATAAAATATGATAAATATTTAATTTTTAATCAATTATTCATGATTAATGTGAAATTATCATTAGTTGTTCATATATATTTTTTTATCATTAAGTTGTGATATGATTTGTAAAATATATATTATCTAATTTTAATAAAAAATATATAATATATATTTAATTAAAATACCACCGTGTAACTCGTAAAAATCTGCAAAAATCCGTATATAAAAAATTATATAGGTTGAGTTGGGTTTTCCGGATGTGTTAACTAAAAAGTTTTTTTAATCTGATATAATCAGATTAAGTTTAAATTATCATAAAATTTTATTAACTCGCCAGTTATACAAGCCTAGTTCACTTAATCTGAGCCGTCCATAAGTGTCTAGACGACGCGATTAATTAAATTAGGATTTTGGAGCTTTCTTATTTTATGACATGGACGTTGAGATTCAAACAAGCTCCGGCCTATATTTCAAAATTAGGACGCTAGGATATATCCAGGAATCTGAAAATTCGAGGGGTTCAAGGAAAAGATTTGAACCCTCTATCTTATCATTTTATCCGGGGGCAGTACCGCGAGCGCGAGGTCAGGTGGTGGAGACAATGTTACCTTTGCTGCTCCGTTTTTCACTGACGACTTAACGACGGCTGCTATCAACGCCGACCCCTCTCTCTATCTCTATTTCTCTCTCTGCATCTCCGTCCGTCCTCAAGCACTCATTTAGAGTAGTATATGATTGCGCTGGAAGAATGGCGGTTTCCTCTCATCTAACGGCGGCGACTCCCCATTTCTGCTGCCCGAGACCGCTTGGCGCTACCCCGTTACGGTATGATGCTCTCTTATCAATGTAGCTGGGAATAGGCATTTCAAACCTGACAATTGTTGCTCCTGTTCTCTCCCAGCTCCGTGCTATTTAGTTTGATGAGTTTTTGGTGCAGTATTGACTTTGTTTGGCGTTTTAGATTGAAGAACTACATGACTTCTTTTGGCTTGTAAATACTAATTAGAACGAGAGTTGAGATCCTGAGAGAAATTGTTGTTCCCCTTGTTCATCAGAGTTTGAAATTTGGCAAATGCCTAAATGATAATGAGAGAACTGAGTAACAATTGTCTAAGTACCCTTTCTCTTGTTTGGTAGAAGAATATTGTTTGTCCAAGTTTGACCAAGTTCGTACATCAGCTTGATTTCAGAGGAATTCACCATTGTCAACACTGCTGTTTATAGAATAGAAACTTTTTTTGGAATCTAGACTTTTGGTATTTTAGTTCCTCTGGTTATGAATTGCAATTGTCCATCTGAAATTGAACATTCTAAATTAGTTCTTCTATCAGCTGCTCATTATTTTTAGTTTTGTTTTGAAACCAGTAGCCCAATCTAAGTTCCTTTTAGCAAATAAAAACAGATACACTCCATTGGACCTGTTCTCACACCCTTAACTAAATTAAGCAAAGTGTGATGGTATGAACTACCGTTCTCAGCATAAAAAGTTTTACAAAAGGCAGAATGGAAACATAGCAGATCCGCCGGACAATGCCTAGCTCAATTTTGTGGAACTAAACTTTCTTCTTTTTTTTATTATGTTATTCAGGGCATATAATTTAATAAAAGCAAAAAAATATAGGGCATCCTCCGGACAATGCTTTCAAAGTGTTGACCAAAAGGATTCTCTTACAATTATCTACAGGACAACTCAGTTCAGATGCAAAGCTGTAAGTCAGATGCTATCTTGATCATAATGTGTTCAGTTTAACTCTTCTACTATTGTTTGTAAAACTCTGCACTTGTGTGTGTGTTTGTGTGTGTTGGGGGGGGGGGGGGGGATGGCTCAATAAAGCTGTAGCTGCAACCAAAGTAACCAAACTGATCCCATAGTAATCTTACTGTGTTCTGTGAAATTTTTGGGGTTTTCCATAGTTAAAATCTTCAACGTCATTTTGATTCCAATGTAATTTTTGTGTATATTGTTATCTATTTGTTTCTTCTTGGCTTTCAGTCTCATTGATTTTAGGTTTATTTATTCTACTTAGTGGAAGAAAAACCATCAGTACCAAATAATAGATCTGTATTCTGAAACTTCACAGGCTACAATGGAAGTCACCCTAGCTAATGAAACCCTTCTCACCGGGGAAGAGGCTGTCATGACCGCTGCTGCTGCTCAGGCAGTCGCCCTTGCCAGGGCAGCACTGGAAGCCGCCAAAGAAGCTGTTCAACTCAGTGAGACAACTGATTTCTTCACCAAACCAGCACCCCAAACTGTTGGATCAGAATCATTGCTATCAATTACTGAGAAGTCCTTCCAAAACACATATGATGGAAGCATGAACCAGATCGAAGAACAATTAGCAAGCTCAGTGGACAATGTAGAGGTGACAGTGAGATCCAGACGGCAGGAAGATAGGAGAGCGAGGAGGCAGATATCAGACGGCCATAACAAGACAAAGGGCAAGAGTTATGGTGAAAATAATTCAAGGGATCTTCTGAAGATTGTCAAGAAGAAAAGTGGCGCCTACAAACCTCTTACGATGGCAGAAGAAAGAGACCTTTCAGAAGGAGTGCAGGTACGTAAGCTTGTTGCAGTGGATCTTTTACACTTATCTATCATGCATTATTCTCCACGTACGAGACAGAGAGAGAGTGATTAATTCTGCTTCAGTAAACCTCACACATCATTCTTTAACTGTCCTCCGATCAAGGATTTCATGTCAGATTGCATGTGTATAAAGTCATGACATGTTGCTGACCATCTGTCACTCTCTTCATCCTCCCGCTAGTTCTATCACACTTTCATATCTTTTGCGCTTACTACCACCAGTGAGGAGGGGAGCATTCAACTGAGATAAATTTTAAAACAATGAAATACTTGTACAAGTGTTATGGACAACCATTACTGAACCATATACTGCTACTTCACAATCGAATGTTCCAAGAGAAAACAAGTCACCATCTACAAATTCATTCACATACAGGAACTTCTGAGACTTAAAGCAATTGAGAAAGAGCTGACTGAACAGAATGAACAGGACCCAAGCTTTGCTATGTGGGCTGCGGCAGCACATATTGACCAATGCACGCTGCGGCGGCGGCTGGAACATGGCATGCGCTGCAAAGATAAGATGATCCGCTGCAACATCCGCCTTGTTGTTTCCATTGCCAAGAACTATGTTGGTTCTGGCCTCACATTCGAAGATCTTGTTCAGGTTTGTGTCATACAATTTTTGTATACCAGCTTTTCCTTTATGGCTTTACCTGTCTATAACCATTGTTTTACAAATTGGTGTGTCTGTACATGGTGGGTCTTGAACAGGATTATATTAATGTTTTTTTTTTCTGTGTTATGCTTCTTGGTTGCTTTTTTTATTCTTTCATTTGGATTGTGGAGGGTGGAGAGTGATATCTTTATGTTTAACCAAAGATATCAAGTTTATATTCTCAAAATGTTTTAGTTTTTCATGTTCTGTCACATTGCTCATTTCAGGAAGGTTGTCGAGGCTTGGTAAAAGGTGTGGAAAAGTTTGATGGATCAAAGGGATTCAAGTTCTCAACTTATGCATATTGGTGGATCAAACAAGCCATGCGGAAGTCTCTTTCACGATCATCACGGCTTATTCAATTACCGGTTTGTTTTTCTATCATGTTCCTGTAAATTTACAAACCTCAAAATTACCGCTAATACACTAAAATGATGAGAAAGTTCAATATGACCAAGTAATGTTAGTGTCTTGCATCTTTGTTTATTTGCTTTATTGCTATTGAGAATATATGAGCTCTCTTTCTATTTTTTTTTAATTTTCTCTTCCCTTTCCATGTGCGTGGGTCCATTTTTTAATTTCTATGTGAATTCAGGAAATTGAATTATTTGCAAATTTTACTTGTACATAGGGATGCTGTATTGTTTTTATACACTGCTTGCATAACTCACCCTTAGAAATATTTCTAAGCCCACTTAATCCTATCTACTTTGAACTTGGATGGTTTTGGTCAAGCTCAAGTTGACCTGGCTTGCTATGTCAGTGTTTTCTATATATAGTTGATGTACATTTCAGTGTTTTTATTGCCTCTTAACGGTTAACATTTTCATTAGCAAGAAACTTAATAAACAATAATCATTTGCCAATTAAAGTAGTAATTTCATTTGCACTTAAAAGTTCTATTTGTTTGTTCCATTGTTAGTTGAACTTGGTTAATGCGAGCTATCATGTGAAGCATGCAATTAATGAACTTAAACAAGGTGGAAGGGAGCTGAAGGATATTTGTACAGATGAGATTGCCGGTGCTGCTGGAGTTACAACTAATGTGGTTAAGAAAGTCCTGATGCTTCCAAAGGCTCCTAGATCTCTCGAGTCGATGATTGGTGTCGACAAAAATACAAAACTTTCCGTATATTTTCTTCTCAACCATATATTTTTTAGGGAGGTCCCTCAATAAAACTGCAAACCTTAACATTTATCCCTATAAAGTCATACAGATGCAAAAGCGTGTGTATCTATGGTTTTCTTGGAAGTATTACCAAACTCCTCTTCTTATTATCTATGGTTTTCCAAGACAATGAGTGGGCAAGCAGATATTTCGAGAGATATTATAGCGGGATGATTGTTTAATTTATATTTAAGGATGCCAGATAAGAAAGATTATTGGTGATTTCTTGTGTTTGAACATTATGCATGCCAATGATGTATATGATTTTCAGATCTTAGTCATCCACAAAATTATTTTAACATCATCTTTTATCTGAACTGCCCATATGTTGAACCACATCTAGCAGTTAGTGCTTGTTTTAATGCTTTGCAATCGACCATGTAAGTACAAAATGCTCCTATGTCAAATATAAACCTAATGTTTTCAGCACTTCACAGGATACAATCCCATGTCGTGAGCAAGATAGTCTTGAGTTTATCATCAACAAGGAGTTAACCAAGTCAGGCATTAAAATGGTTCTAGACTCGCTAACTGTGAGAGAGAAGACCGTGGTAACGGGGCGGTATGGTCTAGACGACGGCCGTGCCAAAACCCTACAAGAAATTGGGGATATGATGGGCATCAGTCGGGAACGGGTGCGGCAGATTGAATTGTGCGCTTTTCGGAAGCTGAAGAGCAAGAAGCGACTGAATATCATTAAAGATTACTCTAAAGCTTATAGTTCCTGATCTTAGAAGATCTATTCATATTTTACCACACTAGTTTTTTTTTTTCCTTTTACATGCAAATAGTGGGTTTTTATATCATTTTTCTAGAAACCATTTTTCTATTTTACACGCACATAATTTTTTTTGTGTGGTTCTGCTGCCTGTGATGTCCCAGAAACAAAGTACAAATACAAAATCTTCCCTTCTGATTGGAAACATCAAACATCCAAGAAATAGAAGGAAAAAAAAAACTTAAAAGTAAAATGTAAGTCATTGTTATGTCGAAAGAGATTATTCTTTCACATGTCAAGTTCTGCATATCATATTTGTACTGTATCAAGTATAAATATTTTCTATGTTCAAACAAGATATGCAGATAAAGGATGTGTTAGAGTCTAAGAAGGAGAGAGAATAAATTTTAAGAACTGATTGTAATCTCATTAATCATTATGTTTACAGTCTAGCTCTTTATATAGACAGAATTGATCACTTTTATACATATTATTCTAACTATCTGTACAGTAGTATAGAGATACAATGTGGAATATCTATGTAGTTTTTTGTATCTTATGCGATGTCTTCAGTATCTTGTAACTTCTGTATCTTCTAATTCATTGCTAATACGCCCCCTCAAGCTCATAGGTAAAGATTTTAATATGAGCTTGGATCTTAGAACAATGAAATGCACATTTGATAATGTTTTAGTTAGAGTGTTTGCCAACTTATCATGAGAACAGATAAAATACATGAATTGTTCCATCAGCATTTTTCTCTCGAACAAAATGATAGTCCTTTTGATAGTGTTTTGATTTAAAAACCAATTATTTTGTGATACATTCTAAATTTTTAATTCATATATAAGTTCGATGTGTTTTGTGTGTGCATGGAATGGTGAATTAGAAGCTAAAAGGGTCACTCCAGATTATCGCACCATAAATTAGATGATGGCAGAGAATAACTTAACTCTTGAAGCAAACTTTTGAGCCAAACTATCTCAGCAAATGCCATGGCAAGACTTCTGTATTCAGCTTCCATACTAGAACGCGACACAGTAGGTTGTTTCTCTGAGCATAATGAGATAAGATTCGGGCCCAAAAAGATCAAATAGTCAGTTGTTGATTTCCTGTCATCTGAACATCTCGTCCAATCAGAATCCGAAAAAGCATACAATGTAAAATCTAAAGACATTGTATTGTAATACCAAAATCTAGAGATCCTTTCAGATAACGAAGTATTCTCTTAACATCAGCCCAATGCAAAGTTGTAGGATTATGCATGAACTATGAAACTCTATTCACTGCAAATACAATATCTGGACGAGTGATAGTTGTATATTGTAGTGCTCCAACGATGCTCCTGTATAAGAAAGGATCAAGCATGTTTTCTCCATCAGACTTGGTAGTGCAGGAGTAGTAGTCATGGGCGTTATAATTGATTTAGCCCCTATCATTTTTGCTCGGTCTAAGATACCATAGATATATTGAGACTGAGTTAGAGTAAGACCTTGCTGAATAGTGTGAACTTCAATCCTCAAGAAAAAGTATAGTTGTCCAAAATCTTTAATGGTGAATTTTTGATCAAGGAACAAGATGAATTATTGCACAAGAGTAGTGTTATTATCCGTTAGGATAACATCATCAACATAGTCCAGAATAAAAATAATATCTGAGCCTTTGTGATATTAGAACAAGGAAGGATCAGATAGAGATGTAACAAAGCCAAGAGAAATGAGAGTTTCACTTAGTTTTTGATACCATACATGAGGGGATTGATGAAGCTCATATAAAGCTTTGTGTAGTTTGCAGATATGTGTAGGTTGCTGAGAATCAACAAAACCAATAGGCGTTATTTATATTCAGCTATTGAATGTCCCAATTGTTTGTAACTGCTAGAGAAAGACTGAGGTAAATTATTGTTGGTTTAATCACCGGACTGAAGAAATCAATGAAGTCCAAGCCTTCTTCTTGAATATAGCCTTTTGTCACCAAACGAGCCTTATGCCTTTCAATGGTTCCATCAGAGTTGTGTTTCATTTTGAACACCCATTTACATCCAACGATATTTTTAGCCTCAACAACTGGAACCAAGCTCCAAGTATTATTCTATGCTAGAGCATCCAGCTTTTGGGTCATGATAGATCTCCAATGTGCTTCCTTAGAAGCCTGAGCAAAGGTAGTTGGATCCATAGGATCATATTCAATGTATAGGTATAATTCAGAATATTATATTCTTCATAATTATGCAAGGAAGAACTCTCTATCGCAGAGAACCGTTATAACGATTCAATACATATCTCAAAATATTCTAAGTTCTCTGTGCGTGGAAATGAGATAAAGTTAACAGAGTGTATCGTTATGTAATGCTTCATAAAGCGTTATAACGATTCAATACACCTACTAAAAAATATTCTAAGTTCTTTGTGAGCAGAAATAAGCCAAAATTAACATAGTGTATCGTTATGTAATGCTTCATAAAGCGTTCAACTATTTATGAAATGTATAACGATTCACTGAATCGTTATAATATTTCTGAAGATCAGAAGACTTGTCAGAAGGTTGGTCAAATAAGTCAAAGTGTTGTAACGGTTTACAGAACCGTTCAACGTTTCTGTATAACGTTATAACGATTCATCCTATTCATTTTTAAATCATTATAACGTTTCAATACAATTCTGACAAGGGATATTCTTGGAAACTCAAGACTCTCAATTATGAAATATTATAACGATTTGTGAAATGTTATAACGTTTCTCAGCGTAAGAATAATAATTTTCTGTTAATGACTTATAAAAGTGATGTTCTGGATGTAGAACAATCCATCAAGAAAAATAGTCAAAATTCTTAGTAATCCAGAGCACCCTACTACAATCAATAGAGCTGATTCATTTCTTTGTAAATTACAAATATAAGAGATCTTAAATTAGCCAAATCAATAGATATTTTTTGTACAATTTTTAGTTCTTTACTCTCTTGAGTTTTGTCTCAAATATTCTCTTTGAGCCTTAAGTGCTCATTTATTATTCTCTCGTTATTATAATTTTTAGTCTTATTACACTTGTATTGTGAAGAAGCTAAAGCTTCTATATTGTAACTGAATTTTTGAGTAATAAAGTGGCATCCCATTTGTGGGTGAGTCCTGGAGACGTAGGCATTTTTAAAGTAGAACTCCACAAAATCTTCAGGGCTAGACAGGTTCACAGGGAAGTTTTACAAAAAAATTCAAACATATTCTAATTCCAGACATCAAGGGCGCAATGTTTAATACAATTATGGAAAACCCGAGTATAACACTACATCCTTTAAATAGTTCTCATATTGTGATAATTCCTAAAAAAGCAGATGCAGTATTGTCTTCTGAATTCAGACCCATAAGTGTGTTACATTCAATTCAAAGAATTTTCTCAAAAATCATGGCTACAAAGACTTCAATCACACATGGAGAACCTTCTGCAACCCACTTAAACTGAATTTTTCAAGGGAAGGATTATTTTGAAGGATTCATATATGTACAGGAGATCATTGCAACAACAAGAAGATAGTCTCAAAAGATAGCATTATTCAAAGCAGGCATATTCAAAGCATTCGACTCCATTAATTGGGATTTCATGCTCAAATACTTTAAACTAGAGGATTTACAAACAAATGGATTGATGTCATCAATTATCTGATATTGTAAGGGTATTCTCAAGTAGTGCTTAATTCAGTAGTGGGACAAAAAAATTCATCTCCCTATCTATTCATACTAGCAATGGACTTCTTGGTGCTGTGGATAGCAAAATTGAATGAATTAAAAATTTTAGAGCCATTTTTTTCTAGTTGCAGAAGTTGCCTTCTTTACGCTCATGATACATCACTATTTTTGAAGCCAGAAAAATAACAGCTTAGAATATTGAAATTAATTTTGAACATCTTTGCAAAATTATCAAAATTGAAGGTGAACTTGCAAAAATCTAAACTTTTGATCACATCTTCAGAAACTCATGAAGTGAGACAGATGGCGCAAATAATGAATAGTGAAGCAACCTCATTCCCTCTTTAAGTACCTGGATTTATCATTGTCAGATAGTCCTTTGTCTAGACAGTGTTACCTAAGTCTCATCGAGGGCATTCAAAATAGATTACCTGATTGGCGGGCAAGCAAATTATCGATAGCAGGAAGAATTGTGCTAGCAAATACAGTTATATCGGCAAAATACCAGTTTACTTCATGTCAGTATTTAGGCTGCCTAAATGGGTGATCAAAAAAATTGACAAAATATGAAGGAGACTCATTTGGCATGGGTATAAAGAGGATCAAGTAGACAAAAAGGCAATCAATCTGGTGAACTGGAGAGTTGTCACTATGAGCAAAAATAATGGAGGTCTTAGAGTCAAAGATTTAGAAATTATAAATAAAGCCTTGCTGATTAAATGGATGTGGTTATGGACAAACACGGACGGGTGGTGGGAAGAAGAAACAATGAATACAGGAAATAATCTTAGACCATGGGAAATAAATGGATTATCAGCATTCTGGAAAAATGTTGGTAAATTGAAGGAAATTTCAATTGTTCGACTTCATTCAGGATAGGCAATGGATTAAAGACCAGATTTCGGTTAGACTCTTGGTTAGGCCAACCATTAAGTGAAGTCTATCCTGATCTGTATAGAAATGTGAGGAGAAAAGATGCGTTGGTTGCAAAAGTATATACAGAAGGAGATTGAGAGTTTCAGTGGCAAGTTCAGGTAACATTAGAGATGAGTATTCAAATTGAGGATTTGAGAGATACTTTAGCGAAAATTGATATACAAACACAAAGAGAAGATGAAGTCCAATGATGTTATGGAGGTGGAGGAGGTTTAGAGTTTAATGTTATCGAGATTTATAATAATTATTGAAAGTATGAATTTTGAATTTAGATTTTATTGAAAGTATGAATTTTAATGCAAAATTAACGGCTTTCAAAGGCTTTGAATTCAATTTTTTTGGTTTAAAGGGTTTGAACCTCTCCCACCTCTGTAGAGCTTCGAGGGGATACACTGTAAAATCTTCATATGACTTTATCCAGATAGGTCCATATATAAAATGGAATTTGGAGAACATATGGAAATTGAAAGCTCCTCCAAGAGTAGCGGTATTCACATGGTTAATGATGAAGAACTCTATATTAATAATAGAAAATTAAAGAAAAAGGGGATGACAAATGTCGAGTATGTATTACATGTGTTTTCAGGCAGAGGAGACTATACAACACTTATTCACAGAGTGCAGATGCGTAAAGAAAATCAGAGAGTACATTCATGATGATATTAGAATTGTGAGTAATCCTTCATTGAAGTACATGCAAGGAAATATAACAATGATTTTAGATCCAGCAGAGAATGTACAATGGAGAAGATTATAAGTCTCAACATGCTTCATAATACGGAGAGAACGATGCAGGAGAATTTTCATCGAAAGAGGCAAAATTCATATAGAGATAGCTAGAGAGATCATCTCCGATTATAAAAGTGATTCAGAGTTTAATGTTACAATGTATAGGCATATAGAAAGATGAACCCTGAACATGATTGTTCTTTTTTCTTATCATGTTTCTGTAATCTTTGACCACTCCTAGTGATCAAAGAACGTTTGCAATAATAAAATTTGGAGGCCTGGACCTCCATCCTTTTGATAAAAAAATTATAATCTTTAATAGATTAAATTACACAAATGATCCTTAAAATATCATCACTTTATCAAATTAGTCTTTTAAATTTCAAAATTAACAATTTGATCCTTAAAATATCACTTTGTTACCAAATTGATCCTTAAAGTTTCAAAGGTATCATGTTAGTGCTTTAAGTACAAATCAGATATCATGTTAGTCTTTAAAGTTTTTAATTTATACCAAATTAATCCTATTTAAAATTTATTAACAGTGATATTCTCATTTATCATAGAATTAATTTTTAACATAATATGATTTGGTCATGATTGAATTGCCTGCTCAATTTTTTGTTCAGTTATCCTTACTTCAAGGTCTTTCAAAATTTTCTTGAGAATGAAAAATATGATTGAAGTTAAACTGCACTGTTGAATTCTCCTCTGTGCTCATTAGTCTCCTGAAGTAATGGAACAATATCTCAGCTTTCTTCTGATGCTCTGTATAACACATTTGATCTTCATTCAGAGAATGTATAGTATTTTGTCACTTCTGTATTGTGATTATTGTGTGAAAGTAAGAGGTATATTTATTGTCTTCTTTTAGCCACTGCCTTTTAGCTCTTTGTCTCCATATTAATTCCTTGCTTTCTGCTATCTGCTTGTATCTCCTTGCAATGATTTCCCTTAGTATTCTTTCAAGTTGTATAAGTTCTCTTTATTCTGATTGACTATCCAGCCATGATATCTTGTCTATTGATATCACCTATCTTCTCTTTTTTCCAAAAATATAATTCTTTGTCGTAAAACTGTCAGCTTTACATGCAACTGTTTGGGAGTTACTGCTATTTTCTTCTCAAACCATGCATTGTGAACTAATGATTGAAAATCCTCCATCTTAATCCAATAATTTTCAAACCGGAAAGAGTTTGGTAATGGAAATTTGGCTTCATAAAAACACATTGAAGATTATAATTTTTTGCCCTTCCGTAATTATTATTTTCATGACAACGTATAATTATTATGATCACAGGCTAGTAATACTAAACCACCAAAGATAAACCTATAATCCTTGATCCACCTGATTACTTCAAAAATTGTGCATAACAAATTAAAAAAATTCCCTATAACTCCACCCATTCGTGCTTGCTGTTGTACAACAAAGGATGAGCACCCATCAAACATGGCTTATAACCCATGCTTTCCCAGATGAATCTAAATTAATCACATTTATTGTTTCCAAATATCTAAAAGCCAATACCATTCTACTGCAGGAAATATCTTCCGAGCTCATTCTTATATAGTATTATTTTCTTTCTTTTCTACTTGTGTCTAATAAATATTGAAATATAAACTTAATTATCATTAATGATATTAAGTCTAGTGGAAAATAAAGAAAACTCTTAGAATTCAGCAGTTGCAAAATTTATGGACTGATTGATGAGGGGATATGAAATATCAAATGACGTCCCTTTTGGCTGTATGTCCTATGGATAGAAAGCTCTTGAAGTCTAGTTTCCAATGGTTCAAATACCAAGTCGTTTGGAGTTTCCACGGAGAGTTATGACTATTTTAGTGGATAAGGGTCAGTTGAAACAGCTGCTGTTTGGTATTCCGTTTTTACTACGAATTTTCTAGATATTTCTGTTGTCTTAGCCTATAAATAGAGTTGTAATATGTTGTTTGATATGTAAGAAAGATATAAGAGTGTCTAATAGTAAGAAAACTTGCTTTATCCATCTCTTCTCTTATCTCAAAGTGTGATATTCACAATTCTTTTTTAACAAAGTGGTATCAGAGCCAGGTTCAGTCGATTAAGAGAGACCTGTCATGACAAAGAAAAAGAAGAAAAAGAAAAAGAAAAAAGAAAAAAAAAAAAAAAAAGAGATGTCAGAAAAATATGAAGAGAAAAAAAGAAACTCGAAAAAGGAGGAGACACTCGAGCAAGCACTTCAAACTAAGACGTCAATCAAAGACGAAAAAGTACTCTATTCTCAAAATTTTCGAGGTAGAGGGCATGACCATGGAAGTCGAGGAAATGGTCACAGTGGTAGAGGTCGTGGTCAAGAAGGGTATTATGAGGAGAATGGGCAATCAAGCCAACAAAATAAGACGTTGAAAGAGGTGCGATCGAAGGATAAGGCGACACTATACATATTGTTCCGAGCCGTTGACGAGTCGGGCTTTGAGAAGATTGTCGGTGCAACTACTTCAAAAGAAGCGTGAGACATTTTAGAAAAAAATGTTCAAAGGAGCTGACCGAGTCAAGCAAGTGCGTCTCCAAACTCTTCATGGCGAGTTGGAGAGCATGAAGATGAAGGAGTCAGAAAGTGTATCTGACTACATCACGCGTGTATAAGCCGTGGTGAACCAACTCATCGTAATAGCGAAGCGTTAACCAATGCGCGAGTTGTGAAGAAGATTTTAAGATCATTAACCGACAATTTTGAGAATGTTGTGTGTGCGATAGAAGAGTCAAAGGACCTTGCGAAGCTCACAGTCGATGAGCTTGCCGGTTCTCTCGAGGCACACGAACAATGTAAGAGAAAAAAGGAAAACTTATCAATCATGAGAGCAATGTATCAAGCAGTGAATGTTACAAAAGCGTGGTGAAGTTTTTGCTAGTGGTCTTCGAAGAATCGGTGAGTGAAACCGACATGAGCAATGACTCATGATAGCCTTCTGTGCAATGCAATGAGTGTCAGGATAAGAGAACTAGCAACATTATAAGATGTTTTGCTGGAAGTATGCGAAGACCATGAGAAGATGTGGTGTGGAGCCACATGAAAAAATGCGGTGTTGAACCGCGATGTGGGTGTGAATCTCACATATACATGACCTGAAGAGTCAGGCAAATTGGATGGCATATGAGATGAAATCACGATTGATTTTTTGAATTTCCTAGATCAATGAATCGAGAAGAAGCCGTCAATTGGTGGCGTCGCTATTCGCTATGAGTTATGAAGAAGTACAATGATGATTGGTATGACGGATGGTAGAAGCAAATTAAGTTTATGGGGGAGTTTTGTTGAAATATAAACTTAATTATCATTAATGATATTAAATCTGGTGGAAAATAAAAAAGACTCTTAGAATTCAGCAGTTGCAAAATTTATGGCTGTATTACTTATGGATAGAAAACTCTTGAAGTCTAGTTTCCAATGGTTCAAATACCAAGTCGTTTGGAGTTTCCACAGAGAGTTATGACTATTTTAGTGGATAAGGGTCAGCTGAAACAGCTGCTGTTTGATATTTCATTTTTAATACGAATTTTCTAGATATTTCTGTTGTCTTAGCCTATAAATAGAGTTGTAATATGTTGTTTGATATGTAAGAAAGATATAAGAGTGTCTAATAGTAAGAAAACTTATTTTATCCATCTCTTCTCTTATCTCAAAGTGTAATATTCACAATTCTTTTTTAACAATAAATATATATGATCTCAAATCTCTTGGTATCATTTCTTAGTTTCTTACACTTACGTAAAGAATTTTTAGTGCCTGTTCGGTTGTCTAATTTCAGAAGGTAATTGATTGGAATGGGAATGGATTTCTTCATCACATTTGTTGAGTTCTCAAATAAAAAGACCCATAAGGAAGAGATTTTAAAGGTGTTCGGAGCTACATGGGAAAAATTATGAAAAAATGAGAGAGATGAATGATTGTATAAAAAAGTTAGAGAGATTGAGGGTCTGTTCGTCTTTTTACTGTTTTCATGGAAAATAAAAAATTAAATCTGATTTTTTTTTATCCCACACACAGTATAAATCAGTTCAGTTTCTTCACCCATTTCTGGGTGTGGGCTGCTTCCGAATAAGGCAGAGAGAGTAAGAGATTAATTGCTGTCATGAGTAGTTGGGAACATAGTTCAGATTAGCGTTTCATTTGTGAATAATTTGTTTTTATAAAATATGAATAATTTGTCTTTTATTTACAGCAGGATTTCACGAATAATTCATCAATTTAAAATATAATATATTTTTTGGTCGAAAAATATTTTATTCGTGAATTATTCGGTAAAAAATATATTATATATTATCCTAAATAAAATTTTATAGTTATTAATATATTTTTAAAATTTTAAAATTTTTAGTTATATTTTATTTATATTATATAAAATAAATTATTATCAAATTATGTTCATATTATATTCGAATCATGAATTTTTTATCTTGTCAAATAATTTTTTAAATTCCAAATTTATTACAAGGATTGGAAAAAAAAATTCAATCCTGAGTCAATTTTTTCCCTTGGGATTTGGGAAAGCCTACGTGGCGGGTATAAAAATTCCTAACTACAATTACTTTTCCCATTGTCCAATGAAACATCGAACAGCAAAAAGCATATCTTTTCCCATTTGAGTTTTTTACTCAAAGAAACCAAAAGAACGGTGCATTTCAAACAGGCCCTTAATTTATTTCATGAAATTTTGAAAAGGTGAAGTCTCGACCTCTCTATTTTTTTATTGTAAAAAAAAAAGATCACATTTAAATTGTTTCGATCGAAAAATTCTAATTCACTGCTAATGTTTGTCCATATAACGTTCGAACTTCTAATTTTTTCCCCCTCCTTTGAACCAAAACTCCCAGCATGCTGTACTAAGTACAATTGTTTGACAAATTTCTCTAGAATAGGATTTCTTCTTTGTTTTTCCTAGGAAAAAGAGGAACTCAAACAAGACATTTTTTATTCGTACTAAGTTTTGCATGTTTTAGCCTAACCAAAAGAAATTTAGAAAGATACTTTAAATAAAACGAAAAAAACAATTTTTAATTAGTACATTATGTGGCCTACAGTAGAAAAAAGTACACCATGTCAGTGTCACAATAGGATGCCGTTGCAGTCCAACTAAACCTATATTTTGTATTTTGGACAGTTATGTCAAAAGAAAAATAAAATATTATGTGCCCCAGCAAAACAGCTCCAGTGACATACTAATTAATTATTAACAAGCTAATATTTAATTTTAATGCTTTTGGATATAATTTTTGTAATGTCAAATTGTCAAAATACTAATATCCATTGTAGCACATCACGCAGGCATTTTTTGAAGCACTAACAGAAGTACCAACACTGCAACACACATATTAAAGTAAATGCTTGCACATGCACATGGAATTGGATTCTCACCCTTTGGTACTTAATTAGTATTATCTCTGATTATGTTGACCACTCTCACTTGATCTACAATTTTATGTCCTAAAATGCTTTCATCCTATTTTCTTTTTTGGGAGTTCTATTGAATTAAATGCGTTACTTAAGCATAACTGGCTGCCATATACTGATATACAGCACAAGACAGAAGTACAGTTGTGGTGTTTAAGTAGTAATAAATTTAATTTAAAAAATTCTATTGTGAATGTCAGTTGACTATTCTAAAAAAATCACATCCTTTGCGGTTGTGGTGTTAGTTGTCCGGACAGCACGAAATTTATTATACATATCTTTTAATCATGAAATGAAATTCTTTCGTAAAACTAACTGAGATTTCACCAAAATTCTCCCAAAAAGAATAGACGACCCACACTTGAGATAACACTCCAGTATTTTCTTTTTGTTTTCTTTTCTTTTCGAATTGTATGAGATCCTTTGAGCGATCGATTAAGATCGATTTGGATTGTTTTAGTATATTGTGTTGGATATTATTATTTATGACTCGAGATGTATATTACTTTCTGTATTTTTTTATCGCATGAAACAATGTAAATAAAAAATAGAAATAAAAGGAGACCCTTGATATGCAATGAATATTGGTATTAAAAATATTAACTTTGACAGGTTGTAATCGCAATTCATCCCAATTAATTGGCGAACCTTTCATTTATTTACAGGATAAATTAATTTCCAACGATTTGAACGTTAATTAAGTAGGAATTCACCTAAATGATCTAGTATCTAATTGCATTATTTTATGTCACAGTAAAAAGAAAGACTTAATCTGAACAGTCTAATTTAAAATTGACAGCATAGCTTTGTCCAGAACCTAATTTAATTGCTTCTATATATCTGAAAGGTAGCTGAACCGGGTCTAAGAGGGTTTCAAGCACCATAAGCACTTTCCCTGCTGGTCCCCTCTGGAATGAAATATCATCCACTTTTAGGGTTTGTTTGGCACACCATGGAATAGCAAAAAGTAGGAATAAAATTATTATTCCGACGAAATAATTTGCCAAACGAATTTTAGACTAAATAGAAGAGTGCGGAATAGTGCTTAATCCGGTATACCAACTTATAGGTGGAATACGGATTAGCTCTCGTCGGAATAGCGATTATTGTTTGATTATATTATATTATATTATTATATTATGATTATGATTAAGATTTAGTATTATTATATTATTATATTATATTTATGATTATAATTTATTATTATATTAATATTATGATTATTATTTATTATTATTATTATTAAATTATTATTATCATTATTATTATTATATTATCGTTACCATTAGTATTATTATATTATTATATTATTATATATATGAATATAAATATAATAATTTTATTAAATTATTATTATGATCAAGATTATTTATTATTATATTATTATATTATGATGATTATGATTATGATTATTATTACTTATTATTATTCTATTATGTTGTATTATATTATTATATGTTGATTATGGTTATGATTAATTTATTATTATATTATTATAATTATAATTATTTATAATTATTTTTATGATTATGATTATATTTTTATTATTATATTATTATGATTATGATTATGGTTATATTATTATGATTATGACTATAATTATTATTATCATGATTATGATTATGATTATTATATTATGATTATATTATTAAAATTATGATTAGTTATTATTATTATATTATTAAAATTATGATTGTAATTATAATTTTTTATTATTATATTACTATATTATGATTATGTTTATATTTTTATTATATTACTATTATAATATTATTATTTATTATGATTATTTTTTATTACTTTATTATTATTTTATTATGTTGTATTATATTATTATATGTTGATTATATTTATGACTAATTTATTATTATATTATTATAATTATAATCATTTATAATTATTTTTATGATTATGATTATATTTTTATTATTATATTATTATGATTATGATTATGGTTATATTATTATGATTATGACTATTATTATTATTATCATGATTATGATTATGATTATTATATTATAATTATATTATTAAAATTATGATTACTTATTATTATTATATTATTATAATTATGATTGTAATTATAATTTTTTATTATTATATTACTATATTATGATTATGTTTATATTTTTATTATATTACTATTATAATATCATTATTTATTATGATTATTTTTATTACTTTATTATTATTATTATTATTATCTTACTATTATATTTATTATTTTACTATTATTATTATCATCATCATTATTAGTATCATAATTATTCATATTTTAACTATTCTGAGTAACAACTGTCAAACGATATTTTCGCTCTTCCGAATAGTTAAGAATACCACTCTTCTATCACTCTTCCAAAAAAATACTATTCTATCACTCTTCCAAAATTACCACTATTTCAAAGTTATTCCTTAATTTTTCAAACGGACCCTTAGTCGTTTGGGTTTTCCGAATGAATTTATTATGCAAATATACCCTTAAAATGTTCTTAATATCTTTTTGATGTGGTTTGAAACGATAACTTCTAATTACATGTTCCCTTATTAAACATCACATTTCCATGTTGGGAATTTGTTAAACGAATACTAAAAGTTTACCGCATATAAGTTTTTTTGATAGATATGTATCGTCATCAAAAGAGAACCTAAAAAAATTGCCCATACATGAGCAACCAGAATTTAGAAGAAGAAATCAAATATGATTACACGATTTGTGCATATATATACATGATCTGTCACATCACTATTTTTTTTTAACGAATAATCTTAAAAGAGTTTGAATACAACTCAAATCACTTTTGACACGTTCTTGTACATGTAAAAGATCATAATATTACATCTTCATTTTAATTAATGATACGAAATACTTTTTAAATTTCCGATTACGTGGAACTTTAGTGCATTGTTTTTCATTTTGATGTCCATAAAAAGGCCAAGATGATTTAGACTTTTCTTAATTATATCGAGAAAGTGTTATAAATCGCGTGTAATGGTTTTTGTTTTTTTTAACTTCAGCTTAGAAACATTTATATAACTAATTTCTCAAATCCACTAAAAGATTTGGGTACTTGAACATCCTTCTCTATCTTGTACATTAATTTTGAAAAATATGTATCAAAACCAACTTTTCAAATTAAGAAAGTTTGAAATAGAAAATTATAAGTACGTACAATGAATCTAATTAATGATTTTTGCAGCCCTAGATCTACATAAGCACGGCATTTTACACTTTGCTCCACAAGGGAATATCCCTAACAACAGAGAGAAAAGGAGAGGAAGAAGAGAGAATTCTTCTTTGGACTTTATTTTCAGGTATGCATTTCTATACAATTTATTTTATATTCATTCTTATTTTAATTTCTTTACATTATGCGTTTCAACTCTTTTGTTGTGCAAGCATATCTTATTGTTAGATTTATTGGTGTCGAATAGATCTGGGATCTCTGAGTCGTCCAATTATAGTCAAACAATTTCAATTAACTTAATTTAACCATTTAATTATATATATTTATATATAATATTTTTATTTTTTGATAAATTTTTGACGTTAATTTTGACCGTTTACTTTAAAGTTCGAAAATGGTCTATATGTATCAGACCGCTTTAACAAAAGGGAGTCATTTCTTGACAATGGGCTATTTTAACAATCTTGATAATGAATTATTAAATAAATATAAAAATAATTTTAAAAAAAATTATAGACATGTTCTTTTATTTATAAATTGATAGTGTTTTAAATTTTATATAATTTAATTATCATTTAATAGTTCATTAATGATCAATAATTTTTTATGCGATTTCCAATTATTTTAATTTAACGATTTTTAATGAACTATCAAACAATAATGAAATTGTATGAAATTTAAAACACTATCAATTTATAAGTAAAGTAACATCTCTTTAATTTTTTATTTTAATATTTTTTACTTCATTTAAAAAATTCAAATTATTAAAATAACCATTATCAACTCATCCCTTCCCAAATTGTTACCAGAAAGAGACGATCCTAGCTAGGTTGCCCGTGCGAGTGGAGTCCCTCAGGGGTTTTCAATTATTTCGTTCATTTAGGATGTGTAGCTTTGTTTCTTGTGAGCGATAAAAAATGCACGTGTTTAGGTTTGTTCGGATGCACGCATGGAATGGGTATGATATTAGAAATTGAACTAAAAAGATACTGTTTATGTAGGAAAAAAATTTCACTTTGGGATCATTTGACACTATGAAATAGCAAAAATTAAAAATAATATTGCTATTTTGATAAATTAATTTACCAAATAAATTTTAGACTAAGTAGAAGAGTGCTAATCCGGTGTATCAAGCTATAGATTGTATATTGGATTAGGTTTCATCGGAATAGCGATAATTATTTGATTATGTTGTATTATATTATTATATTATGATTATATTAATATATTATAATTATGATTTTTTATTATATTATGATTATTGTTATCATAATTATGATTATGATTATTATTTGATTATATTATATTATATATATTATGATTATAATTATTTATTATTATAATTATTTATATTTTAGCTATTCTAATTAATAACTGTCAAATGATACTTTTGCTCTTCTGAATAATCAGAAATATCATTTTTCTACCACTCTTTCAAAATAATACTATTTTGTAACACTCTTTCAAAACTATTCCTTTATTTACTAAACGAACCTCATGAGTGAATTGTTTATTTCCCATGGTGAATAGTGAAGAACGAACGAGCCCTATTTCTTTTCAAAGCTAAAAATCTTTGATGGAACAAAATATAATAAAAATCTTTGATGTAACGTTTTGCTAGACTTAATGAGTGTCAAATGTCAATAGGCACGGAACAAAATATAATACAAAAAAATCGTTTTATGTCATTTTGTGTCAAACATATATGAGCGTCAACTTTAAAAACTGTACAAAAATATATTGAGCAATTAAAAATGTCTTCTGTAAATTTCAACAAAAGGAGAAAGATAAGTATTTTTAATTGAAATGGGGGCTAAATTTTTCTATATTATTTTATAATTTTTAGTTGAAGTTGATATCATAATCCGTATTTTAACAATTAATATTTCAAATCAATTATATGTCGGAGATGTTGTTCCTAGTATAACATTTTTAATGAAGGCCTATGTTTCAACTTCTTGTACCAAGGCCTCTAGCTAGATCTACATGTATAGTTTTTCGTTAATTATTGAGATATTATAAATTGAAAGACACCTATTTGACTGATAATGAAGTGATGCGTCGCATATATTTTAGTTAGAAATAGATATTATGGGGTTATTTTGTAAAAAAAAACAGCAAAAATGTTTTTTCAGTTAATTTTGCTATGACTCTGGTCTACGTATAAGAGTCCATATCTGCTGTGATTCTAACAAGGTCTTTTTTTTTTTTTTTTTTATGGATGAGACTAGTAGTATCCTAACATTAATCTCCTAAAAAATCTCCGCAAAGAACTTTTCATTTTATAAAAGTTTCGCTGAACTGCGCTTAACAAACTTTTTTTTTTTCACGCACACATGATTATTCCTCCGTCGACGTGATAATTTCCGAAACACCAAGCCCGTGTTGTATGTAATCATATTGTTCAGGTATTATATATATATATATATATATAGTAAAGATACCATGAGATTAACTCAAAAAGTATATCAAATCATCTCAAAATTTAAATTTATCATTCTCATTAAATTTTTTATATGAAAATCTATTGGGATACAAAAATTTGGAGTGCTTTGAGTTTTTTTAAGTCATGGTTTTTAATTTTTGAAAATCAGCTCTAAAAAAAATAATAATATATTTAATATATGAACATCATTTTTAAAAATTAAAAATAATGACTTAAAAAAGCCTAAAACGCTCTAAATTTTTGCATCCCACGAGATTTTTATATAAAGAATTTAATGAAAATGATAAATTAAAATTTTGAGATGATTTGATATATTTTTTGAGTTAAGCTCACGGAAGACCTCTGTGAGTTTTCACGATATCTTTACTATATATATATATTAGTAATGTTTAAAAAAATTAGATAAATAGATTTCTATTTTTATATAATGTGATTTACTTATGTTAGTTATTGAGATATGCATCATGTTTATTTAATTATCTATTATGGATATTTAGATATATTATCTAGATATTTAGATTTCTTATTTAGGTATTTAGATATGTATTCTAGGAATTTAAGTATCTTTTATATGTGATTTACTTATTTTTAGGTATTTAGATACATATTCTAGGTATTTATATATCATTTATACATATTTAGATTTCTTGTGATGTGGAAAAAAAAATTAAAACATCGCAAAAATAATATTTTTCAGAGAGCAACTAGACATCTTTAAAATATATTTCAACAATAAAATGTAAAGTACATATTACAACATCAAATGTTTTAACATATCAACATTCTAATCATAGTATTTAAAAAAATTCAACATCACAACATTCTAATCACATATTCAACACCAAATGTTCTAATACCAAAACAACATATTTTAACATTAAAAGTTTTAATACATATAACAGACAATTACTTGATTTATTTATTTAGATATTTAGATATATATCATGAGTATTTAATTATCTTTTATAGTTATATAGATTTTTTATTTAGAATTATATGATTTAATTATTTAGGTATTTAGATATGTGTCATGCATATTTAATTATTTTCTCTAGATAATTAGATTTCTTATTTATGATTTTGTGATTTACTCATTTAAGTATTTAGATATGTGTTATGTGTATTAAATTATCTTTTATAGATATTTAGATATGTGTTTTAGGTATTTAGATTTTTTATTTATGATTGTGTGATTTATTTATTTAGGTATTTAGATATGTGTTTTGAATATTAAAGTATCTTTTATAGATATTTAAGTTTCTTGTGCGATTTCTTTCAATTATTTACTAAATAACATGAAAAATAAATTAAACTTCATAGAATAATATTTTCTCATAAAACATCAAATACACTTTAAATATATCTTTATACAACTTTATTAGTCTAATAATATGTTAAGTATCACAACATTCTAATCATATATTCAACATCACAAGTTCTAAAGAAGAAATAATTCAAAAAGAAAGTGTTAGACGTCAGATCTATTTGAGGAAAAAATATACTATATTGAAGAAACTATATATATGAAATGTCGGGCTCAATTAGTATGTACTTAATTAAAAAAATGAGTGTTGATATCGCGGGATGATCCGGGAGATAGAAGTTTGAGGTAACAAAAGATTATCTTTTTTTATGAACGGATCAAATCGGTTCTCAGACTCTTTTGTTTATCCCAAAAGAATAAACATGTAAATTCTCCACCATACATTTAAATTCAATGACCACAATTAGAATAAAGAGTCCTATTTTCCTACTTGGGAAAACAGGGGATTTCATTCCCTATGTATAATACATTACGAACCAATAATTTGCGATGGTATATTGTCCTAGAAGCAAGTACTATATAAGATACGTTGCGATAATCGTGAATTAAATATCTAAGTATTGATTGTGAAAATCCAACATTTTAATACCTTTCATGATAAAAAAAAATAAAATAGAGGACTTAACGAGGTATGATCTATATTTAACCATTATTTTAAGAACCCAAAATATGTCAGTTAAATTTATGGATTTAGGGTTCGAAAATCATCTAATATCATAAATTTTATACCAATATAGACCGAAATAAAATAATTTATAATAAAATATTTGTTATAAAAATAAATAAGTGTAAAGTTTCTACCGTGTTAAAACGTCGAATTAGAGATGACAATGGGCCGGATAGACGTGTAAAACATCAATCCCGTGGTCCGACTTGTCCATCAAAATCACATACCCGTCCTGTCCGGCTCATACCTCCGGGCCTGAAAATATCGGCCCATCCTGCCTGCGGGCCAAGTTTTTATGGCCCGTCCCGACCCGTTCAGACCCGTCTGCAGTGCAATTTTTTAAAATCGGTTGAGAAATATATTTTTTTGAGCATTTTATATTATGAATTTGAGAAAACTTAAAATATAAAAGTTGTAGATTTTATTTTATCTTTATATTAATTTTCAGTACAAATTTATGTTTAAAAAAGTATTCAGATGTCTAAAATTTTTCAGCAGCTAACGTTCATAATATAAATTTTTGAGATTTATATATTCTATTTTTAAAAGAGATCAAAACATAAAAATTATAGATATTATTGTCATGGTTTTAAAAAATTAATTTTGTATTGATTGAATTTTCAAGTTAAAAGATATGATTAAAAATGTATCAAGGTGTCTTTTGAATTATATTATTCACATTTATAAATTACAAAAATATTAGTGTTTCTATTCATATAATAATATCATAATTAAATATTTAATATAAATTAAAAGATATTAGTGTTATATTAAAATTGTACATAATTTTTAGAATATATTGATATATATATATATATATTATTATAAGTATAAATATAATTAAAAAATATATATAATTACTTCAAGTCAGACGGGCGGATCTAACTCCAAACCCGTAACCGACCCGGCCTGTAGGATGGCCCGGCCCGATCTTACTCTTTCATTGATCGGACCGGACGGGTTGACGTCGGGTCGGAATGGATCCGGACGGGTCCATCGGAGCGCGGACTAAATTACCATCCCTACGTCATATGCGGCAATCCGACATATTTTATCTTATACAAAAAATATAAAATATCCTTAACATTGTCCTATCATTCTTCATCATAACTGAAAATGGGTCAATTAATAACTTACAATTTGTGGGACCGTATATAATGATAGTGGAGAAATGGAGAGAAATATTGAAGACGCTCTGTCACCACATTTTTTATGTAAAGCGCGTGTAGTAAAATGTCACGTGAACAAATTATTCTAACGGTTTGACAAGTGAAAAGATCCACCATAGATCTAGTCATCACGTAGATTATACCTAGACAATAGACGGCCTCTCTGCATATATACATCTCTTTGTTCCAAGGAAAAGGAGATATCCATTTTCGTTTGCATTATATTTTTTTTGTGGGAATTTTTATCCATGGTGAAAGAAAACCCTTTTAGTCAAGACAATAGTGTACACTATACATTGTGTCAATCGTCATCATAGACGTAAAAATGTCAATCAGCAGCACATAAGATCAATGGTTCAAAATATAATTAAAAAAATCGTTTTATGTCATTTTGTGTCAAACATATATGAGCATCAACTTTAAAAGTTGTACAGAAAATATACTGGGAAATTAAAAAATGTCTTCTGTAAACAGGTGCGGAGGGGGGGTGCCAGAAGGGCTGTCACCTCTATAATTTACGCAACTTAGAAGTTTTTAATTTTTATTTATATTTATAAGATATTTAGTTATTCGGCACCCCTCATAATTCTATTCCAAATATATAAACTATCAAAATTTTAAATTTAGATATATTTTATTCTAATTACAAGTCATGTATTCACTTTTAATTTGATTTTCAACGATATCTTTCATTTTTTTCCGTGATGAATGATGATTCATTTTCTTCTTTGATTATCTCTATTGTCATATCGCAAACTTACAAATTGATTTCTTTGACCTCTTAATACCTCAAATTCAAATTTTGGTTCTGTCTCTGCCTGTAAATGTCAACAAAAAGGAGAAAGGTAAGTATTTTTAATTGAAAAAAGTGGCTAGAATTTTTTATATCATTTTACAATTTTTAGTTGAAGTTGAATTGCTTACCAGCATTTCTCATACAGTAAATAATTAATATTTCAAATCAATTATATGTAAGAGATGTTGTTCATAGTATAACATCTTTTAATGAAGGCCTATGTTTCATCTTCTTATACCAAGGTCCCTAGCTAGATCTACGTGTATAGTTATTTTCGTTAATTATTAAAATATTATAAACTGAAAGAAACCTTTTTCAGTAATGATGAAGTGATGCGTCTCATATTTTAATCAGAAATAGAAACTGTGGGTTATTTTCTAAAAAAAAAATCAAGGGAAATTTTTTTCCAGTTAATTTTGCTATGACTCTGGTCTATATATGATAGGTTACGAGCCAATTATTTGACATGGTATATTGTCCTAGAAACAACTACTATATATAATACGTTGCAATAATCGTCAATTAAATATCTAAGTATGACTCTGGCACTGCAGTAGTCTCCGTTTTATTCATTTCTTCGATTTTCTTTCTTTCTTTCCTTTCCCTCTTATTGTTTTCCCTTTCTTCTTTCTTATTTACTTGTAATGCACTGTTTCACTTATTAATGAAATTTGTAGGTTAGATCTTCACCTTTCACTCAAAAAAATGTATGGGTTGTGAAAAATCCAACATTTAATACCTTTCATGATAAAAAGAGGACTTAATGAGGTATGGTCTAAATTTAACCATCACTGTAAGAACCCCAATATATGTCAATTAAGTTTATGGACTTAGGGTTCAAAAAACATTATCTAATATCAAAACTGTTATACAAATACAAACCGAAAAAAATAATTTATAATAAAGTTTTGTCAAATAAAGAAAGAAGTGTAAATTTACTACCGTATTAAAATGTCGAATGCGGCAATCCGACACATTTTATTTTATGTAAGAAAAAAATATAAAATATCCTCAACATTGCATCACTTTCCTATCATAACTAAAAAATGAGGCTATTAAAAAATTACAGCGCGTGAGACAAACGTATAATAATTAAAATATAAAAAATAATATTGTGGACACTGTATTACGCCTTTTATATAAATAAGCATGTGAAACTCACATATAATAATAATAATAATAATAATAATAATAATAATAATAATAATAATAAATAAATAATAGATAATATTAGAGACTCCTTATCATTACTCTTTATGTAAAGCACGTGCAATATCACTGTACACGTGTAGTATAAAATTTTATTATGTTTGGATGGCACGAGTTCAGTAAAATAGCTATTGTTTTCAGAATAGAAATAACAATAGTGAAACCAAATACAAATATGTTATTTTGGAACAGTGAGAATAACTATTATTTTGCTGTTCCGAGAGAGATGGAATAACTGTTATTTTTCTCAATTTTTCGATACTATTCCAAATAAACAATCTAAATAATATTTCTACCATTTAGAATAACGTCATTTTTTTACTATTTTCGTGCTAATTAATAAATTATTATTTTTTCACTATGCTCGTTTGATATTCTCAATTTTTTTATTCTTATATTAGTTTTTATACAATTCAAACATAGAATAAATTATTCTAACGGTTTGACAAGAGATCCACTATAGGTCTTGGTCTAGTCATCACGTAGATGGACCTAGACAAATAGCTGGCCTCCGACCGACGACCTCCGTAGACTTTTTACTTAAAAAAACCTAATAATCAGTGTTATTTACATAATCTGCCTTAGAGCAAAGTTATTTTCACAAATGGACTAAATAAAGGCGTGAGTTCAACTCACACCTTTAAACCTTCATTTTGCCTGTCCGAACACTGCTCAAAGACACAAAGGGCGTGAGTTGAACTCACACCCTTTAGAGTTGAACTCACGCCCTTTAGACGTTGATGTGCTCTGGTTGTTACCTTTTAAAAACACCGAAAGTGAAAAAACATGATATAAATGCGATATGTGGACTTAAAGGGTGTGAGTTCAACTCACGTCCTTTGGGTCATTTTGCTCTTTTTTGTTTGGGCAGCGGGCGGACAGAGAAAATAACGTTTTAAGGATGTGAGTTGAACTCACGCCTTTTATAAAAATAAATTTACTCTTAGACCGTCTTTGTAGTTAAGATCTGTTTTTGAGCCGTTTAAGTAAAAAATCCACCTCCGTGCATGTATACCATCTCATTATTTTAGGGAAAAGGAGATATCCATTTTTCTCTATATTATATATTTTCGTGGGAATTTCATGCACGATGAAAGAAAAACCTTTTAGTCAAGATAATAGTGTACACTATACGTTGTGTCAATCGTCATCATAGACGTAAATATCACCTAATCAATGAAATTCAAATTATTAAAAAAATAGAGCTTAAAATGAACATCAAATTTTTACCTAGGTAATATATATGACATATAAATTGAGAACCAATTATTTAAGAAATTAAAGAGGACAACGAATTATCACACTTGGACTCATGTAGCTCATACACACAATTCCAAGTTCCCAAAATGACACCTGTTTTGTAATAACCGTTTAAGAAACAAATATTTCGAACCAAAAAGAATTCAAGAGAAGCACAAGCGCACCAATGCGGTGGTCTACAGAGGACAATATACACTGGTTCTATTGGATCTATCTCTAAGGTGCTAAATGGGGCGCCCACTTAGATACTCCTGTCTTCGTTCCATTATTTTATTTATTATTATTATTATTATTATTATTACTTTCCAGACTAAATTATATTTATTAATTAGCTACTACTGTTCCCTTCCTTTCTGGTCCAAGGAAATTTCAACTTGGCTATTAGTTATTCATTTATTGTCGTGACCAAACAATGTACTCCTCTAGTTGCAGTAGATTCTGTATAAACTATAAAATTCAACTCCGGTACTAAATATTTAGGCACTTAATTGTAAATTTAAAGGATAATTATTTATAATCAATACTAAATTAACATACTGCTATATCAAAGAATATGACTTGTTGCATGCATTGCCGTGAGTCTCCTGTCACAGAAGTTCGTATGAGATTTTCTGAAATAATTTATCAACAGAAAAGGACATTGATTGAATACAGGCGCGTGTATGCTGCATGGTCGAATGTCATATTTATAACCTCACATATATATTGAAACTTTGAGGTTTTAGTTACAATTTATATTAATCGTACAGATCAAGCTAACACGTGATGTTCATGTCGGTTCCCAACAATTTTCTATGTAGCAAAAAGTTAACATCAGCAATTATTTCATCATATGTATATAAATGCTATTATATTTTTATGATTGACTAGCTTGTAATCAAATATTTTACTTTATTACGGATGAATCCTATAAATGTTTAGAAGGATTAAAACAATACATGCAGGTTAATGTTTAGAAGGATTAAAACAATACATGCAGGTTAATGTTTAGAAGTGTAGATCTAGCTTAATTAAGCTATTACTCTAAATTGAAGTCAAACCATATGTAATTTAATGGTCATATATATATTTAGTAAAGGTTTTTTCTTTTTTCTTTTTTCCTTTCATATCTAACAACGGATCTGTCAATTAAATCATTTTATCTGTTTATCCTATCCGTACTATATTTCAAGTATGGATATTTTTTTCATTAGCTTAGTTGGTACAGACATGGGGAGGAAAATATTACATTAACTAATCCGGCAATGCATTGTATGGATAAGAGGTATTTCAATTTTTTTAATAACAACAAAATAAAAATAACTATTCATGAGTCTAACAACACTAATTAACTTTTGATGAAAATAACAAAACATACCATTTGGTTTTTCATCCAAGGACCTACCGACGCGTTTCGTCCAAGGGTCTACCGACGTGTTTCCGTCCAAGGACTTACCGACGCGTTTCCGTCCAAAAACCTACCGATACATTTTCGTCTAAGAGCCTACCGACGTGTTTCTGTCCAAAAGACTACCGATGTGTTTCCGTCCCAAACCCACCACGGACACACCCTCCAATGCGAATCTTTTTTTTTTCTCTTTCTCTTTTCACTCTACATCTTCTCTCTCCCAACCTCATATTGATTTCTTAATTTACAAAATTCAAAGAATATATACTTAGATGCATACATATTGATTTTTGAATTTAAATAATATAATTACATTAATATTAATTTTTTAATTTATAAAATAGAAGAATATATACTTAAATCCATGCATATTAAATTTTCAATTTAAGTAATATTAAAAATAATATAATTACATTAAAAATAATGTTAAAAAATAATATATACTTAAATGCATGCACGTACTTAAATTAAGGGTCATGTAAATTTGATAATTATTTAGATTAACTTAAGGGTAATGTAAATTTCAATGAAAAAAAGTAATTTGTTCCAAATTTTTAAAGACAAGACGAGAGTCAAGTGATCCCTGTTAAGATTATCAAGATAATGAGTGTCAAGTGATCCCTTCACTTACCTAATATCTTCCTAAATGACGAGAAATATCAGGTCTTCCCTTCTTTCTAGATCATAATACAAGATAAGTTGTCACTTTTGATTTATGAAACCATACTAATATTTATTTTCAATTTTTTCTTATTCAAAAGCAATAAATAGCATAAATATCACAATGATTGAATCCATGATTTAGTAAATTTAATAACTATTTGGTTAAAATATCATTAAATACTCGTAATTATATATTAAAGAAGAACAATAAGGTATTCATGTTCAAACTATAAAATAACTATAAAATGAATAACATATAGTATAATTATTATTTAAAATAGAGAATATTCTAAAAATGATAATATATATATAGTAAAACTAGCGTGTTCCTAAGAGTACGGAATCCTCCGTGATCCTAACTCAAAAATATATTAAATGATTTTCAAATTTTGATTTATCACTCTCATTAAATTATTCATATTGAACTTATAGGGTGCAAAAATTAGGGTGTTTCAAGTTTTCTAAGTCATTCTTTTCAATTTTTGAAAATTAACTCTAAAAAACAATAAAATATTAAATATTTGTATATTATGTTTAAAAATTGAAAAAAATGACTTAGAAAACTCGAAACACTCCAAATTTTTTAACCCATAAGATTTAAATATGAAGAATTTAATGAGAGTGATAAATCAAAAATTAAAAATCATTTGATATCTTTTTTGAGTTAAGATCACGAAAAATCTCTGTGTTCCTAGGAGCATGCTAACTTTATTCTCTATCTCTATAAAAAAAGAGACACGTGTGTTATAGATTATTTTTTTATTTTTTAAATTTAAATGATCGATAATAAAATATGTAGTGGTTTGATTAATAAAGTATCTAGCCGTTAAAATTTCAGCCAATGAGAGTTAAAATACGTAGCAATAATGTAAATATAAATTAAGTACGTGGCGTTTCAAAATCATTGCAATATTTTCTGTGCCCAACGACTTCATGAGTCATGCGAGGCTATCTTTTCTCTGAAATACCTCTTCATGCGCTTGGTTTATCGAACATCTCTGAGCCACACACAGCCACCGACCACCTAAGTTCTAACCCAGTAATCCACCGTTTTTAGAAAGTAGAAACTGATGGCACAATATTACACTTTTAACCTTTACAACCCTTATTATTACGGTCTTCAAGTGTTATTGCTTTATTTTTTTATGCTCATTTTTTTTATTTGTTAATACCATTTGTAGGCTTCTAACTTGATAAAAATAATCTTTTACAAAAGACGTATTCTAAATGCTAGAATTATTGAAGAAATAACAAAATTATAAGACAACATTTTAGATACTAAAAATATAGTCGTGAGTTTAAAATATGGATGGAGACTTTTTTAAACTAAATGGAGAATTCCTTCGTGCTTGAGTGTCCCAATGGGCCTATAGATAAGGTCCTTAACAGACAATTAAAGGATAGATAGTTTAGACCTTCTTTATTCAAAAATGCTGAAAAAGGTACTTACGCAATATTTTTTATACATAAGAGATATGCCTACCAAAATTAGCTTTGAAATTAATTGAAAAATTATTTTCCGATGATTAGAAAAGAAATCAGTGCAATCAATCTTAAAGTTTATTAAAAGGTTATCCCTGAGTCATAAGAAAATTACTTGTGCACCTTGTTTCATTTATATATAGGAAGCACTAAAATAAAAATTATAATAATATTTTCAACAGTCTGACAAAGTGAAATAAAATTTACTAGTATCATGCTTGTGCGTTGCAACAAAACTAATTTTTAAAAAGTGTGATCCGATCCAATAAATATGTTATACAGAAAATGTTTCAGCCAAAGATATTTTGCTGTACTTTTTTTTACATTTTGTTTTAAACCGAACTAAATTTCTATATTTTGGAATCATAAAAATTTCTACAATTTCATCTTATAATTGCTTTGATAAATCATCTTGAAGAATTAGTACATCTCTTTTATTTGTTATTTTATAATTGCTCGGTAATTTATTTCCTTCTTTTCTTTAAGATATATGCATAACTAAAAAAAATGTAAGATATCTGTCATTCGTCTTACATTAATTTGGTATGTATGATTTAGATTTACATTAACTACTCAGTTAATTTGATTTTTTATTTTCTTTGTTTCATCATGTATTTTACACCATTTCACTTCTACCTTTGTCTGAGTTTGGAGAAAAACAAAGTAGGTTGTGGCATAAAATTATTGAAAGATAACAAGCAAGGTTAAAACTTAAGAGAGGAAGAATTAAATAGATAGTATATTTGTATAAAGAAACAATAGACTAGATTCAAAATTTGTTTCCTCGATTATAAGTTTTTTTTTTTTTTGAAATTTCGTGAACTTCATTAACTGTGATAATTTTGTAGATGATTTAATTTTATGGCCAATATATTGTAGTTTGATATGTTACAATGAATTCTATAAATTCTTCTTTAGCAAATGGCAGGTGCTTGTGTATTTTTTCCCCCTCCTTTGTACCATTTTATTGGTGCTTCTCTTTGGTGCATTTCTAATTGCCGAAATAAAAAATCATTAATACTACATATATTTCTCTTTTGATTGGTCGAAAGTTAGATGAGAATGAAATAGTAGGTCGATTTTATCTTCGATATAGCCCTACTAGGTTATGAAATATAAGATTCTTTATTTGATAATGTTTTTGAAGAATTTATTATGTTATTATTGTAATTGATTTTTTTGTTGTAAAGTTGAAAATAATTTAGAGGGCAATTATAACATAATAAATTGTATCATAGAGAAAATAGTGAAATTATAGTCTGAATTTGTATAGTACTATATGTAACAATTATGATTGTTGGGAAAAAAAAACTTCAACACATTTTATGTAGTTGCAGCATTCAAATTTGAAAAGTAACTCAATCTTAATTCTGAAAATATAAAAATAAATCTGAACAATCAGCTGACTAAACGCGGAGGATAGATATGTAAAAATTGACAGTCTATCCCAGAAGGAATAGACCAAATGCAACCAGGTAATTATTGCCCTCAACGATTCTCGCGCGAAGTCGTCAGCGTGTAACAGCGTGTTGTCGGCATATTAGACCGACTTGTGGACCCCACTGTGCTGGCCCTACTGTCATTGTCACACCTAAATTAGATGTACTCCGGTTTGGTGTTTATCACACTAAAAAGAATTAACTATATGCTCTCTTTATTTTTTCCTTCTTTTTTCTCTTTTCTTTCTTTGTCCCGGTCTACTCCTCCCTCCTCGCCTACGACCTCTCTCTCAGCTCCTCTCTCTTCTCTCTACTCGCTCTCTCTACTTTCACGAATTGGAGGTGCGGATGGTGTGTCTGTGTGAAGCTTTTACTGTCTAGCTTTCCCTTTTGTAATGATTACTGTCGTTATTACCTCTGTCTATTCTCCTATCGTTCTTCATTTATCTCTTGCTTCTTCATTTAAAGGGAGATACTTTCGAAGCTGTTGATTCGTAAGAGGTTTAATTTGAGCTCAGGTTTTGTAATTGACTCATTGGCTCTGGAAATATCTATCAGATCTGCTGTAGCCTCTACATATTGGTGGAATTTGTGCATATTTCTGCTCCGGTGAGGTTTCACTTGCAGTGCGGGAGCTAGAGATGCTACTTGTAATTGCTTAGAATTTTCTCTACCGATTTTAATCGATTTTCGTAATTGGGAATGATCATGGGGAAATCTTGCTGGTTGAGATCTGGGCACATCGGTTTTGATTTTTTCTTGCTATTGCGAGTGTAGTTATCTTTTGCTGTGCGTTATTACGAGAGGAGCTTCTTTTTTAATCCTATAATTAGTTAGCGTAACATATATATTTGGAGTATGGGTTTTGCTGGGGTTGGGTTCGCGGGAGGGGATGTTGGGGTTTAGGAATATCTATTTTTATCAATGATGCACATTTACAAATTTTTTCTTGTTTTGTTAATTGCTTCCATTCTTTTGCGATCTTTCTTTTTTTTTAAAAAAAAAAATCAGAAGGCATTGGGATTCAATAAGAAGAAATTTGGAAATTTTACTTCCAGGACAGAGGTATTGAATATACATTTTATCAATTTTATGATTTTTGTTAGTTGTTTACCACGACTACCTTTCGGAACTACATTAATTTTAGTTTCATTTTTTTTTAACTTTTACAGTGTTTTAAATTGCTTCATGGTAAATTGTTACGCTGTTTTGGCACTGAGTGTGTGATAATTTGAGCTGCTTTTCACTCTGCTAAATGTCTGCAACGGAAGGTTAGTTATTTTCTCGTACCTTTTGACTAGATATTTTGGTTGTTTTTTTTTTCAGTACCAAATGTTGTGTTGATTTTTACTTGGTAGTACTCATTCAATCAGATTTATTTTTGGGTAAATTGTTGCAACTTTCCTGACCGTTCATTGAGTTACAGTCATTTTTGTCTAAGGTTAAACTCTTTTAATGCCAAATAAATGCAGTACAATTGTGATTTATGGATGATAAGGTTTTGGAGCTTATAAATATTTGGAAGTAATAAATGCAATTTGTTTTGGATACTTTATACTATTTGTTTGAAGAATAATACTAAGGGCGGAATTGTAATTTGTAGCACAAATAGTCATTGCTTATGCTATTGAAAATTCCAGAGGTTAATTAATACTTAAATACTTTATGTTTTGCAGCAAGTATCCAGTGCTAAATGTTCTATTGTCGTTATCTCTCTCTTTTTTGTAACATCTTTTGCAAATTTGATATGAGTTGATCTTTTTGACAATCTTCTGTTGCAGGAGGCTATACTTTTAGCTACCGCAGTTATAATACCGCACCAGAAAATAATGTAAGCAAAGACATTAGTGGGCCCACCCCATTGCCACCTACTCCTCCGCTCAGTGAAAAGAAAAATTTTACAAGATGCGCTCTGCCATCTGAGATTGTTGTAGGAGAACCCCGAGATCCACACCAGCATGGACCAACTGGTAGATTGCATCAGACATCATTAATAAACCAACTCAACCCAGGTTTTGCTACCCATTCGATGCCAACTTCATCTGGACAACGGACTGTGAGAATAAACCATACTGATATAGGTTCCTATAATGCGAACATGCTGTCTCAGATGGGAGCCTACCAGAATGAACCTCTGCCTTGTCAAACTAATCAATCAGGCTTGGTATTTTCAAACATATCTGCTACAGGATTTTCAAATGGCACTGGTTCTCCCTTCATTAGCGAGCTGCTGGAGATTGGAAGACACAGGTCTAAGACAAGTGTCTCCAATCTTATGTCATCACCTCAGGCAGGCCCTTACCAGGGCATGCAACAGCAAATATCAAACGACTCACATACCCTTTTCTCTACATATTCAATGCCTCTGCACACCAGGCAGTTGGACTGTACATCAATTTCACTGGATTCAGATTTGTCCAGATTTAACTTTGGGATGCTCCCTCAGGGGGGTCCTCTTATGACCCGACTAGATTTCCAATTCCCAGCTGTTAACACATCCCCTCAACTTTGTTCATTTCAATTAGAAAATCTGGAATATGGCAGAACTCAACCTAATATGGGTTTCCCCAGCTCGGTAATGTCACATCCGACCTTACCCAGTGAACAACCTAATGGTTTAACAAATGGATTGTGTTTGGGGTCCTCAAATATGGTAATGGCACAACTGACAAATTCTTCTCATATTGAGCACCAAAAGTGTTCAACAACGGAGTCAGGTACCAGTACCAGCTTTCAAAATGTGGTGTCAATGCAGCCACAGATGAATTCAAATCAAAATTCAGCTTTTCTAACAACTCCTTTTACAAATCCAAGTTCGGTACTTGACATACTGCATCAGCAGTCAGAAGTGGAGGGGACACCGTACCAGGAGATGGTACCGACAGAAGAGGTGGCAACTAACCAGGTAGCAATAGAAAACCAAGGTATAGACTTGAACAAGACCCCACAACAGAAGACTAGGAGAAGGAAGTATGTGCCGAAGGTTGTAATTGAAGGGAAGAAACCACGTGCCCCAAGGAAGACCACACCAAAGAAGGCCCCAGAAGATCAACCGAAGAGGAAGTATGTGAGAAAGAAAGGCGTGGAGCAGGCCCCAGAAGATCGACCGAAGAGGAAGTATGTGAGAAAGAAAGGCGTGGAGCCACCTCCAGCAGAAAGACCTGTCAATGCAGATGGTGCTGATAAGCCAGTTAGGAACTCTGATTCGTTCACCCAGAACATTGCAGATCTGCACAGCAGTGCAATAGCGAGCTTCCCTTCTAACACAACCAATGCTGCAAATAGGTTGAATAAGATGAATCTCCACGCTCCAAGCGTCCTACATGCTGAAACAGTGCTGGATAAGCAGATAGAAGGCTCACATTCATGCACCCCAAAAACTGTGAATGGGCATGACAAAGTGGCAGAGGCACCCATGCCATGCACGCCAAATGTCACGACTGGTCTCAATAAGCCAACAAATATCTCCAATTCATGTACTAGTATGTTGATGCAAGTTTCTGATCACCGCACTATGAGTGGCATGAGTGGGCCATGCAAGTCAGTAAGGCGTCGTTTGAATTTTGATGCTCAAGATGTAAGACCAGATGGATACAAACATGCTCAGTCTCAACCTAATTTAACTCCTGCATCAGCCCCCCCTGCTGTAAGGGATGCCTCTACTCTGCCAATTACAACCTCGTCACTTCCGGTGATTCCCAATTCCTCTAAAGGGATTGCACTGGACCTCAATAGCACAGCAAGTCAGTGCCAAGAAGAGTTTGATCGGTTGATTTCACCCGCCCCTTCGACTAACATAGGCGGTATAAACCAGGTACTTGGCACAAATCAGACTCCTGGGAGAACCATCAAGAGCGCTAATCCCATGCCTACTGAATTGGGTAATTTCATTGGTTATCCATATCCGCCGCCGCCAAATCAAACCAATAATAGCAGTGTTGCGCCTGCAAAATCTGTTAATCATTGTATGGGCACATATAAAGAGAACTTGGCTGGGCATAAAAAGAAGAATGACAACCAAATTTTGGAGAGGCTAGTAAAGGTCTGTACCATCCCGTCAAACTCCTATTCTAATGCACCAAGTCTAATAACTGATGGGAGGAAAAGAGACTACAGTGCCCTTCTTGGTAACACTGGTTTGTCAGGGCAAGTCAGAGCACAGCTTTCACCTCGTATAATAGAAACTAGTAAGAAAACAAGAATATGGAATGGAAATAACACTGGGCAGAATGGAACAAGATACAATGCTCCTGTGCTTCACAATTCTTCTTCAACTTTACCACCTGTTAGACCTGAGAGCAGTGTGTTTTGTTTAGCTGATGAACAAAGACTGGTGGAATTGAAGAAGAGGAACAATACACAATTTCTTTCTTTCCAAAATCTGGAAGGGAACACAGAGAAGGCCTGTGTTGAGCCATCTGGGCCTGGTTTTACCAGTTCTGCTCCTACATCAGAAAAACTATCACAAGCAGTTAATGGGACTTCGAGGCATCAGATTTACAAACCTGGAGTTTCTATCCAGACTTTTGCTGAAAGAACTGCAGCACTGAACCAGTGTATGAAGAATACTTCAGGTACCCAACCTTGCAGACCAATTGTTCCTGCTGCATCTGGGGTGAACAGGATTTCCTTAGAAATGCTCACTGGGAGTAGGAACGCGAATGCAACATCCACACAGCCTGTTAACCATATTATTCAAACACATGCAATGACTGGTACTGCTAGAAATGAGAGCTGTCAAATAAGGGCCACGACACAAACTGTATCTGAAATAACAACAGAGAAGCCAGTGCCTGATTCTTGCTTCCCACCAAGCACGCCTGCAAAATCTCCAACATTGAATGCTTCATCTAAAAGTGAACCAAAACGGAGAGGCCGCCGTCCAAAGAGTGAAAAAGCTGGTGCTGACCCTCTGGTGCCTCCCCAGCCGAAAGGAAGACCACGAGGTAAAAAGTCATCTCTCAGTTCAACAAATCTTATGGTTGGTGGTCCAGCTTTGTTGGCATACACTCTTGACTTAATAATTCAGAAGATGAGCAGACTTGATATAAACCGTGTCATCGAGACTGTACCGGGTCAGCCATGCTATGCACTGGTACCATACCAAAGTGGGGTCAACGATGGTACAATTGTGCTTTATGATGATGGAATGGTGAAGAAGAAGAGGAAGTTACGTGCACAGGTGGATCTAGATCCTGTAACAAGCCAGGTTTGGAATTTGTTAATGGGCAAGGAGATGAAAGATGGAATTGAGACTGTTAACGAGAATGACGAGAAAATGATGGAGACTGAGAGAGAGGTTTTCCGTGGACGGATTGATTCATTTATTGCTCGGATGCATCTTGTTCAAGGTCAAACTTTTTCATTATAAATAATTCTTCTAGCAATTATATTAATCACTAACCACAAGTTCATCTCTGTCATTGTATTTTAACAGTTTCCAGTATATTGCAGTATTTTGCATATGCAACATTAAACATTTTAATTAGGTTGAACAAATATTTGTTCATAAATCTTTTCTTGAAAGTGGCATTCCAAGGGTGAAGTGACAAGTAATATCTAAAGGCAGATATGACATGCATAATAATCTTTTGGTTTTTATTGAGCCTTCAGCTTATATTCTTTGTTCGTTTTCCTTCTGATTTGTTGCAGAAGATGCTTTAGTTATAGAATATTTTATAAACTCTTTTTGTCTATTTAGGGGATCGGCGCTTCTCTCCATGGAAAGGATCTGTTGTTGACTCTGTGGTGGGTGTGTTCCTTACACAGAATGTGTCTGATCATCTTTCAAGGTAAGATTTCTGATTTTATCTTATTGATATACATCCAGGATTAATTAAACTTCGTATTTCTCATTGGTTGATTGCTAATACTTTAAATGTAAATAAAGAAATCATAACCATATTTGCCTCTTAGCATGCAATTAAGTGCGTGTAACTTCTTTAGAATTATATCTTACAACCAGTAGTGGAGCTTCGGACAAAATGAAGAGGGGGTCGATAAAAATTACTTATCGCAGGAGTAATTGAGTGAAAATAAAAATTCAGAAAAGAGGGCCAAATTATAGTAAAAAATAAAACTTAACTCAAAATATAAACTATATACTATATATTTTAGAATTTTAAGGGAGGGCCATGACCCAATTCCTTAACATGAATCTCCGCCACTGCTTACAACTATATTATATTAAATTATTAATATCTTGTTTGATGAGCCAAGAATATACTGATACTTCTCTTCACATCAGCTCGGCTTTCATGGCCCTGGCTGCTAAATACCCTGTAAAGACACAGCTCAACAACACACAAGTAAGAGAATCCACACTGATTGTCAGTAGGTCCCACAACACAAACCCCTATGCCAGAGACTTCATCAACCTGACAAAATGGCACCGCCAAAGAGAGGTAATAATAGAAGACTTCACTGACATTGGCTCTCAGGTGACATCAGAAGAAAAGGACAGCAATGAATCTCAGGACAGTACAACAAAGGGTCCTGGTAGTTCTCCTGAGAAGAAGTCGACGGAGTCACCTGACAGTGGGCCTGGCCTCGTCATAAACTTTACTGGTGATGACCTGACATCTGAGAGTGTTGTTTCTTCACAGAACTCAATAGTATCAAACCAGAGCTCACCGGACTACCTTTTCCAGACTGCAGAACAAAACCTTACTGGACTGGGCTTGTTCAGGAATTACAGTGCAGATGGGCATGCTGTGAATGTGTCTTTACCTGTACCTGATTTTGTTGGTACCCACCCAACATCATACACACAGCTCCTGAGGATGGCTGAGTCAAATGGGGTTGACTTTTCTCCAGATTTAAATAAGGCGACTGGTCCGGTGATCGATACTTGTTCTTATTCCAATATCTCTCAGTTGTACCCTCAGAATGATAATATTTGTTCTGGTACTTCATCTACATTAAATAATTCAAACATGATTTGCTTGTCTCCTAAGAATGGGGTTTATCCACCTTCATCTGCGCCTGCCATGGTCAATCGGAATAAAATAGTCGAGACATTTCAAACTCAGGATAGCGAGCTGAAAACAACCACACAATCACCAATTGTTAGCCAAACCCCAGAACCAACAATCCCCATGATCAAAATAACCACCACCTCAGGTAAAACCCATGGCTACATCCCAGTACAAGAGCAGAAGAAAATATACCGACTAGAATCCTGTCAAATAGTCCAGCAAACTCAGCCTCGAGCTCCAAGTACCCCAAATGCCTCCAATCTACAAAATGTCCCAAATGCTAACAATAATAAAAGCACAAATGCCTCCTCAGAAACTGTGCAGGGGAAACAACCCAATGTGGCTCAGAAGGCAATGGATGGCATGGTAATAGATGATGGTGTCAGTAGTAAGGGTAGGAAAGGGAAAGGAACGAATAGTAAAGGGAAGAAAAACTTTGATTGGGATAGTTTGAGAAGAGCGGTTTGTCCTGATGGGGGAAAAAAGGAAAGGACTTACAAGACCATGGATTCTCTTGATTATGAGGCTTTGAGAAATGCTAGTGTGAATGAACTGTCTGATGCTATCAGAGAGCGTGGCATGAATAATATGCTTGCTGAGAGGATTAAGGTAATTAATCTGATAGACTGCCAATTCTTTCCTGGAGCAGTAACATTTTGCATCAATATATGAGAACTAATCCACCAAGTATATACAATGTTTATCAAATAAAATTATGAAGATGCATAACTACTGTATATTTTATGCAGGGCTTCCTGGATAGAGTTGTAAGCGATCATGGCAGCGTTGACTTGGAATGGCTGCGTGATGTGGATCCTGACAAAGCAAAGTGTGTACAATTTAAAAGTTCCATTCTTTAGTCATTAGGAACGTTCTTTATCAATACATCATGTTGCAAACATTATTCTTCCAGGGATTATCTTCTAAGTATAAGGGGCCTTGGACTAAAAAGTGTTGAGTGTGTTCGTTTGTTGACTCTTCACCATATGGCTTTTCCAGTGAGACTCTCTTCTTTTATTTTGTTTGCTTATGGGTTTTTTCTTTTCCCTGAAGAATACTTTCTGTTCAATGAACTTGCTATGTATAATTTCTTCCATCTTTTAAGGTTGATACTAATGTTGGCCGCATATGTGTGAGACTGGGATGGGTCCCACTCCAGCCTCTTCCAGAGTCCCTTCAGTTGCATCTGCTAGAAATGTAAGTAAATTTATTAATGAATATAATAAATCAATTTGATCATCTGCAATTATGTCAAATCTGAAACTCAAAGCTAATTTATAAGTTGGCTTTTGAAGGTACCCTATACTAGAGAACATTCAGAAGTATCTCTGGCCTCGGCTATGCAAATTTGATCAACGAACATTGTAATAGTTACTTAAATTTCTTTTATCAGAGACTTATTGCTTATTGTTTTCTTCGTGCTAACTTTCTACACTTCTGACACAGATATGAATTGCATTATCAGATGATAACATTTGGAAAGGTAATTTCTGTCAGCTTATTATGGTGAACTATTATGTATGTTCAGATAGTTTACTGATTTAGTGTCTATATATGTCTTACCAGGTATTCTGTACGAAGAGCAAGCCTAATTGTAATGCATGTCCCATGAGAGCGGAGTGCAAGCATTTTGCAAGTGCATTTGCTAGGTCCGTTTACCTTTTTAGATAGAAATAGTCAAGTTGAAAGTTGAACATATTGCATAATCATATATTCTTCTAACCTGGAAAGTGCCATCAAGTACTTACAAAATAATGCATTATTCAGTGCAAGGCTAGCTCTTCCTGCCCCAGAAGAAAAATGCCTGGCGGCAGCAGCATTACCTGCAGGCTCCTCAACTTGTCTCCATTCTCCATTCCCACCACATGCACCACTACCTCCAATTGAAGGACCCTCTACCTCACCTTCTTCCCTTCCTGTCTCCTTCCCATACCCTACCCATGTAAATCTCCCCTTCCAGAACCGACCCCATTCAATGCTCCAACCCGGGGTCTCACATCCAACCGCAACTCCAATCCAAAACCAAACCCAATCCTGCAATGAGCCTATTATTGAGGAACCTGCCTCACCTGAACCTGAACCTGTGGCAGAGAAGGAGATTGGGGCAATAGAAGATGCCTTCTTGGAGGAAGACCCTGATGAGATACCTGTTATTAAATTAGATTTCAAGGAGTTCACACAGAATCTGAAAAATTATATCCAGGCAAATAATTTGGAGGCTGAAGAGATCAGCATGTCAAAAGCTATGGTGGCAATTTCTCCTGAGGCAGCTTCATTGCCAGTGCCGAAGCTGAAGAATGTTAGCCGCCTTAGAACTGAGCATCAAGTGTATGCTACTATTAAATTAAATTTTTCATCAATTCTGGGTGGGCTTGTATTTTTCTTCTAAATAATATCTTCAAGTACTGTAGAAATCATAAGATATTGATAAGTTATATAAATACAAGAAAAAGACGAAAAAAAAAACCTGGTATGCAGTTTACCTGGACTTAGACTTTCAAACAGTATTTCTAATATTGTTGACAATTATCTTTTCCTTTTTTGCCCTCTCTCAGGTATGAGCTTCCTGATAACCATACACTATTGGATGGGGTAAGTTTAGTAATAATTCATCTTCTAGAATGGAAATTTTCTTGTAAGAACAGAGGTCTAACCGGTTCAAATGATTTTGTAGTTTGAACCAAGAGAGCCTGATGACCCAAGCCCTTATCTTCTCTCAATATGGACACCAGGAGAAACTGCTATGTCCACTGAGCCACCAAAATCACTTTGCATCTCACAAGATGTCAATGAGCTATGTGACAAAGAAGTTTGTGCCAGATGTGCAAGTATAAAAGAAGCAAGGAGTAAGATAGTTCGTGGGACTATCCTGGTGAGCTTTCAGCTTTTCCTGTGCTTTAGGCTTTATTTCAATTTATTTTTAGCATTTGTTGTAGCATAAACAAATGAAGTGGTTAAGATTCTACCTTCTCATTAAAGAAGTCATAAAACCAAAAGACAACACAAAGCAAAAAAGGCTTTCCCTTACTCTCTGTTTATCTTTTAATAGTCAATTAGCCAGAGGATCAAATTAGGGATAAAATAGTAAAAGGGCACAAGTGCAAGGTTTCTTTCAATGCTCTTGTATGATATATTTTTTTTCATTTACTATTTATAAGTATGAGGACTTCCTTATTGATTGTCAAATAAACAGATACCATGCCGGACTGCAATGAGAGGAAGCTTCCCTCTCAACGGGACCTACTTTCAAGTAAATGAGGTAAAATTCAACTGAAAAAGAATGACACAGTTGTATCATTGTTTCACTGTATTAATAGATAGTTGATAGTTTAAATTAATATAATTTTTCAGGTTTTTGCTGATCATGAGTCAAGCCGTGCCCCGGTAGAGATATCGAGAGCCTGGATCTGGAACCTTCCTAGGAGAACAGTTTATTTTGGCACCTCAATCCCAACCATTTTCAAGGGTATAATTAATACCTGATTTCTTTTCAAGTTTCTATTGATGTTCTGGTTTTGTGACATTAAAAATGGACTTATTATAATTTATTTACATGTAATGCTTTTTTTACATGTACTTTTTTTTTTACATGTGACGTCTTTTCTCTTAGGGCAATCAACTGAAGAAATTCAACACTGCTTCTGGAGAGGTATGTTGTTTTGTTGTGATTTTCCCAAATATTATTTATTATTTTAATTAGCCAAATAGAACAAAGAAGAATAGTAGTCGGTCACAAGCCCTTGCTGTTTGAGCACTACCCTATCTCTAATTTATATCTTGCATTTTTTTTGTTGGTTCTCCTATTAATTAATTTACTGCATAGGAGAAGGGGTATGTTAATGTCTGGTAAAAACTAAGTGCTTATCTTCATGGACATATCTCTAATTATTTGGAGCAATGCAGGATTTGTATGTGTAAGAGGATTTGATAGAGCTACAAGGGCACCGAGGCCCCTGTATGCACGGCTCCACTTCCCTGCAAGTAAAGTAACCAGAAACGGTAGAAAATCAGCTGCATCTAAAGGTGAAGAGTAGACCAAAAGATCTCCCCTCTCTCACTCTGACCTAGAAATTTCAATTCTCATAAATTGATTAAAATAAGCCTAACCAAAGAAAAGCACCAGTCCATTCTCGAGAATACTCCATCCGAGTTGGAAAATTGGTTTGTGTTGTTCTTTTTATTTATTTAGTTCTCTCCTTCATTCTTCGTATAAAGAGGCAGCAGTTCAGTTCAGTTAAATCAGACAATGTGCTTTGCCCCAGATTTTGGAGGGCAAAAAGTGGAGAGGTTTAGAGATTTAATGTGTTGTTGTATAGGTATATAATTGTACAAGCGAGAGGGGTTGGGTCTATAATGGTCAGAGTAGGTGACAATGTCTGTCAGGTAAATTATTACCAAAATTTTTAGATTTTCTTTTTAGTTTTTTTTTAGGGATCTGACTCGATATTATCTCCTTAATTTAGTTAAATAGTCAATAGAATCCCATTTGTTTGTAGTGTTGATTATGTTTTCAAGCTTTTTTAATTCTATTATCCATTAAAAGCAATGCTGTATGGTTGAGTGAGGTTATGTTGCATTACAAATTTTGTCGATGTCAAATCTCATTAACTTTGCTCCACATACCAAGTTTAAGGACACCAATTAGCTGACGCTGAATTGAAAAAAAAAAGGCTGGCTAATATTTTTCCTGTCTTCCTTTGAGGAAAAAAAAAACCGTAGGAGATAAAAAGAAAAAGAAAAAGAAAAGAAATAAAGAAACAAACAACATACAAGTGAAAGTCAGAAATCATAATCGAATTTGGGTCCCAACGGAAATGCATTCAGATATGTAAATAAATCCATTTATGATTTCTAAAATATTTTTATATTAATCAAGTAGATGAGTAAATACTTAATTGATCACATCTGAATTTGATCGGACAGTAGCAGAGTCCTTTGGACCTGCGCTCATGAATTACTCACATGCTCCTCTGACCTCTCCTCGGTTCAGGAATCGTAGCATTTTCTATGGAATTTGTGGAGTACAGGATCAGCGCCGGTCCATGTTTTTGGCCCATTATTGTTTGCGCTTCCACTGGGTGCCCGTGAACGTGTCAGTTCCTGGTTCGTCCAGACATCGCAGGTGGGGCACCAACGAAGAGGAGCGGAGTGGTATGGACACCAATTGATTGTGCACATTAAATTCTAATCGTTCATTCAAAAGATTTCGGATCGACTTATGCTTCAAATGGTCACGGAAGAAATTAAACTCTTTTACTTTAGTGCTGAAAAAGGAATAAAAAAGGACTCGTCTCTTCCGTCTTGGAATTAGGTGTGTATCAAAGGATCGGTTTAATTTTTGAATCGAATCATTAAATTTTAGATTATTTGATTCATTTTTTCGGTTTAGAAATTTTAGTTCGGTTGAAACTTTTAGCTAATTCGGTTTTTATTATTTGGTTTGATTTTAATTTTTCTAAATCGAATAAACCGAATAGTCTAAAATTTATCAAATAGATTTATTTTATTTGATATAAATAAGGATTATATCGAAGATAATCTGAATATATTTATTTTCTATAAGTTTTATTTAGTTATTTCTTTTATCTTTTAAATTATTTATTTTTCTATTATTTTTTATAACTTTTGATATTTTTATTCTTTTTTAAATAATATAATTTCAGTTTAACTGAATAAACCGAAAAAAATTAGTCTACTTGATTTTTGGTTTATTCGGTTGATATTTTTAAAAGTTTGATTCAATTCATAATTTGACAAACCAAAAATAACTTCAAATACATATAATTATTTCGATTTAAATCAAACCAACCATTTGCACAGCCCTACTCGGGGCGGATCCATAGTTCAGAACCATATCAAATGTGTTTTTCGGTAATATTTTCGGTAGTTTGCCCCCCCCCCCGGAAATTTTTTTGGCCCCCCTGGATTGTCGATTAATTTTATTGAGAAAAAAATATTTAATATCATATATAATGAAATAATTATGCAAAGATATCAAAATATAAAATTTTATAGAGAAAATTTTCTTCATCAACTTCATTATCTATTACTTTGAGTTTTATTTTATTATTATTTTTAATATATAAATGTTATTATTCTAATAAATTTTTTATTAGATAAGAATATATATTAAATTATTATTTTTATTTAGTTCCACAACCGTTAATGGATTTAAACGGAGATCTCGGCACATAAATTTCTCCGTGGAGAATATGCGCCCCTTTCGTCTCCCCTTCTTTGTTCATATCATCTGCGAAAAAGGAATAAAAAAGACTCGCCTCTTTCATCTTAGAACTACATCACCCGTAGAGCTAAACAAAACTACGTAGGTACGGTTCATTTATTTTGAACCGCTTAGGTACGGTTCTTTATCTTTTCTGCACCATGGAGAAGGGAGTCTCTTCGAGTGCATCCCAGTCGTATCTCATCGTTGGTATGGCGCTTGTTTCTATTTGACTAAGATCGCTATCATCTCTTTGTCACTCTCCATACCAGCCAAACTTTCCAATTTGGATTGGCGTGTTGTGATACCGCTCAAGTCTTAAGATGATGCACGTAACATAGAATCGCGAGGTGAAAAACGCAAAATAAGAATTGATTGGAAGATGAAATCATGATCAGAAGCGGAGATGACACGCGACTCAATTTCATTCGACGTGATTTCGAGAGGACAAAATCGCGCAGCGAAATCCGGACAAAATGGTGGTATGTGAATCGATTTGTACGGACCATTGTTGAAGATCAAGGATTTTTAGAAAGTTCATAACATTCAATTCTTCCCTGCTTATTATTTATTTTGATCACAAAAAATAATTCTAAATACTCTATCGACCTTCTTCTTCTTTTTCAAACTTATGTCTTGTTCATTGTTAAAAGAAAATTAATCTAATTGTTTTAATTCCTTCTGTGGTCCAAATGAGATGGATTTGCTAAATTGTGATTATTGATGTTGGTTTTATATATAAATTTTCCTAATTGCTTAAACCCTTAACTAAGATACATTTCTATGTAATAATTTAAATAATAGTGCAACGGAACTTACCTTCCATTAATAATTATGATTAATTGCTTATTGTTTTTATATGTTTTAGAATTCAAATTCTAATTGAAATATGTATAAATGTCAATAAATATATAGTACATTTTACCATATTTGATCACTTATATTTTAACATTATTTAATTAATAACAGATAATTATAAATGCATAATTATTTATTCATAGTCCAATACTTTAATTGATATCGGACCTCTTCGTTTCCAACACTTGACACACCTGAAAATTTAACAATCAGAATTATGATCACACCTAATTGCTGGATGATCATTGTCGTCTGTTACAACTGATTAAAATTTTGGTGAGATTCACGCAATACATTTTTTTAGCATTTTCTCACCCATATTTCTAATATGTACACCACAATCAAATAAATTTCAACTTAACTAACAATTGTATATAATAAAAATGAGAGAGAAAGTCATGTGCAGAGGTTGCCTCCAATTAGTTAATGAACGTATCAACCATATAATGGGGAGAGATGAAGTAATTTAATTGATGGCAGATACAGATTAATTTACTAACAGATCAGTTCATTCTGCGATAGAGAAAATGCACTACTACAGATCGGTTCTATCTTTATAGCTCCGAGAGATGATCTTACAAACAAATTAGATCAATCTCTACAGAGGAATAGAAGACGAGTCTACTAATAGATTGACTCAATCTTAATTGATCTAGAAGATGAACTTACTAACAGATCAATTCAATCTTAACTAGTCAATAACCAATCACATAAAATACAACTCGAAGCACTGAGCCGGTTGATCTTGAGATTGGTGAATCAGAAGATGGGTGGATATGGCCCACGTGTTCATCTTTCTGATCTTCTAGATCATGAATTCCAAGCACTGAGCGGATTCATAAACCTAGAAAATATTTATGCACACAAAGTCAAACATAAAGCATTGAGTCATTTCAATTTTGAGGCAAGTGTGTTAGTGAATGAACCTACAAACAGATCGGTTTGATTTCATTATTTAGAAGACGAACCTACTACAGATCGATTCAATTTTATGGCTTGAGAGATGAACTTACAAACATATTAGTTACATCTCATATACTAGAAGATAAACTTACAATCAGATCAATTTAGTGTTGCTAGCATGTCAAGTCATAAATAATTGTTCAAGACATAGAGTCAATTAACAGTGGACAAAGTCCCTACAATTGTCTTACTTGACCTCCTAGATCATGAATTCTAACAACTTGGCCGATTCATGGGTTCAGGGTTACCTTGTATATAAAATTAGACTCGGGGCTCTTGACTGGACTAATATTGAGACAGGTTTGCCAGAGAATGAGCTTCTAGACAAGTCAATTCAGAAGCTACCATATTATGATGACTCATCAGTAATCAACAGAGTGTGTCACCACTTTATTAACTGTTATAACGCTTCAACAAGTCGTTATGACATTTCTGGAGGGTATCAGACTTGTTAGAAAATTAGTAAAATAGTCAAAACATTGTTAACGCTTTATAAAGCGTTTAACGTTTTGATGAATCGTTATAATAATTCAAAGAATCGTTACAACGTTTCCTTAGAACACATTGACTTGTCAGAGAATAGTCAAAGAGTTGCTAACGTTTTTCAAGACGTTCAACGCTTTGATGAATCATATAACGATTCAAGGTATCGTAATAATGATTCCTTAGAATGTATTGACTTGTCAAGAGAATGGTCAGAGTGTTGTTAACGTTTTGCAAAGCGTTCCACGCTTTAAAGAATCGTATAACGATTCAAGAATCGTTATAACGATTCCTAAGAATGTTATATTTAATCTGGACCACTAGATTGTTCTAAGATTAGTGTAGATCTTTTATTCATCTCTTTATTTTATTTGGGCCGCTGGATTTAATTGAGATTGTATGTTGAATAGATCTAAGGCCCGGATTTCTTCCGTTTTAATTTTCTAAAGTCTTGACAGATCTCAATCGTTGATGGATCTTCAAGATTAGGGTGTTAGTTTGTAATAATCTTGAAGTCAATAATACGATAAATTGGTTATATAAAGCTTTGTTCATGAATTGGATATTTAAACGATATTTTATTTTCTCGAGTATTATTGAATTTATGAATCATTCCGAGTTCATGACTGGAATTGTGAAACTTCATAATATAGAATATACTCTTAAAAGTCACTAACCAAGGTAATTAGCAGGAACACTAATTAACCGTTATCAGGTTAGTATGTGGATTAAATGATGGTCAAGTTTTACAGACCATAGATAAAGAGTTATCATTTTAATCACATAGATAGATGCTCAAGGAACATCGTATTTGATAGACCCCGAATGAAACATTAAATGGAATTGTGTTCGTGTCATTAATGTTTTCGTTCAGTATTAAATTCTAAAGTATGAGTTATTCATCTTTCCTACATAAGATATGTATGTGTGTGATTTCTACCAAACGTTATCCATAAAAGGTGGCTATAAAGATAGTTCTTCGGTATACATAACTTATGCGGTGGAAGAGATGATTTACCAAAAGTACTATTGTCCATCATATTTCTATATGTGTTATAGCATCACTGGGCCCCTTGATAGAGTAAGATTATCTGCTAGCAGTATAATTACAAGAGTAATTATATTTGATAATTTACTCAGGATCAAGAAAAGATTAAGTTTGCAAGGATGACACATACCTACCTTGAAACTGATTTGATAGCTATGAGACAAAAAAATTAAACACAAGTAAATAGTTTACTAGATCATAATATTGTACAGTACATCATCATCTGTGTAATTGGATGGTCATAGTACATTCTGCCAGATGTCTCCTATGATTATAGAAGTTAAAACAGTTTTAACTCTATTTACCAACATAATACGGATCTGTCGGGTCATGTCACACCGTATAGGAGTTAATCGGAGAATCTTATTGATTAATTATAAATTATTTATAATTAATAATAAGATGGTTATAATTAATTATATATGATATAATTATATTTATCATAGAGATGACAAGAAGCAAAAATCAGATTGAATTTATAACGTGTTGGGCACGTCGTATAAATTCGCCGAAACAACAACCGAGAAAAATATAATTATAGATGACAATTATATATATTTGATTTGAATTTTAAATGTTAATTATGGATTTGAATTATGGGTCAAAGCTCATTTATAATTAAAGGCTTAATTAATAATTAAAAGCCCAAAATCAGAAAAGCCCAAAATTGAAAAAGCCCAAAATCCGAAAAGCCCAAAAAAGCCCATGAAAAGCCCATGCCGACCTCCAAGGGTATTTTGGTAATTTGGCCAAAAGCCCAAGGGTATTTCATGAGGGTATTTTGGTAATTTTTCAATCTCACATTTTCTATAAATAGAGGGGTAGGGTGAGAGAGAAAGCTACACCAAATCAGTTCTACTTTCTCTCTCTCGGTATACGGTTGTTTCAGAATTCACGGGATCGGTGAATAGTATTTTTATGAAAGTTGCGGTATTTCTGCACATTTGTGAAACAGAATTACTGTGAGTCATGAATAGTACTATTTCGTCTTTTTCTCGGGTGAATAGTATTTTTGCGAGAAATCACGGTTTAAGGTATTTCTGGCAAAAGAAATAAGCCGCTCTCTGGTCAGTCCTGGTGGATAACCTACAGAGGCATCAGACGTTTGGTGCTCCGAGACAAGCCGATTTTCATTCCAATTGAAATTTGAAAGCGAGGTATAACATCTTATATTAATCTATTTAATTGTTAAGTAGATTAATATTTTAGAAATCAATCATGGAGTAGATCAATAAAGGTTTAAAAAGGTGTGTATCTCTCGGTAATCATCCGACATACCACTTTAACCCTAAGCTTAAGTTAGAAGTGAAATAATATTTTACTATCTTTTGTAAAGGATTAAATGTCTGTATCTCTCGGTAATTATCCGACATACTTTAATCCCTAACTTAAGTAGAAGTAAAATTTTTATTCTACGGTCTTTCCGCAGCTTGAGCATTAATGGGATTTGGGCATTTCAAAACCCAACATAGGGTACACTTCAATAGTCGTGCTGAGTGATCTCCAACTCCTCTGACTTATCTCTGCATCAGGATTCGTGCTGGGTGGTGGTTTCCGGTGGTCGAAGCTCCTCTCTTCTGATCAGACTTGTACTCTAGCATCGCATAACCTTGGTGAGTCTCCCTATGGTGCCTGATCGAAGATCCATGCGGTGGTAGGGGTTGTATTAGGGTACCAACTGAGATGTGCCATTCGAAATTGGTACCGAGTTGAATTCTTTATCAAATTCAACAAATTCCGTCAATGTCATTGATAATTGCAAGATCAATAAGCATCGTCTTGACATGTAGATGTGATCTGAGGTGAATGTGAGTATTCTTGATCACTAACAATCACACTGAATTACTAACAGTTTAGAAGTGCACGGTACCGATCGATACCGGCCTCAATTCCTTTCTATTCGAGATGCTTGTTGAACTTGCATACTCAATTGACACCCCTCAGGCCTAAAGGTTCACCAGCTTTAGCTGGGGCCAGTGGCTCACTGAGTTTCAAGGTGTTTCAGCATGATACCAGCTTGGTTGTGCATGAGACTGATCGACATCGATTTTGAATTCATCAAAATCTTTGGCACTCACTGAATTATTGTACTTAATCGACACCTCTCAGGCCTAAAGGCTCACCTAGACATTGCTAGGGCCAATGGCTCACTGAGATTGCAATAATTAGGATTGATTCACTCTTAAATCTTAGTGATATGTTGATTTGTGTCGAGATCAGTATATTCTTTTAAAATTGTAAAGATTAACTAACTTAATCGATTAAAATCATGCATTTAGGATGATTAGAGAATAGAAAAGTTATCATCTTTTGGCTACTGTGCAAGTATAAGCAGAAAGATCAATTGGAAAATGAAAATTATAAGGGAAATCGATATAATAACAATTAAATCACAGATTCTTGATGTTTGTGACTGATCTAGGCCTAAAGGCTCACCAATCACCTTGTGATTGGGCTAGTGGCTCACTGGATTCAACCAATTAATGTCAATTGATATCATTTAGAAAAGAAAACAGTAGAGAGATAGAATTAAGAAGTAAGCTCTTGAAAGAAAGCAATAAGAATGAGAAAGAAATCAAATTGATTATCTAATAAACACAAATTAAATGTCTAGAGCTCAGTTCGAGGGAAAGAAATGTAAACAAACACAAATTGAATCAATTTGCATGATTGATTACCTCAAATCCTCAACAGAAAATACTAATTGATCAAATTCTTCTTCTTAACCCTTGTAATCTCTCTATCTCTCTGCACTAGGTGATCGCTAGTGAATGTGTGTGAGTGTGTATGTGCTCTTAATAGCTCAGCAACATTTTTTTTTACTTCTTCTCCCTCCTTCTTCTTTTTACTGGCACTGGTTCTTAGCTTATATAGGCCTCAATCGGCCAATTTACTTGATTATGATTGGTTGGTTGCCTCTGGGTCGGATTGCCAGCTTGTACAGATCTTGACTCTCCATTTTAGTTGCTTGAACGGCTGTGATTGATTGTGTTTCTTCTCTAACTGTTTTCTGTTATGGTTTTGACCGTGTCGTAACTTATTTGACCCTAATTCTCTCAATTGTTTGAGTACTTCAACTGACAAGTGGGTCTCATGTTGCTAGCCTCTATTTAAACCTCTCACGGCTAGTTTGAACACCATTTCATTTAATTACTAGCTTCAACTCTACTGAGATTGCTTCTGTTTCATTTTCGACTTTTGGCCAAATTCGCACCTTTTCATCAAATTGCTCTACGAATTCACGTTAGCTAGAATCGTCTCAACCTAGATAAGCCACTTGATCATGCCATTCAACCTCTGAAATCCCTATCAAGCTTGCCTCTTTGCTACTGCTTTTAGTAATTTTTTGATCTTTGAATCTCTTTCCTGCTCGAATTGCCTCGTAATTGCTTATCAATTAGTATCGCCTAAGCACAAGAAAACTTCCTCTATGCTCAATTTGGTGTTTGAAGCACTCAATCGCATCTCTCCAGAAGCACAACCCTTTCTATCTCGATTGAGATCGAAGTAAGCTTGTTGTTCATCTTGTCCTTCTCTACTTCCTTCTCAATCTTGTTCCTTTGATTGATGCGTTAATGCTCGCTACTTATTTTGAAGTTCCCTGTAATGGTGAGACGCCATGGGAAAAAGCTAGTTTCTGCATGCGAGGAGAAGAAGAAGAGGGAGCGGGGAGAAAGCTCAACTGGACTGGATGAGCCTGGTTCTTGTGCACCAAAGCACATGAGAGAAGAGGGGCAGAGCGTCTAGACCAAATTCACCCCCCTTTTATTTTTAATTTTGAATAAACTGTGTTGAATTGGATAGATAGGATGAATAGACTTGGCATGCCACCTCAACTATGCGCCTACACTCGTATTTCTGCATATTAGGCCCCATTGTCAAGTATTAATCAGTTAATCTCTCAAGGTTAGCATCAATTAACCTGGTTGTTAGTTGACATGACACCAATAGGATAGTGCCATGTGTCATATAAAGCTGAGATGTCATAGGTTTAGGTGATAACGGTTGAATCAGAGCTTGACACGTGGCAATTAGGCTGGGTGTATTTCACTGATGTGTATTGATGTGATGATGTCATGTGGCATGGGTTGATGATGTGGTTAAATAGCAGACTGCCATGTGGCACTCTGATGGGACCCACTTGGTGGCTATCTCGGTACGTGTGGGGGCCCTTCTTGACATGGACGATAAGACAGTGCTGCGTGGCAATCGTCTGTCGATGTGGTGAGTGTGGTCTTTTGCCATGGTTGTCACTCTCTCACCTCTGTTTAATAGCTGCAGTGCTTCCGCCCTCTAATTTGTCCCCCAATTAGCTATCGTCCCCAAGTTATACCCAGAGATGTTTATGATTGAATCTCAGCCCTTGATCAATTCATTTAATTTATTTTATCTTCTCTAAATTTATTTTAATAGCTCAACTTATCCAAAAATCATGAAATTTTCACCAAAAATCTCTAAATTCATGATGATCACTCCTGTAATTTTTAATTCCACTTTTGCCCTTCCTCCTTGCATTAAAAATTTATTTGCCAAGAAAACCTATTTTCCTCTCTAACAAATCCCAAATTCAATTGTAGATCAGTGTTTCTGCCAAATAAATTTTCCTTACAGAAATTCCCTAATTAAACACCAATTAGACTTGTATTAATGCCTTATTAGGGTTTGATTTGACCAACAGTTGATTACATATCAATAATTGATATAAATCTAGACTTGATCAGATGTTTATAACATTGGCATTTGATCAGTCTTGTGAAATTGACTTTCAATCCATATCCATGAAAGTGATTTGGACAATAGTTGATTATTTGTCAACAGTTGACACAAATCTTGGTTTGATCAGGTGTTTGCAACATTGGTACCTAGTCAACCTTGAAAGCAAAATCACATTGAAATTTTTGTGATTAGCTGTATCAAAATACTAGTTTGGCATTAACATAGTTCTTATTGTACATGGATTGTACTGCTGTAGTTCTTAAGTTTTGTTCTAGGGTTTGATCTGAGGGTTGTTATCTTAGGGTTTAATCTTGACTTCCCTTGATGTCTATCACTGAGGTATGGGAACCCACCTGTCAGTGAACAATAATAAGATGGATGACCCCTCAGGAGATCTCTCTCCTGAATCTCCTGAGGGTCATCCACCTCGAATGAACGGGAGGTGGCAGGGCTTTTATACCTTTTGGCCCCTTATCTAGAATTTCCTTTTGGGATTAATGCTTAATCCTTGCTCCGGTTTGATTAGATTTAATGGATATGCTAGGTTTAGGCTATTGAAGGTGCTTATGTGGGACTGTCAGATAGGTCCCACTTGTCAGAGAAATAATCACATGTGTGACACCCAAGAGATCTCCCTCCTCTTGAGTCTCTTGGCTGTCACTCACATCAAGTGGACAACGGATAGTGGGGTATTTATATCCTTACCTTTTATCCCAAATTTTCTTGTGGGATAAATAGATTTTTTCGAGCTTAACAGCGACTTCTTCTGGCTGGTGGACCCTCTCTCTTGCCTTTCTCTCATCTTTCTTATGATTTATTACTGATAATTGATATTTATCCTTAATTGTTTAGCTGCTTTATCCCTGAGATTTTTCAAGGTAAACAAAGAACCACCCACCAAAGCGGGTCCTGAAGTCTTGAAGAAATTGAAGGGCCTGCTTTGGTGCACATATCCGATACACGTTTTCCTTCCTTCTTTCTTCTCTTTCTTTTCACTATTGACTTTGTTATTTTTATACCAGACTCGACCACCCCCATATGGCACGATTCTTAGGCATCCATGGAGTCATCCCCCCATATGGTTCACTTCCCTTGGCACGAGGTCTTTGAAATGCCTTTCGGGACCACAATGATTTCCAGTGCTGCCATCTCCTCCTCTATTTCAATGTTCATGACTGAGTTGGAGCGGTAGATTTTCTTAATTGATTTTCGCCTTGCAGCTTTGGTTTGTTAGGTACAGGGGTATGCGAGATTGTGTAGGCGACCCCTTTGCGTTTGTTACTTGGGCTGTGCGGAGCCGGGTCTTGTTGGAAGCTTTTCGGGAGCTGGATTGTCCCGTCCTTGCACCCTCTTACTATAAGATCTTTGAATACTCAATATTCTTCAATTGTGCGGCCCAACACACGATGATAGGGGCAAAATTCACCTTCGCTCGACTTGTCTCTGTCTGCGGGTCGCTTGCAGATGGGGAGTGTCCAATCCGCTTTTCATGGCATGTTCGAATATTCGAGTTGTTTTGCTCTTTAGAAAAGAATATGACTTGTTCTTCCTGGCCTTGAGGGTTGGCACAATGGCTAACTGCTTGAATATCACCTCTTCTTTATCTGCCTCGTCGGCTATGATGATCACATGTTTGCCACTAACAGGTGTTTGCCTTTCTGGGGTCCCGGAACGGGGTTCGCTTGCCGCTTCCTTGAGCAGTCCAGAATTGTAGATAGTGGTTTGCAGGTTCTCGATCATTATCATGATCTCATTGTGTTGTACCTTGATATCCTGCATCACTTCCATTGTTCGGACACCTCTCTCCTATTATTTTCGATTTGGTGTCTCATTTCATTGACTACATTCCAGATGCGGCTTTGAAGTTTTCTTACCATAAGCGCTCTTCGTTTATAAGCCTTGGCATGACCGGATTATCTCTACCGTTGTCGGACCCCATGTTGATCATAAATGACTCCTCACTTTCATTATCTGTCTCAGGTCCCTTATAGGGTTTATTGAGGATGTGGTAGATGATCTCCTCGTCGATTCTTCTTCCCAGAGTTGACGATCACGACCAGTCTCTTCTTCGGAGGTGGTATTGCCTGAGTCGTCGGATGCTTCAGAGTTTTCTCCTGAAGTTGCCTCAATAATTTGGATTTGAGGTGTACTAGTGGGATTGAAGTTGAAGATGACTTCTTCCTCAGAATCTCTTGAGTTTATTTTATTTGGTTATGTCTGGGCTTTGGATGTAGCCACCTGTTTGAAGTGAAAAATCACTTCTTCACCCGACTTTCTTCCGGGTCTCTGAGCTCGAGCGCCTCTAGGTTTGAAGTTTAATTTTACATCTTCTTCTTCTCCGGATGAGGTGTCAAATTTAAGGCCTTTATTGAAAGATTTTTGACCTGCTTTCCTTATTGGTCGGCTCGGTGTCGTGGCAGGCTTGGGCAAGAAGTACTGGACGTCATTGAACTTGATCTCATGTACCCCGAATGGCTTGACATCTCCGTCGATTCTCCTTTGTTTGTCATTCTCAATGTATTTCAAGCATTGGTGCAGAGTAGAGGGTATAACCTGGTTGTTGTGAAGCCACGGCGACCCAGCAACGCCCGATAGGAAGTCTCGGTATCAATAACGTAGAATTTAGTGGGTGCTTTTAAGCTTCCACATTGTAAGTTCAGAGTTATTGCTCCTCAGTGGCCTTTTGAGAGTTTTGATTGAAGCCGTGGATGATCACCTTCTCGTCGGACAGGTTCTTTACATCCAAAGTGATGGTCTTCAGGGTTTTAAGCGGCATAATATTGATCGAGGACCCTGCATCGACCAAGATGCGGCCAATCTTTTGCCCACCACAGTTTCCAGTGATATACAATGAGCGGTTGTGGTCGGAAGTGTCTATCAGGAGGTCATCGTCCATAAAATTTATGCAAGCGGCCCGCTTGACGATGAATAGGGCTTCTGCATATTTAACTCGATGAAGTATGACTTGTAGTTCTCAGGATTTTGCAAGGCCTGGACTAGTACCTCTCTTAGGTCTTGTGACATCATCAATGCATCAAATATGCTCAATAGCGCTGAAATTTTACGCAGATGTGCCAACACATTGTATTCTTCGCACATCGACCGTGTTCTTTCGGGTTTTTGCTTGGGTCTTCAACCTCTTGTCTTTGTTCTAGGCTTTATTTTTTCCTTTATCAGAGTCTTTGGGGGCTTGTCTCTCGGGTACATAGGTCCTAGATCGGAGCATGGCTTTGCATTCTTCGCTTTTGGTTTCGGAGGTGCTTGCTTCTCCTTCATCGCTTGGGAAGAACATCTCTTCTAAGGTTGGCGTATCTTCATCGTGGGAAGAATATACCATATTGCATGAAGCACCCCAGATTTCTTCGCTTTCTTCTTTATTTATTCCTTCATCTGTATCTTCTTTCTTTTGACTTAGGGTTAACTTCTCCCAGTCTTTTTGAAGATAAAGTGCTGAAGGGTGATCACCTCGGGATTGCCCTGCTCACATTCTTCCATTTTTTTTCTTGGACTTGTTATTTCTATACTCTTCCTTCTCTTGAGAACCTAGTCTTGGCTCGGTCCACCTTGTAATACATTATGGGTCTTGGTGGGACTATTGGCGTGATGTCGTCTTTCCATTTTATGTCTGGTTCTTTTTTGAGGGCTTTAAGCATCTTGATCGACTTCTTCGATAAGTGCGTAGTCCACTGTTCTTCTTTATTTCTATTTAGTTAGTCCGGGCTCTTCTCTTCTTCGTGAGAGATTGTGTTGGCCTGTTCATGGACAACTGGGCTTTGTAGGAACCCCTTGGGTAGGGTGATTTCGCCATTCTTGTATGCTTTCTCAACCCAATACTTTGAAGACCCAGCAATCTTCAATTGAATGTCCTAATACTTTGTGGTATGGGCAAAAATTGGGCTCGTTCGATTTATCAGCGTCTTCTGGACGCTTGCTGACTAGCAGGGCTAGGTCGTTCTTTACCGCTCCTCTAAAAATTTGGGTAATTTTATCTCTTCTGAAGGAGTATGGCTTAGTTTTCTTTTATTTTAGGGTCTCAAAGGCCTGTGAACTCCCTCCTGGGTTGGGTCTAGGTCCTCTATTATAATTGTTACCACTCGTGCCGCTACTGTCGCTTTGAGTATTCGTGTTGGCGACCATCTTGTCTTTTAGTGAAGTGAATGCCACTTTGGTTTCGGCTCGGGCTCCTCGCTGCGCATGTTATTCATAAAGCTTGGCACGGTGTGCGGTGACATCCTCTCCATGTTGGACATCGATCTAAGTAAGTTTTTAAATGTGTTGACTTTTGTTACACAAGTAACATGCCCATCCACCCGTCAATGTTTTTCATTATTAGATTGACGGCCTCGTCCTCAGTTAATGTGCGGTCGTATTTAATGTTGAGGTTCCGCCATCTATTAATAAAGTATATCATTGACTCTCCTTTCTTAGGTTTAGTGCTTGCCAAATCGACTTTGTTTATTTTGTCAGACACCATGACAAACCGTGCCCTGAACGAGTTTGTCATCTCGTCTCAAGTCCTGATGCTATTGTTTTCTAATGAGTAGTACCATTGAAAATCGGTTCTCACCAAGCTTTGGGGAATTATCTTAACAACAGTGCATCATTGCCACCCGTGTTGCCGCACGAGGCTACAAAGTAGGCGGATGTTGTTCGGGATTCAGATCTTTGTTACCTTCCCCGGAGAAGGACCTGAAGCGGGGAATCACATACCACTTAGGATATTCTTCCAAGTCGTATACAGCGGGGTACAAATGTCCACAGTTCTTTTTATTGGAGGGACGGCGTATCCACCTCCAACTATCTGTATTTGCTGGGCAATCATGACCTGAATCTCTTTCCGGGATAGTCCCGTTGGTTCAGCCTCCACTTCCACTGCTCTATGTGGATGGGGTTTAGAATTGACAGGTTGCTTCCCTCTGTGATTGATTTTGGTACTGTGGACCCCTTCTTGACGGGAGCTACCAGCTCTTGGGTTGAAATTGGCGTCTTGCGACTCTTATAGTGATTTGACCGCCTTAATCAACTCCTCATTTTGTTTCAGCATGGTAGCTATTAGCTCACATTGCCTGATCAGTTCTTCATCCCGTGTCTCGATGTGGCCTTTTAAAATTTTAATTTCATCGATAGGCATTTCGGGATGGATCTCACCGTCTTCTTCATTGTTGAAAAGATCGGGGTTTTCACTGTTGTCTTCCCCTTCCCTACCGTTACCTTCGGTATTGACTCTCTTGGGTGGTCTCCCTTTTCTACCATTATTCTTGTTGGTATTGGTAACATGGACTTGATTAGGCGGGGACTGATCGTCCTGGATCATGTTCACCTCAGTATCTATGTCTGGGTCAGTGTCATAACTTATGCTGATAGTGTTAATTAGAAGTGCTCCTCGTAGCGAGCGGTTCTTTTCTTTTCCTTTTCTGATCATGGGCAGTTATTTTTAAGCTATTGAGCGGTATTCTCGAGCCTAATCGGCTGAGTACGCTCTTCTGACCCAAGCGACTAAATACGCTTTCGGGCGAGCGCTTGAGTTGCCAACCTTACTGGGCTAGGTTTGAGACTGGGGTTTGGTTGGCTGGGAACCCTTGGGAACCCACACCTGCTGGATGCTGACTTTGGAATGATTTTATGCGATTGGGGAGCAGGAGCAATGGCCTGAGATCTGGCTATGTCTCGAGATTGGTGGCAGCAGGGGCTCATGGCTTGTGGCTGAGCCATATTTTGAGATTGGCTCGGACGGGAGACATTCTGTCTCAACCTAGCGCTTTCAGCGCCTTTCTTTTGTTTGAGTGCCCTGTGAGACTTATAGATGGCTTCTGCAGGGGCTTGAGACTTGCACTGGCGGCGCGAGATGTCTTTATTTAAGTTGGCGGGGTGCGGGTTTCGGCACCTCCCATGCTTGGTGGAGCTAGCCAGTGGCTGAGTTTTTAGCCACAATATAGAGAGCTGTGAATTTATTGGAGACTAGATGGCTGCCTAGCCACCAATTGATTTTGGTACGCGTCTAGGGCCCTTTTCTTGGACACTTGGGAGCTGCGGGTAATTTTAGCCGTAGCGGCTGGGGCTGCCTTCTTGGACGATCACCTTCTCCTCTTTGGATTGTTAGTAGGAGAAGTCATGACATTGTTAGAGATGCCCTTAGAAGTTAGGGCGATTGAATCTTCCTCCTCGTCCGAGATGGACCCATCTAAAAAAATAAAAGAATAAATGAATTTAGGCCCAACTACGAAAATAAAGGAGAAAATTAAACTAGGCCCAACAATTAAATATAAGAAGAAATAAATTTCGGCCCAGGAATCAATTAGGCCCAAATGCCAATAAATAATAGAAAATTAAAAATAAATAGTAAATAAATCATTTGGAGGTGTTCCCAAAGTCCGAATTGGCTCAAATATAAAAAATATTTTAACTCTGAATTGGCTCAATTTTTTCAAGTTTTTTTTAAAACTGAAATATTTTTATATATATAAAAATATTTCAGTTTTAAAAAATTTTTACTGTACTGAAATAATTAAAAAGTAAAATGATATTGTTTGTTTTTTCTGTTTGACCGAACTTTGACTTGTTATTTTGGCTATTATAAAAATCCTAAAAAATTCAAATAAAATTCTGAATAATAGCTAATTATTTTTTAAGTGATTTTCTACAAAATAAAGAGAGTTAAAAATAAAAATAAAATCATCTTTGCAATTGAGATAATAACAAAGGGTATTATCTTATTAATAAAATTCAATAATAATGCAATAATTATTTTACATTTTAGAAGTGATTAAATAAGCTCACACAAAGGGGTATAGAGCAGAAGAATATTTTGCACAAGTAATGTAACATTTAGAACAGCCATTTAATGATAGTTAGGGCGAGAACATCGTGACGTCTGCCAAGAAGACAACTGAGACTATAACATCAACATAATAAGTGTGATGACTTTAGAGAAAAACATTATGATGTTTGAAAAAGTAATATCATGATGCTGAGATTGATGATCCATCGATCATCAATGTACTGGCTACCTCCCAAGACTAGTGGTGCACAAATATGGAATTGATCAGCTCGTAAGCCCATAATCTAACTAGATGAGAAGAGTTAAGTTGAATTGTCTAGAAACTCACTCCAATAAACCTGTCTCAATATTAGACCAGTCAATAGCTCCGAGTCTATTTTTGTGTACAAGGTAACACTGAATCTATCAATGCACAAACTGCCTCCCAGGGTTGGTAGTGTACAGATGAGGGATGATGAGCATCCCTTACAAAAGGACATTAGTGTCCTTGCATAAGGAATCGTTATAACGATTCCTTGAATTATTATACGATTCATCAAAGCGTTGAACGCTTTACAAAACATCAGTATCGTTTTGACTATTCTCCGACAAGTCTATGTTTTCTAAGGAATCGTTATAACGATTTCTTAAATCGTTGAACGCTTTACATAACGTTATCAACGTTTTGACCATTTGACCAATTCTCTGACAGGTCTGCTATCCTCCACAAGCGTTATAATAATTCGTTGAAGCGTTATACGATTCTTAAAGTGATGAATGATCAATGAAGTGGTGATACACTTTGTTGATTATTGATGAGTCATCACAATATGGCAGCTTCTAAACTAGTTTGTCTAGAAACTCACTATCTAACAAACTTATCTCAATATTAGACTAGTCAAGAGCTCCGAGTCTAATTTTGTATATAAGGTAAGCATGAATCCATGAATCGGCTAGGTGCTCAAAATTCATGATTTAGGAGGTCAAGTAAGACAATTGTAGGGACTCTGTCCACTGTCTATTGACTATGTGTCTTGAACAATTATTCATGACTTGACACACTAGTAAGACTAAACTGATCTGTTTGTAAGTTTGTCTTCTAGTCTATGAGATCGAACTGACCTGTTTGTAAGTTCCTCTCTCAAGCCATAAGATTGAATCGATTTGTAGTAGGTTCGTCTTCTAAATAGTGAAATTGAACCGATCTAGTTTGTAGGTTCATTTAGTAACACACCCGCCTCAATGTTGAACTGGCTTAGCGCTTCATGTTTGACTTTGTGTGCATAAGTGTTCCTAGGTTTATGAATTCGCTTCGTCTGAAATTCATGATCTAGAAGATTAGCAAGATGAACAAATGGGCCATATCCACCCATCTTCTGATTCATCAACCTCAAGATCAACCGGCTCAGTGCTTCGAGTTATATTTTATGTGATTGTTCATTGACTAGTTAAGATCGAACTAATATGTTAGTAAGTTCATCTTCTATATCAATTAAGATTAAGTCGATTTGATTAGTAGACTTGTCTTCTATACCTCTGTAGAGATTGATATGATATGTTTGTAAGGTTGTCTCTCGGAGCTATAAAGATTGAACCGATCTGTAGTAGGTTCATCTTTCCCTGCCACATAATAAACTGATATGTTAGTAAGTTCATCTGTATTTATCATCAATCAACGAACTAATCTATAGTAAGTTCGTCTGTCCACACTCCACGTAGATTGAATCGATCTGTTTGTAGATTCAATTTACACTGTATTTGTATCTTTGAACTGATCTATAGTAAGTTCACATGTATTATTTTTACCTGCATTCATGAACTCTTGAACTGATTTGTAGTAAGTTCATTTATATCTCTGTTATCTGTTTTAATGAACTGATCTGTAGTAAGTTCATATGTATCTGTATCTGCATCTGTTATCTGTTTTGAATTTGAACTTATCTGTTTGTAAGTTCATCTTCACCTGTTTTAAAAAAAAAAACCCCGAACTGATCTGTAGTAAGTTCGTCAGTCAATACTCTATGTAAGTTGAATCGATCTGTTTGTAGATTTAATTTACATTGTATCCCAAAGATAGAACTGATTTATTAGTAAGTTCATCTTCTCTCCATTCTTGTCTCACTAGACTAATTTGTTAGTAAGTCCAGAGTACTTTAGTGATCCCATCACCAAAGCACTTAACCACTCGACCACTTGATAATCATTTAGCTATAGCATTTACTTCCCCCTTTCGAGATCCAGAAGTACCTCAAGGTTAGTAGCTCAGTGTAATTAACGGTGGGGGATTGTGTCCACCGGAATCTAAAAGGATCCCCAATTAACAAAAACCCCATGAATGTGCATCCCAATGGGTCTGAGTGGTGAATTCAACCAACACTAAATAAATGCACGCTCGGGAGGGATCTCCATGTCCTTTTCCGCATCCCATCGCCCACAACGGTGTGGAGGGCGCGAAAAAGGGTCGCACATATAAAAGGGTTAAAAAAACTATGGGGGATAATCTTGGATATTCTTGGGCAGTTTTCTTGAGAGAGAAAATAGGAAATTTTCATTTTTCTTCAGAGGAGAGAGAAAGCACAATGAAAATCATAATCGGACGTAACTTCTTCCTTTCTTTATGATTTTTTTCTAATTTTCATCGACTTTATGTGTGATTCTCTCTATTTCATGGAAGAGTAAATACTATTCTAGGGTTTACACATGTAACTTGAAACTTGAGGTTTAATCATACTTGTAGTTATTTTAATTGCTATATTTTATGAATTACTTTTGTGATTGAATTACTATGCATGAATTGAACTGCTATATGTTTATATTAGTAATTCATCTGGGATTAAAAACCCTAGATAATTTAGATTCATAACCTGCAAATGAAATTAGAATTGCACATGTATTTTAGAGAATTATTTAGGTTTCTAACCAAAATCTGACGGTTCTTCAACCCCTAAAAGCGGTATCTAACCCTAGATGATGGACCTAATCGTAAAGTTTAAATTTGTTGGGTCTTTTTTGAACATTTAGAGTATTAATTAGAAGGACCTAATCATGAATAATTAGTCTTTAAAATATTTAAAATTATCAAATCTTAACGGGTTTAAATTAGGAAGAACGATGGACTTAATCGTGAACTTTGCCCTAATTGAAATATTATGTCAAACCCTAACTAGAAATTTAGTGCTAAATTAGATGATAACCCTCATAGATTAGCATTAAAATATATAATCAGTATGATTAAGACTTAAGTAGTTGGTGATACTGAAACACTAGACTTTCTTAATCTTGAAATAACACAAGTTTAGTTCAATTTACTTATTTATTTTAGAAATTATTTAGATCAGAAATATTTTTATATTTTATAGTTTAATTTTTAGAAATTGTCTCTATCGATAGTTTAAACAGTATTTTAGGTTTGACACCTAAATAATGTATGATAAGTCTTACGCTTGCGATTTTCTTTTGTATTTTTATTAGATTAAATTTTATTAGTTTAAAATATTACAATAACTTACTAATTAAAATTTAATATCTTATGAATTTTCTATAATAGCCTTTGAGACTAGAGAACCCTCTCAACTTTTTGAGGTTTTGTGGTATAGGTCAATTTTACATTATTTATTTTTTCTTAGGGTCATCAGCAGCTATATCACTCTCTGAAATTATATGGCCTAAGTACTCCACCTGATGAACTCTAAATTTATATTTTGATCTTTTGGTAGTTAAATAATTTTCACAAAACTCTTGTAGCACTTGTGCCAAATTAGAATGACGGGTAGTAAGGTCGAATAATAGATCAAAATATTATCAAAAAATATCAATATAAATTTTCTCAAAAAAGACTTAAATACCTTGTTCATTAATATCTAAAAGAGGTAGTGACGTTGATTAACCCAAAAGTCATCATCACATATTCATAGTTCCTTCATGAGTTCTAAATGTTATTTTATGGATATCTTCATATTTCGTGCGAATTTGATGATAGAATGTCTTGAGATCAATATTTGAAAACACCTTGACACATGGAGTTCATCAATCACATCCTCAATAATAGAAATAGGGTACTTATTCTTAATAGTTAAAGTAATTAACTTTTTATAATCAATCCATAATCTCCATGTGTCATTTTTTTTCTAACCAAAAGAGTAAGAGATGAAAATGAATTGGTCGAGAATTGAATCACTTTTAAAATATGTGAATATTTATATGGCCTCAAATTAACAGGTTGGGCATGAGGCACCACAGGTATGGCATGATCTGTCCCTTGAGGAGGAAGATTAGGGTTTGAAAAAAATCATTGAATACTAGTTCAATACCAGTAACGTTTTAGAGGGAATTTCATGTTGTGCCACTTGATTTAACTCACACATCTAAATGTGTGCTACTAACAGCTCACTATCAGACTTGATTTCTTTATCCAAATTAACAATTTCACACAAGTGTAACACTACCTTTTCAGTGACTTATAACTTAACCACTTTGCACTTATTTTTGAATTCTAGCCACTTCTCTTTTCAATCAATTTTCATGTCCAAGAGTTGATAATCAATCCAAATCTAAGATGATATCATAACCTTACATTGGTAATAAACTCAAATCACGACAAAAAACATTTCCTTGAATGCTAAACCAAAGATTCTGACAAGTAGCATCAGTCATCGTTTTAGCTCCATTAGCTACCATTACTACCATGGAGTTAGAGTGAGTAACTTCAGATTTGTCATGAGCTAAAATATTAGGATTCACAAAATTTTGGATATTTCCACTATCAATTAGAGCAAACACTAATTGCTCTCCAATTTGCCTCTTGAATTGCATAGTATCTGTCAAGGGATTACCTAAGTTTGCATGCATTGACACAATGGTTTCTCAGTGTTGTCATTGATTATAGCCTCTGGTTGAATATTTTCTTCCCTAGGTAATGAAATGATCTCTTCATCATCTTGTCCTAACAACATATAGACTTTGAGCTTAAACTGGTGATCAGGATAATAACATTCCCAACACTTAAAGCACTGGTCCAAGGCCCTTCTTTGTTCAATTAGAGAGTTGTTGTTGTTAGGTATTGTGATAGGTACCTTTGGAGGCTACTAGTTTTTAGTAGGTAGAGGCACTATGTAAGGTATTAATTTGGTGCTATGTTGTATGGGTGTAGATATGAGTATCATATCTGATATGGTGCAGGTGCAGGGATATAGAAAAATTTTAAAAACTAAGATATAGCTATAATATTTTATAATAAATTTATTTATAAAATAAATATAAAAATAAAAGTAGCATAATAAAAAATTAAAAACAAAGGTATTTAGAAGTATAATATATATAACTCAAAATGAACTATAGCACAAACCATATATTGGTGTAGTGGTAGAGCCCCCAACATGGGATGTCGTTGGTGTTGGGATCAAATCTCACTCCCATCTCTTCCATTTTAAAAGGTTTATTTAGATTTTATGCGATATTATGTGGCATCTCTTATGCGGCTACGCATGTGGAAACCTATATCCAATCAAAATTCTACTAAAAATAGGTTTGAAACACACCGAAATGGATCTACAACGCATCAAAATGGGTCTGAAGCCGTATTGGAAAGTATAGACAAATGATTTAATTTTCCCTTTTAGACCACTAACAAAAGTATTAATGAAATCTATCTCACTGAAAGTTCTCCCCTCCAACAATATTCTGAATCCCAATTTCTCAAATTGGATCCAATACCCTTATACTGTGCCATGTTGATTTAAGGCTTTTAGGTCATCCAAAGTATTTCTTGTGTTTACTCGTTTAAAACAAGAACTAACTAACTTTGTTAACAACTCCCAATCAAGTGGCTCATGGTCAAGGAGGTATCCATCATACCATTCACTAGCAATATTATGAAGTTGCATTGTAGCAAGGTGGGTATGGTATGAAGGGGATACTTGATGCAATTCGAAGAAAGAACGACATTTACATATCCACTCATCTGTATTTTCACCATTGAAATTGTGAAAATCTTCTCGAGGTAAAATAAATCGAGTATCTCGACGAATAAAATCAGAGTCTACCTCAAGTGTAAGACCCTTTTCAGGAGGACGAGAGGAGCCTTGAAGGTTAAAACTGATTGACGCTATATCGGATTGGAACCACTAGCGATATCAAATCGGCTAATTGTGCTTGTAGATCAAGTTGAGAAGCCTTGATTTGCTGACAAACACCTTGAAGCAATTCACATTTATTCTTCTCAGCCTGCACGCAAGCCAATTCGGCTTCCGCCTTTAAGCGATGCTCCAAGTTCTTTTTCTCATGTGCAAAATGATCAACGGTCTGTGTACGAAGCTCATCTATCTAGCATAGATCTCAATCATAGCTCAATCAACCATGGTGATAGTAATAGTGAATAGTGAATTAGAATGTTATAATGAACCCCAAATAGTAATCGAGAGTTATGATACCAATTGTAATGATTTCTTAGAATTAATTACAGTTTTGTGAAATAAGATTTCAAGAACGAACAAAAAAAATGAGAGAATTTTGGGATTAAAAGTGTTTATTGGATAATATGATGATGTTTTACAGTTCATAGTGTCTCAGAGTTTAATCGATAAAATTACAACGCAAGGCATACTCGTCTATTTAAGCCTAACATAATTACAGAAGTAATTAAGTAAAAAATAAAATAAGATAGTAAAACGCCATGGTAAGCTTCTGACGAGAAATAATAACTTCTGCAAAACAACTAACTACCTCAGCTGTCGTCAGATATCTTTGTGGCATTTCTGTGACTTAATTTATTCCATGACGACTTGCTTGACCCTGCAACATGGATAGTTTAACAATATCATGCGACTCCCTGTGGCCTTCACACTCAGCCTGCTCGGAACGGCAGAGCGCCTTAATTAACTTCTGCGCGCCACGTTTGAATTCAAACAAATCAGTAATGGCTCCCAGCCGATTCATAGCCCTCAGCTCTAAACCTGATAGCATAATTATCATATAGTCCCCATTATTTTTTCTAAACTTTATCATACTTTTCGGTTTAATTTTTGGATTATAAATGAAATTGAAGGATTTCAACTCTTGTCCAAGTTCAGAACAGAAATAACCTGAAAATCTAATTTGGTTGAGTGAATCCGGATGTGATGTTGACCAGACTCCAAGTTCTTATAATATAAGATCTTTGTGGCAAATTAGCACTCTACACATAGGCAAAGAATGCAATGCAATTATAGCGCAGCCTACTAAGTACTAGATAGCTCTAATAAGTATGTTAAGATAATCAAATAATCCAACTGGATGAGTATATTGTCCTTGAAGGTACACAATTGATTGATGTGATTGGATTTCATTTTTAAACAGAGCATCTTATTCCCTCTTGAGAACTAATATAATGCGAATTCAGATCATGTATAGCTTGGCAATTTAATTTTCTCGTGATTAGTTTACGTTGTTTTTGTGAACATGAGTTTTAGTTATGTTCAAATCCTAAATGACAACTGTTCAAATCCCAAATGACTACATGATAGAAAAACAATATTTATAAGATATCTCCGGATTATTTACTTACTGCGTACGTAAGCAAGACAAAGTGAGGATGGTTTTTTTTGCGACAAAAATAATATAGGTCACGCCCCAGCTTTATTTCATTTTAATTTTTCATTGCTTTCTTTTACAAAAGAAAAGAAATATATAAAAAAAATCCATACTTACAAGATGTCAGTGAGATACTGATTTTTTTAGAAGTACGGATGGTTATTAACAAGGTATTTGGCTTATTGTTTTCTGGCACTTGTAGATGACAAAATGACCACTTTTTTTTTTTTTTTTGCATCCCATGAGATTTTCATATAAAAAATTTAATGAGAATGATAAATTAAAATTTGGAAATGATTTGATATATTTTTTGAGTTAAGCTCACGGTATCTTTACTCTCTCTCTCTCTATATATATAATGATTTTATTTTCATGTTTGATTTTTTTAATTATAAAAATTTTAAATGAAGGTATAATGAACACACAAAAAGAAAGATGAACAGTTGAAACCTTCCTTTTGTCTTTTAATTGTTATATATATAGAGAGAGAGAGAGAGAGAGGATATCGTGAGTTTAAGCTCACGAGGACCTTCCGTGAGTTTAACTCAAAAAGCATATTAAATCATTTTCAAATTTTAATTTATCACTCTCATTAAATTTTTATATGAAAATCTTATGGGATACAAAATTGGATGTTTTGAGCTTTGTAAATTGTGGTTTTTAATTTTTAAAAATCAGCTCTAAAAATAATAATAATATATTCAATACTTGAACATCATTTTGAAAAATTAAAAACGGTGACTTAAAAAGCTCAAAACACTCCAAATTTTTGCATCCCACAAGATTTTTATATAAAGAATTTCAATTTTTGAAAACAATGTACAAACATTAAATATATTATTATTATTTTTAGAGCCGATTTTCAAAAATTAAAAAGAGTGACTTAAAAAACTCGAAACATCCCAAATTTTTGTACCCCATAAGATTTAAATATGAAGAATTTAATGAGAGTGAAAATTTTAAATTTAAAGATGATTTGATATATTTTTTTAGTTAAGCTCACGGTATATCCACTATATATATATATATATATAGAGAGAGAGAGAGAGAGTAAAGATATCGTGAGCTTAACTCAAAAAGTATATCAAATCATCTATAAATTTTAATTTATCATTCTCATTAAATTCATAATATTAAAATCTTGTGGGATGCAAAAAATTTGAGTGTTTTGAGTTTTTTAAGTCATGGTTTTTAATTTTTGAAAATCAGCTCTAAAAATAATAATAATATATTCAATACTTGAACATCATTTTAAAAAATTAAAAACGGTGACTTCAAAAGCTTAAAACACTCTAAATTTTTGCATCCCACAAGATTTTCATATAAAGAATTTAATGAGGATGATAAATTAAAATTTAGATATGATTTAATATATTTTTTGAGTTAAATTCACGGAAGTCATATGTGAGTTTAAGCTCACGATATCTTTACTATATATATATATATATATAAGAGACGAGTACAATTCCACTATTACTATTGTAATAGGATTCCTTTAATTAATAACAATTTAACTAGCCAATAGATTTTCGTTCTTGAAAGTATGATTATGACGTAAATCTTATTGTAATACGAAATAATTCTGGTCAAATCTCCTAATGTGATGCAGATAGAGAATGGATCTTCCGTGGTCTTCTGATACATGGTAGACTACGGCATAGGACATTTAACAAGATTTGATAAGAAAAGTGAAATAATTTAGGTTTAGTTTATTCGCAGTGCATGGTGTTTCGTGAAAAGCTTCCTGCTAGCCTGAGAAACTACACAATTAATACTAATTCATTAAAATTCAGATGTTGTTGAATTTTATACTTTATAGGCATATTAAAATTTAAGATCAACATATACATAATTTAGACTGCCTTATGCTGGTTTGTGTGTAATTATTATTTTTTTAAATGGAAGAAAAATATCAAACTGTAAATGGAAAAATGTTTACAAGTGCATTTTATTTCACTAAGACAATTGTATGGCACCCACAAGCTAACATTATTTACAATATAAATATCATTATATATAAATGATATTTATTTATATATATTGGTGACTAAAAAATAATAGTTACTAGGTTCCTGAAAAGAGAAAAGAAATAACTAATATTAAGTTGAATAAAAGAAAATGGTTATTTCAACCAAAAAAATTATAATATTTCTTACTAAGTGCTTGTACACCCAAAAGTTTCTTTGGCAAGAAATATTTTTTTGAGTTGCAAAATTAATATATGACCATATACAGAGACGTTTTTTGGGGAAAATCTGCCAAGTTTTTAAATTGATGTTTTTTAGATAATATGGTAGAATTATTCACTAATTTATTTATTATAATGCAAACATAAATATATTTATTTCGTAAAATGAGTAATAATTTCATAAGTTTCATTTTAGTAGTATTGAATGAATAGTGTGTTTCCTTTACAATTCAACAAATTAAGATGTAATCCGGAATAAACTGAAAAAAAAATAATATTAATTAATATGAATATTATGTTAGAATTTTGTTACTATATATATTGACTGCGTTAATTCAGTTCCGTTGCTGCACAGTGCACATCATCATACTACACGGATAATCATGCAAAATCACAACTGGTTCTTTTATTTATAGAAAAAAGACAAGTTGCACAGTGGGAGCCAGTTTGCCACTTCCCACTTCCAGGGACAAAAATATAAAACTAGAAATGGTGTTTTCTTTTGGGGGTAAATCCATCGTACCTCTCTACCTTACCTCACTATCTTCACCTTTATTCCCCTGAAGCTTCCAGCAAAGCTCGCATGCCTTGCCTCTACCCAAAGCAAGAACTCTATTCGCCTGAAATGACTATGCATGATTAGATAATTAGCCGAAAACCATGACGCCAAGCATTGCCTCCAAAAGAATATAATCTTTGCATTTGCTTTTGGGTATCTTATGTTTGCATTTACTTTTGGCAGAGATCACTTTAACTATTTTGATAATTTTGGCAATAATTTTTAAATAAATTTAAAAGTAGAAAAACTATAAATATATTTTTTTTATCTATAATAGTGATTCAAATTTCATATAATTTCATTAATGTTTGATAGTCCATCAAAATCGTTAAATTAAAACCGTTCTAAATTGTATAAAATTTTGATCATCTTTGATGGATTATCAAACAATAATAAAATTAAAAAACATTATCAATATATAATAAAAAATATTTCTATGAACATATTTTTACTTTTAAAATTTATTCGTATTTATTTAAAATTTTTGTTGTCATAGTTATCAAAATAACTCAATGTCAAAAATCCATGTTTAACATTGTATAAGTTAGGTATAATATATTGTGTGAGATATTTAATATTTAAAATTAGTTAGTTAGATAATTAATTTATAAATATAGATTTAACCATTATGATAAATAATCTCAAAATAATAAAAATATTATATTTTATTATCATTCTCTCTTTCCTTCTCATTCTCTAATCCTATCAATCCCTGGCACCTTTTTTTTAGGTGCTAAGTACTTAGACTGCATGTACACCCGGAGATGCGCATATATAAGCATGACACTGGTCAAATTGCTGCCGTCAAATTCAAATAGCTGTACTCCCATATTCATATAGATCCAGATTTTTTTTTCTTTCTAAATTGAACAGTCCAACTCAGAATTTAATCTACGAAGTATGTCCAAACAAGTGTTCATTCTTAATAATGTTAATTAAAATGTTAATAATCGTTATTTTTTTATGTATAACTCAACAAGGAAGAAAATACGTATATTTTTAAAACTTAATTGTATGTTCAAAATATAGATTCACTGGTCTCGGAAATCAAGTTTCAAGCCTGAACAACAAATTTTTAACTGGGCAACTTGATATTCCTGAATAATTGATGTTTGTTTTGAAATCAAGGAAAATCTAAAATGCGGAGCCCGCACTGAAAAATCTGATAAAAGACTTTGACAATCCTTATGCTTAGAGAAATAAGAATTACAAACCTTAGGATTCAATCGAATTTGCAAAAATTGGAGGGGCCAAGCCCAAAGAACTGCATGTGCAGTTCAAAAGGGTCATTCAATAAAGAGGTCCAGAGAAATAATTGGACCAATAAAAGGTCAAGAGATCCATTTTAGACCGGGCTTCTTTTTCTTATATTCCCTTTTTGGATTCCTATTCTTGCAAATGAACCATTTTACTGGTCTCTGTAGAGCCACCAGGCCCACCACACGTCCACACCCACTTAAGCAATAAATTGTTGTTTCCTACGTCTCAAACTATCTTTTTAGCTGATTGGTAGTTTTATGGACTGTCTAGTATGTCTTTTTCTATGCATTGCTCTGTGTCACTTGATAATGGATTATTTTTATAATCTTCACAATAACACTTCAAACAAATTAAAAAAATAAAAAATATATAGATATATTCTTCATTCTATAGATCAATAAATTTTCAAATTTCATACAATTTAGTTATCAGTTGATGGTTCATTATGACCATAAAATTACATTCGTTGCAAATCGTATAAAATTTTATTGTATTTGATGAACTATCAAATGATAACTAAATTGTATGAAATCTAAAACATCATTGATCTATAAGTAACATAATATATTTATATTTTTTTTCTATTTTATGATATTTGTTGAATTTATTTAGAATGTCATTGTCAAAATTATTAAAATAACCCATTACCAAGTGATTCCTCCCCCTTTACATATTTCATATCTATATATTACGAGGTTTTACCTGGAATTGACACACCATAGAATGTGCAGAAAATATAAACACAAGTTTCTTGCATCTGACCTAAAGATAGTCCGATGCTATTTAAGTATTTATATCATTTTATCTCAAAAAATAATTATGATGCTTGGAATTTATTTAGATTAATATCAAACATTTATGCAATTTACTATTGTGCAAGATCGTGAATAGACATAACTTTTGTGTCTTAGCAAAACAAAAGTACAAGGCTGTAAGTTTTTATGCGCATTTAAAAAAGTGACGGCATTTGAATATCTTTTTATTTTGAATATTCGGATAACTGCATAGTTAATTTTGGATTTTTCCATTCAACGATTCAGATTTCATTTACTTGTATATATTCGTAAACTACTTTGATATCAAAGACTAATATTTTAAATACAAAAGAAAGAAACAAAAATCTAAGTCTAAAGATTAGATACCTATTAACCATTATACAAAGATATTAATCGAGACAGCAACCGCATCTGTCTGAGAGACATTAACCATTATACAAAGATAAAAAATAGCAAGTTTTTTTTTTTTGCAATACACGGATGGTGTTGGGCCTCGCTCTTTTATAAAGATATGCTAGTTTAAGTCTCTGTCATATATGTGGGGATTAATTAGAGTCTTATTAAAAAAAAATAAAGGACATTATTGTTAGCAAATATTCAAATATTCAAATATTCAAGAATTATGTATAAAAAATCAAGGTTACTGATTGTTTGTCACTTGATTTTGATCCAATCAATATCATTATTATTTGATATTGATCAGAAAGTTCATAAAACATAAAAATCATATGAATTTTCAAAAATACATTAATATTAACTTATCTTTGATTAAAAATATCTATTAAATTGTACATCATAAATTATATTGAAACGACATAAGACTTCAATAAAAATCAACAGTGCTCTACAACAGCCACATGATTTTTTTTTTAATTTCTTGATGTGATTATTCATCTTGACATTTATTTTGTTAATTCTTTTTCCGGAGTTGGATGGCCACAACATCCATCTAAAGATTTAGTCAGTGCAAGTTAATTATTAATTTAACAAATTACAAAAGAATCTTTGCTAATACCATGGTTTAACCAGTCATCAAAATCAAGTTGGCGATTTTTAATGACATATTTTCATTTGTTTACATGTTTTCTCCGAAAAATATTCCGACTTTTAACCTGAGGACCATGGCATCGTTAAAAAGGTATTTAACGCCATCAAAGTAGTCAACTGATGTGCATTACCAAGTGAAAGTTGTGCTGTCTAAAAATATCATAAATTATAAGCAGCCTCCTTATTTTCCATTCTTTGTGGGTGTTAAACCCCACCAAATTTTATTGGATTTTAACTAATCTAGTATTCTTATTCGGTACTATCTCTTATATATGCCAATAAATGTTTATTATATTGGAGAATTAGTTGGACTTTAGTATAATAGAAGCTACTTTGTTCCCCAGTGGCAATATTATTACCAACATCAAAGAATTGGCGCTGCTGGAGTGGTATGTGAAGTTGTGCTGTACCTCTGTTCTTAAAACTTTTCGTTTGTCGAATTTGTCATTTTGTGAACTATATAAAAAGGTACAGGGCTGTCAAAAAGCTCCTAACGCTCATGACACGCTTATCACTTATTTGGGATCAATTTGTTATTGGTTCATTTGTTAACGATCCAAGTAATTAACGAATCGGTTTATTAAATTTGTTAAGTTAATGAGTCAAATTTAGCTTAGGCCAGCTCTGTTTATTAATCTCATTTGACTTGATAAACTATTAATATTTAATATTTATATATTTTTATTATGAATTTTTAGTACCATAAGTAATTTATAATATGTTATGTACTAAATTATTATATTAAATTTGTGTGAAATATTTTATCATTATTTATTTTAATAATTTTATATAAATTTTGATATAAAATATTATAAAAATATTATTAACTATTAAGTGAGTCTTAATGAGTCTTAATGAGTCAGTTTGGTTAACTCGTTAACTTAATAAACTAATCTCAAATTAAAGTTTTTGGCTAGTACGGCTCGGCCCATTAAATAAATGAGTCGAGTACAAATTTGATCAAGCTTAGCTTATTTACAACCCTAAAAAGGTAGTCGCTTTTCAAATTTATCATGGTGACTTTATTCAAAATGGGTAATAGCCATAGAGGTGGTAAAACCTAACCCGACCCGACTTGAGAAACTTGTTCAATCCATTCATGCCTGAATTTGATCCAACTCGACTTTTTAAAAAAAAATTAAACTGATTTGATTTGTCTGAATTTGACTTGACTCATCTCGATAAAGGTGGCAAATCTCGACCCGACCCTTCTCGAGAAACTCGCCCGACACGCTCGAATTCAAATTCGATATGACCTAATTTTTTAGAAAGTCAAACTGATCCGAACCTGGCCCGATCTAGACTCAAACGACCCAAAACCCAAGATGACCATGAGATGACCCGAGATCAGATAACCCGAAACCCAACCCGATCCGAACCCTAACGACTCGAAAACTCAAAATGACCTAAGATTAGACAATCTGAAACTCGACCCGATTTGAACCCGAATGACTTGAAAGCCGAGATGACCTGAGATCAAATGACCCGAAAATCGATCTGATTTGAACCCGAACGATCACAAAACCCAAGATGACCCTAGATTAGATAACCCAAAACTCAGCCCGACCCGACTTGTGTTGTATATATGTATCAAATTACTTTAAAATTATACCATATATATATTAAACTTTCTTATAAATTCAACTTGTACTTGACTGCCAATTTATTTTGAGGGAGGTCGAGTTAAGCCCGGGTTAAGAAGAGGACTAGGTTAAGTATGAGTTTCATAAATAATGATGGACTGTCAACTTATTTTAACTTAAATTAATAAATATTTTATCAATATAACCCATACAAACAGTTGCATTTATAATTTTTATCATTTTAATTAAGAAATTACCTACATATATATATATATATATATATATATATATATATTCAAAATTTATATCAAAATAAAAAAATTATATTTTAAATCATTATAATAACATATATCAATCAAAATTTATATATCATAAATTAAAATTATCATAAAAAATTGATGTTTGTTAATAAAATATGATATTTTTAGATACTATGAGATGGTATTTATCAAGAATCAAAATTTACATAAGTTTAAGCAATTCAAAATGTGAAACTGATTTGGTGACTATTTAATATCCTATATGTCTTTTACAAGATTTAACTGAAAAGAATAAAGAAAGAATGCTCAAATATAGTCAAATACTTTATGCAAATATGCAAAGAGAATTCGCCAAATATTAATTACTAAAACAAGCAATCGATGTAAAATAATGATTAAGAAATATAACTTAGTAAAAATAAAGAATATGAGGAACACAAGATGCAAGTGCTGAAAAATAAAGAAGAAGCGAGATGTTAACGGAGTTCGGTTATAAAACTTACGTCTTTGGGTCTCATTTCACTAACGGAACACACCTATAATACACACAAAAATATTTTATAATTTTAGAAGCTATAGCTTCTTCACAAAAAAAGTACAAGAAGACTAAAAACTCTATGAAAATAAAAACAACAAAGAGCACACAAGACTCAAAAAAATTAGCTTAAAGTTGAGAATAAAATTGAGCATAAGTTCAAAGATCATAATGTAGAACACTACTGGAAAGAATTACAAGAAATACTAGATATAGCTAATTCAAAGTCTTGGGTTCTTGTGTTTGCAAGAAGAGTAGAAGTGCTATTTTGATAGCTTGTGTATGAGTGCTCAACTTGCTTAGAGTATTAAAAATTTGTTCAGTTTATAAAAATCCTGAAGCAACTCAGAGTCCATTTTATATTATTTTCTGAAACTTTTCTTGAAGCGTTATTGTTAAATCATGAATTTTAATTAATAAATAATAATAATTAAGACTATAATTACCATAATTTAACATAAATTAACAAACGATTTAAACCAATACTTTGAGAATATAAATGTATACGAGATTTAAATAAATAAATAACGAGAGATGATAATAAACAATAATGAATGTACCACTTAATATTAATAAGAGTGAATAAATAAAGGAGACCAAATTTTCAAATAAATCGATAAATCAGATTAATAAACGAATAAGAATAAATAAGTAAGGTAATATATATAAATATATATATATATATATATATAATTAGATAAATCCTTTATGAAAATGAATTCAAAGCATGTCAGTATACAGCCGAGACACAGATCAAAATAAATTAATTTCGAGATCATAAATGATAGAGTAAAATAATAGCAAATTCCTAAACCAAGCGGCCTAAATTCTTATTTTTCAGATTTTCTCCCCCTAAAATTTTACACAATAAAGATTATTGAGGAGGATTTTTTGCATACATCCTAAGCTTTCACCTTAGAAATCCAAACAACACTCTTGTTATTTCCCTTTCTAAAACCACAATCCATTAAAATATACTCTATTTTACAATAATAATTATAAAATATTTTTGTTGGAACATATCCCTTCTCTTGCACAAAATATGACTTGAGCTCCTGGGACTTGGCTAATTTGGTTGAACTTGATTTACCTTTAGAAATTGCATTTGTTTGGATGGGTATACAACTCATCCGGTGTGAAGGCATCGTTGGTGTCTTGCATAGCCTCTAAAGTGGAGACAAGCGCTTCCCACCGTGGCCTTCGGAACATCACTCTTAGAATTTTACCTATAACTTTATTATTCATTAGATGTTCACCTAAATCAGAAAATTTATTTTGTATGGACAACAATCTATTATATATTTCTTCAATTTTCTCAAGATCTTTCATTTTAAATTTTAAAATTTTGTTTCAGGACCCATGATGTTTGTTCTATTGATTTTTATATTACTTTCAAACCTATTTTGTAAGGTCAACTACTTGTCTCTAGAACTAGTCATGTTACCAAAAACTAGTGTTATAACTTCATTAATCGAATTGAGTATAGCATTTACGGCACAATCGTTGTGACCCTTATCAATTTGGGATTCAGTGGTCAAACTATGTATAGTGGGGTTAAATTTTGGTTCATACATATGTTCAATAATGGATCATACAACTAAATTGTTAAGGTAATTTATCATGCATTTCTTCAATAAGAAAAAGTTCTTGCATGAAGACCCAAAAACTGAGGGTTTCTTAATATGCCTACTTGGTGCCATTGTGATTGGTAAAATCATAATTTTAGACCTAAAACTCTATACTACTGATAGTAATGAGATGTTTTTTTACTAAGAATCAAAGTTTACATAAGTTTAAGCAATTTAAAATGTGAAATCGGTTTGGTGACTACTTAATTTCTTATATGCTTTTATAAGATTTGACTGAAAAGAATAAAAAAAATACTCAAATAAAGTCAAATACTTGATGCAAATATGATGTAAATATGCAAAAAAAAAATCAGTTAAATATTAATTTCTAAAACAAGCAATTGATATAAAATAATAATTAAGAAATGTAACTTAGTAAATGTATACAATATGAGGAACACAAGATGTAAATGCTGAAAAATAAAGAAGAAGCATGATATTAACAAAGTTTGGTTATAAAATCTATGTATCCGGGTCTCGTTCCCCTAACGGAACACCGCTATATTATATAAGAGAATGTTTTATAATTTTAAAAGCTTTAGTTTCTTAATAAAAATAAGTGCAAGAAGACTAAAAACTATATGAAAATAAAAATAACAAAGAGCACACAAGGCTCAGAAAAATCAACTTAAAGCTGAGAATAAAATTGAATATAAACTCAAATATCATAATGTAGAACACTGCTGGAATGAAATGTAAGAAACACTAGATATGGCTAATTTAAAATCTTAGGTTTTTGTGTTTGCAAGGAGAGTAGAAGTGCTATTTTGATAGGTTATATATGAGTGATCAAATTGCTCAGAGTATTAAAAATTTTATCAGTTTATAAAAATCCTGAAGCAACTCAATATATAAAACTCAAGAACAGACAGTAGTCTGAATTCTTACAAAGAAAATCATTATAACGGTTCCTGAACCATTATAACAATTCTTATTCTTGATCTTGATCTTGTCAAGAATACTCTTGTCATATAACGTTATAAAGGTTTGAAAAGACTTGAATGAACCATTATAACGTTGGGTGTAACGTTCAACGCTTTATAAAGCATTGCAACGTTTTGATCAAGTTTGATTGCATTGACTTGTTGTCTAACAGGTTGATATCAATTGATTATGGAAGTCTAGACTCAAATATATCGACCTGGAATTGATTTGACTAGACCCAAATTAATTAATTATATCCATATTATTTAAAAAGTCAAATTGATTATAACATAATTGATAATCTAGACCTAACATTGTTTAAAATAATCTTTTTTTTAAAAAAAATTATGTCTGACGACCCAAAATCCAACCCGACCCGAAATAAAACATCAAAAAAAAAAAAAACATAACTTGGTCCAGCCCGAAATAACCCAAAATCCAAGACTACCCAATATCAGATGACCTGAAACCCGACCCGACCTGACCCGGACCCAAATGATCCGAAACAAAAAAAACCCGATAATATTCAACCCAAAACCCAACCCGAACCCGACCCCGTCCATCCGATTGCCACCTCTTTGTTTCGAGATCAAATAATCTGCAATTCAATTAAAATTAATATAAAATTTTATAAAAGTTAATATGTAAACTGATACGATCCGCTCCGATTTAATTTCTTACAAAATAAAAAAAAAAAACTAACCGAGTCGTATGAACCCGAACTATTGCCACTTGATAGACTTCCGTAATCAGAGAATGGATCAAGCGAATCAAGCCAAACGGGGGATGTATGGATCTCTTTAGTTTCTTTTCTTTGATTTTAAATGTTGATAGTCTAAATCAAAATGTACATTTAATTAAAAATATGTATATATTTTTTTTCAAAATGTGTACATCGATTTAAATATAGTATGAGCTCACAATATAAATAATATTGGTTTTCGCAAACTTAATATGAAATCCATTTCAAATCAAGAATTAATTTTTTTCTAATATCTATCATGAGTCATGGGTTTACGTTCTTAATTAATTTTAAATTAACGCAAGCTCTCATCATAAGGTTGTTAATCTAAATGTTTTAAATTCAAACCTCACGGATAGGGATGTAAATAGAGCAGATATTATCTCATATTATATTTGTATCCGAAGTTTCAGAAAAAATATATAATATTATACTACAACAGATTTTGAATTTAATAATAATTTTTAAAACCCTTTAACAATGATTCTCCAACTGTTATTAAAGGAGTGTTAGAAAAAGTATAAACAACTGTTATTAAAAATATTTTTAAAAGATATTTAACAACGGTTCTTAACTAATAACCGTTGTTAAAGGGTCCTTTAATAATGAATTTTAAATAAAAAATCATTGTTAAATGGTACCTTAACAACGGTTATTTAAAAAAATTAAAAAAATATATCTTTAACAATGGTTTTTAACTAATAATTATTGCTAAAGGACCCTTTAGCAATGGTTATTAGTTAAAAACCATTACTAAAGATAACTTTTAAAAAAATAACTTTTTTTAAAAGGTGCGAGTCAGGTTGATATTGAGTCGTATTGAATAACAATAAATAATAAATATGGAGTCATATTGATTAGATAAGAATAAATATTATTATATATTATTCATTCAATAATTAATATGAAAAATATATAATTATTCAACAAATAAAAAATATTTACTCAAAAAATACATACATCTTACTCATACAATAATATGAAAATCTATACAATTTCTAAGAAAAAATAGAAAAAAAAAACAAGAGAAAAAAATTTAAATGTATTTTTGAGCTTGAAAATAAGATTTTTTGGCCCGCAAAATGATGGGAATGGCTTAAGCCGATGACATTATAGATCTCGTTGGTAGCTTTATGTGGCAACGTAAAACGCATCAATCAGAGTTTTCTATCAAAAGTTATGGTCATTTGAAATTGAGATGGTCGGATTTCGATTTTTATTTCTTTTGTCTCTCTTCTCTCTTCTTTTCTTTCTATTCTTTCTCTCTCTCTGTCTCTCTCTCATCTCTCATCTCTCTTTCTTCTTTCTCTCTCTCTCCGTGGGATTTTAGTTTTTAAATTTTCATTTTTTGAACATTGGATTGGAATTAACGAATGGTGAGATGAGCAATCCATGGGAGCAAATGTTATTAGTGGAAGCAAAAAAGCAAATGTCAGACTCAAAAAAGTAGCAGAATCATTGCTAAACGCACCATTTAACAACGGTTCTAGGTACATAACCGTTGTTAAAGGTAGTGTTTAATAACGATTCCTTAAAGGAACTATTATTAAATGGTTTTGATGTTTTTTGGTGTTCTTGGAGTCTATTTTAATAATATTTTTTTTATTATAAACCGTTATTAAAAAAGTTTTCAATATTACAATGATGTCATTGAGCCATATAGTAACGGATTTGATATATAACCATTGTTAAATGAATGTTGTGTAAGATCATTTCTGTTGTAGTGTTCATTTGAATGTGAATTAATTAATATTATGTTGTTATGATTTTTTATTCAAGTAGCGGATATCCAATATTTTATTATATGTATATCTGTATTGTTTTAACGGATATCCGATTAACAAGATATATCCTTTATATATTTATTTAAAAACTTATGTTTTCATCATTATATTCAATTATTATTAGATAGATAGTACGATATTAGTTTTTTATAATAATTATATTTCTTCATATATAGTAGTATTGAAAATTTACTATATAATAAATTTGATGCATTTTATAAGAAGTTTGATACATATTTATATCTGAATTATATACGTAGCTATATTTATAGTAATTGTACCTGAGTATATATGTACATATTTGTATTTGAATAGCTTGACTTCTATCCAATACGTATTTGTGTGCGTGGACCCACTTAATAATAATATTTTCTCAAATATTTAGTCACAATCATTTAAATAAATTTGACGGTTCAAATTGTCATAATTTTTATGTCAGTAGATACAGATTCGTGAGGCTAAATATACTAATTTTAACTATTTACACGATCATATTCTCTTAGATATGCTTCATATAATTAACTTGAGAGGAATCTCTTTTCTTGCCAGATGCATCTCCATTATTGCTCTTAAGAGTCCACCAAAGCAGAGAATCATGCTCGCTCCTTTAGTGACGTAAATCCTGTAAATCTAGCCCGAGGCTCAAAACGGTTATAGCTCCGAGTTTTTGACGCTAACCTAGGATATATCTTGTCGAATCAACCTTATTTACTTTCAAAAAGAATTAGTTACTTTCAAAAAGAATTAGCTCTCATTGTTTAGTTTCAGAAGTTTTCACAAGTCTATAATGAATTTAAAAAATAGTATAATTAGTTAATTACAGTTGTTTCTCAAAACATAATCTATCTCTGGAAAATTAATACATATCTATTTGAGAAAAAAGTTTAATTTATAAAAAAATATAATTTAACATATTTTTTTATAAATAATAAATATTTTTTATGTTTATATAATAGAAAACAACTCAGTTAATATTTTCTTCATACAAATACAAAAATTATATCAACTAGAGTTGTAACTCGGGTTTCGCCCCAATGATATAGTCTTCAAATCAATAATTAACAATATAAGATTTTAAATATATTTAATAAATTTTCACTTTAAAGAAAATTTAGACATAATATTTTTAAATGTTAATTAATAATAATAACTTTAATAATTATTATTATAATAATAAATAATATAATTAAACACATAATAATTTATAAATGATCATATAAAAATTAAATCATTTTAAGAGTTAAGTTTCACCTTAAGTATATTACATACATTATTTTAAATGAGAATAGAGAAATTATTTTATATAAACTTTTGGATTCAAGAAGATGAAAATATTAAAACAAAATCAATGGTAGAGAAAAATAATGATGTGATGTGTTTGAAAAACTTAGAAGCTTAATTCTTTTTATGTATTATGAATTCTTATAGGCGGCAAATCGGTTGGCGGGTCGGGCTGGATTGAGTGAAATTAAATATTGATTTTTCTCAAATATTAGGTTGATTTCGATTGGATTACAGAATATTTAATCTTAGATTGGATGGTTTGGGTCAATACGGATTGAATCAGATTAGATTTTCTGAAAAAATTAGGTTAGATTCGGGTCAGATCCAGCTCTATTAATTTTAATCAATTTAAGTATTTTATTTCATCGTAGAAATATTAAACATGCCTCAATTTTGCCTCAACTTTTTAAAAATTTTAATAACTCTAAAAAAAATAAAATCAAAATATTAAAATAAAATTTTAGATTTAATCTAAGTCATTTTATTTATGTATAGATTAAAAATTATGACGTTTGAATATTATTTTATGTGATATGAAGAGCTTGTAAAAAATATACTAATATGTTTAATTTAAGGACATTGTTTTATAATTGGTTGATTACTTAAACTAAAAGTGAAAAAATGAATATTTTTATGTGTAAGTCAAATCTAACGGTTTTAATTTTGTTATTATAGTTTTAAGATTTTTAGTTATTAAAAATTTAAAAAGTTAAGATATGATTGAGACATACAAAATTGAGACATTTAATAAGTGAGAAGAGTAGACCAAATGTTTGCAATACATTTGAAGTGATATACATAGTTAAGGAGCTAACCATCTTCGTAGACACTTTCAAATTAACTAGCTATATACCCGCGCGTTGCAGCAGAATTTTTTATTTAAACATTAAAATATTATAAGATAAAAAAATTCCATTTATCTAATATTAAATTATAAATTCACCAAATTTTAGAGAAACCATATAATAAAAACTATATTTAATCTTGGATGAGATTTTTGCACAATATGAGTTAATGATTCATGATTTTTATGGCAAGAAAAGTAAATTATTCTAACATATATTATCACCATTAATTTCTTACCAAATATGCACAAGGTTGCTAAATAAAAAAAAAACAAAAATTATGGAAATAATAATATATAAGGGAAAGAAATGGAGAGAAAGAGAGGATCAATGGTCGCAATCACATACGTTCGATCAACCAACAATAAATATTATCCGTCTAATTGAGGGATAAAATGGATATAATAAATTATGAGTCCGTACTCCGTAGGTACTAAATTAAATTAAAGCTCCTCCATAGTTCTTGCTGAAGTTCACTTTGAAGTCTTTATTATCAAAAGCCATATCAGTAACTTTTAGGGTCGATTTGGATTGTACACGGATTAGTGCAAGAACAGAGTAATCAGAATTAGTAGATAAGACTAGAAGTTGTGATTTTGGAGAAACAGTTTAAGCAGAGATAATAATAATAAGTTAATGTACAGGGTAACATGGATCAGTTTGTTTTTAAGCAGAGCAAAAAACTCAGTTTGAATCGCTTTTGTTTTAAAAAAAATCACAGCAATGTCATGGAGAAACAACCCTCCCATATCGAGACAGTTGTAATAAATAAGTTAATAACAAATTATATACAAAGGGCTAGCTGTTCCTTGATAAATTATATACACCAGGACTAGCCATTCCTCGGCGGTCGCACCGAAACGTAGTTATAGATAAATAATTTGACATTAAAAAAATAATTATTTTTTTATATTATTTAATATAAATTTGTATACGCATGATAATTTATGAATGATAATATACGAATTTTAAATTATTTTAAGAGTTAAATTTTATTTTTGACATATTACTCTCATCTACTTTAATTGAGGATAGGAAAAATATAAATGAACCATGAATCAAAATAGATAAAGAAATTTAAAACAAAATTAATAGTAAAGAATTAATATTGAAGATGGGGCGTAGCCAAAAAGTATACAAGTTTAAACAAAAATAAATTAAAGATAGATATACAAGTGTTTCTTTCTCAGATTGTTGTTTCAAATGTTATGTGATGAGCACTTGAAAAGAAGAGAGTCCTAAAAAGTATGTTTTCTTTATTAAGGATATATATATAGCATGGGATGTCGAGTCCGATATATTTTTTATTAAGATAAGATTATATCAAGAGTCAACATTAAATCAATATATTTTCATCTAAGTGAACATGTTCAAAGGACAATAAGGAGATATTCCTTGGTGCATGTTTTTTATTGATGATATGATGTTGTTTGACAAAAACATGATCGCAACCGATCAAAAATTAGAGTTATGAAGATAAATTTGATAATCAAAATATTTTAGACTTAGTAGAAATAGATTGGATATATAAGATGTCAGTTTAGCTGTGATGTCTCAGATGATGAAGATGTTAGTTTAGACGGACAAATAGTAATCATAAAAAACACATTTTAATATTTGAGATCAATGTTACAAAGTGATGTAGGAATCATTTAATATGCTAGTCATAGAATAAAAACATGATGGATAAAATGATGAAAATATCTGGTGTTTTCTATGATAAAAAGGTCTCAAATGAACTAAAGATAAATTCTATAGGACAACTATTGATCTATGATGATGTATAGTTCATAATGTTGGCTATAAAAGGATTGTTGGCGATAAAAGGACAACACATCTAAAAGATGATTATAGTCAAAATAGAGATGTTGCTTTGGATCTGTAGACATATAATTCAAATAATATTTTAAGTCATCCCAAAAAAAAAAAAAGACAAGTTGACTGAGATTAACATGGGAGGAAACAATATAAAAAAAAATTGAACAAATATAGTATACCTAAAGAGCTTATTTTGGATAGGAGTGCATGAAAGATGTCGATCTATATATCAGAATTATATTCTAAGAGTTAGAGTTTAGTAGTAGAATTATAAATTTTAGATTCTTAGATTTTGAAGTTTTAGATTTCAAAATTTATGAATTATGATTTTAGCATTTAAGAGTATGTTTTATAGTATAGGTTTATTGTGACCTTGATTATTAAAGATATTATTATTATTGATGTTTGTATTATTATTATGGATATCTGATTATTGTTAGTATTATTATTATTATCATCATCATCATCATCATTATTATCATTATTATCATCATTATCATTCTCATTGTTCTCATCATCATTATTATCAGTATCATTGTCACTATTACTATTATTAATTTTTTATATTTGAGATCTCAGATCTTCATATTTTTGAAATAAGTTTCATTTCTAATCTATCTCAATTTCTGTGGAATTAAAATTTTTATTGTTGTTATATTAGAAAATCCTCATTTTAAATTTTAAATCTATAACTTCTTTGCAAGAGTATTATTTTTATCACTAAATTAAACATTATTTCACATCATCACAGTTATTGACTACTTTCTTTACACTATTTTTTAAATAAATTTACCAATTTATAAAGAGAGAATATATCTTTAGTTTGGTGGCTATAAGATAATATATATACTTTTTTGTGTATGACGTTGCAGATTTAAAATCTGACAAAAGAAATCTTTATCGATGTATGATAATTGATCCTTTGATTCCATTTTTAACTAAGTTAATATATTTACTGCGGGAAAAGCGTTCCATCCATGTTAACCTCTTTCATGGTAAGCATTGCCACCATAATTACCCATCAATATTTGTTTTGCAACACGTCTTTGTTCAATACTATAAGTTTTTATTGGACAATTTAAAGTAATATGTCTAATTTTAGGATACGTTAAACTATTATAGTACATCTATTAAAAAAATACTATTTAAATAAAAAGTTAGTTGTAGCTGTTTTCTTAATTATTTAGATAGGCAATGTCTACAGACGAACATGTAAAGCCATATAAATCCACCCAAAAAAAATTGTGAAAAATAACTTCTTGCATTGACTGAAAATTAATTCACAAATCAGACCACATCTATTTAATCAATAAAAAGTTTAAAATTCAAAATTTTAAATTTAATAATATATTCGAAATATATGTTATAAGAACAATATGTATATAAAGGTTGGATGTACTCTAGCTAGAATTATCCTTTTCTATTTAAAATCATATGTTGATCCAATTATGATAGTTTCAATTTAAAGGGGAGCTATCCCTCGAAAATGGGTTATTTTGACAATGTTGACAATGAATTTTCAAATTAATATGAAAAAGCTTAAAAATAGAAAATAATTTATAGATATGTTCTTTTACCTATAGATTGATAATAATTCAAATTTTTTATAATTTCATTATCATTTGATAGTCCATCAAAGTTTTGTGCAATTTATAACGATTCTAATTTAACGGTCTTTGATTGACTATCATGAATTGATGAAATTACATAAAATCTGAATCACTGTCAATCTATAAGTAATGAACATATTTATAAACATGTTTGCTATTATTAAGATTTATTATGAATTTATTTCAAAATTCATTGTCAAAATTATCAAAATAACCATTGTCAAGTGATCTCTCCTCTAATTTAAATTTGATAAACTATGCAATTAACTTTATATCTAGCCATATGTTAATTTAATTGATATATTGAGTTGGATTATGGTGTTATGCATAGCATAGATCGCCTCATATTATGAAATGTATCTTCATTTTCAAAATCAAAATAGACGATCTAAACAGTTCAAAATGATTTTCATATGAAATTTTATATTTTTTGAATTATTTTACTATTTTTTTCGATGGTTCAAAATAATTAAATCAAATAATTTTCCAGCTATCTAGGAAAATGGTAATAAAATGTAAAAATTATAAATTTTGGTCTTCGACTAGATTTTTATTTTGAGCAATTCGATCGTCCATTTTGATTTTAAAAATGAAATGATCCATAGCATGGAGAGTGTTCCGTGCTATGCATAGGACTGTAGCCCAACTCTTGATGTACTTGTGTTAAATAATGGGCACAAATGATATATTTCAATATTTAATTTCACGGTTCAACAAAATAATCTAACATGATTTGAACAATTTACTATGTTAATTTATAAAACATAATTAATTTGGATTGAGAAAAATGTATGTTTTTTATATATTTATTGTCTTTCCAAATAATCCTACATAATTTTATCGTTTTTCTCAACATAAATTCTATCATTTTTCAATACGAAGAGGTTGCTTGGTTTGTGAATACGAAGAGATAATTTGGGTTTATGAATATGAGGATATTGTTTAAATTTATTCATGGATTATCATTCCTTATTTTTTAAATTCGAATTCTTATTTCATTTAAGATCCAACCAAAATATATGTTGATTCACATATCATTTTCTTAGTTCATTTACATAAATTGAATATACACATGATATGATATCCACAGTATAATGAGTTTAGGTTTGATTCATATATATTTGTTTCTTTATATATAGAAAGAAATATGTAAATTTCTTATTTTAAAAATAGTAAATACTATATTTTATTTTAGAAATAAAAGGAGATTTTATGATTTTTCAAACATTCCAAAAATATACTATTCAAACACATTCGACCTTTCCCTTTTGAGGGAGGAACAATTTTCCAGATAGTTTAAGAATAAAAAAGTGTAATGTCAATTTTGTAAAAAAATATATATTTTGTATTTCAAATGATGGTTAACTTGTGGAGGACAATCGCTTCAGCTTAGAATCCTATAAATTGGTTATTTTCAATTTGCGATGCTGTCTTTAGTGCTGATGAGTTGAAATATATACTCAATACTAGTTGCGACGGAGTTATTCTTTATTATTATAAAAGAAAAAGTAAAATTAAAGAAGGGTGAATATGTAGTTGAAAACATGTTCATTACATTTCCTAATTAAAGCAACAGAAAAAATTCAAAGTTGTCAACTAGGAATGATAGAATAAATGAAACAAATTCATACCTCAGCAGAGCACATCTTGCACTGTAGAAATAGAACTTCTATGTACTTTCTTTGCTATTAGTCATTAAAATACCTGCGCACGTAATGCGCAGAGTTTCAAGTTGCAACAGTCAATGGTTCCTTGAGTTTCTCTAGTGGTCCATGTAGCAATTAATTATGATCAGGCAAAGCAGAGGCAAACTGGAGCTAGCATGGAAACAATGTGAATCTTTGAGAATTGCATTTCTTAAATGAAGACGCCGGGGAGGCGTCAATTATACTCTTTTCTTTGTTTATTTGATTCATTTGTATTTGATAAGATAGATATAGATAATAATTTTTCGTTAACTTATTTAATATGAGTTAAAAGTAAAAAAAATAGTTAAATAAATAAGTAATGGTATAGATAAAGATCATTTTAAATCTGTTTGCCCTATAAAATAAATTCTTAAAAAAATTAAAGTACTCTAAATAATTATATCATATAATATTTTGTTCTATGCTAATTGTCTTAAGTTTTGTGAGTTAATTATTATGAATTTTAATTATTATTTTTTTTTAAATTTAATCATCTTATAAATTATATTGTTTAAATAATATTTAGTACAGTATTTATTAAAATGATTGAATGAGACAATATAAGATTTTATTTTAGATAAGATATTATTTTTATTTTAAATATATTTTATTTTTAACAAGAGATATATATTTTTTAATTTATTTATTTTGAAATGACTCAAGTTAGAATTGATTGCATAGTTATATTTTAATTTCATACGAGCAAAATAAAAATATATTTGTAAGTAAGAAATGAGTTTGAATGTTTTTTTTATAAATGATGATAAAGTAAGTAATATATAGTATTATTCGTTAGCGTTGTTATCATTTCATTAACCATTTATTTTAACGGATAAAAATAAAATATAAATAAATCTAATTTTAATAGATAATAATAAAATATAAATAAAACTAATTTTATATAAATATAATAATAAAATTATCTCCACCAAGCAATACCGCAGCCGTACATTGACACCCGTACGGTACAATCATGAATTACAACAACAAAAAATTACGATCTTCATAAAGAAAAATAGTATAAAGTGAACATGCAAGAGACCTCCACACAATTCGATCATATTCTAATTGTGAAACCAGACAAAAGTTGCTGTAAGAGTTGCCCTTCTTTCCTATTTGCCATTCATTAAGAAAATCACGAACCAATCGTCTTATATATGTGAATAGTATTAATTAATATCAAAATCTTTAGAACAAATACGTCAGGATATGTGGCAAATAATAAAATTTTGAAAAAGATATACTTGCTGAGTCTTATTTTAATCAAAATTTAGCAGCATCTCCTGTGCTTACTAACATTTTGCATAAGTGCAATTATATTCTTCAACTGTTTTTCTATTTTCATATTTGTCCATAAAAAGTTAATTATTACATCTTGCATAATCTCTAACTCTTTAAATCATTTTTATGTTTACCTATTAATTCCTTAGTATAATCTTAATAAGTCGAAAAATATCAATTACATGTGATCTGCAGTATTTTGTATCTTATGAGCTCGAACAATACTGGCATTAATTATTTTTTCTTTTAAATTCAGAAAAAGATCAGATTTGACAACATATTAAATGAAAAAAATATATAAAAGATCTTCAATTCAATGTCCCATTTCAAGTTTCAAATATAATTGACAAAACAAGTCCCCCTAAGAAGCATCAGTGTGTGGACTGTGGAACCTTCATACATTAGTAGTGGGTAATTAAGATGTATAGAAGTAGATTTTTGGGGGCGCTATATTACTGCCCTTGTTTAATAAACAAATCTTAAGAAAATATTCTATAATTTTAAAAAATATCCGTTTATTCCAATGAATTATTACCGCTTGATATTGGTGTTGTTTCCTGATCTAAAGCCTCGATGGTTTTGTTGCCCAACTATTAATTACAAAATTTTGTCTCCATAATGTCCTTATCAATATGGAAGCACTAGTAACAGGGGAATCACAAACATCTCAATTTTTAATTATTTTGGAAACAAAATAATTGATGCTCAATATATATGTATGCAGGGGCGGATATAGGATTTTGATCAGGGGGTCAGTAGTCGGATTCAGTAGTTTATCAGGTTCAAATCCGTTAACTAATCGGGTATTAAATAAAAATATTAAAATAATATATATTATATATTAAAAATAATAAATAATCATAGCGATAAAGAAAATTTTCCTTTATGAGACTTTATATTTTAAAATTTTTACATAATTATTTCATTATTTACAATATTAAATATTTTTTTCTCAATGAAAAATAATCAGACAATCCAGGGGGTCAGAAATTTGATCCAGAGTATTAACAAAATTTTAATCTAAAAACACTATTTTTTAAAATCATGTATGAAGTCTTTTATTCATGTCATTAGTACGCGTAGAAACTTTTTTATAGGAAGAGAAAAGCTTAAATCTAGTGAAAATAAGTTCTAAAGTTTACTATTATTATATTATGTAAATAACTAATACAAAATTTACGCTGAAGTACTTTTTTGCAGAGTTTCTGCCCTGACGAAAAGGCAAAATTTCAACTGTAACATTTTTTTTATTTTGATGAAAGCTCTCTTTATATTGGAGGCTGAATCCGATATCTAATTCTTTTAAGATGTCAATATGTCCTTCTAGTATATATTGAAATTTAAACCCACAATTTTAACGAAAGTAACAGTATCATTGCTCATCCATACTAGACACAACGCGCATGTGCACGAATGTCTCTCATATACGGATTAAATTGCATCGAGTGCTAATGCATAATGCATCTCATACCCTCGTATGCCCCTGCTTTCCACTTATGTTGGCTCTTTTATGAATTAAATTAAAGCTTCCGAGACAGTACCATTTTAATTATCATGAACAACAATGCCTTGGTACGATGACTGCAGCTAATAATTAATCCACACTTTCATAATATTTATGCTGACACCAATATGCTAATCATAATAATAACTTATAAAAGCAACGATTACGGTGCATGTTTATAACAGATACATAAACATTAGTTCAATTGACATGCCCTCAATCATACATAGTCACTAACTAATTAGTTCCACAGCTGTTATAATACGGGAAGGCCACGTTGCCAGACTCAATTCGTTCAACATCATCAACTAAAAGCTTGTAGTGGCTCTTCACATCTTGCACTGTCTTTCCACCACCGACCATGGCTGCGATCCTCTCCCATCTGTCGGGGGTATCCTTGTCGTACTTCGACAGAGCCTTCTCAAATCGCTTGTTTTCTTCAGCTGTCCATGCCATGAGGTACGCAGAACCAAATGAAGAACTGAAAACGGATATATGTAAGAGAGAGAGCTAATTAGAGAGAGAAATTAGCAAAAGTGCTTGCGTGCTTGCTAAGTAAAAAATTCTTGTGGTATTTATAGCGGTTGGAAAGAGAGATACCAACCATTAAACAAAGTAGGTGGAGTTACAAGTTGAGATTAAAATTAAGGAGCACTTGAAGTTGTTAGATAACGGATAGACATTGCTTTTCACCAAAGTTATAAAATACGGATTTCAATATACATGCAGTTGATCATTACATAGCGCATATATGATATGCGGGTGCATATGTGATTTAGTATGCGGATATATTTATTCTAAAAAATTCTAACAATATTTAAATCGATCATTTATTTTTGAAGAATTTCAATGTAAAATAAAAAAATATAATAACATATTAATATAATATTGAATATTTTTTATGAAAAATATCATATAATTAATTTTATAGACTTAATATGATAAATATTTTAAAAAATAATGCGTATTGTTAAATATGCGAATGCATATTGTTATTCATGCGGCATCGCATCACATAAGTATAAGTGGACCGCATATGCGGTCATGCGGCCGCATTTTAAAACAATGCTTTTCACTATGATATATTTTGGATTTAATAACGGTTTTTAACGAGATTTAATAATGGTTTTCAACCGTTATTGAAGGGGGTGTTAGGAAAGATTATAAATAACCGTTGTTAAATCCCTTAATTTAAAAAACGGAGAAGCACCTTTTAACAACGGTTATTACTAAATAATCGTTGTTGAAGGGGTATTCAACAATGATTATTACGTAATAAATCATTATTAAATGGGTATTCAACAACAGTTGTTGTGAAAAATCATTGTTAGATGACCTTTCAACAATGGTTTTTCAGAAGAATCGTTGTTGAATAAACTTTTAACAATAGTTTTTTATTGATAACTATTACACTTAACATCTTCTTTGATTTGTCGATTTGCAAAACAATCTTGAATTTTACAATTTGCCTTGTTGAGTTTTGTGCAGGGATTAACATGCAAATGGACTAGTGCACAAGAACCAAGACTAATATTGGGATACAAGATATAAACAACACTCTTCGGAAAGTTGACAATAAGAAGAAGTCAATGTTGTCTATAAGACTATTTATTAATTAGCTGATTATTATAATGATTAGAAATAAATTAATTCTTCAAGAGTGATACTGACCCTTTATGGTACGACAAGAACATAAAGAGAAGCTTCCCGATAACTCTGAATCTATCACTCAAGTACTATGTAGCTGTCGAGAATTTGCTCTTAATCATAGTCTCCGAGAATTTATATGGATCTAAAAAATAGCAATTGGTGACTTCATACGTCACACACCATTTTACCTGAGCCCTATAGGCAAATAATTACATCATTATCATACTTAACCTTAACATCAAAGAATTTAGCGTTAAATATATTTTTACATGCAGAAAATCTAAACAATTGAGACATTTAGCCAAGCTCCATTCATTAGCTTGATCACGTCAATCACAAACACTTGGACAGACCCGTCATACCCGAACATGTCATTGTTGAAGTTGAGCACAAGGGCTTTGTTGTCGTGTTGGGCCATCAAAATTTGATACACGTAGAAACCGTCGTCATCAAGGCTGGTTGTGCGACCCTTTTTCGCGCATCTCACCGCTGCGGGGGCGATGGGCTACGAAAGAAGGACACGAAGAACCATTTAAGTGTGCATTTATTTAAAATCGATTCAGTTTCACCATTCAGTCTCATTGGGATGCACATTTAGGGGTTTTTAGTAATTGTGAGTCCTTATAGATTCTGATGGGCACAAACCCCCACCGTTAATTATCCTAGGCTATTAATCTCGAGGCATCTCTGGATCTCGAAAGGGGAAGCAAATATTATAGTTAAATAATAGACAAGTGGTCGAGTGGTCGGGTGTTCAAGTGTTCGGAGTCACTGTGAAACACGCTGGACTTACAATCAGACCAGTACAGCATAAGCAGGATGGTAAAAGACAAACTTACAAGCAGATCAGTTCTATCTTTAGGGTACAGTGTAAATTGAACTTACTAACATGTCAGTTCAATTTACATAAAGTATTGAGAGACAAACCTACAAACATATCAGCTCGATACTTAAGAGGCAGTGAAAATAAACTTACAAGCAGATCAATTCAGTTTCTAAGAGGTAGTGGAGAAATAAATTTATAAACTGATTTGTTCAATTCAATTCAGGTGTAATAGTGAAAGATGAACTTACAAACAGATCAGTTCATTCAATTAAAATAGCAAGAGATGAACTTATACACAGATCAGTTCAATTCAGTTTAGGTAAAGTAATGAAAGATGAACTTGCACACATATCAGTTCAATTCAAGTAAAATAGCGATGGGTGAACTTACAAGCAGATCAGTTCATTTTGTATAGAATGATAACAGATGAACTTACAAATAAATTAGTTCATTTTAGACAAAATGGTGTAGAATAGTGAGAAATAAACTTACAAACAGATCAGTTCAATTCAATTATAACGGTGAAAAGTGATCTTACAAACAGTTCAGTTCATTTTATATAAGATAGTGAGGACATATTAGTGAGAAATGAACTTACAAATAGACCAGTTCATTTTAGATGATAGTGAAAGATGAACTTATAAATAGATCGGTTCAATCTTCACAACACCGAGAGATGATCCTACAAACAGACCAGATAAATCTCCATGGAGAGATAGAAGATGAGTTTACAAACAAATCAACTCAATCTTTATTGATTTAGAAGACGAACTTACAAACAGATCAATTCAATCTTGCTAGTCAATGACCAATCACATAAGATATAACTTGATGCTCTAAGCCAGTTGATCTTGAGGTTGGTAAATCAGAATATTAGTGGATATGGCCCACATGTACGTCTTACTGATCTTCTAGATCATGAATTTCAAACACTGAGCGGATTTATAAACCTAGGAACACTTCTACACATAAAATTAAACATAAAGCGCTAAGCCGGTTCAACATTGAGGTAGGTTTGTTAGTGAATGAATTTACAAATAGATCAGTTCAATCTTATAGACTAGAAGATAAACTTACAAACAGATCAGTTTAGTCTTACTAGTATGTCAAGTCATGAACTTGAGGTACAACAGTTCAAGACACAGACATCAGAAGATAGCGGACATAGTCCCTACAATTATCTTATTGATCCTCTAAATCATGAATTTTAAGCACTTGATAAATTCATAGTTTCAAAGTTACCTTGCACACAAAATTAAACTCAAAGCATTTGACTGGTCTAATATTGAGGTAGGTCAGTTAGAGGATGACTTTCTGAACAATTCAATTCAACTCCTCTAATCTTGTCAGATTATGGACTTATAGGCAATTCAGTCCAACATCTGTACACCATCTACCATGGGAGATAGCTAGTGTTTTGATGATTATTTTTATCACTAAATCATCACTCTCAACATCATAATATCACTTTTTCAGACATCATAATGTTATTTTCACTGATATCAGTACACTCCCTGTGCTGATATTATTATTATTGTAACAATTTCTCTCTTAATTACTATTAGAATATTCTTATTCTAACTATTATTAATTCTTTGTTCTTAGTATTGTATTACTTGTACAAAATATTTTGTTACTCTAACACTACTGGGTGAGCTTATTTCATCACCTTTAAAATATCAATTGATTGTGATATTTATTATTAATTTTTTTATTATCTCAATTACTAAGGTGATTCAATTATTATTTTTAATTTTATTTTTAACTCTCTTTATTTTTGTAGAAAATTACATACAAAAATACTAGAAAAATAGGTTGGCAATTATTCATATTTTTTTTATAGATTTTTAGTATTTTTATAATAGCCAAAAATGACAAGTCAAATCTTGGTCAAACAAAAAAATTAAATAATATTATTTTACTTTTAAATTGTTTATGTGATGTAGGCTTTTTAAAACGAAAATATTTTTATATAGAAATATACTATGAAAAATAAAAAAATAAAAAAATTTTGAGTCAATTTGGAGTTTAGGAATACCCCCAAATAATTTATTTACTATTTAATTTTGTTTTACTGAGTTTTGGGCTTAATAGAATGGGTTGAGATTTAATTTTTTTATTTTCTGCGAATTGGGCCCAGATTTAATTTTCCTTTTTTATTTTCCACAGTTTGTCCTTCTTCTTGATTGGGACGAGATCAAATGCTGCAATTGATCTGCATCGTTGGATCTGTGCTGAGATTAGTGCATATTTATTATTTAAATGCACTTATAGGCCGTCAGAGATTATTGAGATGTGTGTTCAAGAGATCAAAGGCCCAGATCTCTTTCTGTTTTAATTTCCTAAACTCCCATTAATCTGCATCCATTGATGGTCTTCAAGATTCGGTGAATGCTTCAAGAATCGTGCAGATGAACACCTCCAAGTCTCTGACTCACTATTGCTTCAAGATCCGTGTAATATGGTGTCTCCGGGGATCTAAACCTCTGTTCTCCGATCGGCCAGGTGCCCTAGAATCATCTTAGTGTGTAGAGTCCTTCTTTAGTGGTTGATTGAAAATCTGTACTGTGGTTAATGTTGTGCATTGGTATTGTCTATGGTGTACCAATCGAGATTGGTACCGAGATGCATTCTATACCAAATTCGATGAAATTGATCGATGTTTTTGACAATTTCAAACTTGATGCGCATCGTACTTAGGTGTTAATGTGTTTTAATATGAATTTAAAGGTTCTTGCTTGCTCAAAATCGTGCTGAGGCATGTCGTCGCTTGGTAGTACTCGGTACCGATTAGTACCGGTCTTGAATTCATCCAAGTCTTCGATCCTTCACCAATTCTATGCATCCAGTAGGTATCCCTCCGGCCTAAAGGTACGCCTAACATGATCTAGGGCCAGTGGCTCGCTGAGTTGGATATTATTGAAGCACGATATCAGTTACAGTGCACGATACCAATTGGTATTGATTCTGAATTGATCAAAATTCTTAATATTCACTAAATCTTTGTATTCAATTAACACTTCTCAGGCCTAAAGGCACACCCAGACTTAGTTAGGGACAATGGCTCATTGAGATTCTAACAACATTGATCAATTCATCCCTTGGAAAACTAATGATATACTGATTTGTGTCGAAATAAGTATGTCAGTTGTAAAATCACCTGATTTAAATTGTTCTATCAATTACAATCGCACAATTAAAGAAATTGAGGGGTGTTAAACCTCTAATTCTCAGTTATTATTCGACTATTATTCAATTGAAGAACCCGAAAAGGAAAATTCTTTCAAAACGACGATAAAGTAGTAACTATACTACAAATTCATGGTGTTAGTGATTGATCCAGACCTAAAGGCTCATCAAGCACCTTTCTCTTAGGTCAGTGGCTCGTTGGAGATCAATTATGCAACCAATTTCACACACAATCGCGATCTTTACAAAAAGGGAAAGAGAAAAAAGCAAACGAAAAAAATTGCATGCTAGAAACAAGAATCACAAGAAAGAAAGTTGTAATTCACTTCAAGAAAGTGAATTAAGCATCTAGGATCAAGCTTTGTTCATATTTCAAAGAAGAGAGACAAAGAATTATGATTTTATCCCATCAATACATCGTTGCTTACCTCTTCTACTGAATAGTATCACCAATTTGTTGTGTTACTGATTGATTCCTCCTATCTCTCTTTGTATTAATATCAATTGATAGCTAGAGTATATGTATGTGTGTGTGTGTGCTCTTTCTAAAATTATCTCCCTTGCTGCTTGATTCATGGGGTTTATATAGGCTAGAAAACGGCCAGCTCGATCGCTTTAATTGGTTGATCACTCCTTGGTCGGATTGCCAGGTTGGACTGATCTTGGCCCTTCATTCCTTTTCTCTCGACGACTGTGATACAATTGTGTTTGTTTCAAATTGCTTCTGACAAGTTAGTTAATTTCTATTATTCTTTGACTGTGCTGCCACTACCAAACTTTAACTTCACACATGTTCTAATTGACGAGTGGGCCCCTCATCACCAGATTGTATTTAAACACCTCTTCATTACTTCTAATATTTTTTAACTTTCAATTGCACTGAGCTCCACCCAATCCCTAAGTTGCATTTCCGTCTCATCTTCTCCCTTGGAAAAATTCACATCCTTTCATTCAATTGCTCTCTCAATCCATGCTAAGTATCATCGTCTTAGCCTAAATAAACTCCTTGATAGTGCAATTTGATGTTTGAAGTGTCTATTAAGCTTGCCTCTTTATCACTGCCTTCGATAATCCTTAGCCTTCAGACCTTCTCTTCATTCAATTACTTCATAATTGCTTGTCTATTGGCATCGCCTTGATGTGGTGAAGCTCCTACCGTGCTCAATTTGGTGTTTGAAGCACTCAATTGCAATCTCCAGAAGCTCACTCCTCTCTATTTCGACTCAGGCCGAGGTAAGCTCAATGTTCATCTCATTTCTTCTTTGTTCTTCTCTTATTCACCTTCCTTTGATCAACTTACCAATGCTTATTCTCTGCATTTGAAGTTATCTACAATGGTGAGACGTCTAACACTAAGAATCTACTAATGACATGCTGACGTGGACCAATGACTGACTACCACGTGGCACAAATGAGACCCACATGTCAGCTGATTTTGCGCCAAGGTGGGACCACATGGGTGAGGTGGACCAATGGAAGGCTGTCACATGGCACAGTTATGTTGAGGTGGACCAATCAGGGGCTGCCATGTGACAATACTCCTCTCTCCTTTGATTTCTGCTCTCTGTGTTACTTGTTCCCAGTTTGCACTCATGCTTGTCTTTGTCCCCAAGTTGTACCCAGAGATGGTTGTGATTTAATCTCAGCCCTTCATTAATCCATTTTAATCTATTTTTACTTCTCTGAATTTATTTTAATGGCTCCACTTGTCCAAAAATTATAATTTTTTATCAAAAATCCCTAAATTCCTGATGATCACTCCTATAATTTTTAATTCTCATTTTGCCCCTATCTGCTTGTATCAAAAAAATTGCCAAGAAAACCCTATTCTTCTTCATATTAATCCTAATTTTTTTAGTGTTGTAGCTCAGTGTCTGTGTCAAAATTATTATTTCCTTATAGACCTCCCAATTAAGCATCAATTACTATTTATATGGAGTTGTTATCTGGCAGGATGTTCTGTCGTGAACATGTTTTTTGATATGGATCTTGATATGTTGCATGTTTATGAATCTAGCAGGAGGCTGAGTTAAAGTAAATATCTAAAAGCAAAAAAAAATCTTTTCACAATTACAAGAGAATATTCAAAACAAAGTATCAGTTTTCCTTTTCAAGCTCATGGAATATACACTACAACAAAAAGGGTTTAGACAAAGCTCAATTAACAACGGTTATAGAGGATTTCCGTTGTTGAAAGGGGTCAGTAGCAAAAATATAATAATAATGAACAAAATTTATAACAGTTATCTAAAAAAAATGTTAAAATACTCCTTTAGAAACTATCCAAGCGTTGGAAAAGATTTAGCAACGGTTACTTAAAAAAACCGTTATAACAGCATAGCTTAGCAATGATTATAAACTAAAATTGTTGTTGAATATCCCTTTACATATAGTACTGTCACTTTTGGAAAAGATTTTACAACGGTTATCTCTTAATTAATGAACCGTTGCTGAATCGCTCTTTAACAATGATTATTAAGAAAAAAATCATTGCTGAATCATTGTAAAAGGGTGATTGTTAGGATTTTTTCTTAATAATCATTGTTAAAGGGCGATTCAGCAACGATTATTAAGAGATAACCATTGTAAAATATTTTCCAAAAGTGACAGTACTATATGTAAAGGGATATTCAACAACAGTTTTAGTTTATAATCATTGCTAAGCTATGTTGTTATAACGATTTTTTTAAGTAACCATTGTTAAATCTTTTCCAACGCTTGGATAGTTTCTAAAGGAGTATTTTAACATTTTTTTTAGATAACTGTTATAAATTTTGTTCATTATTATTATATTTTTGCTACTGACCCCTTTCAACAACGGAAATCCTCTATAATCGTTGTTAATTGAGCTTTGTCTAAACCCCTTTTTGTTGTAGTGTATATTCCATGAGCTTGAAAATGAAAACTGATACTTTGTTTTGAATATTCTCTTGTAATTGTGAAAAGATTTTTTTGCTTTTAGATATTTACTTTAACTCAGCCACCTGCTAGATTCATAAACATGCAACATATCGAGATCCATATCAAAAAACATGTTCACGACAGAACATCCTGCCAGATAACAACTCCATATAAATGGTATGCTCCCATTGCCACAGAAGATCTTGTTAGCATCACATTTTCGTTAATTAATTGAAAAGAAAAAGAAATTGGTAAAAGCTAGAAGCCCTTTAATTTTACCGTTTTATGCAAAAACTGGGAGTGAAAAGTGCTAGAAATCGATTGAAATAGAAACTCACGCTTATTTGACCACAAGCTGGTTCCTCAATTGATGCAAGGCCGGTGTGTTTTGTGCCAAGATCCTTGTTGATTATGTCACCTAGGATAACAAGCCGCCAATACAGACACCCCATTAGTTGCATACGAGTCTTAATATTCCACAGATTTATGATGTAAATTAAAGATTCTGTGCAAATTATGAAAAACCCGGTGATGTTTGTACTATTAGCGTGAGGTTCGAAGTAGTTAGGTCTTCTTCTTTTTTTCTTCTTAGAACACAGATCAAAATTCAAAAGTGGGTTTTCCTTTTTATAAGAAATAGACAGAAAAACCGAGATTACGACCAGATAGTTGGCTCAGCCCAAAATTATAATTTTGATCTGAATAGCAAATAGCATAAATTCAATTTGTAAAAGCTGTTATGCAACACTAGAATGCATGACTTTGCCTATGGATCCTTCTAGTTGCATGCAGCATCACCATTTATGAACCACCTTTCCTTGTTTAATCCCAACTTGCAGCTCCACCTTCTTTGTTTAATCAAGGTACATTTCTTTCTGTCAATATAAATACCCCTGCAATCCACCCCTTGCTCTTCATCACACTAAAGCTCCTCTTAATTTCCTTTATACGCAATCAATCTCCCCTCTAAATCAGAATTTTATAATATTTTCTTTTTATTTGCAATGGCATGGACAAGTGAGGAGAACAAGCGTTTCGAAAGGGCTCTCGCAAGGTATGATGAGGACACCTCAGATAGGTGGGAGAAGGTTGCTGCCATGGTCGGTGGCGGAAAGACAGCAGAACAGGTCAAGCGTCATTACGACGAATTGGTGCAAGACGTTCAACAGATCGAAACTGGTAACGTCCATTTCACGAATACCAATAGTCGAACCGGTAGGACTAATTAGATACTTGTTTGTCAGGTATCTACGTGAGATTGTAATGTGTGTGTATGGTGTGAGTTTGTCTTATCCATTTCAATTTCAATGTAAGGTACTTGTATCAAATGATTTATGCCGTTGAAGCTTACCTATTCTGTTGAGAGATGTAACCTGTTTGTAATTTCTTTTCTTTTTACATGAAAAGGCCTTGAGTGTACTCTTGTAATCATCTCTATAGGTTATAAGTAAATGTACTGCTTTAACTTATAATTCTGATACTTCTTGTTTTTACTAAAAATTAATGAAAATCCGACCACAAATGCATCTAGTTTTCTTTTCCTTTATTAATTTAAAGACATTAACGTAGATTAGTAATCTTGTAACCGAGTGTACTCTTGTAATCATCTAGTTTTCTGTTGAGAAATGTACTGCTTTAACCGCGGATTACTATAAATGTAGGCTACCGGCCGTATACTATCAAAAAGACTCCTTATATAATTTATGAAGTCAAAATATTCTTTTTGTACATGGCCGTACTTTTAGTACTTGAACCGCAATTAAATAGCCATGCGGAGAGCATGCACTTTTTCAAATCTATTTATGGGTGACAAACGTCACAGTACTATGCATAGAATCGCCTTCTTTTAAGATAAAAAATGTTTTCTGAAGCCCTAATAAAATGTTTTATAAATTAATTACTATAATCATGACCGAGTTCCCTTCAAAGTTTTATCCCTATGCAAGCTAGTTGCTCACCTAGCTAGCTAGAGCCAAGTTTGAATTTCAATTTTTAAATTTTCCACTAGTGCTTTCAGATGTTAAATGCAACTACTTAATCTCACTTGAAAAGTTTATTCGTTTTGATAAAGTATCTAAAGTACAATATTGGAAGTATCGAACAAATTGAATTTGTTAATGATTAAAATTACTGTCAACATCAAAAGGGACATCTTTGTTTCCTTTGAAGAATAACACTCACCAGGGCATGCTTTATATTCTGGGGCATTTTTTTTTCATCAGATTAGTGTTTAGAATATTGTATTTCTGCTTACTCATCAGGTGTCTGTAAATTATACATAAATGTTCAGCTCACAGCTACAAACAAAAAATAAATAGAGTGTTGCACATATTCCATTTCATCCCTCAAGATGAAAATGATTTTGTTAAGCCTTTTTTTGAAAGCTTGACAGCGGCTGTATCAAGAGGGTGTATGTTAAATTAACATTTCTTTGATGGTCAAGAAGCTAGGAAGGCTACCTAAGAGATATAACTAATTAGCTACCCTGTTAATAAATAGTGTAAGTAGCTAACAACTAATGTATCGAATCTGCAAAATCATTAATGTATAGTCACGTTCTATGTTCACCTTAAAACTCTTCACGAACAGTCCACATAACTGACAAGTTAAATTGCAGGAAATAAGAACGAAATATCGTGCTAATTAAGCGTCACTCGTAGTGCATGCATGTGGTGCATACTCTGGAGACCACTTATGAATCCATACTTGAATTAACATTGGAACACCTTGATGAAAACAAAGGGAGATGACAGGATATTTTTACTTGAAAAAAAACATAGAAGAATTATTACGCACTTCGTCAGGGCTGGATACACAATTTTGGTCAGGGGGTCAGTAATAGGATTTAGTAACTTATCGGGTTTAAATTTATTAACTAATCGGATATTAAATAAAAATATTAAAATAATATCTTTTATAAATTAAAAATTAAAAATAAAATAAAAGTCAAAATAATAAATAATCATAGCGATAAAAAAAATTCTTCTAAGAAACTTCATATTTTAAATTTTTTACATAATTATTTCATTATTCATGATATTAAATATTTTTTTCTCAATAAAAAATAATCAGACAATCCAGGAGATCAGAAATTTAATCAAAGAAGATTAAATTAACAAAATTTTAATTTAAAAATATTAGTTTTTAAAATCCAAAGGTCAATTGACCCGTACATGATACATCCGCCCGTGCACTTCGTAACACATTTAATCCTTTAGCAACAACTATATGCAATCCTAGACTCACCTAATACAGATAGTGATACATCTCGCCAATTTATGGGAAGATGCGAGTTAAAGTTTCGCACTGAAGACATAAAAAATAATATATTTGGGTGTTAATTGGAGCCCTATTTTTTTTTTAAAAAAAAAAACAGCAACAAGACTTGGCTACAAATTATTTGGTCAGACGGCAACTAAGGTTATTGCACACATATGCATCGCTACACAATGTATGATAATATGGTCGACATGCTCTTCTTGGATTTTGTCAGTTAATCTTGTCTGGTGCCATTGTAGAGAAATCTTCGGTTATGATAAGGCTGCATGCAGCCTCTTTCAGGTATTGGAATTTACGCAAGAAAATAAATTAGTTGGCCAAAAAGATGCTTCGAATTTGAAATGTTTGATAAATTCAGTCGAGGAATTTTAAAATTGGACAAATTGGATGGTACTTGTTTTCGATTCCAAGAATATATATCATCTCTATTTCCATGTGCGTGACAATTTTATACATATTTTCTTATCGTCTTCCATCACACGTACAATTAGTTAGTCATAGACGCATAATATATATTCACGTCCTTCAGCACATAAAATATCTTTATTTTTGTTTAAATTCGAATATACAAGTCTATAATGCGTCTGTTCACTTGTTCAGAGAAAACGACTTAGACCCCGCCAGAATAAGTTATTCGTGCGAATGAATAACTAAATCCTGATGAATTAAATTGTAAGGCTTATTATAATTAATAACCATATAATTTGATCTCTTCATGCAAAAAGATGAAATCGAATGAATAACTTTTCCATACATTCAAAAAAGAAATTTCCATATTTTTATACCGACAGGTTTGGTTTTTCATAGCATAATTCTCCTTACCTTTTCTCCAGGAAAGAACATTAGGATAAATTAGTGGTCTTAGACTACGTAATATGATATGCCAATTCAATTAATCTGATCAAACCTTGTGTACGAGAACATAATTGCAAATCAGATTATTCTTGATGTAGATGTCGATTTACAAATTAAAAGGCCAACTTAGATTTTATACTAGCAAAAAATCGAGAGATAATGATACATTATGTTTTCACATTAATATAGCTAACCTCGACTTAAAACCTCGACTTGCTTATGATGCCTAATTGTTTTACAGCAGAAGTTAACTTTTTAATTACTATGCATATGAAATATTAAACTTTCGTTGAGATCCAGGCTTCACTTCAATTAAACTGACGACAGTTAAATTGGAAAGGCTCTCGTGGCATACATAAAATCTAGTCTAACCATTAGCAGGTTAAGGGTCATGGTGGAGTTGTTGCACTGGCATGTGTCAAGCAAACAAATGAGCAATAGTTATCAATTATATTATACCATATATCAGAATTAGAAAGAACAGAGTAAAATTAGCAATAATTAGAATTATTTTCTGACAGGGCGCAATTGCATTGTGTCTCGTCCTGGTCTAGACCTACTCGAAGATCAGCCTAGATACCTTACAGGAACACGTTCATAATCTCAAAGAATATCTATAAATAAAGATCCCAAGTCTACTGATAGAGGATTCACAACTTAAGATTACATACACTTACACTATACAAATTGCTTAGATCTTTGATATACTATACCTATATCGATGACTCACATCATTTGATGTTTTTGTTGAAAGAGGCTTCTATTTTGGCACTCAGACAGTTTAGAATAGTTGCTGACAACAACACTCGAGAAGCAACCCTTGCTCCCGATGACCAAACCTCCCCAACCCCATCAGGTAATGCTCCTCCCTATCACCCTCAAGTTAATCGAGGTCCTGAACCCTCGAGGGCCCGACCTCTCCTTGATCCAAACCTCGGGATGCCCCGCTCCATAAGATCCACCCAAACAATCCCTATAACCACTACCACTGCTACCATACCAAACCACAATACTATACCCAATCCTTATTTTATACCTCACTTCAACTCATCTTCTTCTAATCGTTCATATATTCCGAACTATTTCTCCAATAACTTCTTCCCCGTGTTTCAACCATCGCCAGTTATAATTCCATACACTTATCAAACCCCACCCTCTTTCTACTACACTACATCCCCACCCGCTGCTGAAGCCCAACGCCCACACTACATCCCCACCCGCTGCTGAAGCCCAACGCCCGACGAGTCTTGGGGGTATTAATCTGATGGACACGGTATGTCGTAACCTATTCGCCACACTAGGGTTGGATGGAAATCTGTATAGCAACTCTACCGATCCTGAACCTATAACGATCGATGGGCCTTTAGCTCCCCAATTATATATTTTTACTTATCCCACACACACCGATTTACCAAATGTGGGCACTTTCAGCACTCCCCAATCTAAATTCACTGACCCGACAACGTTCATTGTCAACTTTTGGGAAAGGTTAATTTGGATATCCCGACGTCGTGTTATGCCAAATTTTTCCAACTTGTCTTGAGGGGATAGCTTGGAATTTATATGTTCCTCTTCTAAGGTTTCGATTTTTGACTTCTTGGCCCTTTCGCAAAAGTTCTAGGTTCGCTTCGAGACAATTAAAAGCCTAAGATTACTTGTGATAGTCTTCTCTCCATTAAGCAAGCCCCTCGAGAACCTACTCGAGCGTACATCAACAAGTTCATAGAATCCGCATATCGGGTGTCAGATTTTGATGATAAAATAGCGGTGTTGGCCCTTCAAAGAGGCCTATTTAAATGTCAGCTCTGTTTCAACGCGTGTAAGCATACCTTCTCTACCTTACGAGAGTTTTTTAATTTCACAAATGCCTACATCTAGGAAGAAGAAGATGCTTACAGTTCTGATGAGGATAAAAGGCATGAGGACCGAGTGTCCCCCATATGAAGTTATAACAATCGAAATTGGCAAAACAGACGAGGTCGACGGCCCCAATGGGAAAATTTCCCTCTTCTCAGTGATCGCTACAAAAATACAACAAGAGAAGCTCAACGACCGATATTTAATACTTATCACTCATTCAGCAAGCCGTAGGAAAAAGACTTGGATGATGTGAGTATTTTTTAAGGTAAAAGGTGTTAGTTTAGTGACTTAGAGGATCAATCATTTGTGAAAGTACTCTTATTTTATTTTATTTATTGGATAATTTATATCATTTTGTTCCTTGAGTTTTAATATTTTATGAATTATTTGAGTTGATGACTTGAATTGTGGAACTCTATAATTGTTATTAAAACTCTTAATTGTCCTTAGTCTAATATCATTAGCATGGAACACTGAATGATAATATTTACTAGTATATGGATTAATGTGTGATCATGTTTCATAGATCACTGATATGGGGTATCTATTTAATCACATAAATATACATATATGGGATGCATGATCTTGGACCTAAGTGTCAATTATTGACCCGACCCGACCCGTCATGACCCGAAGATAAATGGGTCGGGTATGGGTTTAATTATTTTGACCCGAATCAGGTAGGGTCGGGTTCGAGTCAACCCGACCCGACCCGATTAATTATATTTTTTGAACTAATTTTATGATTTATTACTAATTAAAGATTAAATATACACTAATTATATACTAATTAAGATTAATTATAAATTAATTAATATTTTATTACTTAAAATTGTATAAAAAAAATTAATAAATATTTAATTATTTTACACGGATCGGGTCGGGTATGGGTCTAGATTTTTTGACCCGAATTTAATCGGGTCGGGTTCGGGTCGAGTCAAAAAATGATAAAATGATGTGACCCGACCCGACCTGACCCATTGACACCCCTAGACCTAACCCACTTTGACTTATTATATGGATTGTGTTTGTGTCATCAGCAGGGTCATAAATGAGTATTAATTCTATTATCTGAGATATTCATAGTTCTAGATAATTAATGTATATTTTGTGTGATTATCAAACGCGGCTTTTAACCGAGAGTTATAAAGGTAATTTCTGGATATACATGAATTATGCTATGAATTATGGATAGTCAATAGGATATTTTATTTTTCTCATTTCTTATGAGATTAGTGATATCTTTGGACCACTTGATGTAGTGATAATTATTATGCATATAATTTATGATTATTGGATGATCATATATAAATAATTATGCATTGAGAATTAAGAAAATAATTAATGATCAAAATGACACATTCCGATGCTTGACATTAATTAATAGATATTACGTGACAAAAAAATTAAAGGATCACAATATATCTGTGTTTGATCGGATTATCATAATACATTGTTTGATGCTAATCATGATTTATTATTGATCATGATATGGATCCTGCTGGGTCACTCTATTTGATAAGTTGAAGCATACAATAATTAATGAATTAATTATGCGGGGCATAATTAATTAAATATAATTAGATTGGATCAATTTGGGTGATGCTCTAATTATGGATGAGATATACTTGGGCTCAGAGTGAGCTCAAGCTAGTGGTGTCAATGGGTCGGGTCAGGTCATATTATTTTATTATTATTTTTGACCCGACCCGATTAAATTCGGCTCAAAAAATCTTGACCCATACCCAACCCGACCCGTGTAAAATAATTAAATATTTATTAATTATTTTTATATAATTTTAAGCAATAAATATTAATTAATTTATAATTAATCTTAATTAGTGTATAATTAATGTATATTTAAGTTTTAATTAGTACTAAATCACAAAATTACTTTAAAAAACTTAATTAGTCGGGTTGATCCGAACCCGACCTGACCCGATTCGGGTCACAAAAATCAAATCATACCCGACCCATTTATTTTCGGGTTATGTCGGGTCGGGTCGAGTTCGGATCGAGTCGTGTCGGGTCAATAATTGACACCCCTATCCCAAGCCCATAAACTAATTAGGCAGAAAAAATTAATGAATTTATGCATAACCAATCAAAAGTTGGTTTCTGTATTAGATGTGAAATTAAACTAATTGGTTATACTAAGCTTTGAGAGCATTTGCGCAAAAGAAGAAAATTAATTAATTAATTAAAAAATCATAACCACTTTTATGCGCAAGGGACATTATGGTTATGCTCGCTGGAGATATAACTGATGTTTCCCTCTGCACACGAAAATAAAACAAGGAAGTTTATGTTTTTTTTTTGTCTTTTGCTCTGCCATATCTCATCCGAAGGAAAAAAATAGTGGTATTCATTCTCTCTTTCAATCTAATTGAGTATCTATCACTCTTATGTGTTGAGAATCAAAATAGATTTAATATTCTTATTTTATTGAAAGTCTAGTAATCTTTCTTCGACGCGTCAAAGAGTGCAACGCGGTAAAGGTTTCACACTTGGAAAGCTTTTGAGAAATAAGATCAACACTGACGTCCTTACGGTGATTGATGAAGGCACACACAACCACCATCCAAAGAAAGTTATCACGCTTAGTTACGATATCAAGTAAGATATATTATTTATAAATTTATTTGTTAGATTCGAATTTTATACACATGATCTTTAATTTTCAATTGAGTTGTATGGAAAAAAAAATTAAATTATGCATCTCATGTCATTAACCCAACAAAAGGATGGGTTTTGAATGCGAAAAAATTTGAGATTCATTAATTATTTATATTCTTATTTCGATGCTAACTTGTTTTCAATAGAAGAGATAACAGTAATACTTCATTGCAAACAAAATAAAAGGGAGTGTACTCAAATGAGAGTTCATAAGATTTTGAGATAATGGGGTTTGATGGTGTAATTCTAAATAAAATTGAATGGGTTCATTTATATAGACACGGAAAAATTATCTATATATATATTTTTATAATATTAGTATTATTTTGTAAAAATAAATGGGGACATTGAACCCCATTGGAACCATATAATTCTGCCTTTGTGACTATCAATTCATCCACCCTTTATATTTAAATTAAGCTTTAGAGATATTGTCACGTGAATGGGCCTCTTATCATCCAGAGAGCGTGTATTTTTATGTAATAAATAACAAGTGAGTTATTTTAGTTAATAATTAAGTCTATATAATTAATATATATATATATATATAACATAATATATATATATATATATATAACTATTTTGCGAGATTTACTATACTCATGTAATTTTGTGAATATAGTGTACTTCAATCACATATTATATCTATATTTGAAAGTAATTTCACTCAAAAGGAGACTTACATCAAGGTAACACTTATATCAATGTAGGTAATAATTAATGATTTACGATTAATATTTAAAATTAATAAATAAATAATAAAAAATAATAATAAATAATACTAAGTAATATTTATGATGCATCCAAGTAAATCTCACAAAATATATTTACCATATGTTATGTGAATGTTTAATTGTTTACAGAAATAGCTCACTTATTAATTGTTAAGTAGATTTATTCTCTCTTCAAACACTCACAGACCCACCACGTGATATAAGAGATGGACGAGTAGATAATTATAAGTGTGGACGCTAGCTATGACTCTATTCATTATGGATTTCGAAAAGGGCCGACTAAATTCCAACCCAACTGATAACTATAGCTAAATTTATATTTTTTTTTATAATTTTGAAAGAGTTCTAAATTATATTTTGATTAATCATAACTCAAAAATAAATTATTTTGTTATTCATTCTTCAATTTGTTTATCTTTTTAATTTGCTTAAAATAACTTGCTTATTTGTTAATATTAATAGTGTCTTTTAGAATGATATTTGTATTAGTAATAACATATTTTTGAAGAATTATATCGCGTTGAATATTATTTAGGTTCTTAAGAAGAAATCGTTTTCCTCGATTTTTTAATTGTTGATTTATAATGATTAATTATGAATTAAAAAATTTCTGAATACGGACAAAATCATCTCAATCTCACCCTTGTACCATCCTAGGCTCCAAACTAGTTGAAAGTCTGCGAACTGGAGATCTCCCATCCATGGAGCTCGAGCGGAAAGAATTTGATGCTGTAACTGAGATTTTTTTTTTTAGAAAACAAAGATTTAGTTAATTATAAATTTATTCTTAACTAAGCAGTGGATGCCACCTTGTTGGATCTGATGCCCGACGTCACGTCTCTCAAATGGGCACACCGTCTCATGGGACGGATGCAAGACGTTGTCAATATACTAATTGGAAATTGCATTAATATAATACAACTTTTTTTTATACTGCGGAAGTAAAAATGAAGAATTTCTCGTGACGTAAAAGTGAAGAATTTATCATGAATGTCAAACTGAATATGGAGTTTTTAAAATACATAGAGAGAGAGTTTGGCTACGGTGTTACGCGTTGCACGTATGACTCTTGTGTTACGGACCGTTTTTTCGTCTTTAAAGTTTAAATGGTCGATCCGACCGGTCAAAATATTTTTCATATGAAAATTAAATTTTATATTTTTTAGAATTTTTTTACTATTTTTTAAGATAGCTAGAAAATGACTCCTTTTAAATGGCTCATAATAATTAAATCAAGTGAATTTCTAGTTATCTTAAAAAAAAAAATTTTTAAAAAATATATAAAATTTGGTCTCCAATTAGATTTTCATATGAAAAATATTTTAACTGGTCGGATTGATTATTTAAACTTTGAAAATAGAAAAACGATCTATAACACACAATTATCCGTGCTACGCGTATCGCTGTACCAAACTATATATATATAAATTTAATATCACTCAGCTAGTTGCCTAGTTCTCAAAAAAAAGAATATATCAATTGGCTTTTAGTTTCCTCGGAATACGTCACTGAGAATCTCAGATGCACTAGCACGTACCACTCAACAGAAGTAAAGGCATTTTTTGTTGCTTTTTTATTTTTCTAACGTCCAACACAAAAAGAACATTTATTTTTTCACCTATTTGTAGCAGATTTTTTTAATAAATAAAAATAAAAAACGAGAGAAATGGTACAAATGATCCGTTTTTTTGCGCTAATAGTCTAGATCGAGTTTGAAACTCAGTCTTAAATGTTGGGACCGAAATTCAAACTCAATCCCAGATAAAAAAAATTTACATTTGTTTGTTTATTTGTAGTCAAAAGTCAGCACGAAATATGGACCAAATTTTAAACTCGATCCCAGATAATTTATTTATATATTATCATATGCCTAGAAGTCTTCTCCTTCTTTTTTCTCCAGCCATTTTTTCAAAATCGTCATTGTTACTGTTGAAAGAGTTTTCAACTGAAAGTGTATATTTTGACAGATCCAGACTAATCTGTATTTAGCACTCTCTTCTCATCTATATTGTATATTTTTATTTCTATTTAGACTATTAATTTTTACTATAAAATTTATCATTTATATTGTAAAGACGACTATGTTGATGTTCAATGTGTATCACATAGGTTAAATTATGAACACTTCAACCAATGCGGGTTACGATATTCATACTGCGTGCACATTTTTCACCAGTGACACAATCAGTATTCATGACTTGAAGAGATAGATTCATATTGATTTAAAACTGCTCCCTAGTCATTTCAATCTCACCATTAATGTATGAATCAACATTGTCCAACCAGGTTCAAGTGGTTTTTTTATAGTTTATTTGGGATAATTTCTGAGAAAATTTAAGGAACGATAAAAACAATAGCCCCCTGTCAAATGTCCGGGTATAAAACACTAGAGCTAGTAGTTAAATCTCAACCAATATCCTATTATGATCGTTATGATCTGTGTCCAACTAGTATTCATGGAAATAGCAACTTAGTTCTGGCTGAGAAAATAACATATTGCCAATCTCGGGAGCAGCCACCGTATCTCGATAGAGAATGTGAATGAGGATGAGAAAGCAGAAGAGTAGCCTCATTGACATCCAAGATGCAACATATACATATATATGAATGAAATTATGAATGAGATAGATATCAAAAAAATACTTACAGAGTGATAAATATTTGTTCCTTTCATTAACTGGGGAATGAAGCACCGTGTGCATAATTTGCTGATAATACGTCAATGTTATATGTAGACGACCATTATTTTCGTAAACCACTAAGAATTGACAAATAATTTGATGCTGGTCAGCAATTCAATATAAAATCTGAGTTGAAATTCAAAATCGTTGATTTTCGTGATCAACGGAATATACAATTAGAGGTAAAAAATAGTAGAAAAATAAAGTTAGTTATGACATGTAAAGATTTCAATTGTCCATGAAGATTGTATGTCACACCCAACATAATGAGTATTTAGGAGATCAGAACAAATCCGTTCGAGCACTCTTATTTTAGCAGTGCTACTAGGGCGGACAATGGTTAGACGAATTCTAGAATAATAGCAAATATTATTAAAAATCTATTGAGAGAGAATACTTAAAAATGACAATTAAAGAAGCAAGGAGTTTAGTTAAATAAAAATTCCCCACAGTATAACCAAGTTATGATAAATTATGTAGAGGAAGAGAACTGACAATGCAAATCTTTTTGGTAGATGGGAAAGGTCATACTAGCTGTTTCCGTCTCTGCTAGCAGCCATATAAAATTACACAAATGGCATCAAATACCTCATAGAGACGGCACTTTCAATAAAGTTTGGTGTTAAAAATTTTAATCGTGTTGCATGAACATTTGGTTTGTGCATTACAGCATGACCTTACCTACGGCCAGTCTTGATTATCGATGCTGGATTTTTATCAGGTCGGTATGTCGGTAAACTATTTATAACATGTGCTTATGATGCGGAACAACAACTACTATCACTTATATTTATTATAGCAATCGGAGAGGAAAGTGCATCTAACTAGGGTTAGTTCATGCAGTGGTTGCATTATATTAAATATTCTTCATACTAATAACTAGATTATCAAATTTTATTATTTTAAATTTTTATTGCTATTTTTAATTTCTTTTTACAGCTGACAGCACTTCAATACAAAATTAATATATTCTTTAATTATTTTCATAATCATCTTTTAAAAGTCATTAGAAATAGTAACAAATCTAAATAAATGGTAAAACTTAATGTCTAAGAGATATTGATATAAAGATTTTTTAAACTATTTGACATTTAGGATATGAAATTTTAAAATTTGGTGCTTAAAATATTTTGACTCGAAATGCTTATGAAAATATTATAGCTAAACTCTGAATAAAAACTATATGTTTGAAATAGCATTTATTTTAAATTTCAGCTAAGCCCCAATTTAAAGACCTCATGAGGCTCTGATCTTAACCGAATTAAACAACTTTTCGGTTCAATCCGATTTCAGCATAGAACTAACTTATCTCATCTGGGTCTAAGACTACTCTCTTCTCTGAAATATTCTCATTTTATTCTTTATCTTCCTTCCGATCACTAGAAGTGTTCAAACCCCCCAAACTCTCAAATCCTGTGGGCTCAAACACTGATTGTATTCTAAATCAGAGCCTAATTCTCTGCAGCGTACACTTTTGTCAGATTCCTGTCATGTGACAAAATCAGATTGGGATGGGTTACATGCAAAAATATATATAAGCCTTTTTCCCAATTTAGGTCTATTTATCGACCATACAAGTACAGACTCGGCCCAAAACTATGTGCATCTTTTTCTAAGTTGACGTTGATCAGCGTTTGCACAAATAAATGAGCAAAGACTTCTCACATGACCCCATTAATCACTGAAGCTGTAACAGCATGCTCACATAAAAGCAGTACTTTACTGATTTCGCCATAATTAATGAGTTCAGAATTAAGGTTTCAGTAAAAGCAAAAAAAAAATACTGTAATCTGGTAGTTTTCAAACCTTGCTCTAACTCTACACGAGTATACACAACTAAAGATTGTTTTACTTCCATTCAATACATAACTGCATACCACAAAATTCACTAGTACAAACGTGGTATATATACAATAAATTCTACATATAATAAGCTCTGTTAAGTGGACGGATAAAAATCCACACACCATAGAGACTCAACGCCATACCTCAAATCGCCATCAACCAAAGCCAAGATCACAGGGAACTGCTAATTTATTGAGCAAATTATGCATTACCAGTAGCAAGCCTTCCAACATCAAATTGTGGAGTGTATTTGTGTGCTATGTCATGCATCTCCTCACGTGGCGGCTCATTTAGGAATGCCCAATTGCTTCTGGTCCACCTGGCATTGTGCAAGTAATTATAGAATTACCAGTTGTTAAATCTGTTCAGAACTAATGATACTGATAATTGATATAACGTAGCAGAAAAACGCATACCAAGCTCCAGTCTTGTCAGATTTACTGGTACTTTCCTCTTCCTGTAGACATGTTCTTGGAGAATTCGGCAGACTGTTAGAATGCATAATTGGCCAGGCATCATTTGGAGATCGAGAGAAAGGCATTGATGCTATTATTTTCCCAGCATCATTCAGAAAACCTGGAGAGTTTGCAGGTGACCCATATGGAGAATGGTTCATGTCCCTTTCACCATTTGTTCGCAGTGTTTTCGATCTCCAAAATGCATTTATTTCTTCCCTGGTAAGTGATTTGTTCCTTCTAAAATGAGCTACAAAAGTTGTCACGGTCCGGTTAGTTTCATGATCCTTCAGTGCTTAAATCTATCAGAATTAATTATCAATTGCGAACCTGATTCCGCTGAAAATATGAGCAGTACCCAGTAGATGTGTTAATTTGCTCACTAACTTGGTAGACAATTCGTAAATTGTCTCATTAACTGTATTGGCAACTTCTTTATGATAAACCAGACAATTACCAACTTAAGGAAAAGGGATGCAATATCATTAATGCACAAAAAGAAAAGGAACTAACTGACAAACAAGTTGAATCTCTCTAGGAGTTTTTAAATGAACTGAGAAAAGAATTAAGAAAGAAACTCCTTATATAATTAGAAAGGAACTCCTGCTAGAATTGATAATACTTTGTACCTGTTTGCTCATCCATAATTGGTGCATCCCAACCAGACATAAGTGAACCCATGCCTTCTTAGTTCTTTAATTGTTCTTCACAAATTACTTTTTTGAGAGATGCTCTGCAGTACGACTCAGACAGTACCAGACCGATGAAAGGAAAAACCTATGACAAATTGACATGATCTCGGATGGAGGTGTCCGTTTTATAATACGAGGATCACACTAAGTGATAGAAACAGAGCTCACTGTTTTGGATTAGGTCAAAATAGAGACTGGTGTTTTGTTCAGTGAACCAGTGATGGGGTTGTTTTACTTAGCCCCATTAATTGATAACGATTTAAATTACGGGATTATTTGTACCTTTTAATACAAGGCACCTATTTAGGATCATCTGAGGCACCTTTGGATCTAAGAATGTAACGAGTCACTGACATGAAGATTGACCTTTCCAAACACCATCTCCGGGTCAATTGAATTTACAACATGGTACCACATCAAACATAAATCCATTATCCATGAAAAGAGATGCATCTGATCTAACATTGAGCTGTAGCTCCTCGCGAATTGATCTCAGGACTTGATGCTTATCCTCAATGCTGCAATGCATATTTCCAGAAGTACTTTATTATTATAATAAAACAAAAGAAATAATTTGGAAAATTCTCATGGCTATCTCTATGTCCTTTTCTCTCCTCTATTGACGAAGTGGACACTGCCATTAGTTGATAATGTCAGGCCAACTACCTGGGTACCTGTGTAGGTTCATGCTGCCCTCGTAGAATTAAATTTATTCTGGTAGAATTTCAGGATGATGCGAAGGCGGATATTTATGTGCTTTATCACCATCGATTTTTAAAATAAACTTTTAGGTTTAATTAAATTTGTTCTTTCAAGAATGTGATGTAACTAATATCAGTAATATTAATTAATTAATCAGGGAGAAAATTTTGGCAATCGTTTAATTTGATAATTTTGATAATCTTCAATAACGAAGTTTAAATTCAAAATCCACATTACAAGCATGGTTTGTTATTAAGTCACATGTCACGTTTATAAAATATGACAAAATTGTATGTATTCTTTATTGTATGTAAAAGAAATAACATGAGCTTTCAACATTTCAAAATCAGCGATTCTTAACACATCATCGAACAATATTTATATTTCATAAAATTTGGTTATGATCGTATCTATATGACCAATAACTTACCTATAATTTTTTTAATATCAATTTTATTTTTTTTGGAACTTATTGTCAAGTATTATTAAAATAATCATTGTTAATTGACCTCTTCTCATTTTTATTTTTATCCCTGCCAACATTTCCGCACGGGGATTCAGAAACTATTATTGATACGATCATACGGATTAAAAGCTCAAATCGCATTAACATTCAAATTCAACTTGCTGGTAGAATCGGTGTCGAACACTCAAACTGAAGCTTTAATCAAATAAATAAACACGCGTCAAACCAGCGCCGATGTACGTAATTGATGTAGTCCAACACTCAACCTGCCCGGCATTATGACTTTTTATAATTTATGTGGCGCGTATTTGTGACGGATTATGTTATAAAATATTATAATAAATTTTCATATCGACTTGATCTAAAATTATGAGGCTAAAAAATTCTATATTTTAAATTTTAAACTGAAATAAAAAAATATCATAATCATAACATAAAATATTATCAATATTTAACAAGTGTACTAATTTTCAAAGGTCCTCACTAAGCTCCACCAGTGGGTAACAAATTGAATGCTGATAAGGCGGATCGCCATGTGTGGTGAGATTATATGATTGTGATACGTGATCAGTAATTTTCGTAACTCACTGAGACGAGCGTTTTGGAATTGGGGGCCATGGTCACTGACAAAAATATATTGTTTTGTGTAATGTGTTTTTTACCCTTTTGATCTTCAACATGATTGTTTTTTATATATTTCAGAATGATAAAAAATTTATAAAATAATTAATAAAATCTGTAGTAAATTGCTATGTCATATATGAACAATTGATATAGTCAATTTTATTACATATGTATTTTAACAAAATATAATATCATAAAATTATTAAAAATAAATAAAGAGTGAGGTTATGGTGCATTGCAATGCACGTATGCATTCATGTATTAGCTCAAAATTTAAAATTTTACATAAAATATGACCAATCCAAACCGTTCAATATAATTTTCATATCAAATTTTATATTTTTAAAATTTTATTATTATTTTCTTACATGAGGAGAAAATTGTTTGATTTAAAAATTCTGAATTGTCCAATGTGATGATTTTCTCCTTACTCAAAAAAAATAACAAAACATTTTTTAAAAATATAAAATTTAGCTAACTAATAAAGTTTGATATGAAGATTATATTGAATGGTTTGGATCGATCATATTTTATGTAAAATTTTAAATTTAAACTAATGTACGGTACATCCGTGCATTGCAATGCACTCTCACTCTAAAAAAAACTTAGAATATTGATATATAAAGACAATTTTAACAAAATATCATACTAATGTTTACAAAATGTTTATTTGTAAGCCGACAATAAATGAAACTTACACTTATAAGACATGTATCAAATTTTACTTTTTTAATGTCAATTTTCTTAATGCCCATATTTATTTATTTAATTATTATTATTTTAAAATTGGCCCTTGATTACATTTTGTTCTAACTTCGTTACTGGTAGTAGGCTAGTACTCTAGTTAATATTATTGTTCTTTTTTTTCTTTTTTTCTTTTAAGTTGTAAATGACAGACGTGGCTCAACAGATTTTTTTTTAGTGAAATGAAAATAATGAACAGTCGATTTTGAAATAATTACTTGATTTTTTAAACGCATATTTAGGGCTGCAAACAAGTCGAGTTCGAACGAGCCGGGCTTAGTTCAAGCTCGACTCATGAAAGTTCGAGCCGAGTCGAGTCGAGTTTGTGAAGCGTTTCGAGCTGAAAAGTCTAGTTCAAGCTCGGCTCATTACTATTTGAGCTAGCTCATGAGTTGGTTCATGAGACAATGCATGTACGTTGACTCGGTTTAACATTTATATTTAGTATATCTGCAAACTATAAATTCGGTATATCTATAAAATAGTACATGAGTTAGTACAAAATTGATATATTAATAAACTATATTTTCAATAAAATATTTGCTGCACTAATTTGAATGGATGGACCAATAAAAAAACTATTGAGTCAGATATATGAACGGAGTCACGAGCGAGTACGAAAAATTATTAAACCACTGAAATGGTGAGATGATGAGAGATAGATTATCGAATTATAATTTAACAGAAAAAAAATATATAAATTATTATTATTTGAGCCGAATTGAGCCAATCCAACTCAAACTCGGCTCAAATTAGCTTGAGCCAAATTAGCTCGAGTCAGATTAGCTCAAACCAAATTAGCTTGAATCAGATTAGTTTGAGCCAAATTAGCTTAAGCCGGAATTGAACCCGAGCTTAGCCATGAACGCGAGCTTTTTGTGTAGCCCTACGCATATTAGATCCTGAGGTAAAGTTTGTGGACCCGAGACAATTCTTCGGTCCATTTTTTGTTCTGTTTTGAACGGCAACGCGCTTCATGTTGCAAAGATCATTTTATTCCTTTTCCATGCTAACGGAGAGGCCAAGTGTAGCGACTTCGTGTTGCCAAGGTAGGAAATTGCAAAATCAGGCTCTTGATCTTATAGTCACATAATTTATGAACAATTTGTTTTTCTTATTTATAATTAGATATTTTATAAACAATTTATCAATTTTAAATATAGTGTATTTTTTTATCAAAAATATTCACATATTATTCGATAAAAAATATATTATATATTATTTTATGTAAAATTTTATTTTTTAATATATTTTTAATATTTTATCAGTATAATATATATTTTATTTATATTATATGAAATAAATTATTTCTAAACTATATCTATATTATATCCGAACATCAAATTTTTAATCTCAATAAATGTTTTCTAAACCATAAAATTATTACTATGCAAGAGGTCTTGCAGCATCTTTTGTTGTAGTGGAGAGAGAATTAAGAAAGAAGAAAAAAAAAAAAGCCAGATGTTGTTGGACAACAGTATTTACTGTTCTTGTATCCCCTGAATCTAGCACATTTTCTTAACCTCTCCTCCACCTTTGTTCGTAAACTTGTTTGTTTATTCAATGAAATCTAGTAGATATTGCCATATTGAATATCTAGAAAGTATCAAATATAAAGTAATTTCGCCAGTGGGTTTATAGACCGCCCACAGTTTTCTGAAAAGATATCATTAAATGTCACAATCCACGTACGTGATGGAAATTAAGGTGAAATTTATCCAGGACCAAGACAACTTGGATATGTTTATAATGTACTTTATCTTACTTCCATCAGTGATCCACCTAATCATTCATTTGGTGGATAAGTATTTTTTTTTTCAATGTACTTATTAATAAATAATAAAACATTAATATTTACCATATTTCATGAAGGAAATGAGCATGTTGTACTATATAACTTCATGCCATAACTAAAATCGACAATCAGAACTATAGAATTACCATTGTTGTGTTGCACAAGACGTGAAAAAGGGAGGATAGGGGAAATTTCTACTCAACTCAATATGTAAAATTAACTTATTTATTGTATGATAATCTATCGAAATTTCGATACATTTTTTATGTTACAAATTAATTAGTTTGATAGTATTTAATTTGTCTCAGCTTTAAATTTAAATTATTTATTCCTATGTATTTTAAAATTGTAGGATTGGTTTTGAAAAAATGATCCTATTATATATAGATCAGAAAAAGCAAATGAACTTGTGATTAAAGAAACAATCTGTACAAGATGAAAACAACTTTTTTTCAGATTAATAGTCTCGTTTGTTGAATTTTTTTTTTTTTAAAAAAAGAGGGATATTACTTTTCGTTCCCATTACTTTCTCCAACTTTTTAACTTTTAGTGCGAAAACATGAATTATAAAATGAATATTTCTCATATTGATCTGGTTTCTTCTCTTTTCTCAACCATCAAACGGGCCTATATGCATGTTATCATAGAATTTTGCCATGACGTTCTCATGCATGCAAATATGGGGAAAATGATTAGAATATAATGATGGAGTTAATCTAATTTTTAAGATCATTTTAGAGAATTAAAATCTTAAGCGAAAGCGTTACCTTGTTTTATAATCACCGTTACTTAAAGTTGATCGGGTTACCATGCAAGTCTTCTCTTCTTGAATCCTTCTTCTCTTCTCTCAATGTTGCGTATATCACAGTGATTATGAAATCTTTTAAGATAACAACTTTCTTATTGCCGGTTCTTTTAATCCTTTACACGACAACGCCGTTGTAAAACTTGATAGTAAAATTAAACAATGGTCTTTCCCAACTTTCATTCTTCTCTTTTCTGTTTTTTTTATATTTTCTTTAGAGAACAGAATCTTTCTAGAACATACTTTTTGGGGACCAGGAACCCTTTAATAAGGGTGGTAATTTTTCTAATTGTCCATCATAAATCAATCATAACTTTCTTTTTACACATTTAAAGGTCTATTTCTATAACATTTTATATCCATATTAAATATAATTTAGTGATCACTTGATTATGATTATGGACATGATATATAATTAATATATAATTATATAACACATAAACTCATAATTAATTATATCACTCGATCCACATGTTGTCCCATAGGTTCCGTATAATTGTCGAATCCAACATATAATGCATTGTCAAATAAATCTCTTTTGTGGATTGATGTTTTAGATTTTAAATGTAAAAATTAAATAGCGACAATGAAAATCACAAAAAAAAATCCATAACTAAATCCGAGAAAGGGTGAAACGAATTCAACTATACCCTGGCTTGCATTATGATTGTCGGGGGGAAAAAGCAAATCGAATAAAAAATTACTTATTTGCCATATGTGATATGTCATGTTTCACCAGGCTATATAAAATGGATGAAATTCCTTCGACATCAATAAATATGTAAAGCCCAAAATGGCCCGCTTAATTAGTCTCAGACTGTATCTTAAATTTAAGGGGAAATTTTGTGCGATGTTACATTTGAAATATGGATTCTTCTCTCTTTTTTTCAGCATTAAAACCCATTGGCATAAAGAGAGATCCTAGTGGCTACCCTGGATTCAGCATTCAGCCTCTGGATGTTGACTCTGGATTTCATAGAATTGTTTATCGTATTTTTAATGGGCTCATCATGGGTAATCAATCAGAGGCATCTATTGGATGATAAGTGATCTATTTCACAGGTCATGTTTGATTGAGCATAGTTAATCTTATTTTTCAATTATGAAATCAAATATGTATAATTTAAGGAGTCATTAATAAAATAAAAATGTATAATTATAATTATAATTTAATGACTCTCTCTTGATATAAATTATTCTTTAAAGGTTTGTTTGGAAGGGAGAATAACTAATGACTGTGACTGAGTAAGAGCAGAGGACTAATCTGAGCAGATGGGCAACATGTAATTTATCGGTAAAGATAAGTGAATAATCTGGACCGTTTGCTGAATCAAAAAATTGGGATAAAATTGCCATAGCAAATTATGAGATCCAATATCCTCCATCTCAGAAACGTCCAGTTTTAAACATGGCACAAATTATGAAGTGATGGGACTTACGATTATTATTATTATTATTATTATTATTATTATTATTATTATTATTATTATTATTATTATTATTATTATTATTATTATTATTATTACTGGAGATTTTTTTTGGAAAAATAGATGATGAGACAGAGAATTTTTATTATCTCTTTTCTGATAAAATTATAGAGACATACTTTATATGCACATTGTTGTGCTATTTATATGAATGGTACTAATTTGATATCAACGGTAACTAACGGTAACATTTGAGGAAAAAGAAAAAAACGGTATTGATGAAGTGACTAGTACTAAAAGCTCTCAGTACCAATATGGGCCAGTGATGATTGATATTTGAGGCCGAAAAAACTCAAGTTCACTCTTTGGTTTATATTTCTACACCCCCTCAAGTTAGGGGTGTATATATTTATCATCCCGAGCTTGTGCGTGTTATTCTCAAATATTCATGGTTCGAGTCCTTTAGTAAAAAATATCCACAAGTTGATCCTCGCTACGAACGAATGGTGTTTCTATTTGTTTTAATTGTAACTTCTCACATATGAAATAGTAATCCGCTTCAGTATGGTTCGTTCCTTCGTGAAATACCGAATTAGATATAATATGACGTGCGGCTTGATTGTCACAATACATTTTTATGGGTTCTTGAATTTTAATTTTGAGATCCGCAAGGAGTTGCTTAATCCATATCAACTCGCTTATCATCGATGCCATGACTCAATATTCTACCATGGTACTTGATCGAGCCATGACATATTGCTTCTTGTTTTTCCATATGACTAAGTTTTCGCATATACAGTTTATGGCTTTCAAGTGTTGTGTTCTAGGTAAATGCACGAATTGACTAATTTGGTTTATTGGGAATAATATATTCGATTTTGTTATGATAAGATAAATTAATTTTTCTACTAGCCTTTGAAATCGGCTTACATCCTTTAAAGGTTCAATGTTCTCGATATTTAATTTGACTTTACTATCCATTGGGGTTGAAATTGGCTTACACCCTAATTTTTCTATTTCTTTTAACAAATCTAAAATATATTTTCTTTGCAACATAAAGAGTCCTTTTGGTGAATGTGTAATTTCTATCCTAAAAATATTTTAAAAGCCCCAAGTCTTTGATGTCAAAAGCTTCTCTTAATTTCATCTTGATCTTCTTAATTTCGTCCAGATTATTGTTGATATTTATTATATCATCCATATGCACTAAAACTATAATTATAGCGTTATTATTTTTTAAATAAAGAATGATCGGTATTGCTAATTTTAAAATTATAAGAAAGTAAATGAGAACTTAATTTTTCATATCATGTCCGTGGAGATTGCTTTAGCCCATTAATTTACGTTTCTATGACCGGATGGTATGATCATATATACCTCTTCTTCTAAGATTTCTTAGAGAACTATATTATTTACATTCATTTGATGTAAAGTTCAATTTTGGTTTACTTGAAAGTAAAATCCTAATGGTATTTATTTTGACCACCGGTGCAAAGATCTCTTGATAATCTATACCGTACGTTTGGGTATAACCCTTGACTACTAGCCTTGCTTTATGTCTATCTACGGTTCTATCACTCTTGTACATGGTTTTATAAACTCATTTGCACCCTGCGGATTTTTTTCATCGAATAATGTTATAATTTCTCAAGTTTTATTTTTTTTTCAAGGTATCTAACTCTTCCTTAATTGTCTTATACCAAATCAGTTGGCTTATTGCTTCTTCAAAGATATTTGGTTCATAATTTTTAATTAAAGTTAAACAAACCTTGTATTCTTTTATGATATTTTCATAAAAAAAATAAAAATTTTAATAGAATATTTTACCTTGTATGTGACGTAATCCCTCATTTTTGTAGGAGGTTGAAAGACGCGAGTTGATCTTCACAATAGTATCTCCTCTATGATTTTTTCTTCCTCCTCATTTTCACTTTTATCTTCATTTTCTTCTTCAATATTGATTAGTGTTTCTTCACCCATTGAAGATGAATAATGCGAAAATAAAAAAAAAAAATATTTTGTTTCTCCTAGCCTTTGACCATTTTTTTTAATTTTAAAATATGACTCATTTTTTTAAAATGTTATGTGTCTAGAAATATATAATTTATTGTTGATTAGATCATAATATTTGTACCCTTTTTACAAAATTATAAAACTTAATAAATTGTGAAAAAAAAATCACTCTTACTTTTAAGTACAACCAAGTGGTTCTTAAAAAATTATTTATAAATATAAAAAAATATTTATAACCTTTAAATGAGTCTAATGGGGCTAATCCCTAAATATTCGAGTGAATTAGTTTAGATTTCTTCTTTTACACTTAGATAAAGGAAAAGATAATTTTGTATGCTTCCCAAAATTGCATACTTCATATCTATTATAATTAATATTTTTGAAATCAAAAATATTTTTTAATATTTTATTGGACGGATGATCGATTCTCTTATGCCAAAAGGTACTCAATTATTTCTCTCTAGTTGCCAAAAAATGCATATATTTTTATATATACAATAAAGTTTTTTTCTAGAAATACTTTACCAATGATATTTTTATTTTTAATTCCTGAAAAATTATGCTTTTGATGAAAAAATAATTTCACAATTCAATTCTTGCTTAATTTTACTAATTGATAATAAATTATGGGATAGTTTTGCACATACAAGACATTTAAAATCTTATTTGAAAAATGATCAATTGAACCGCTATCAATAATTTAATTTACTCGCCATTTATAATGGTTACAAATTTATTGGTATTCCAATTTGTAAATTTTTTTAATAGGGTTTTATTTCAAGTGATATGGTCCATTTTATCCAAACTAAAGATCTAATTTTTTTATGTGAAATTAAAAGTAAAATTGGTAGCAATACCAAAATTTTCTAAAGGGTTTTGATTGAATAGTATGGTGAGTTGTTGCATCATATGCAACATCTGATCCTATGAAGGCTGCCTTATTTGAGAAGGGTGAATCGGCGCTGGGCTAGATTGAAACCGAGTTTGTTCTGCCTTCTCACTTGTCTCACCCAAATTTCTTTTATCTTTTCTTTGCTCTTCTCGTGACTCCTTAACGGCGCATGTGGGGGCGCGCGTCTGAACTTTTAAAATTTATATTATCCTTACACTACTTTGGTCCGGCCACAAGCGTACGATCTACGTTGGTATAGTAAGGGGTTGATCCGCAAGGAAGAAGGTAATTGCTGAGTTTACACTGCTCGGGTCTCTAGATGTACAAAAAAATAAAAAAAAAAATGGGGGTTGTTCTGGTTTTTGGTTATAAATTTAAAACGAATTAAGCAGAAAAACAATAACTAAATATTTTTGTGTTTTGGTTTTCATAAAATAATAGTTCTTAGGGACAAAGGTCGAATACACTCGGATCTGGACCATACGACCCATATACACTTGCATATGGTCCGTATGGACTCAGACAAGTCACGACTATTCCTAAAGACTGGTTTCTTCTCTCGTTGCATGAATCCTAACTAGCCACTACCTGGTCAGCAAACATCAATTGTCGCTTATTGGCCCGCTAGTTAGAGTATGGTCAGACGGAGTTCCTAAGTTCCTTAAGTCTCAACTGACGCTTCTTGGCTTAGATTACCTAGATTGAGTGCATGATTTCCTATAGGTACTCTCAGATCTCTCGATCTGAGCGGAGGTTCAACCTTTCGGGTCTCGAATCTATATACTGTACTTAGAAAGAACTCTTTGACAAACTACCGAACCTTGTATGGTGCAAGAGCCTGGCCTCGGCTCAAGACCTAATCCTAGTAGTTTGACAAACAGATCAGACAAGCAATTTGGTAATAAACATAACATAACAATCACAACCATAGATTCAAAGTAATCTTTAATAAATATTCATAATCCGAGTTTCACATCCCAGATCCCTAAAAACTAAAGTACTTAGTCGCTCATTGCAACATATAAAAATGCAGAAAAGATACAGAGAGCTAAGACAAAATACATCCTACAGAATATATCTAAACAACATAAAATACAATAAAAAGAGATAATCAAACTCTGATGTTGCCCCGTGCCAGTCTTCTGCTTCGTTCTTTTGCCTCCTCTCGGGACTCCAGGCCGCCAATGTCTCGGACCACCTTTGAGATTGGCCGGTGGCTAGGGTTTGTGGAGATGGAGTGGAAGAGATGAAAGAGGTGGAAATGGTGGTCAAAATGAAGCTCAAGAAATCCTAGGCTGCTGGCGGAATATATAGGAGGGGAATGGTCAATACGAAAGGGAATCAAAGTATTAAATCGCTGCCTTCTTTGGAGATCTTTTCTGGATGGAGGTCATACGGCCCGTATATAAGTTCATACGGATCGTATGCTCCATGTAGCTGCGGCATGCGACTTGGATTGGTCCTATGGTCCGTCAGTTGGCGTGAAAGCTTAGTCCAAGTCCCAATCTCGCATCTTTTTGGCTTGATTTCCCTAAAATAAGTGACAAGTCATAGCAAAATCAAATCTAGAAAATAAATATGTATATGTAATAAAATATGAGATTGGGAGTTCTAATCTATTTTTAGGCATAATCAGGAGTCCAAATGCGTATATAAATGTGTGACATAAAATCCCCCCAAGCTAGAATCTTATTTGTCCTCAAGTAAAATCTAATCCTATCAGTGTAAACCATACCTAATCCTAGATCTAGACTCCCGGTACCTAATCGAGTAAGGAAAGTAATATCTCAGATTTGAGTGTGAATCAGCCGCGATTGTCCTTTTTCACCTCACGGGACCTAGGTCGATGTGCGGAGAAAATAAATCGAGCGACTCTTTAGCCAAAGATTTCCTAACCTTCAAAATTTAGGACCTTAGCTCATCTCATCAGGGTATGTCCCAAAATAAATTTTATTTTATGATCAAAAGAACATATACCACGACTTAGCCCAATAATTCCTTCAACAACCTGGTTCCCGCTTCTAAAACTCAAACCAAAGTTTAAAAGTCCAACATTTTCTTAAAAACAGATTTAAATTAAGGGACTGAGTTATCGAGTTCTTGTTTAGTACTGGAAAAATACATGATGGCTTGATTTACCCAGGTTATTCAAGGTATATATTGCATACATTCATTCCTGGCTCAGTGAGGAACCAGTGAAGTGTCGACTGCTCAGTCAATTTATTATAGTAAAGAAAATAATATGTATATATATATATGCTAGACTTTTATGACTGGTCTAAACCTTAAAAGCATGACCCTTACTGTTTAAACTCTTTCAAGTGCTGGACAACCTCGTCAGGTAAGGCATAATGGTCATGTGGGTATTCTAATCCTTCTAATCAAAAATAAAATATGTTTAGCGCTTGGATATACCATAATGTTATTTGAGCATCCAATTCAGGTCTTAAATTTTAAAAATCACGGTCATCTAAGGGACTAGATGCTGTAGATTTATCTCTCGATTTCAACTCTCTAGTCTGTGTGGTTATGACAACTAAACCGCACCAATCACAGAGTGATCTATGGTATCATGTTTTCTCACAACATACCTAAATGTAGTCCTAAAATGTATTCTATATGCTAAAGAAATGAAAAATGATAAAGAAAGTACGGGAAATAACTAAAAGAAATAAAAAAATTAGCATCTCGCCCACACTCAGACAACCCAAGAAAAATCTCAAAAAATCCATAGAAAAATAGTCAGATAATCACGGTTAACTGGACAAGATATATCGATTCATAAGCCATAAAATACCATGATTCAAAAGTGTCCCTATCCCCTCCCTAAGCTAAACCATGTATCGTCCTCGATGCATGACATCTGAGGTGTAGAAAAATAAAAGAGAGGATAGAAATGCAAACCAATGGCTCAATGGCCCTGATGATGTGAACCCTGACTAGGTCCTGTTGATGGGTCACCGCCCATGAACCAATCCGTCCAGGTCTACTCCCACTGGTCGAATCAGGAACCGTTTTCTGCCATCTGGGTGTCGTACGAGTTTATCTAGGCACCTTACATCTGGACCTCGGAGTGGAGGGAGACGATCTCCGTGCTCAGGGAGTCGAGCCGGCCATCGATGGCGTCGAACCTGGTACTATAGTACTCTTTGTCCTCATGTTGGCGTAGGCTGATGCCGTGCAGATGCTGTAATATGTCTTGCATGTAAGGGTCAGGAGTAGGATGATCGATGGTTGGGTGTGAGGGTCCGGTTGCTGAAGAGCTCGGGATATCCTCCATCGTGGCGTCCGTCGGCGGTGTAGAGAGTCGACGGGGTGGTACGTCCGCTGGAGTACTCATGATGTACTCCAGTCACCATGTCCAATCATCCCCAAAAGAGATGGAGAAGTGGATCGGCACCTCCTGCTCCGGCATGTCGACAAAAATCCAATAGTATCTCACTCCGCGCACAGTCAACCGCCTAGAGATCTTGATAAACTGAGGGGATCCTGCAGATGTCCTCCCTACCAAACTGGATACCCAACATGTGACCAATGTAGGTCATATAAGATCCCATGGTGATGATGTCGATGGATCTTGGGTTGGTACGCAGCCCGAGCTAGTGGCGGACCATGCACAGCATCAGATATGGCCGCTATAACTCATGGTCTGACAGGAGCATGGTGACTATGAGCTGGAGTTCCTCGTGTGTGACCCGGATGATGGACTCATCCCGAACATAGATCGTGTGTCTCAGGATCCTCTGGATGCATCGGAGCACGGGATGGATGATGAGGTTGGACTTGAAGCCCTCCTGGCGTCCAACTCCTCTACCTAGACCGCCTTGTCCACCTGAGGGCTCGGGTGGAGATGGAACCACTCCCGTAGCTGGTCGAGAGTGACCCTACGAGTGGCTCCCCCAAGCCTGAACTTGATGTATCGGGCACGTCGGTCATCCTCCATCAGACGGAGCGATGAGAGAAACTCGATCGTGGCGATCTCGTGCGCGAGACAGCTATCCTGGATGTTCCAGAAGGGGGCGGTGAAAACGACTTTGCCCGTCAGCCTATAGAACTCCTCGTGGACTCCTATCCTATGGAGGAAGGCGAAATCAATGTTGTGAGTGCTCTTATATGTGCGGCTCGCCGTCCGCGGGAGGTTGTCGAGCATACCCTGAACTGGTATGCGACCATACATCTGCTCCAGTGATCCACCGGGTGGTATGTATAAACCCGAGTCATGAGAAGACTCCCCTGAGTCGTACCACTCCTTGAGTCGTACTTCTCCTTCCTTCCTGGGGCCCATGGGGGTTCTGGTGTGCCTCGTCTTCCCCTTCAATTGTGTCCTAGTCGACTGAGCCCTATGTGCTGTCATCAGACTCCCTCCTATAGGTCCTAGACCGTGTACTATACCGAGGCATTTCTGGTGTACCGTTCTATTCTCGGGTTTTGGTCGTATACGGGTTGTATGCAGGTACGTGCGGGCCGTATACGATGGATGTGGGTACATAAATGCTCGGTTTGTGTACAGTGTCAATTTCGTACTAATTCAAGGTTTGTTTTGGCCGTGGAACTAAAGGGAAGTCAGGGACTCGGTCACGAAAGTGGATTGATCTGACCTAGACAGTATAAGGGTCGTATGAAGCTGTATATGGTCCGTATGAGTTTAAAAACCGTGTGTTTTTATTCAGACCCTAATTGCATAAAGAATTTAGTTGCATGCAACCCTAACTACACGAGAATTAAATAGAGAACTCACTGAATGATGAGATTTCTAAGTGATTGATACGGCGGCGGTTCTCATCTCGTGCTCCTTCACCGACGGTCTCCCTTAGTGATTGCTTGTTCGTGCGGAGGTGGAGCAACAGTGTGAATGAAGTGGAGAAAAGGGAGAAGTGAGTGAGATTGAGAAGGAGGGTGAAGGAATTGAAAGAGAAAGAGGAAGAGAGTTTAGAGTTTGAGAGGGAGAAGAGTTGAGTTGAGAAAATAAAGTAAGAGGGAGAGAGAGGGGGAGGGGGGTTTAAATGGGTGCTGGGGACGATTTGGAGAGTGAAGAGGCGGATTAAATGGGAGGTGGAAGAGAGAAAAGACTGAAAAGGCGCCTCTGTACCGCCAACAGTTACTTCATACGCCAAATTCGTGGGGTATACGGGTCGTATGCAGCGGTTGGCACGGCAAAATTATACTAAAAACACAGAAATAAATTATGTAAACAATAAATGACAAAAATAATACTGTAAAATAAATTGTTTCATCACAAACATCCAAGAATCATAAATTATTTTAAATAAAAGTTCTTCCTGACAAAATTCTTTCCTGAACTTGGATTTCCCGCCTGGGATCGAACTACTCCTCGTCTGATGAGATTTCGATGATCTCGATCTTCTATGTCTCCCTACGACCGAATGATATTAGTGCTCGGATCGGGAGGCGCATATCAGACGAGTATTCCTGCTTCCACAGGTACACATCCGGCTCTTGGGGCTCCTTGCTTGGTACCTTTGCAGATGAACCGCACCCGCTCATGTTAAAGTATAGGGTGTATGGTATCATCAGGTACTTTGAGATGTCCAAAATTAGCATGTAAGCCAAATTTGTGGGGTAGGTAGCAGCTGTGACTGTCCCACCTTCTTTCATTTCTTCTCTGACTTTCACCCAATGGCGGACCATGTGGAGCATCAGATCTGACCGCTCCAATTCACCTATGGGGTCTAGCATAAGATCTGGAAGTTCCATCTCTTCCACGATCACCTTGTCTGCATTTTCGTTACGTGCGAAGATTGTCAGAGCAAGCACTCTCTGAATGCAACGGATGACCAGATGTCTGATGGACTGGGCTCTGTACTCACCCTACCCGCGATGCCCGATTACGGACTCCCAAAAATTATTCACACAGTATCGTATGTTAAACCTTCTTTTATCATAAACTGGTCCCGTGCAGAATCCAAAGAAAATTCATAATTCAATGAAACCTACCGCATGGTACCTATTTCCCAACTAGAAGAGCAGGCATTGAGTGTGCCCTGGACCTTCTATGTATTTTACTGATGAGAAAATTATGCTGCCAGGTGCGAGTTTGCCATGAAGTTGCATCCAGTGGTCCAGAACATGGGGCTTATGCCGGCGCGTTGAGTCATGACCGTGAAATCGTTGCTTACACTGAGGTTGTCTATAACGTTGAGGTCAAAGAGCAGTGCAGGTATGAATGCGCAGGTCTGGAATCTCTGGAAGTTGCTCAACCTCTCTTTCAAGGTCAGCAGGGTTTGACACATTCTAGTTTGGCTCTGGCACTGTATGACCCGTATGAGTCCTTGTACGGCCCATACGAGGCATCGGGTGGCTTCTGAGTGGTGGGGTTTGTGAGAAGAGGGGTAGGCGTTGTATTTTGAATCTTATAGAGAGTGTTGGGTGCGTTTTGGAGAGGGGTAGAGGTAAAAATGGGAGGAATCATGATTAAATTGCTTGGATATGTATTTTTTTCTTCATTTTTTTCTCATTTTCGTTCGTCGATGTGTCATATGGGTGTATGCATGCCCATACGGACCGTACGAGTGTCGGTCGGTTTTGTTTTCTCTTGTTTCTTCCTCTTGTGATGCTGTCATTAATTATAAGTGTGTCAGTTCTCTCTACTGGTCTTCCTCAACAATCTTCTTGCAATATTATTCATGTTCTAAAAAAATAGTTTGGGTTACCTCCCAAGAAGCGCTTTATTTTAGATCTCAATCTCGACCCTATGGTATAAGTTCTAAAAAAAATATTGAAACTAAACTGGAGAGCTGTCGGGCTTCTTTGCTCTCCAAAACATCGAAAAAATAAAAAAAAATAGCTTGGATTGCCTCCCAAGAAGCGCTTTATTTTAGGTCTCAACCTCGGCCCTTCTTACTTCAATTCTCTGGTGGGACCCTTATAACACCTGGGTTGGTCTCGGTTTTGTTGGAGAGTTTACCTCGGTCAGCTGAGGTAGACGGATCGTTGGGGTTTGCATTCCCAACCTCCCTCACATTCAGCTTGGCAAGCTGAGCGCTGATGGCTTGCATCTGTTCCAGCATGACTTGTTCATTTTCTCTTGGCCTCTGAACTCTGTCACGGCTGGGGCAATGTATGGAGATCTCTATTGGTTAAGATGAGACATGTTGCCTAGTTCAGGAAAGAAATATTTTGATAGAAATTATGATTATCATTCCCAAAAGCTTGTTGGAACTACCTGTTCCCTTATTTATTCTGATACAAATTCTAGTTGTAGTTGTCGTAATTCCCCGAACCTTGCCGACCCTGAACCCATTTCTGAAATTCGGGTGAATCTTTCAGATAGGGTTTGTATGGTGGATTTTTCGCAAAAGGAAATTCATTGTTGACGGAGTTAACCTATTGTGCCCCTTCATCAGGTTGTGCCAGCGGGCACTCCTGATATCCATGTCCCTCATCTCCGCAGAGATCACAAGACACCAACTAAAATTGTTCCACAACTTTCACTTGTCGGCTCTGCTGGAGTTATTTCTGTAGGGCATCAATTTTGGCTGAAAGTGCTGAGAATTGATCAAGTTTGATTCTTCTGACACTGCCTCCTCATCTTCGGTGGTCGTGATCCATCCACTATTCTTGTGCGGCCGGCCTATTGAAGAGCCTCGGCGCCTCATCTGGCTCCATTTGCATTAAGTTGCCACCCGCCGCTGAGTTGACCAGCGTTCGATTACTATTCATCAGGCTTTGGTAAAAGCCTTCCATAATCATCAGTCCGGGATGTTATGGTGGGGACAAGAGTTCAATAGTTTCATATACCTTTCTCATACCTCACTCATAGACTTGTCAGTCGTTTGCCTAAATACTGAGATTTGCGCTCTAATCTTAATCATCCTCTTGTGAGGAAAGAATTTACATAGAAAAAGATTAGAGAGGTTGGCCCAGGTACCAACTAAGTCTCTTGGAAGTTAATTAATTTATCTCTTGGCTCTATCTTTTAAGATAAATGGGAAAAGCGCTAACCTGATGTAGTCTTCGGAGGCTCCGTTCGGCCGGTCTACTCGCTCCTAGATATTGAAGAGAAGTTTGGATGTGGTCGTGCGGGTCTTCATGTTCTAACCCGTGGTAGCAATTGTTTTGCATGATACTGATGGTGCTCACGCCATAACTGAGGGGTTCTCCGGTTAGACGAGGAAGTCTGATCGGGCCCCTCGTGTTTGTGGCTCGTGGAGCTGCGTAGTCCAATAGTGTCCTTGGCACAAACTGCTTTTCACCAGCTCCGCCCAGTGGTGGATCTTCACCATTGTCGACATGATCCCTTCTGTTCCCGACTCCTTCAGCTTGATTTTTCATGGTGTGTGTCGAGGTTGAGAGTTGTTCCGAATTAAGAGAAGATCGGTGTGTGTCTAGTGTGATCTTCCGGCTTCTAAATTAGTAGTCTCCTACTGGAGGTAGTCTTTCCAGTTTAGATCCTGAAACAGAAAAAAAAATAAAGAATGAAAAAATTGAAATAAAAAATAAAAATCTAGATACAAAAGCAAAATAAACTTAGTAATTTACACTGCCTACCCCGACAACGGCGCCAAAAATTCATCGTATGGACTCATAAAATTTATATTACCCTTATGCTACTTTAGTTCGACCGCAAGCGCACGACCTACGTTGGTATAGTAAGGGATCGATCCACAAGGGCGGAGGTAATTACTGAGTTTACACTACTCGGGTCTCTAGATGTACAAATAAATAAAAAATGGGGGTTTGTTCTAGTTTTTGGTTATAAATTTAAAATAGATTAATCAGAAAATTAATAACTAAATATTTTTGTGTTTTGATTTTTATAAAATAATAGTTCTTGGGGACACAAGTAGGATCCACTCGGATCTGGACCATACGACATGTATGCACTTGCATACGGTCCGTATGGACTCAGACAAGTCACGACTATTCCTAAAGACTGGTTTCTTCTCTGGTTGCGTGAATCCTAACTGGTCACTACCTGGTCAACGAACCTCAACTGTCGTTTCTTGGCCCGCTTGTTAGAGTATGGTCAGATGGAATTTTAAGTTTTTTAAGCCTCAATTGTCGCTTCTTGGCTTAGTTTACCTAGATTGAGTGTATGGTTTTCTATAGGCATGCTCAGATCTCTCGATCTGAGAGGAGGTTCAACCTTTCGGGTATAATCTGATCTATCCTTTCGGATCTCGAATCTATATACTGTACTTAGAAAGAACTCTTTGACAAACTACCGAACCTTGTACGGTGCAAGAGCCTGGCCTCGACTCAAGACCTAATCCTAGCAGTTGGACAAACAGATCAGACAAACAATTTGGCAATAGTACACAATATAATAATCACAACCATAGATTCAAAATAATCTTTAATAAATATTCATAATCTGAGTTTCACATCCCAGATCCCTAAAAATTAAAATACTTACCCGCTCATTGCGGCATATAAAAATACAGAAAAGATACAGAGAGCTAAGACAAAAGACATCCTACATAATATATCTAAATAACAGAGAATACAATAAAAAAAGATAATCAAACTCTGAATGTTGCCTTGTGCTAGTCTTCTGCTTCGTTCTTTTACCTCCTCTCGGGACTATGGGTCGTCGATGTCTCGGACCGCCTTTGAGATTGGTCGGTGGCTAGGGTTTTTGGAGATGGAGTGGAAGAGATGAATGAGGTGGAAATAGTGGCCATAATGAAGCTCAAGAAATCCTAGGCTGCTGGCAAAATATATAGGAGGGGATCGGCCAATACGAAAGTGAATCGCGACATTAAATCGTTGCCTTCTTTCGTGATCTTTTTCAGATGAAGGTCATACGGCCCGTATGCAAGTGCATATGAGTCGTATGATCCATGTAGCTGCAGCATGCGACTTGGGCTAGTCCTATGATCCGTCAGTTGGCGTGAAAGCTTAGTCTAGGATCCGATCCCGCACCTTTTTGGTTTGATTTCCCTGAAATAAGTGATAGGCCAGAGCAGAATCAAATCTAGAAAATAAACATGCATATGCAGTAAAATAAGATATGAGATTGGTAGTTTTAATCTATTTTTAGGCACAATCAGGGATCTAAATGTGTATATAAATGCGTGACATCACTCCCCGTGTCTGAAGTTACCTCTGTCTCCTCCACCCCTTCCTCTTCCCTTTGGCTGGAGTTTTGGGCAGAGAAACCAATAGTTCTCTTCTTTGTGCCCCTCATACCTGTAATGTTCACACTTGAGGGGTGTTTGATCTCTCTGATTCACTATGTTTAAACTAGGGTTTGGTTTGGGGTCGGATGGTGAAGGTCTTGATCTCCTCTAATTCATGTGGCTATGTATTCATCACAAACCTTCTTGATTCTTCTCTTTGAACTATATTTGCGACTTTATCAAAAGAGGGAAGAGTCTCATAGAGAAGAATTTGGAATTTCAATGCTTCATAGCTTGAGTCAAGACTTATAAGAAATTAAAAGGTTTCATCTTGCTCATTGTGTCTTTGCAATTCTTCAATCGGATTTTATCTCGCCTTTATTCTATGTAGTTGAGCAGTTCTGTTATTGATTGGTTTGGTTGTTGCTTTGCTTGACGAATTTCGGTTTGTAGTTGAAAAATTCTTGCATAGTTATTTTTCTGGCCATAACTTTTTTTAAACTTCTCCCATACTACCTGAGCTGACCCTATGCACATGCAGATATCGATGATTGTTGGTTTCATACTGTTGAGTGGCTAATTTATGACTAATAGATCATTTGCTCTTCATTCTTTTAATGTCTTTTTCTCTTGTGTCATGGGAAAGTATGGATTGACTGGTACTGATTTTTGTAACTCCCCTGTGACATATTCAAATTTTAATCCGCCTCCAAGACCAATTAAGGTTGTGTGCATCCATGGTAAATAGTTTGTGTCATTTAATGTGATGTGGGTGATTTTCTCATTTTCTAAGACATTTTGATCTTCTGTTAAGGTAATTTTGGTAATGGACAGATACTGGTAATGAACAGATGCTGGTATTTTCAAATATTACCTTGATTTGGCATTTTTTGGGCCTAGTATTCTTACTGGTAAAGAGCTGATATCAGCTTTGATCGATTTTTTTATGCTTCTCTGGGTAATGATAATGTACCAATATTGTTCTCTCATTTTCCTGGAGTTGTAATTCTTGCCTAGTGTTGAGTTGTTGGGTCGGTTTTGTATTGGTCTTCTCATACAGGCAATGATTGTTGTCTCTAGCTCGTTGGCTTTGGACTGCTACTATTTTGCTGAGTCATGTTTTTTAACCTGGTTCGATATCATGTAGATTTTTTTAGAAAAATAGATGATGAAACAGACTTTTCTGTTAAAATTACCGAGACATATTTTACATGCACACTGTTGTGCTATTTATATGAACGGTAGCATTTGAGAAAAAAATATTGATGAAGTAATTAGTACTAGAAGCTCTCAGTACCAACATGGATCAGTAATGATTAGTATCTAAGTCCAAAAAGCCCAATCCACTCTTTAATTTATATTTCTACAACAACTACTGTTGCTGTTCTACTTTTAAAAGGAAGAGATAAGGTGCCAATATATTATTAGTTCAAAAATAATTAAATGAAATGATAATACAAACAAATTCGGGTGAGCCTTTTGGATGAAGACAAATGTATACATGTTCGAAACTCTGAGAAGAGATGGGAACAATGAAATGAATCTTTAAAAATATACAGGCTCCCTTTATAATTGGACCTATAGTTGCAATTGAATAAACGATATCCGGATTTGATGATTGCTGATAAGAAGAGCATGTGATTAATTTAATTACTGTCATTTTCACTATTTGATTCGTTTTGCTCTTATCTTAAGAAAAATTCATGTGAACAGAGCTTAAAGCTTGAAGCTTGTAGCTTGCTGCATTAGTTGATTTATTACAGAGTATATATTCCTTCTGATGGTCAGCAGGACTGTGCAAGATTCCTTTCGCTTTTAATTCCTTCTCTTAGAATTTAGAAATAGAAGTCCAATGTTTTCAGAAATTAAAATTGACTTTAATTTATTCAGAGATTGAAATTCAAGATTGGAATCTCTTATACAGATGATATTCAATATTTTTATACCATGCTTCATGATGCGTCTGATTAATTTTATTGAGAAAAAAATATTTAATATCATGTATAATAAAATAATTATGCAAAGATATCAAAATATAAAGTTTTATAGACGAAAATTTTCTTCATCAACTTGATTATTTATTACTTTGAGCTTTATTTTATTGTTATTTTTAATATATAAAATGTTATTATTCTAATAAATTTTTTATTAGGTAAGAATATATATTAAATTATTATTTTTTTATTTAGTACCCAATTAGTTAATGGATTTAAACCCGATAAACTATTACAATCCGATATTTGCCCCCCTAACTAAAATCTTGCATCCGCCCATGCGTCTTATGAATGTATGATGTGAGCCAAAAACTATTCCGCCCTGCACCATATTGCTGGGAGAGATCACTTCACACAAATTTTGACGTTAAAAAAATTCAGAAAAATGAAAAAAAAAAAATTGAAGAAATATTGTAGAAACATTTGAAGATTTATCGGATCAAGGTCTTCGAGTTAGTGGTTCATCGGTCGAGTTAGTGGCCTCATCGATTCAACTGCTGAATTTTCATGTATTCATATAATATGAAGGCTTTAAATAAGGAAACGAATCTGCAGCATACATGTTGGGTAGTACATTCCTGCCAACACATAAGTTGAACTAATTATTTCTTCTCATTCAGATAAGTAACCCCACTTGAATATTTTTTGTGTCCAGACTTTACAGGTTGGTCCAATGCATTTTACAGATTAGTCCAATATTTAGGTTTAGAATAAATATTTGCTGAATAATGATTAGTCCAACTCATGTGTTGGTAAAAATTTAATGTCCATATGTAGATAGCAAGTTCAGTTAATCATATATAAAGGGACTTGAATAGTCATTGAAATATCTTTAATAAAGTTTGCTTCATGCTTTATAAAAATGTTTCATATTCAATTTTGTTAGAATTTACATGACTATGTACGTCAATATTCAAATGATTGATGAGTTAGTCTAATTGAATGAACTTATATAATTATTTCCAAAAACCGGATTTTTGTCTTTTCGGGTTGCTTGGTTTTTTATTAAAAAACAGACAATAAAATCAGTTTTTTTTTTCTGACCTCTCTCTCTTCCATAAAAATATAAAAGAAATGGGAATGGACAAATGATTGGAGAAACTTATGAAATCATCAAGGTCGATTTTTTCCGTTCTAGTTCTGATACAGTGGAAAGATTTATCGGATACGCTTATGATAACATTCCTCTTATCTATCCTTCCCAATTTCAGAACCTTCTTGTCTTGTACAGTTGTACTGATATGGCACAAAGATTGTCAGCACCTCAGTATTCTGACTTCTGAGGAGACTTAATTACCATAGATTGGTGACTGTTGGTAATAGGGTTGACTTGGTCAATACAGAGAAAGAAGAAGAAGTTGGGCTGAAAAAGATAGAAATAGAATTGGGCTTTAAAGTCATCTTTGAGGCAGCAGCCCATGACACCTCTATAATTAGTTAATTACTGGTTGCACTGGAAGAAAATGGAGAATAGATGAGACTATTGGTTATCTTGTCTTTTACTGTTTTACTTTTATTCATGTAATTATTTTTGTATAAATAGGGCTTAGCGCTTATCTTTCATTTCGTCCATTGAAATCTGAACTCAAAACTTATATGTTTCTTATCCTTTTCTTTCTCAATATCCAATAAACATCTTATACCCAAAATTATTTCTGTTTCTAGTTAATTTCTGCAAATTACATTCAAAAACCTGTAATTGATCCTAAGAGGATCATTACACTTCTTTAGTTTTCTTGAGAAAACAGAACCTTCTTTAGTTCTTTCTACCTATTTTGCATTTTGAAATAACTAACGTCAGGATTTGAATTAAAACTTTATAACAGCTTTTTATCCTCTTTTTTTTCTGAATGCATGCATTTAGAAGCAATACAGATATGAAAAACGTATTTGCAGAGTGATGCTTCTTATTTCTATACACCGAAATATGTCAGTGTTTTTAACTATCTGTACGCATAAATTTAGTTATAATATTTAAGCATGCGCTAACAACTAGGTATAAATAACACAGTCAAATTTGCTTTTGCAAAAATTGAGGTTGTCATATGATTCATCTGAAAGTCGATATTGACTCGTTAACAAAGGAAATTCCTGCAAATCATACGGAAATATAATAATGACAGGGTTCTAATAGTTTAATTTTGAAGATGATTCGACTTGAAAGAATGATTGACTCTATGAATGCAGGGAATCTCAGATGATAAAATCATTCCGATGGGCCAATTTAATCGTTGGATCAAATCAGACGATTCACAACTTGCCAGCTGTACCCTGACCATCCAGCCATCAAAATCAGACGGCTGATGAAATTCGGACGAATCCAACCGAAGGAAACACCAAAGGCCGAAAAGAAAAGGCAATAAAAAGGAAAAGAAAACGAATACAGAAAGACTGATAGAGAGAGAATACTGATGAAATTCGGAAAGGATTTCAGGAACCACCTCGAGCAAACCCTGCCCGAATGGAGAGACAAGTTCTTCTGCTACAAACCTCTCAAGAAATTGATCAAGAATTTGCCTCCCGACTCCGCCGCAAATGCTGGAGATCAGCAGCCGCCGATCGGATCCGACGAGTGGTTCGTCGGGATTTTGGAGGAGGAGCTCGAGAAATTGAACGATTTCTTTGTTGATAAGGAGGAGGATTTTGTGATCCGGCTCCAGGTTTGCCTTTCTCCCTTTTGTGATTCTGTTCTTAGTAGTTTTTTTTCTTCTTATGTTTTTCTAATTAGACTTTTGGATTTGACTATGCATTTAAGGTATCTTGTTTGATAACTGTAGATTGGACTCCTTTTTATTAAAATTTTCTGGTTTTTTTGTGGCGTATACATACTCCTTAGTCCTGTTAAATTGAACAAAAGTTTGATTCCAGTTTTTCTTTGTGTCTCTGCATTTGGGGCATGCACCCTTCCTGCAATTATTTGAAGAGAGATATGTATAAGTACTTGCTAGTGTGGCAACATATATTTCCTCGCCAAGAGCGCTTATTATGTCCAGGTTGTGCTGTAGTGTTGATGTAGTTAAGAAAGAGACCTAGAGGCAGTTCTGGTCACAGTTACAACAAACTAGAGACATTTCCATCATATATATTATTGCTAAATCATAGTTACATCCTGGAATTACTCGCATGAGATAGCATTGATAGAAACAGAGAAACATAGTACACAAATCTGCAATCACTTGATTCTCAACTTTGTTAACTTTGTCTTGATATGTGATCTATGGTTTTGAAAAATATAGGAGCTGAAGGATGGAATTGAGAATGTACTGGAAAGAAGAAATAGAGATCCCAAGATATCTGAAAGGGAGTACAATGAAGAGATGTATGAGATACGCCGAGCTTTTGTAACTATGCATGGAGAGATGGTGCTTTTAAAGAATTATAGCTCTATAAATTTTGCCGGTACCCTTTTCCCCCTAAATTAGGCAGTTTGGTCCCAGAAATCTGCATAGTTTTTTGTCAAACAAAGAAAAAAGAACACTACATATGAGGACTTGACCCAGTACAACTTTTTATGAATTTCAGAAAAATAGTTACTTAGCTAAGGATCAACTTTAAAAAATTTAGAAATAAGCATGCAATTAGAATACACAGGTTAATTTTGTGTGTAACATTATCCAGATGAACTCAAACTCCTAAAGTAGTCTATCACACGAGGCAAATTCTTATTGAACAAAAAAAAAATGTCATCTGTCCTTTAAAACCAAATCAGGATAAATTCTGACCTTATCATTTTAAAACATTGAAACTGAGAACAGAAATAGGTTTTGATAGATTTCTTACACAATATAGTCTCTTATATTCTGATATAGAATCACATTAGAAACACAAATAGAACTAAGTAGGATTAACATAATTCATCTCATTTGTATAAAGAGCATATCTCCTAGACACTGAAAAGCTAGAGCCAAGTAGAAAGAATGCTGACTAATGTATGTTCTGACCTCTGGGCAGATCATCAAGAACAAAATAAAAGTACTATTGAGTATCTGTGGATAAATGAAGGATGTAGACCTTTAATTAACTTCTTTCAAATCTTCATTGCAGCTCTCATCAAAATTCTGAAGAAGTATGACAAAAGAACAGGTCGGCTTTTAAGTCTCCCTTTCACCCGTCGTGCTCTGCATCAGCCTTTTTTCACTACTGAGCCTCTCACGCGTCTAGTTCGTGAATGTGAAGAAAATCTCGAGCGTCTCTTCCCTGTGCAACCTGAAGTTATTGAACCAAACCTGAGTTCCACTGTGCCCAAAAACCCTCAGACAGAAAAAGACAAGCCTACCGCTTCTGCCAATGCTGCATCTCTGGTTCCAGAGGCCAATGAGGTGCTTAAGAGCACCATTGCAGCCATTAAAACCATACAAGAGCTCAGGAAAGCAAGTTCAACTTACAACCCAATGTCACTGGGAAGGATATTTGGGAGAGATGATGAAGCTTCTGGTGCTGTCACTTCAGATTCAGATACAAGCTCAGTTTCTGGTTTGAAGGGAAATGATGATGATAGGGAGAGTGTACATTCCGATGCATAGTTTGCATGTCAGTATTATTGACTAATTAGAACTAATTAGCCATCTTTTTTCAATAAAACCTTGAGTTAGTTCTTTTTGCAAGTACAATAAGTGTCTATGCTGTTTGGGACGGGTTGTTTATAACTGATAACTAGAATTACTGAGGATCTATGTGATGAGATATTCACATCTTAACAAAAATTATTATGTTGTCAACTGCTAGATTGATCATCTAGATTTGCAACACGTTCCAAATCCATAAACAGCTTGTGCTGTGCGAAAAGGTCAGTAATTGCTTAATCAATGATAAAGATCTTTTTTTTTCTATGAGATTTATGAGTTGCGTTAGTTTTGGTTTGATTTTTTTTTCAGATGCAAATTGTTTTTTTTTTTAAGCTGGCAGAGACTATCAACTGTAAAGTGAAACAAAAATCAAAAATCAAGAAAAAAGGGTTCCTTTACTGTTTGTATGCAAAATTCCTTCCATGAGTTTTGACGTTCTCAGTAAGTACGTCTAGCAATATGTGCTCCAATGCTTGACCTCATCTATAATTCTTCTTACTAAGAGCATCCGCATTAGTGTCGACTGTCAAACTTAAATTTTTATGTCATGTCATCAATTGACAATTTATTTTAAGAGTGGCATCCCTAAATAGAACGAAATTGTTAAAATGGTACTTTTGTAATTAATTTTTTACTTCTTCGCTGACGTGGCTTGTCAAATGGATTGTCAAATTTAGACAATTATCTAATTTTACCTAGTCTCTGCATCCCTGAAATTTAAATGACAATTGTCAAATGAGATTTGACAATTGTCAATTTGACAATCAATTTGACAATGGGATGCGGATGCTCTAATGCCCCAGGCATGACGCCGTTCATTCTTTGGAATATTCGTATGTTTATCTGCTTCCAAATTGTTCAACACGTTGCCAATAGTTTTGTTTTCCATGTCGCTGCGTAGCCCACTTGCCATGCATTCCTTCTAGATGTTAATACCGTGTTATGCATGTCCCCAATAGCGAGCAGTAACTGTCTGTTGTAGTGTGAATTTAGATCATCTCTTACTTGAACTGTGTATAGGCAAAGGCTGAAAAGGTGTGCAGCCAATTCAGTATGGCAATTCGCGCACATAATGCACTGCATATCACATTGTATGTTCCTTCTCGCCATAACATCACGAGACAGTAATCTGCCCATTAGGAGTAGCAGTCCGAAATTATTCGCTGACGATTACCTTGACGCGTTAGATCCATACTTACCGCAATCTTATGTGACCTACAGTTGAGAGGACTTTGTAAATAGATTTAGTGGAGTACATACTGAGCTGATCCAACACCAAAGAATGGTATCCTGACATCTGAGAACTGGCATGGCCTCAGTGTTGTTTCGACATGCTGGTGCTCTTGTTGTCTCAGATTTGGTAACAACAAATGCAGTGTCTGGGACGCTTGAAGTAGAGATGTCCTTTGTGATTGTTGCCTGTATTGCTTGCAGAAAATTCCACAGAGTGGCAATCTTGCCCATGAGTCAAACCAAAAGGAAATTGACGCGCCATTCGCCACGCTCCACTCAGTGGACCAATTGAAAAAATGTTTTAGGTGCATCAATTGCCTTGAGAAGGACCCATGTTTGACCCATATTTTTGGACCTTCGTAGGAACCCCATTCCAATAGATTTTGATAAACACCGATGTTCATGGAAGATTGTTCTGTATATAATTTCCACCATCAATGTAACAGCAGAGAGATGTTCTGCAATTGTAGGTTACTGACCCCAAGTCCTCCATATTCTTTCGGAAGACACTGTTTCCCAATTAAGCAAATGTATCCCCCTTGTCTGTTCTTCATTTTTCACCATAGGAAATCACGCCTAGTTTTGTCTAGTAATGGACGGATATAGATGTCATGACTGAGTTGACGAGTTGGTGTCTTCCACCTCTCGATAGTTGCTTGCCAACCCTTTCAGATGCAAATTGTAATACCCAAAATTTTATATCTCCGTTAATGATAAGAGCTCCTTGGCCTTGTTGGCCATGATCTTTCATGCGAACTCGTAATGTAAATATTTCTCATTTGAATACCCAAAATTAGTTTTGGTTTGATTTTTTTTTCAGATGCAAATTGTAATACCCAAAATCTCATCTCTTTTTATGATAAGAACTCGGTCTGTTGACCATGATCCTTCATACGAACTCGTAATGTAAATACTTCTCATTTGGATGTAAATATTTCTCATTTTGTTGTCAAACATTTTGAAAATTCAGCTCCTGGCTCATATGCTTGAAGGAAATTTGCATGAAAGTTCTACAGGAAATGCGCACTTTTATTGTTTCCTTTTAACCTTTTTGCCGCCTCATCAAAGAGACGAAATTATTTAACAAAATGCATAAAACGAGATAGAATTCAGTTAAAAAGGAGCTGTCTAGTGGTCAGACAAAAAAAAAATGTTTCTCACTTTTTATTTTCGAAAATATCCTTACAATGAGCAGCAATAATTTTCTGTTCTCCACTTTTTTTCATTGTTTTGAAGATTTTTTCACTGTCATTCTCGCACCCTTTGGCTCTGCCTCTCGCAAATTCAAAAAAAAAAACAAATCAACGCACTAATCCTCGTCCTCTCTCTCACTCGCAGGGACGGAACTAAGGGGTGGATCAAGAGGGGTCTCCTTATCCCATCATAAAATCAAAATTTTGTACAAAAAGATGGAAATTATTCTATATTTTGAGAGATTTTGTTCACTCGACACCTTTCAATATTTATATCTAATGTTCAATATAGCACTCGACACCTTAACTTGAAATCCTAATTATGCCCCCGCTCACTCGCCCCTTCACCAACTGATCGAAAAACCCTCTTTCTCACTCTCTTTCTCTTCACTCCATCCTTCTCTATCACTCCCCTCCACCACTCCCGTAACCCCTGCTTTAGTAGTCGTGCGCTATGGTCAGAAATGCGACCACACTCAGTGCCATCACTTCAAGCTATGTCGTGACAATGTCTGGAAATACAACCCGAACAAACCTCCTGTTGCTGCCACCGGCGACACCATCAACACCTCGGTTGAGGAAAACCTCAAGCGGGAGCCCTTCGCCACTAGGAATCAACCCATTTATTCATTTATCCGATTTATCCGATTTATATCTTATTGAATAAGACAGATATGAGATAAAGATTTTTTTTATTAATTTATTAGGTATGGATAAAAAATTTATTAAATAAATCGGTAAGAGTATACGTAAAAGTCGTTTGTCCAATAAAATAAATAATTTATATTATTTTCAATATAAATATCTCTTATAATATTTTTATGTTAGTTGTAAATTATTATAAATTATGAATTATAATTATTATCTTCTCTAAACTTTATCTTATAATAAGTTATATTATTTAAATAACATTTAGAGAGTACTTCTTAAATAATAATAAGATGATTTTATTTTAGACAAAAAAAATATTTTTATTTTTAGTCAAATCATTCTGGATTATCTTATACGTCGAAATCGTATACGCCTAGTACGGGAAGATAGAGTGCTGATCGAAATCAGTTATTTTGATTCCAATTCAAATACTAGAATAAAAAAAACTATATCAAGCAGAGGAGGATCCCAACTATCCCGAATCATTGTTGGATACGGAAACTACAAATCCAAAAAGCAATGATCCCCTTTAATCATATGGATCAAGGGAACATATGATCAAGAAGTAATTTGTGAAAATAAACAAAAACCCCAGCAAGCGGTAAAGATACGGAACAGCGTGCCCTGCCATTTCTCAGAGCTTCCAGCAGCAATGGCCGAACCAGCCACCACCCCCCTCAAACCCCAAGTCCGACTAACAAGTAGACGCCTTCGCCTATTTACGCGCGTTCCTCAGTGGCCACCAAATCACAAACTATAGTTCCAGGAGCTGCTAGTGTTACACTTCAAAATAAACCACCTCACTTTGAACTGAAGCAAGAATTATCCGCTCCACCGCTGCTTCGCCGCCCCAACCAGCTGTCCAGATTAGAAATTCTTGAGGATAGTACCGAGGATACAGTTTCTTCTTCTAGCAATAGTGACAATGATTTGCCAGGCGATGTTTTGCGGCTCATGGATGCATTACGGTTGCCACTGGATGAAGAACTATACCTATCTCTAATTAACGAGTGTACCTATTCAAGGGATGCCACACAAGCTGCTCTTGTGCATGCTCATATCCTTAATGCTTATGCAGAGCCATTGCCTCTTCACTTAACAAATCGTTTGATCCTCATGTATGCTGCTTGCAGTGACATCAATAATGCAGGGAAGCTGTTTGGTAGAATGCTAGTGAGGGACACTCTCTCTTGGACTATTCTTATATCAGCATATTCTGACCTGTCGGATGGCCACTATAAAGCAATGAAGCTGTTTGCTAAAATGCTTGGCCAACAACCAATCAAAGGAGAGTATCTTCTTCATGCAATAGTTTGCACTCTCAGATCATGTGCCCGATCACGAAATATAGGGTTTGGTTTACAAATTCACACACTCATGATCAAGCAGATAGGAGTACCTGAAGCACTTTCCGGCAATTTAGGAAGTGCATTGGTTCAATTTTATTGCATGGTTGACTTCTGTGAATCTGCGCTTCAAGTGTTTGATGAAATGAAGAGGTCATGCTTGGAAACAACTGGATTATCTGCTTGGTCCAGTGCTATCACCAGTTGTAACCAAGATGGCCGGTTCGAAGAGGCCATACTTCTATTTAAGCAAATGGCTATGTCAGGAAAGAGAAGAGAAAGTAAATCTCTCTCCTGTGCATTGACAGCATCTGCAGGAGTTGGAACCAATGGTTTGCCCGGAAAACAAATCCATGCTGATGCAATCAAGCATGGTTTGGGCTCCGAGCCATTTGTGGTCGCAAGCTTGGTTCACATGTATTCACATCAAGGGCTCTTAACTGAGGCAGCGAGATCATTCAAGGCAATTGAGAGACCCGACGAGGTGTGTTGGAACGCAATGCTTTTAAGCTACACGCGCCATGGGTTGCTTGATGAGGCTGTAAAAGTTTTGTATAGAATGAAGGCGGCTGGTGTACAGCCAACGGAGCATATGATAAACGAGGTTAAGATGACTTGTACAAATTTAATGGATTTGCGTAGTTCAACTTAGTTGCAATCGGCTTAAGTAAAATTGTGAGCGACTTCCCTTTTGTCTTAATTTTCTCTGTACAGTTGGATCAGGATTATCGATAAGGTCACCTGTTTTACTGTTGTCGTTTCATTTTTTTCTGAAGTTATATGTTTCTGGTAATATCCTTTCTTTTCTATAAGTTAGAAGGCAACGGAATGCAATAAAAATAAGATTAGACATTTATATGCAGTTTTTCCCAAAAAAAAAGAAAAGAAACAAAAAACTAAATCCGCAATAAACTAAAACAAAAAAAAAATCAACACTAAGACGTCCATGACAGCATATACTTTGTTTGCATAGAGTTTCCGATGCAGCTAGTTTCACAGAGAAGCTTTTAAAACACTGGGCCTGAGACCCATAACTTGGCCTCTTTCTCTGTAGTCAACTTCTTAAAATGTAATCCGGGCCTCTTTTCTTTGAGTCCGAATTCTCTGTGGTGCTGTGAATTTTTAATGTGGGCAGCAAATACAGAGGGAAAGAGACGATTAGGAGAGAGAACAACGGTCGGTGTTTAAAAATCACGGAGTCCTTTAAAATTGAGCTCTGACATTACTGTAAAATTTATAATATTGTAGACGATGTGAATTCTTTTTCTTGTAACACCACACCGTCAATGTCGCCTCTTGCTCAGCTGCAGTTTATCCATGGAACTTGCTTATTTTATCCAACATGAAATGAAACTTCCATTATGCCCTTAGAAAGTCTCTCTAGTCAAGCAACCAATAGTTTACTTTCTTTCTCCAAAATTTTGTTCCGTATAAGTGCAACTAATATAAGTATATGCAAACATATGTTTTGTTCATTAAAAGTAGAAAATTGACTAGACTGGTTACTGTACAAGAATCAGCCAAAAGAGAATGGGACTTCATGACAAAACACAATAATGACACATTTTTGCAACAAATCAGCTGAAATACACGTATCAACTCAATGACGTCCCAAATACACCTAAGAACAAATGAAAAATCATACCAATATCATTGTTTGCTTGAATCAACCACCACAGCCGGCACCTCAGCTGGGTAGTTATTTGACAAATCAGTATCCACCAAAACTGACAGATCATAAGGCCGAGATGCATTTGCAACACTCTCTTTCAACAAAGATGATTTGATCGCCTCAAGGTCAACCTGATTTGGCACACCGCTTGATACACCAATCAGATCTGCACCTGATTTGGGTACACTGGAGAGTTGTATCTCGTCAAGTAGGTCAGGCTTGGTCTTTCGTGCGTTGTCCATCTCAGGTCCTGTTGGTACGAATGTGCGGGAACGGTATTTGGTAACATCATTTGCCCCATTGTCAGTACCATTGTTGTACAGTACGTAGTCATGATAGGTTGGTGCAAACTGGAAACAGTGAAGAGTACAAAAATTGGATCAAATAGGATCACATATAAACCAGCTATGCTGAGGCGCACAGATAACTGCTTTCGTGTTAAGTCGAAAAAAAAAATGAATATTCCCATCCTAGTATGTTATTTGCATATATCTGCTAATTAATACCAGATGAGACTATGCTGAGAACTTTTCTTCTTATGAGGTTACTGCAGATGAGATATCAGGGAGCATAAAACAAAGTCTTTATCTTCAATATAACTGAGGCCACCATGAACAATAATCTTTTTTTTCCCCTCATGTTGATACTTCAGTGCTTGTTTTGGGCTTTTGGTTCTGATCTGTGCCTCACTATATTCGTCAATTACCATTATACCGTAACAACCTAATCTTCCAAAGAATAAACATAACCATTTACAAGAATAAATGTATAACCTGGTGAACAGTGTCATGGTAGAAATCATTAAATTTGACTGCATGAGCAAGGCTTCCTCTGAAGCCACCTGAATACCCAATGTTAGCACCAGTATACTCCTTGTATGGGAATGCAATAATTAGGCCCACTGCCGCAGCGAGCATCTCAATGCACAAAGCAAGGTTCTGTAGATCAGCTGCCTCGTCAGCATTTTTTATCAGTTTAGACTTAGCTGCCAGGAACACCAGAACACCCTGCCAAAGGAAATAAATTTATTAAAAATTTGGGTCTGTTTACTGTAGTAAGTTTCACTCCGGTCTTGATGCACTCTACTCTTAGGGTTTTGTTTGGCAAACTATGGAATAGCAAAAAGTAGGAATAAAATTGTTATTCCGATGAATTAATTTGCCAAACGAATTTTAGACTAAGTAGAAGAGTGCAGAATAGTGCTAATCCGGTATACCAACTTATAGGTGGAATACCGGATTAGCTCTCGTCGGAATAGCGATTATTGTTTGATTATATTATATTATATTATTATATTATAATTATGATTAAGATTTAGTATTATTATATTATTATATTATATTGAGAAGGGATCTAATTACCATTTTTTTGGTGCCCATGGTGCCTATTTATTTATTTATGTACAAATTTAAAAATGTGAATTGTTAGATGTATTCTATATCATCTCAATTGTATGTATATGAAAAATCATAAAATTTTAACTTCATTTGAATAGCCATCAAGTAACGTGTCTAAATTGTAAAATTTGGTCCGTTGATTTTATTAACGATTGATACCTATATAAATAATATTGAAATGATATAATTTTTTGTATACATATATAAGATGATATTTAAAAAATATTCCTTCAATTAATTTTGTTATTTAAGAATTTAAATAATAGTTATTTGATATTTAATTTTAATGGCACCGATGTGGCACCAAAATGGTGGTAATTGGATCCTTCTCTATTAAATTTATGATTATAATTTATTATTATATTAATATTATGATTATTATTTATTATTATTATTATCATTATATTATTATTATTAAATTATTATTATCATTATTATTATTATATTATCGTGACCATTAGTATTATTATATAATTGTTTTATTATTATAAATATAATTTTAATATTATATTATTATATTATGAATATACATATAATTATTTTATTATTATATTATTATGATCAAGATTATTTATTATTATATTATTATATTATGATGATTATGATTATGATTATTATTACTTATTATTATTTTATTATGTTGTATTATATTATTATATGTTGATTATAGTTATGATTAATTTATTATTATATTATTATAATTGTAATTATTTATAATTATTTTTATGATTATGATTATATTATTATGATTATGGTTATATTATTATGATTATGACTATAATCATTATTATCATGATTATTATTATGATTATTATATTATGATTATATTATGATTATATTATTAAAATTATGATTACTTATTATTATTATATTATTATAATTATGATTATAATTATAATTTTTTATTATTATATTACTATATTATTATTATGTTTATATTTTTATTATATTACTATTATAATATTATTATTTATTATGATTATTTTTTATTACTTTATTATTATTTTATTATGTTGTATTATATTATTTATTATTATTATATTATTATAATTATGATTGTAATTATAATTTTTTATTATTATATTACTATATTATGATTATATTTATATTTTTATTATATTACTATTATAATATTATTATTTATTATGATTATTTTTTATTACTTTATTATTATTATTATCTTACTATTATGATTATTATTTTACTATTATTATTATTATCATCATCATTATTAGTATCATAATTATTCATATTTTAACTATTCTGAGTAATAACTGTCAAACGATATTTTCGCTCTTCCGAATAGTCAAGAATACCACTCTTCCAAAAAAAATTCTATTCTATCACTCTTCCAAAACTATTCCTTGATTTGTCAAACGGACCCTTAAGTTTGAACATTATCTAGTACATGTATACATGCATTCTCATTTTAATTTTTTAGAACTTCTATACATTTTTAACATATCTGCAAGCATTAAAAATAGAACTTGAAAAGTATTTTTGGTGCATTCATTTTCCAATGAAATTAAGACCTCTAATCTCAAAAAAAAAAAAAAAAAATCAAATAATTAAGAAAATGTGAACACATCAGTTCTAAAGTAAAAATATGATCAATGGTCCAGATTCTCCATTTGAAGTCAATCCAACAAAACACTACGTTAAGCTCGCAAAGTGCTCTTGTAGACTACTGCTGTATATTAAATCGAAATTGATAACAGCTAATTATAGACTGCTACTAGTTCATTTTTTGGTGATCTTTTGTTTCTGGTCTTGATAATTTTTGGTGAGCTATAGCAAATTTAACGGCAACAAAAACTGTGCTTTGTTGAGAATTAATTATATCAAATTAGCGAAATTATGTAAAATCAAAGCTTAATTGAAGCTCAAACCAATAAAAGAGGTCAATTGGGTTAATTGATATTAGTCGAGTGCAAAGCCCATATAATTAACCAATAATGGTAATATTGGGTTTATTTGCAAAATAAGCACAATTAAGGTGTTATTAGGATTAATTTCACAAAATAACAGTACAGAAGTATGTACCTGCCAATATGTCATAAAAACAACAGATTTAATCATGACAAACTTAGGCACAGGATTGAATGGCCGCAGAAGGTCGCGGCAAGCCACATAAAAGAGCACCAAGGCATACAGTGCAACAGAATACGAGACAGTGTAGATCATGGTGATATATAGATATGCCTGGTTCACACTGAAGTCACCATCAGCATATTTTCCCTTTGCATAGAGTATGAAGGTGATCACAACAAGAATTGGCTTGAGAATTACAAACTGGAGTGCCCCTTGTTTGCACCTTCTTATGAAACGCCTGTTCAATAATTAGGTGTTAACATTACCTTTGCTGAAACCAAGTCATGAACCTCTATGAATCATATTTATCTCGCATCACAGTTAAGAAAATTTTCTGATATCCCATTTAATAAATACAATACTGAACTCCATTAGTAAACCAGATATAAATTGCAAAGGCAAGGTGAACTGTGCCACAAAACTATAATCCAATAATGTGGCAATCAATGCTAAATTTTCAGATGTTGTGCTTTAGTTGCTTGATCATTAGTTTTCCTTTTCATTCCCTATGTTAATCATTCTGTTGTTACCACACGTCTTACTTTTTCCATTTTTGCTTTAATTCATGAAGCATCGATTTTGTAAAATTTAAAAGGGATATAGGCAAGATATGGAAAAGGTTGATGGTTATTTGCATTGACACCCCTATAAATTGTTAAAGATGAGCTTATATCACGTGACGCACCCGTCAAGAGGAATAGCAGGAAAACAACATGTCATGAGAAACCAAGATGGCTTGAGGACCCGACCTGTCAGGTTTGACACCACTGCACCAGGCCCACCAACCCATGCCAGGCACAATGAAAGAAAGTTATAAATGACCCACGCATCGTACCTGAAACAAACAAGCAGCTGTATTATACCTTATATCTATAGAAGTCAAATGACAAGAAATCAATGAACAATACAATGAGAAAAGGGAATATGGTTTTTCTTCAAAATGGCAAGCACCCATGCACATATATCTTGCATTTCTGTAAATCAATTAATCAGTTATAAAGTTTGAGAAGCTTTTTAAGTAATGAATGAAACTCACACTTCTCTAATTGAATCAAAGTAAATTGACTTATTTGGTAGCACCAATGACAGAAACGACATCACTGCATAAACCTGCTCGAAGAAAAAGTAATATACATTGTAACTTGTAAGAAGCAGCAAGCAAGTGAAATAATTGTACCAACAGAAAAAAGAAAGTGGAACAGTAATTCAATCCAAATTCCTGAAATTGGAAACAATAATACCCAGTATGATTCCAAAAAGGAAAGAATACACTACATCAATTGCAAACGGCTTAATTCAGTTGGAATGAACTTCCAATTCGTTACTTGAAACCGAAAAAAAAATGAAGCACGTAAGCTTACCGGAACCAAGAAAATCATTCGAACGATGAATCGCTGGTATGTAGGCTCGGTGTAGTTCAAAAGGTGACGATAGATGTGAAGTACCGCAAGTACAATCGCTCCGACGGAGCACGGGAAGGCCACCGCGATGTACCACGCCGCCGCCATCCCCTCAGATCTATTTCTTTGTCTCTCTCCTCTCTGCAAAAACCTAACCTTCACCTACCTTAATCAAGTCGATTAAACAGTAGTAAAGTGAAGGAAACAAGATTCAATCGAGAGTTGAGAGAAATTCAAGAAAGAAAAATGGGGATTGAGACGGCGAAGTGTGAACAACGATTGGAAGAACAGTGGATTCGCTCCGTCAGTGGATGGAAATTGGGTCAATTCGACCCAGGTGGATCGATTTGTTGTCCTTTTATTTATTTATTATTTTTAATTTCATTTCTTGTGTTGATTTTGGTGATTGGGATTCGGGATGAATGATAATATGATTTTATATTCCTATCGAGATTACCGAAGATTGCGTTAATAATTTCAGACTTGATTAGAATTTACGTGCTTTTGTCCGGTTTCGGTTCGGATTTCACATTTCAGTTTCAACTTTCAAAGCGGGCCTGTAAAAATCATAATTATGTTTTGGCCCGATCTAGGAAATTTTGTTTTTTTAACATAAAATAAATTAAGTAATCCGACCTTAAATACTCACAAAAAGTTTCACATCCGAACTTTTAAGAAAATGCTAGTTTGTAATAGAATTTGTTATGTTCATTAACGAATATGCTTCACAATTACTGATATTAACAAAATTATTAAGTACATGTGTTGATATGTAACATGTGTATTTTCGTTGTTTAGGCTTGATGAACACGAAACCTAAAATATGACTTCAAATCCTCTCCACACAGATGACATATGAACCGTTTGAACATTGTACATTTAGTTTTTTTATAGGGTAGTTAGTTTTAGATTCAAGAATTTATAAGAATGGTTTCGGTAATCAATGCACATCTATTAGATTATAAATGGAATGATAACTTCTTAGATATATTTAGTTAATTTCGTTATATAACTAAAATTGAAAAAAAAAAGTTAATATTATTGCTTTCATGACGTTGAACAATCTTAATTAATAGTAAAGACTGTTGTTGCTCTGCTAAAATTTTCAAAGCATTTATATGAGAAAGGGTGGTATTGTCAAGAATAAAAAGATAAATTATACTAATTTTGATTTTGATAGGTATGTTAATAATTGTTCAGGAACGATTCTTTTATTTTTTCTTAGTTATTATTAATGATGACAAAACAGATATTCATATGGTGAAAATAGATGTCCATCTTATTTTAATACGTACCAATCACATAAAAGTCTATTATGTATATTGAAATCACATTAATTATACTCCAAAAAAGAGAGTTAAGTCTTTCAATCCCTCACATATGTCATATCATCAAGATTTATTTATCATAATTTTGTTTAAATACTTTTATCTACTTAAATTCAATGATTCATATATAATTTTTCTCTATCATATAAGGAAGTAATATGTATGATATACTTAAGATGAAATATAACTCTTATATTTTAATACTGTTACTTTCTTTAATTTTTAGTGAGGTAAACAAGATGTTTTGGTGCTAAGTGTAAATACAAATTTGCAGAGGCACGCCATAGATAAAAATTGCAAGGTTAATCATTTAAAAATTAAAACCCAATTAGCGAATGAAATCTTGGGAAATTCTAGAACCAGGTGAGCGAGATAGAGAAGGAACGTTGTTGACCTCATCTCCTCCAAGGCTCTAACTACCTTACGGCGGTTTTAGTTTAGTTTAATTAATTAGATTAATTAATCAAAAATTGTTCCCATACTGGACTCCCTTCGGATGGTTGATCATCTGTCACATGCTGACAGCTTGTGCTCCCATTCCATGGTCCCTTGCTTCTGCAGCTGTCATTCCATTCCCTCTTCTGTATTTTGTACGAAGATATTTATAACTACGAGATCCAACTGTCGGTACCGTTGTTAGAAACACCACTTCCAAAAGGGTTCCTGTTATATCATTTTTTTTTCAATAAAAACAACAAATAATAGACATTTGGTAAACAAGAATATTGTTCTCAAAAGTAGGAATAATCATATGACAGAAGAAATTTTCAACAAAAAGTAGCTGGATATGAAGAAAAACATTTTATTCAGCAGTAAAAATTATTTGGAATTTTTAAACTCGGTGATATTTTCTCCATCCAAAACAATAATAAAGAATATTAAATGTGATATTTATTTTTTTATAATCTTCGATAAGTAGATTGGATTAAGCAATAGAGCCGTCGACTCTAAACCGGTGCTATATATAACGTCCAAACAGGTGCTATATATAACGGAAGCTGATACACGAATATGATTGTTGATTATGAATGTTAATGACTTTATTATGCAAACTCCATTTTATATAATACCATCATTGTTCAACTTAAATGAGTTATTATGCACATTAATGATATTTAAATTGAATACTATGAAAAGAATTTGCATAAGAAAATTACTAACATGCATAATAATAACTCGTTTAGCTGTGTATAATAAAATCCACATCGACAGCATACACTACACAAAAAACTAACTAAAGTTGTTATTTGCCTCAACAGAAGTATATCCATAGAGGGCTACAGCCCCCAAATATGCCTTCTTTCATGCGTGAAAGTATCAACCAATTCTTAATGCCCCAGTGCACCATTAGCATGCTCTGTTGCATCATTTGCATGGCACTATTTTAAATAGAAAATAACTGTTTATTATAAAGTTTATAACACGTATGGCTTATAAACCAAAGTGTATGCACACACACTATGACATTAAGCTATAAAGCAAAAAGAGCGTAACACAAATAAAAAATAAAACAAGCAAAACAAGGCTTAATACTAATCCCACTATGCAAAACCAAATAGAAAAGAAAGATGATATAACCTAATTCATCCTCCTCCCTTGAAAGCTTAAATATGCCTTCTTTCAAGCCACCCCAATAAATGCACATCTAGTAATCTCTGAGAAAACTTTCAACGAGCTTCTTCACCTAGTATGCCCATTTGATTGTATCAGAAATGATCTTTGTTAGGTATCAGGAGAGCCCAAAAATAGTCTTGATGTGGATGGAGACTCATCAGGCATGCACAAGAATTTAATTGCTTGGACAATCTGATGCACGGTGCCCTGTTTTACCACATTTGTAGCAAGCACCTCCAAAACTTCTGTTATATAAAGTTTTTCACAAGTATTGATTAGTTCCGGGAAAACACAATTTACTTTCATCTTTCATTGAGATCAACTAAGTGGACTAACTTTGTACAGAATATATGTTAATTTGTTACTACATCTTTTCTTAGCAGCGTTACTTCAACTGCAGCAATCATAATATATCTCACATTAGCTAACTTTAGCATGTGGATTTATCTATGTGATTAACAGAGATGCTTCATTGAAAATGAGTATCCCCACAATTATCGTAAATATGAGTTATCTTAACGAAAAATAACTTATTCTATAAACTATCTGCTGCTGCAATAAAAATTAACTCATGGACATATAGGCCCTGATAAATTTAACTAAAATTGAGTAAGATAAATAAGAAGCATCGCACTAGAACCAAAGACATTGAAGGAAATCCTATACTAATTCAACTCCTGAGGTTGAAAAGAACATCCCGCTTGAACGAAAACCCCAATCAAGTTTTAAATCATTCCAGAATAATTGGTGATTACCTATCTCCTCTTCCGCCAGAAGAGAATGTACGACCAGATCTTCTGCCCCCTGACCAATCATCAGAAACGCTTCCACCTCGAGAAGATCTTGACCAATCATCAGAAACGCTTCTACCTCGAGAAGATCTTGACCAATCATCAGAAAAGCTTCCACCTCGAGAAGATCTTGACCAATCATTACTGCGAGGCCTGAAGCTTCGCCCACCGCCACCATATTCATCATCACTGCCTGACTGGCGGCCTCGGCCGCCGCTCCAACCTCTACCACCGCGACTACTGGATCCACTGCCCCGGCCAAATCTTGCACCGCGTTCCCGGTTCGAAAACCGACCATATAGGTCTGCTGCTGGAGCATCATCTTGCAATGCTGGCAGCTGTAAAGCACCAAAGATTAAAAAAAAAATTATAATGCCAAAGGTTAATCTAGCAGCTGTAAAGCACCAAAGCATCATCTTGCAGCTGTAAAGCACTCAAAATTATAATGCCAAAGGTTAACCATGATAAGACAGTAAAGAAAGCCCTTATAAAAGATAAAATCATGGATTCTGCAATGTTTGAAATCCTAATATATTGTCTTGAAAATAGGAAAGGTTAATCTAGTTTCATTAGTGATCATTTTAGTCATTTCCCCTACACAAAGAATTTTTATATTATTAACATTGTTCAACAACTGAGCTGATCCTGGGTCAAATCAGCCAGTTTGGGGCAGAATTGACCAGAAGAGGTCTTTACCGAGGTTCATTGTTTTTAGTTAATTTGACCGGAATTATACATAATGTTCTAAATCCTGAACACAAATCACATCAGATCATCAAATTTGAATTATGGTATTGTTGGTTATTAAATTATGGGGAGGAGAAAAGATACAGTTCTGAGAAAATTAGGATAGCAATATATTAATTAGACTTGGTGTATACATGGTGTAAGGTCTTGTTTACTACGGTAAGTCTTGCTTTGTGCATTAAACCATAATAGGATTGGCCACAGAATGATCATCTGGTTCTCAAACGTATACTTTTTTCAGAGATTCTTGGTCTGGTGTTGAGTTATTTCTTGCATTCTAATCATGGATAAGCTTTTTTCTATGAGTTACAACACTAAAGCATGCTAAAACATAACTAAAAGTAACAATTTTTTTGGAAATGGTAGCGAACTTTTCATTTTGAAGAAAGGTTATATGATGTAATTTGACACCAAATTGCATTAGAACACTGCCAACGTTTGAGATCAGCCCAAAACTTCTGTTTCAACAATAATTACAAACTATTATTTTCTATGTTTACTCAAATTTTCCTAGCATATAGAAATTTTTATTGACAAAAATAGCATGCCAATGCTAAGAGTGGGGCTATGGTGCATCACAATGTACGGCTGCACTCATGCATTGTGTCAAAATCCCAAATCGCAAGTGAAAATTGACCGATCAAAACCACTGAATATGATCTCCATATGAAAATCTACTAGCTGACCAAAATTTATATTTTTGGGAATTTTTTTGCTATTTTTCAGATGAGAAAAATGCTTGATTTAATGATTTTGGATCATCCAATAATGGCAATTTTCTCCCCATTCGAAAAAATAGCAAAAAAAAATCCAAAAATGTAAAATTTAGTGAGCTATAAGAGTTTGGTATGGAGATAATAATGAGCGGTTCAGATCGGTTATTATTTACTTCAAGTTTGATATTTTGACGCGATGCATGGGTGCATCCGTGCATTGCAATGCACCATAGCCTCACTCCAATGCTAATCCTTATTCCAAGTTTATTTTTTCAAAATCAATTAGCAGAAGAGATTAACATGTGTTCTCCATGAAAGTAGGGGCTTGGCATAATTATCAAAACAGTTAGGAACCTTTGCAGATTCTATGTAAGTTTAATATTTTAGCAAGACCAAATAGAAACTGAGATTCTTATAGCTATATAAAAAAACAAGTACCTTTGTGATCTTGGAAATAGTGTTTCCAGGTGGCAGTTCCTTATTTAGCAGCTCCTTTGCAATTTCCTCTGGTAAATCAAAAACTGCCCCCTGGACCTGAAAGAACCATAGATTTATTGTAATGAAATTTAAAAAATGGTTTGCTAGAGGATTATAAAACATCCTTCCATGAATTAGGCCTGAATATATTGAATGAAGAAGACAATTACCCCCTCATCAGCAAGTAATTGTACTTTCCCAACTTCATCAGCAGCATCAGGGTAGACATCAGAGAGAAAGCCCACGACAGTTCTGGCAGAGAAGAAGCCTCTGGAGTACCCTGGCTCTCTAATGAATTGTAATGTCGCATATCCCTAGCAAATGATATTGGTTAATTATAAAAGAAATAAAATAAGATCAGGTAGCATACACATCCAAGCTGATACAAGGGTCCTGTTCGACTTCTGTATCTACACTTTGCAACTGGAGTCGGACTGTTTCCAGTACTGAAATGGAACTGCTTGCAGAATTCTCAAAAACACAAGAAACATAACCATAAAATTTGAATATTTATAAAAAGATAACATCATGTGAGCAATCAAAATGACAAAGTCTTATATTTGTTTGGGGCTTTAACAATCATTCATTTACTGGACCAATAATGCGACTGAGGTCAAAAAGATACTCTAAAAAATTTAAACTATATTCATCATCATCAATACGTTGCCAAAAACAATAGAAAACAAGTAACCCCCTCAATTTTTAGCAAGAACCATCTCTGTCATTCCTAAAAGAGAAATAATTTTGTGAAACATGTAGTAAAGGTGTGAATACCATGAAGGAACACAATATGTTTCTAAAAGTTTCAGATTGATTGAGCCCACATATCAAATGGTTGTGCGGAAGACTTTCCAATTCCTAGAGAAAGATAGCATTTCCACATTTCCAAGATTAAAACATTACCTGCTCATGACTGAGTAGAGACCGTGATGAAGGTGGTTGACTGAAGCCGCTCATTTGGGCTAGCGCAGCTGCAAGGGCGTTGCTGCCAAGTTCAGTAGCCAATTTCTCTGCTGCAGGAAGGAAGTACTCAATAGACTGTGGGTGGACCCCACGGAGTGTGGCAGCTACATGCTCTGCAGATGACTCCAATACCTCCTCAATTGAAGGAGGACTCAGGAACTCAAATTTGCAACCAACATCCCGCTCGAGTGACTTGACAGTGCGTCTCTGGTTGCTTGTAAACATCAAAATGGCATTCCCAGCTTTCCCAGCACGGCCAGTGCGGCCTGACCGGTGCACAAAAGTCTCAGGGTCATTTGGAAGCTCATAGTGTATAATCTGCATTGAAACGATAGTTATGATCTTAGCAATTCTTCTTTCAGGTATGGAGTTCAATAATTATGACCCATAGTAAAGACATCTTTTACTTCCAAGTACAATGGCTTGGTGTATAAATGTAAAGGAAGAACATACAAATAGTTTTACAGAATTTGTTGCAAAATGGGAAATCATAACATATCAACAGATGCAAATATGTTCTGAAATTAGACATGACTAGTAACATGTTTGAAAGGTAAAGAAGTAAATCCAATAATGCTTTCTCAGAATAGTGCAAGCCAAAAAATAACATAAGATAAAAAGATGCATAAGCACGTAGCATTAACCAAAAAAGGAATAAATTCAACCAAAATCCCACTAAATGCCCTAAAACAGATGTTTTGATGTGGATGTGACACGCTTCTTTGAAGAAATAGAAGCCATGTGTACTGTATTTCTGAAGTCTTGCACAATTTTCTAATAATTACCCACAAGAGGTGCAACCAAATCAGATATGATCTGACTATCTGGACTGAGTGGAAACGGATACATCCAGATACTATAAATATCTTTCAAAAATGGATGTGTTGGATTTTTTTTTTTAATTCAGAAGTAATTAATCATCTGCATCCAGAATTTCAGATTCATGGATATACAACTAGTCAAATGCTAATTCACGTTCAAGCTATCAAAACAAATTCAGCAACATTTGTAGATAATTCAATCACCTCCAAGCCCATTTGTTTTCTGCCAAATCTATTTAATGAGATCTAACTTATACGTCCATTCAATTTATGAGCCTAATGTGCAAGGAACAAGCACTTGAATTGAGATATATGATTTCTTTATTAAAACAAATTAATGTTTCTTCTTCTAGAGCATAAATTTTAATCAATTTAGGGGCATGCATCACTATTTTTCCATTGATAGTGTTTCTTTGATTTTAATTATCTGAATCAATTAGGGGCGGCACTATGGGCAGCTGCTTATCGATGATAGGGAAACATCCTAGAGCAAATGCCAACAGCAATGTTTTACTTCAGACATATTTAGGGTTTCTGTTGTTATTGTGATGTAATATTTTTACTACTTTTATTTTTTCTTCTGTGTCTCTGTAAACTCTTTTATCATTTTTATTCAATGAAATATCATAGTAGGCTTTTTGCCTACTACTTTAAAAAAAATTATCCAAATCAGATTTGTTTGCCTTCCTAATTATCATTGTATTGCCACAGCTTAATATTCCCCATCAAATATATAATATGAAAGTACAAAGCTACTCCAGGTTAAAATGCAAATCCTAAACATATTAAAAGATTGAAAAAGGATTGGGAGACTAACCAAGTCAACATTGGGTATGTCAAGACCTCTTGCTGCAACATCTGTTGCAACAAGAACAGTGAACTTCCCTTCACGGAAACCCCCCAGAGTTCTCTCCCTCTGACGCTGGGAAATGTCACCATGGAGAGCCTCTGCTGCAATACTATTTGTAAGCGCCATTGACACCTCGTCAGCATCCCTCTTTGTTTGTGTAAACACTATTGTCTTTCCTCCCTTTGCATGCACCTAAAGATATGAAACAAAGAAAATAAGTTCATAAAACTTTTGCACACTATCACAAATAAAACTAAGATATCTGAAATCCAGGTGTAGTTTAACAAATTAGCAGAAATGGACATGCTTTTGACTATAACTTTTATACCCTCCCACCACTATCGCCAGTCTTAATGCTAGAAAGGGACGTTAGGATTATGTGCAATCTTTTCGAAAAACTTTTGAAAATAGGCATTGACACATTAACAGATATCTCTATTAAATAAAAAAAATTGTAAAAGAATGAACATACCGTGATTAAGTCACTCAGGACAGTACGTTTTGTTGCAGGTGTAATCGGGAGTGCATATAGTTTTATTCCCTCTGCAAGCTTTTCTTCTTGTTCGCCAACCTAAACATTGTTAAAAACAAAAAGCACAAGATTTAATATTATTTATTTTGTTCCCTTCTTGTGTCCTACTGAAATGAATCAGTAAAATCCAACACATTAAAAACAGCAACCTATATAGTTTTGTGTGAAAAAGACACCAGCATTTGCAGCAATTTCTTTTCTTTTTTTGTTAATGCAAGAACCAAATGTTTAATAAATGAAGCTGAACTTCAATGGAAATTCACTTAGGTTAAGTGTTGTTTGCAAACAAAAGAAAGAGTGTCATTAATAAGCATAGAAAAATATCTAATATAAGCTGAAAAAGTCAAAAAACAAAACTAAAAATGTCAAAGTACTACCAAATCAATTGTCAAAGGGTCATTCAAGTATTTTCTCGCCAGCTTCTTAACCCATCCCGGCATAGTAGCAGAGAAAAGCATGCTCTGCCTCACAGTTGGTAAATTATCCAATATCACCTCCACATCCTCTTCAAACCCAATTGCCAACATTTGATCAGCCTCATCTAACACCAAAAACTTGACGTCATCCAACCTAAGAGTGTCGCTTTTGATCAAATCAATCAGCCGACCTGGCGTACCAACAACTACATCCACACCACGAGATAAGGCTTTTTGCTGCAGTTGGTAGGCGACACCACCATACACGCAGACAGTGTTGAGGTATGGTGCCGATTCTTTAATTTCCTTCTCAACTTGTTTTGCTAGTTCTCGTGTTGGTGCAAGAACTAAAACCCGTGGGAGCCGGTGTGATGACCGTCTACATTAGAAAGAAAAAAAATAAGTCAAGGAAAATAATGACAATAGAAATTACACATCATGTCTAACTACACTTTTCAATAGCACCAATCTTTGTTTTCTGATTGGAGCACTTGAACCGGTCACAATGTGAAGACCAAACAAGAATGACCAACTTTCTCCTATAAAAGAGGAAATGGCTATAGCTGGTTGAACTAAGCTTAATACTTATCACCAGATTAACTCAGATTGACCCCAATCTGATAGAACATAACCTTGTTATCATAACATTACGGACAAAATTATTATAAATCTAATAGAATATATCTAAAATGTAATGTAGCAAGACTCATAGGCATTGTCTTATATGTTGAGCTGTTATGTAGAATTTGCATAAGAGGCTCAACGCCAAATACCAACACAGTCCTACCTTCCGGTTTGAGCTCCATCTTCTTCCATGAGTCGCTTGATAATAGGGATTCCAAAAGCAAGTGTTTTCCCTGTACCTGTCTTCGCACGTGCAATCATGTCACGGCCTTCAAGAGCAGGAACCAGCACAGCTCTCTGCAAGTGCTCAAAATAGAAAATATTATTGAAGGTAAAACTAAATCCAGTTTTGTTTGATTTCTTAAAATAGACTTTGAGCAGGGTTTTTTTCAAATGCTTCACGATATTTTAGTGGATGAGAGCATAGAATAATTGCTCAACGTTTGATTTCCTTTTAAATTTCTACATGAAAAATAACAAAGCACTAAAGTGAGACCCGAGAACAATATATTACAACAACAACAACAAAGCCTTTAATCCCAAATAAATTGGGGTAGGCTAGAAATAAAACCCAATCTGAAAGCATAAAATCAGAGATCTCAAATATCAATGATAATAATGATGATGATGGAAAAAAATAATAATAATAAATAAAAATGATAATGATAATGACAATATGATAATAATATTGATAATGATGCTAATAATATGCTAATAATAATAGTAATGCTAATATAATAATAATACAATAATACAATAAACCTAAATTATAAAGCATATTTCGAGCACAATATATTACAAAATTAAATTTTAAAAACCACCGATACCAGTCCATACACACTGGTAATAGTTATAATTCTAGGTTGAACACAAAGAAAATGAAGCATAACGGACCTGAATAGGGAAGAGGTCTGTAATACCACGCTTCTCGAGGCTTTTAACAAGCTCTTCAGGCAACCCGAGTTTAGCGATAGAGAGCTCCCCTTCACCCCCAGCGAGCTCTCCACCGTCTTCCTCAGCCTCCATATCCATTTCAGATAAGAACTCATCCTCGCTGAAATCGTCCTCTTCATCCTCTCCTATCCTCGACTTAGAAAAGTCGCCAAGCCCCTTGAACGCCTCCTCGCTGAGCAACGAGTTGACAGAATTTGGCGAAACAACAGCTAGCGGCACGAGAGAGCGCAGCTGTGGCCTGAACGGGAGTAGTTGAGGCCTGAGGTTCAACTTCGTCCTCGTAAGCTCGATAGAAGGGGAAAGAAAGAGGGAGGAAGTGCCTAGGAGGGATGCCATTGTTGAGCTCGTGAGGGGGGTGAGAGAGAGAGGGAGGGACTGAGGGATAAGGGAAGTTATAAAGGAAATGAATGGACGAGCGGAGGTACACCTCCTCGGATAGGGTTTTGGAAGAGGTTTAAGGTAAGGATCGAAAGTGGGGGTAAACCAGTAAAGATATTTGTTGTCGGTTGCGTTTTAGTCCCTGAAAATGTCTAATAGTCGCTTTTAAGCTGTAAGTGTGGGTGACTGGGTGTGGATGCGATATCATATTTAATATGATATGGGTATGATGATATAATAATTTTAAAAAATACAGGATGTGATTATATACTATATTATTAATTATATATAATATTAAAAAATTATGTAAAAATAATAAAAAATAAAAGAAGCCTTAGAAAATTTAAATAAATAGTTTTATTGCGGGCACAACTTCTCTGGAATCATATCAGTATCCGATATTCATTTGAATCCGACAAAAATCTGAAAATAAATTTGGTCAAAAATAAATAAATCTGATCCATATACACCATTACACCCTTAAAAATGCTGCCAACCCTCTATGTGTGAGGTTGTGTTTTCATATCTTATATGTATTTTGTAAAGTATCGCATCTCGTTTCAAACTTCCGTTACTCCAATATAATATTTTTAATATTATATATTTTAAAGGTAAGTTTCATCGGAGGTTATTAAATTTTGTTATTTGTTACAAATTACTCACTCAATTTTTATTTGTCCCTATGTAACCACTCAGTGGCGGACCCAGGGTTATCCAGGGTGGCACGTGCCCCCCTGATTTTGAAAAATAGTGCTTTTCGGTAATTTGCCCCTCTGGAAATTTTTTTTTGCCCCCCACCCCCCGAATTGTCTAGTTATTTTTATTGAGAAAAAAATATTTAATACCGTGCATAATGAAATAATTATGCAAAGATATCAAAATATAAAGTTCCTTAGACGAAAACTTTCTATTTTATTGTTATTTTAATATATAAAATGTTATTATTTAATAAAAGATTTATTAGTTAAGTATATATATTAAATTATTAATTTTTTTATTTAGTACCCGATTAGTTAATGAGTTTGAACCCGATAAGCCATTACAATCCGATAATTGCCCCCCCCCAATAATCCTAGATCCGCCACTGTAACCACTGGACTTTCAATTTGTTCCGAATAAAGTACTCTTTTAGTTTTTTCATCCAAAACTAATTGAAGAATTATAGATATTTAGATAAGAGACTTAAGTATTTAGATGAGTGATTCACACATTTAGATAAGTGACTCTAATATTTAGATACATTAAGTAATTCATATATTTAGATAAATGAATGTGATTCTTCTGTTATTTTTAGATAAAAAAAAATTTTAACAAAGTGTTTTGATCGGAACAAGTCACTAAAGACAAACGAAAATTGAGTAATTAATTCATGACAAATAGAAAAACTTAGTGATCTACTAAGAAAGTTATTCTATATTAAATATAAAATATAAACTGCACCAACAATTTTTTTTCAAATTATAATATTATCACACCTGCATCGGATATAATGTCCATACTGTCAGTCGTGCATAAAAGTGGTTTCTCATCGAGGACAGATTTTATAATGGTATTTCTGAAATCATCACAATTCACAAGCACCTCTTGTGAACTTGGTAAAATTGAACTCTGGACCCAGTATTTCAAAACAAGATACTAATAGCAAGTCAAGTGGGATAGTAGTAGTACTACTGTACTAGTAGACTACAGCATCCAAATAAGGAATGTTGGAGTCTGATAATTGGATTTAATTTCAGCCCAAATCTAATCAGGCCCATAGCCTATAAAAGTCAGAAAGCCTGTAAATCTTCGACGATGGTTCGTTGATAGTTGGATAATTGGATGTGCTCAGTGGCGGCTCTATTAATTTAGAATCTGCCTTTAATTAATTATTTCTTCACATGCTTCAAATCTCCAATAAATTAACGGAGCATTGCTTTAGTCCGCAGAAATTATCATCACCATGCAGGATTTTTTTAGTAATTCTAGCGTACATCCAACTTTTATATCACATCAAATATTTATGATACATCTTTTGAAAAATATTGCTCAAATTTAAAAAAAAATCGAAATAATAGATGTATTTTTAATGACTTAAAATGTATATCAAATTTTAAACAGTTTAAAATTTAATTGATAATCCATCGTAAAATCGTTGAAACAATTTAGTTTTTTTTTCTGGTTTACCTGAGTTTTTGGTGTTTCCATTTTGCTTCTTAGTTGATTACGCGAGTGTCTTTTTGCTGAAAGAGTTTAAGAGAGCTTTTGACATTTTATTGTCATGAACGGTTTGTTTTTTGTTGGTGAAAATCAGGGGAGTTTGGTGAGGGCAAGTATCCGTTACATTTCATTGATTGCTTGCGCATTTACTGAGGTGGTCAAATAATGCGTTTAATTAGTTTTTTTTCCCCTGTTTGAACAGAAAAAAAAATTAGAGAGACTACCAACGATTTTCACCCAGGTTTTCTTCAGCAGTTACAGACTTCATTGGCTGCCCACTTCTTTTGCTAAGGTTGCTATATATACATTTGATTACTTGCATAATCATTTTTATTAAAATTCATACCAAGTTTTTATAGTATCATTTAAATTTTCAAGTGATAATTAATATGGAATGCATGATTCCCACATGATTTAGTTAACGTACGCTTCATGGGTACGTCAGCAAATAAACAAATATTTCTCTTGCTGACCACGCAATTAAAAACTTATGGTACATTACTGAAGAAGTCGACGACATTAAATAATTAGCAGTGTTAATTCGTCTAATCAGGAGGCAAAAAAAATAATAACAATTAAATAAAAGCAAACTTCATAGGCGACTATGGCTACTTTCAAGATACTATTAGTTAGTATTTGGTTGGGATAGATGACCAGCTCATCAGCCAAATCGTGTACTTTTCCTGCCTTAAATTCTTTAGTTATTTGTCCCTCATTAATTAATAATAATGAAACCCAGTGTTTTGCTCATTCATGGGAATTAATAATTAATTCATCTAAAAAGAAGAAATAATAACTACTGGCAGTACCGTCGCTAGGCTCGTAAATATTGTAGACCTAATTGAAAATTGGAAAACAATATGGTATTTAGGATTAATGAAGAACAATCAAGCAATTCATATATATTTATGTTGTCACGAATTAAAATTATTTAATTCAAGGAGATTTTCAATGCCATCACTTTTAAGTGCCATAAGATGACACTAAATTATTTTTTAATTTATATTTCAAAAAAATTCACTCAAAATTTGAATTTAAGCAATTGATCTTATAATTTTTCATAATAGATGTATACTCATAAATCTTCATAATTTTTTGAACTCATTGTATACTAAATCAAATGATAATAAAATATGTTATCATTTGTTCTAGTATAAAATAATCTCCAAAATTAATGAAATTCATAAACATACATCTATTATTAAAATTAAGAAGATTTATGATTTGGGTTCAAAATTTGAATGTTAAATTTTAAAACATAAATCAAATGATAAGTTGATGATATCTTATGGCACTTAAAATAATGGCATTAAAATCCTTCAAAAGTTTTGTGTACAACTCAGATATATACTTATTAATGTACAGGGGCAGAGACAAGAGGGGACGAGGGGCTTAGCCCCACATTATTCAGGTAAATGTGCAAACAGTTATATTTTTATAGATATTATTGATTGGTCCCCATATAATTTGTTTATATTTTTTATCCCGTCAACTCGGCCCTCTTATATTGAAATTTCAGCTCTACCCCTGTTGATCATAAATATATTACATGTTCTAAAATAAAATATATGTGATTATTTTCCATCATAATAAAACTTTATATGAGAATTTAACAACGTTACTAACCATAAGCGTCATAGATCATATGGTTCAAACTATGATTTCGCAAATTAAGCATTGTGTAATAGATGACTTGTAGATCAACAAAGTAGTTAATTTTGGTGGTGGATCAAATGATAGTTACTGTTTACATTCAAAATATATTTATGATTACGTGGTTGATAAGTTAAAAATGAAAGACTAAATGTACTATAGATTATAATGATATAAGTTTCGAAGAGTAAAATTAGCGTGCTCTAAGAGCACGGAGCCTCTCTGTGTTGCTAGCTCAAAAATTATATTTAATAATCTTTAAATTTTAATTTATCACTCTCATTAAATTTTTCATATTGAAATCTTATGGGATATAAACATTTGAGCTATTTTAAATTTTTTAAGTTATTTTTTTTAATTTTTGAAAATAATGTACGAACATTAAATATTTTATTATTATTTTTAGAGTTAAATTTCAAAAATTGAAAAGAGTGACTTAGAAAACTTAAAACACCCCAAATTTTTGTACTCCATAAGATTTCAATATGAAGAATTTAATGAGAGTGATAAATCAAATAGGAGCACGCTAGGTTTACTCAATTTCAAATATATATATATATTCAGATGAATAGTAAAATATATTTGACTTATACCAAAATGATCATGATAGTGTATATATATATATATATATATAGAGAGAGAGAGAGAGAGGTGTTATGATGTTTTGCAAAGCAAAAAAATCCATATTGTTTTGGGGTGAGATTTAATATCCCGAAATCTCAAATGGTCAATCTAAATTTCTCAATAATTTTTTCATATCAAAATCTTATAAGATATTAAATTTTATGATTTTTTTAGATTTATATCTATTTTTTAAATTATTTTTAAAATCAGCCTTGTTTAACATAAAAAATAACTTATTTATGGCTGATTTTACAAATAATTTAAAAAATAGTTAGAAAGCTAAAAAAATTATGAAATTTTTTATCCCACAATATTTTCAAAAGAAATTATTGAGCAACTTAGATTGACTATTTGAGATCTTGGGATATTAAATCTCACCTCAAACCAATATGAGTTTTTTTGTTTTGCAAAACACCATAACATATATATATATATAGAGAGAGAGAGAGAGTAAAGACACCATAACACATCTATTTAACTCAAAAAATATATCAAATCATCTCAAAATTTTAATTTATCATATCATTAAATTCTTTATATGAAAATCTCGTGGGATGCAAAAATTTAGAGTGTTTTGAGCTTTTTAAATATATTATTATTATTTTTAGAGCTGATTTTCAAAAATTAAAAACCATGACTTAAAAAACTTAAAACACTAAATTTTTGCATCCCAATAGATTTTCATATAAAAAATTTAATATATATATTAAATAATTTGATATATATATATATATATATATATATATCAGTAAGAGGAGATTATATATGTTCAAATACTTGTGAAGGAATTATAAGTTTTCTGAATTTATATGTCAACATACTGGTATGGGGCATTGGAGTCTCTGACTCAAAATGGACAATGCCTAAAATAAAATGGATTTAAAGCGAATTATATTTCTGAAGTTTTTGAATATGTTACATTATTTAACATGTATAAGTTATAACCGAAGGGTTCGTATTTTCTTGTTAGAAGAAATTTAGTCTAATTACAATTCTCTAGAAGTGAAAATTAATAAATTTAGTGATAACGGTAGTAATAATATATGCACGCATAGTTATATTGACTCATTCACATCCCCTGCCATAGTGTGAAAGTCTAACATCATGGTACATAAAAAATAAAATTCACCCCCTTTAACAGGGTTTAAACTTCCTTTGAGTATGATTGCGGGGTGGCCTGGCAGCAGATTCGGACCCATATTGACTCATGTGCTTGTCAAAGTCTAACATCAACATCTTAACAGGGTTTACAGTATGAGCGGGGTGGCCTGGTGGTGGTGGGTACATCCGTTTGTGGACCTTTTGATTGTGCACTGAATACTATAACCGTTTGATTAAACAAGTCATTAAGTATCTCTTTCAAACGCCCTCTTATCTCTTCTATTAATTGCGAAGTTGCAGACATTTTTCTCTTTCACATTAAATTAAGTTAGAATTGTGATTCTATGTCGCTCGTCAAGAGTCTAGGTATTTATTTTATGGGCATGTGAATGATACAAAATTACAAACATTTGAATAAAATGACATAATTCACTCAAATATATTAGCAATAGAGCAATATTACATTAAAGTACCAATTATGGTGTCAATTATTAGGTATATGTATAAAAAAATTATAATAAGAGAATGCAGAATCAAATATATATAATTATTTTCTTTTTCATGTTCATATATGTGAGGACACAACAGCCCAATCAAGCTGCAGTACGAAGAAAATTTATAGTAAGCCACTTGGGAGGCTGCATTTAATGCCATATTGATATTATGTTACCGTGTCCCTCTAATATTTTAACAAAAGAAGAAAAAAATATTATTGTTATAAAATAAAGATATAAGACAAAAATTGTGAGAGGCTAAAATTTTATTTCTATATTATTTCTTCTAGGATATATCTCACCATCAACAACATACAAGCATTTATTTATAAATTAGAGAAACATTATGTAATAAAAGAGAATATTAATACAAAATTAAATTTAGAATTAAGGAGAAGGTAAAGAAAATGAAAATTTTCTATCATTATGAAAGAAGATGGAGGAATGAGAGGAGATGGAGGAGGTGAAACATCTATCATTAATTTTATAATAATTATCACATAAATAACGATATTTGGGAGAGTCCAGATGCAAATAGCAGTGGTAGAATTAAAAATAACATTATTGTCAAGAAATTGGTCTCTGGTTATCTGTTTCGAAAATGTTTCTAGTACACTGACGAAGCAACGCACGAGTTTATTTTTATATGTTATATTATGGACATGTTTTGAACAAAAAAATCATATAAATTTTAAATAATAATCTATTGCAATGAATTGTGTATTAAAATATATATTATAAAAATTCTGTATAGATTTGTAAAAACTAAAATATTTTTTATTAGAGAGCTTTATCTGTCAAAATAAATTAGCTAATAAAAAAAATAAAAGGACGATAGAGAAAAAAATGAAGAGAGACAAAAACAGACCTTGTGGTAAGTCAGGTAAACTCATAAATAATGCTTATTTTCTTCCTAAATTTTATTATTGTGATTGACTAAATATATGTTGATATGAACTTGTTATATATTAATATTTACATATATATGTTGATAAAGTGAACATGAATATAAACGCCAAATAGAATTTATTTTTCAGATTTTTTTGTTATGATGATTGTCTTAATATATATATATATATAATACAAAATTACGTATATTAATATTATGTATAGTTATTGATAACGAGAATTCGAGAATGAGAGTTCACAAATTGACATAGTTAGACTTTGCGCGTCTATGGAATTTGGTTGTTCGGCGACCGGCTATCCATAGGAACGCTATGAGTTACTTGCAGTATGTCACGTGGAAGGCATTTATGATTTATCCGAATTAGATTGACCAACACAAAATCAAATTAATAACGAAATAATTGAATTGAATAAAGTTAGTAAACTTAGCTAGGTGTTGATTCTCAGCGAATCAACGAAGCTTCAGCAGTACGACTAAAGAGCCCATCATCAGCTCATCGCGTTATAATTGTATGGATAGATATAGAGACTGTGAGAGTCTGTCACTGTGAGAGACTATGCATGGAAAGATCCGAGGATTTAAAAGGAATTTGGTAAATATTTGTGGTGTAAATTAAAATAGTGGATTGGAATCATGAGAAAAATATATCGCTAATTAGTTTATTTTTGAGAATTGTAAAACAGAAGAAAAATTTAGGAACACAGATTAAATGGAAGCAATTTCATCAATTCATTTTAATGTTTCATCTATTATATGCAGTATTTATTAACCAATGTAGACGATTTTAGTGAAACTATAGAAAGCTACTTTAGCTCCTATCCTACGTACATGTAAAATAGTAAACTGATGATGCTCCGACATAATAAAAATATTATATTTCCATATTATGAAATGGTTTTTAAATTATATCAGAACATTTATAAAGTAGCTGCGTCAAATTATTAATACATAAAATGAAAAGACCCCTTTATGTACAAAAACTAAAACTCTTAAATTTTTCAATTATGTCATATCATAATTTTTATCCACCATTGATTTTATTTGAATTATTTCATCTTTTTGAATCCAAAATTCATATAAAATAGTTATTCTCCTCATTTAAAATAATATATGTAATATATTTAACGTGAAACTTACTCTTAAAATGATCTAATTTTTTTATATGATCGTTTATAGATTATTATGTATTTATTTATAATAATAATAATTATTATTATTGTTATTACCTAGCATTTAACAATATGTGTCCAAATTTATTTAATGAAAATTTAATAAATATATTTAAAAAATTATATTATTATTTATTTATTTGAGAACTATATTGTCGGGTGAAATCTGATTTACAACCTAGCCCTTATAATATTTAAAATTCCTTCTCGTTCGATTTTTTATTCGAAACTAATAAACTGGTTGACATAATTAATATATATAGGATTCTGTCGGACTCCATGCACATCTAATATTTAATTTTAACAGATATTATTATTATACATTAAGTTCTTCATACTACATTTACACACAGTGTTAAGTATAAAACACTTTTTTAAAAAATATATATTTGAGAACTTATTAGAAATTAACTATGATTGTTTTGAAAAGTATTTGTATTATATTGTATAAATATGATGTGCAAATAAGGGATGAAATTATCACTCCTCTAATTTTAATGGGAAGGGATCCCTTGACAATGGGTTATCTTGACAATCTTGACAATGGATTTTCAAATAAATACAAAAAAATTCTTAAAAATAGAAAAACTTATAGATATGTTACTCTACTTATAGATTGATGGTGATTCAAATTTCATATAATTTTATTATCATTTGATAATCCATCAAAGTCCATCAAAATATTATGTGATTTACAATGGTTTTAATTTAACGGTCTTTGATGGACTATCAAACGATAATAAAATTGCATGAAATTTGAATCACCATCAATTTATAAAATAGAAGAACATATCTATAAGTTTTTTCTATTTTAAGATTTTTTTGTATTTATATAAAAACTCATTCTCAAAATTGCCAAGATAACCATTGTCAAGATCCCTTCCCAATTTTAATACTACAATATTTTAGATTGTTAAATTGATATTTTTGTCCATAATATATGTGTTGATCGACCAAAATGAAATCAATTTCCGATTTTTTTATATAAATGGTATACCGGAGAAAATATATGCAAAATAGCTTTTGTTATTACACCGAATATCTTTATGCATTTTATAGGTGGAAGTTTGTTTTATTCTTTAAAGCATCAAAGCTGCACTATTTAAGAAAGATCATATATTTCTCATAAAAATATATATCATATTTATCCTTATTAATTACAAAAGTTTCATCCTATACAACAAAATTGTTCTCTTCATAGGGTTTGTATTTGCAATTTTGCATTCTTATCTGTAATGTTTTACTGATTCGTACCCCAATTGCTACTCAGTAATCAGACGACCAAAAGACAAAACCCACACAACAGTTCTCTTTCGGCAACATACAAATCTTCAGTGGGTATGCATGCAAAAATCCCTTAACTTTTAAAAACTGGAAAGAAAGGTTGCGACCAAACGGACGGTCGGTAACTTGGTAGTCCTGGTCCAGGACCATTTTAGTATTTATATAAAATTCAAGGACCGGAATATAAATTTCCTACTTACTGCTGTCTCACCCTTGTATTTATTTCCCCCCTCACACCAAATTACTCTCATCAAACATTTCACATTCTCCTCCTCCCTCCTGAGTTCTAAGTTCTAACCCCTCCCCCTCTGTCAAAAGAAAGACAAACTTTTACATTCAACATGGATTCTCTTTCAAGCGGGGGACCAATTTCAACAGAAGGCGGCACAATGATGCTCTGGTACGCCAACCAAATGGCACAGTGGGAGCGGCAAGTCGAGCGCCGGCAACTCTTTCTGAAATCGTACCAATTCTCGGCTCCCTCTCCAGCCCCACGTACCTTCTCCAAGCGCCTGGGTAGATCGTTCGTGCAGGCCCGCCGCCTCATCTGGTCCCGCCTCCGATGCCTCCGTCGCCTTGTTTGGACAACACTCCGACGCCGCGGTTGCACCATAAAGTGGGCCAGACTTACCGTCTTGCCGAGGAGCAACAGGTACTACCGGTCTAGGCGAGTTATGGAGTGCTTATGTTAGTTAAAACTTGAGAGGGATCCGTAGGGAAGTGGCAGTTTAACTCTCTGTTAATCACCTTCTATTTGTTTTGCTTTATTTTTGTTGTAGTTTTTTTATTGATTTCTTTTTTGGTTTCTGTCGTTGCCTTCTCTAAAGGCCGTTAGATGGATGAAATAGACTTATACAACCTGGTAATTAAGTGATTATAGTGTTGCTTGTGATCAGTTCTCTAGTAATCTTTCTATATTTGTTCAAAAACCAGGTATCATAGAGATACACTTGTAATATTTTTTTTCATCAATGTTGTTGGTATTGATATATTATTTTCTGACTTCTAGTATGCAATCGTTAATCCTTGGTGGTGGGTTTTGTATGAAATAAATAATTTCAGCCGGAAATTACAAATTGGTTCTGTCGGAGATTTGGTGACTCAACTCCAAAAAAAAAGAGGAGAGAATTTGGTAATACTGCTTTGAATTGTTTTGATGTAGCTCTGATACTGTTTTGAATTTTTTCCCTTTTTTGATTTGACGATTCAACTTCTAAAAACTTTTGTGCATGTGCATAGTACATGCGTTGTTGCTTTTAATGTGGAATATCTGCTTATTAAGTATGGGAAGGGATCCCTTGACAATGTATTATCAGATTTTTTTATATATATTTAAGATTTTTTCGTAATTATTCAAAGACCCATTGTCAAGATAACCATTGTCAAATGATCCCTTCCCATCAAGTATATTTATTTTTTCTTAAAAGGTACCTCCAAGTAAACTACATGCATTTAGGTATGGACTGAAAAGCTGATTTTACACCAATAATTCTCCAGAAAACAGTACGGGGACCTAATCTGGACCATCCGATCAAATGCCACCAAAATTAGTCAGGGACATGGTAATAGTGAGAATTGAGGGATATCAAATTAGAAATTGGTTTGTATTAAAATCTATTAAATAGGTGCCAGTTGTGTGAAAACTGAAAAGGCTTCCATGTACCTTAAATTAAGTTTAAGATCTAGGAACCTAGATATATGATATATCCATTGACCGTTGTGTATTAGGCTAGTGTTAGGATGTTAGGATTTATGAAGCTGTTCAAGCTGATTATTTTTTAAAAAAGTTAAGATCTCGGCGTGCATATATGATATATCATAATCCCATGTTAATTTGTTTAATTTAACTTTGTCAGAAGTCAGAACAGTGTCTTTTGTGCCACGTAGGCGCGTAGTAAGTGACAATAGGGAAATTAAATTAAAATAAAACCAGGAGAGGAAGAAAGAAGGGTTTAGACAGTCAAGCAAACTAGACCGTCTGATCTGAACTGCACGGTGCAGTGGTCGGCGAGGAATTAGCGTTGCGCACACAAGTAGGACCATGGAATACGGAGAGAGCGTTGAATTGAATCTTGCTTGAAACCGAAGAGTCAATAATAAAGAGGGCAGGTAGTGGTCTAGTGGTAGTGCAGATTTTTTTTGTATATAATAATTATAATAATTATATTATCAATAATAATAGTGATAAAAAATAAAATTTGAAATTTATGAATGACAGCGGCCACTGATAGTGGCGTGAAGCAAACACACCACTGACAGTGGCATCTTTGTAAATGTGTAACTGTCAATGACGTTTTTGATGACAGTAATGATGTTGATCCAACGGTAATGAAATTATGATCAAATGGGGAGGAGCAAACACGCCACTATCAGGGGTGAATCCGGGGGGTCAGTTGCCCCCTGGATTTTGAAAAACAGTGTTTTTCGGTAATTTGCCCCCCTGAATTTTCTGATTAATTTTATTGAAAAAAAATATTTAATATCGTGCATAATGAAATAATTATGCAAAGATATCAAAATATAAAGTTCCGTAAATGAAAATTTTCTTCATCAACTTAATTATCTATTACTTTGAGCTTTATTTTATTGTTATTTTTAATATATAAAATGTTATTATTTTAATAATTTTTTTATTAGGTAAAAATATATATTAAATTATTATTTTTATTTAGTACCCGATTAGTTAATGGATTTGAACCCGATAAGCTATTAGAATCTGATAATTGCCCCCTGATCAAAATCCTGCATCCGCCCCTGGCCACTGCTAGTGACGTATTTACACTATTTTACATAAAAACGTCATTGACAGTGACGCGTTTGCTCCACACCACTATCAATGACGCGTTGTCATTCATAGATTTTAAAATTTATTTTTATCACTCTTAATATTAATAATATAATTATTATATATAAAAAAAAAACTTAGCGGTAGTGCATGGAGAAGCGGAAGCTTCTCTCGCCTGTTTTTAAATCGGATTGATTATAGTAATACTATGAGGGGGGAGTGAGATGAGAACGTGCCAATATGGCCGTTGCGCGTCGTTTCCTTCGGCCCCTCATTCGCAGCACCATTTAACATTGCCACGGTGCGTGTCCGTTTCAGGTTTCTCTCTCTATCTCTGACAAAATTAAAAGCCGGACTGCGCCATGTGCTTCAACATCTTCATGCTTTCGGTGCTGAGTTAGTGCCTTGTGGGTTTGCTTGCTGGAGCTTCCTCTACAATTGTGCTGATTGTATGGGAGGAATGTGAGAATTAACGGCTTAACGCATGTATTTTGGATCGGCGGATGTTATCGATCATAAAGGAACGGTTCTAATATGACTGGAAAGTTGTGCAATTTGTAGTAAGCACAACAGTGGGTTCAATTGGAACTGTTTTGACTCTAATTTTATCCGTACAATTGGGATTTTGGAGATCCAATGGACTAACGCTAAATTTCTCAACGGAAGGGATAGGGATCAATCAAATGTTCATGATTATTAGTGTCATATGAGTGCATATAAAATTAACTATTAAATAATTATTATTTAAATTCTTAAATAATAAAATTAATTTAAGAATATCTTATATATATATATATATATATATATCATGTTATATATGTATATAAAAATTTATATCATTTCAATATTATTCATATATGAATCAAGGGTTAATAAAAATCAACGAACAAAATTTTATGATTTAATATTGATAATTTTAATAAAGTTTAAATTTCATTATATATATATATATTTTTATAAATTTATGTATAAACAAATAAATAGGCGCGACATACATCAATGATTACAGACATCAAATTCCTCCTATTATTTATTTATATGCTCATTTTTCAATAATGTGTATTTGACAGCTGTCATTGATGAACTGATAATAGCATACTTGCTGCCCAACAATCACCATCAAAAGAAATAGAAGACTTGGTTGCATTTTCAAGTCACTTTTCTCTGGAATACTCAATATGTTGCTCATCTAGTCCAAAAGTCAATACAGAAAGTCAGTCCCTAGGAAATTCAATACAAAGAAATTACCTAGTGCAGATCCATCCTCTCCCCTCTCCCCGATCATAGAGTCAATGGTACCACATTCCATCCAATGGAGTACACGAATCAATCCCATTATTTACTTAGCAAGTTCGAGTAATATCTAATAGCATTCATTTGCTAGATTTAACGGTGGATTTGACTTGTCATTGGAATCTTGACTCTTTGTAGTTGTTCTTTAGTTGAACATATATCCGGATTGGTCTAGCATTTCCGAATAGACGAGTAGAACAGAATAAACTGTTGCCTTGTTTTCCCCGGAGCTCTCACGCATATATGGTGCTCCATGGTTTGGTTGGCCCACGAGCCCAAAGTAGTTATGGGGCTTTCTGTAACTATCCACAGGAGCTGCTAGTGATAGACCCAAATATGTAGTGCCTGCCTTGTCGCCTTTGATGATGTTGTTATCCCCCAAAACGATAATTAATTCCCTTAAACGGGAAGTATCCTTTGGTTTGCTTCTTTTTGTGGTACTTCATAGGTGAAGTAATTTTGACCGCTTTATCAAACTGTCTGCCCCGTATAAGTATGTCATGATTGAAATCAAACAGTCCAGATCGTAGTCTCTGTCCACTACACGGTGTGGTGTAGTACTGAGGATCCACTCAATGTGGTGGTATTTGGTTATATTGTTTAAAAGAAAAGATGGATACAATGTTTGCACATTAGTAAAATAGCACTAAATAATAATTACATAACAAAATTGGTAGTTTAAAATATATATTAATTAAATAAAAGAAGCGATAAATATTATTGCATTATTAGTTAATATGATATGTAATAAGAAAATATAAATTTAACAAATGACGGAATATGAATAAGAATTTATATTATACATCAAAGTCCAAATTAAATTAGTATACGTGCCTGTAAAACATATATTTGAATTCTAAAAAAAACAATTGAATCTGAATAAAATTTTATATCCGTGTCTGATTTCAAATTAAAATATATCCGTATTGATTTTTAATATCGACTATAGAATATCCAACTTCGTATATACGTGCATACACGGATAAAAAATCGGATGAGAGCGGGGCTGTCAATTATTGATCCGAATCGATGGATTAATCCGATCCGACTCGGCATGATCAAAAAATAAATAAGTTAGATATCGATTTAATATTTTTGATTCGAATCGGATCGGATCGGATTCAGGTCAACCCAACCCGATCGATTAATTAAGTTTTTTGAAGTAATTGTATGATTTAGTACTAATTAAAGCTTAAATATATACACTAATTATATATTATTTATTATTAATTATAAATTAATTAATATTCAATTGCTTAAAATTATAAAAAAAATATTTAATTATTTACACGGATCAGGTCGGGCATGGATTAAAATTTTTTGACTCAAATTTAAACAGATCAAATTCGAATCGGATAAATCCGAATCTAACCCGATCTGACCCATTAATACCCTATATGCGAGCAATTACCCATTTGCTGAATATCTGGATACACATTCGCGTAAAAATGAATAACATATTATCCGTATGGTCGGATTAAAATCATTATCCATGTCACTAACTAGTAAGTACAACTATGAAGACGAGTGAAAAATTTAAAAAGTCAATACAGGAATAATTAATTATTGGGAAATTTTCGGGTACTTGTGTATAAAAAAGTCCCTTCTTTTTTGTTGTTTGTATGAAGTCGCCTGCTTGTGAACGGCGCACACAAACATGGTCCGCGCGTCTTCCAGTGGGTCTATTTGGTACATGTTGAAGACCAGATCCAGAAGAGGGATGAGCATTGAATGCATTGAAGGTGAGCAGCCAGACAGTGCATGACAGTAGGAGTGAATGACAGTCACTCAGTTTGCTTGATACAACAAACTTTCAAGATGAAGTATAAATATGATCGGTTGGCATACCGGATTACGGATTACCACAGCGGACGTCTTCTAATTGCAAAGCGTAAATTATCAATATTTATTGGGAGTAATGTTACGATGTTTTGGATTTCATTAAATGTCGGAACTCAAAGTATCAGTGTTATTATTTTCTAAATTTTCTTAATTGTATTTTGGGTTTTTGAAAATTGAATTTATTCTAGTCCTAGATAGTATTATTTGATTATTATTTTATGTTCATTTTTAAAGAAATAGAAAAGTAGTATGGAAACTCCACATAATAATAAAATCCAATATTTCATAATATTTTAATGCTTGAATTATGTTTACCACCTTGGATGGGCCGCTCAAATTTCAGATTTACAGATTGAAGTCCAAAATAAACATCCCTTTTCATTTCATAAATTAAGCAATGTAATGTAACTCAAGTATTTGTTAGTAAACAAAATATTACAATGACCAATTCCCTTGAAAAGAATATGCACTAAACCTTCTAACTTCACTAACAAATAGAGAAATACAAAGTATCTTTATGAAATAGAGCATTAATTGTTGTCGGGTGAACTTTATTCGAGCTCACATATATAATATATATGCTAACGGACGTGCATGACGCATAACACCCTCAATTAGGGACGGAGACAGGGATAATAGAGGTGTCCGGCCCCTCTAATTGCACAGAAATTATATATCGAGTTAAAATTTTATTATGTATTTTTATTTTATAAGATATATTATGTTTAATTTATCAATTGTAATACTCTAACAACATAAACTTTACATCTCAATCTCCTTATACAAAGATTCTGACTCCCCACTTGCCTGCAATCACAACTTCACATATGCCAAACATGTATGTATGCTTTTTTAAAAAAAAAAAAATCATGCCGAACTTGTGCGTACGTTTTTCTTTTTATAAAATAGTACTAAACGTGTGTGTACGTTTTTTGAATGAAAATATCTTTGCCATCAAAGTTGTTTCTAAATAAATTGTTATTGTATTAAAAAATATATCATTACATTTCTAGTTTATAATTTAGTTGTTTCTAACTTTCTTGTTTTGTACATTTATTTCATGAAATAAATAGAAAGTCCGTAGCTTGAGATCATTAATTTCCTTGTTTAATTGAAAAATAATGACATGCAACTTGCTAACTAAGTCTATAACACTAATACATCTCCGCAAGGTGCATCACGTTTGATTAATCCCAGACAATACATGGACGTGATCCATTGTAGAGCTGGTTTCCCTGAGCTCTCTCTATTTTTTTCTTTTCTAATTTTAAACTCCCCTCTCTCCCCGCGGTCCGACCGCCTAATCCAAGTATCCAACAAATATATATGATGCCGGGTTCTTTCCACTCCTCACGCTCTCCTTTGCGCTCTCCGTCTCTCTCTCTCCTCTCTCTCCATTCACGCGTTACGAAGTTCCTAGGCCGAGGCCGAGACCATGGCCATTGCATCAGCGAAAATGTCCTCGATGTCATATCAGGCATTCGGAGTACCCATATCCAGCGATCGCCGGAGCTCTCTTGCGAGGTCGATCGCGCATTGTCCGAGGAAGGCGGGATCAGGTGTACGACTTAGAAGATCAGCAATAGTTAGCTCTATTTTCAACGACATTACGACGAACCTGGCGGTATGACAGAAATTTCGCACAAATTTTCTAGTTGTATTTAATTTTGATGGAACTGTTGCACTCGCCTCTTCAGAAAATAGTTTATTGTTGTCACTAGTCATAATGTAATTATGCTTGTACCAAAAAGATTGAGTTAACATTGCTTATGGTTTCACTCGGTTAGAATGTCTCGTCTAGAATGTACCGTTAGGACTTTTTTTTTTTAGTGTATAATTAGATAAAATATTTGAAAATTTAAAGATATTGGGTCTTAATTTTATCTTTTTTCTTTTTGTTGCTCTGTTTGATGAACAGGTGAAGCCTACAGAGGCTGACGTGAGGGAAATGATGCAGCCGGCCGATCCAAAATCTGTGGTTTCTATCATTCTGGGTGGTGGGGCTGGGACCCGTCTTTTCCCTCTTACCCAAAAACGAGCTAAACCAGCTGTAAGATCAATCGAGTCATCGACTAATTATTTGTTTGTTCATTTTAGGTGTGTCTTTGTCCTTGTTTATCATACGTGAAATCAAGCCTCTTGCTTAATTTCTACACAGGTTCAGTCGTTTTGTTTCAGGAGAATGCTCCACTTCACCAATATTTTGTTATATGGCTAATAATACTTCAACCTGGAGATAATATATTAATTGTTGTTGTTTCCTAAAATATGCCAACCAAAAGATACACAAGTGACTTTTCAAGGATTTACTGGAGAGGATTTCCCTAAGGATCAGAATCTTGGTTAAAATTGAAACATTTCTACTTTACAAATACTTGGTGAAATTAATAGTTATCCACTCCCCTCTTCATCTATTCGGCCACTTGTAGCTCAGTTCCTTTGTTCTTTATATCAATGTGATATGCTCAAACTGGCAGTACATTTTTTGATGATATTTTAAACTTCTGTGGTGATTATTTCAAATATTCTGTTAGTTAGCTCTACACATGATTTTTAAATACAATTTAGTTGCATCATATATGATGTTTAAAACCTCACTTTCAGTAATATCTCCAAATATACTGTATGATCTGAGGCAGGGGTGCGGGGCATTAATTTGTCCACAAACATTGCTAGCTTTCCCAACATTTTCATTATTCAAACTGTCTTTGTCTTCTTCTTCCTTTTTTTTTCTTTTTTTTTTTCTAAATTGTGTTATTCAAGTCCTTTTCTTTTTATTATAACAATAAATTGGAATATGCATAGGATCAAATGGCTTGAATTACTGGTAAAAAAAGTCTTTTTTACAAGCTTTCCTATATTTTGAGAGTTTAAAGGTCTTCAGATAAAAATATGAAATTGCACCTATATGCCCTTGTTGTTATTTTATCTTCTCGTCTGCCATCTATTTCTTCAAGAATGCATATACAGACCCATATTCCGAACTTTTTTATCTAGATAATGATGGGAAAAGGACTAATGTTTCAGGTTATTCTGTCAACAAATTATGGGAGGCGGTGGGTATAAATGGTACATCTTGTGTCTTGGAAGGATGCCATTGAATTCTGGTTTTAAAAATGCATGTTTGAAATGTTCTCTAATATTATGTTTCTGGAATAATCAGGTTCCAGTTGGTGGTTGTTACAGGCTCATAGACATCCCAGTAAGCAACTGTCTCAACAGTGGCATCAAGAAGATTTACATCCTGACTCAATTTAACTCTCAATCTCTCAATCGACACATTGCTCACACCTACAACTTTGGCAATGGCCTCAATTTTGACAATGGTTTTGTTGAGGTATTTGTAATTGTATGTCCTTAATATTAGGTGACAGTCCATGCTAGTGTTGGTACGTCTTTTACTAATGTTGATATAATCATTTCGCACCATTGATTGTGCCTTGAGATTGACATGCGATCTAGTCTATTGTCATGCTGGCTTGATTTTACTTGTTTGACTCAATGGTATTCATAGTGGTTGTGTATCATCCCCATGGACTCAATTGGTTTTTACTTTTGAGGTTTTTCGGACTCAATTGGGCTTCATTAGGCGCCTAGTAGGCATGTTTGGCATAAAATTCAATCGGAATCACACCAAAAGCAACTGTATATGAACTATAAGTCTGCTGAGGTTACAACTTGAATGTCCTGTAATATAGTCTAATTTTTCTTCATTTTCAACATCTATTTTAAGATACTTGCGGCAACTCAAACCCCTGGTAAATTTGGAAAAAGGTGGTTTCAGGGAACTGCAGATGCTGTCAGGCAATTTATTTGGATGTTTGAGGTGAGGAATGCAAATTTTCTTTTGTTGTGAACTTCTAATTTCATATATCAGCAGGATTATGTGTCATCGTAACATTGTTGATTTTGATGTTACAGGATTTTAAGATGAGAGGCATTGAGAATGTACTCATCCTGTCAGGTGACCATCTCTACAGGATGGATTATATGGACTTTGTAAAGGTACTTATATTATGTACATATAGTAAGCCTCATGTCTAATACCCCCCCCCCCCCCCATTTAATTAGAACATGAATGGGGGTAAGAGAAACTACAGTAGAAGAAGACTTTCTTTTTAATCCCCCCACCTGCCCCTCTCCCAGCTAAAATTGTCAACCTGCATAGACACAAATTTTGGGTTATAACTAGTAAAACTGGCACAAAGAGATTTCGTGAGCGCCCATCTCACCCCCCCCAAATTTGCATATACAACACTGCAGAAATATGTATCTCTTCTCCTTATGTAACAGTTCACTAAAATTGTTGTGCAGAAACATAAGGAGTCCAATGCTGATATTTCAGTCTCTTGTTTAACCATGGATGATAGGTAAAATACCCTTAGATTCTCTTGAAAGCTTAAAGTAGTTTTGTACAAGCAGTTTAATATCAGAACACATTTTTTTGTTGATGTAGTTAGCGATAGCCATTTAGAATTTATTAATCAAAAGAAAAATATGTTCCCCAAACAACCTTAGTAGAATACTTACAGTAAAAATATGTCAACCTGGCCAAGTATCTCTTCAGTGTTACTGTCTGCCATTAGTAGAAGTTTGAACTAACATTGCATGTGTTGCCTACCCCAGATAGAAAAAGTATGAAACTACTCCAGATATGATAACCCAAATAAAAGAAATAAAAGGAAATATAGTCCCCATGAAAACCTAAGGGGCACTCCGTTGAACTAGAGAAACTTGTCACTTCATCTTGTCTCTTCTGCTTGTATATTAATTTTGTGTCTTCCTCTTATGAATTCTAGCCGAGCTTCTGATTTTGGCTTAGTGAAGATAGACCAAGAAATGCGCATCACTCGCTTCCTTGAAAAACCCAAAGGCAATGAGTTAAAGAGAATGGTACATACAAAATAGTAACTAATCCTTCCATTTAAGGGGAAAATTAGTTTCCTCGCTTCTCCTTTGCAGCACCAGAATTCTTTGCTAATTAATGAAGTTTAGTGGGTGGTGTGAAAAATGGAAAGTTTGAGGGTCTATATATGTAATTCTTTTTTTAATTAGTATTGTCTTTTACTTAAGCTGACATTCTTGCTTCTGACTTGACTGCCTACACAGCAAATAAAAGCATCAGTTCTAAGGTTGCTTGGGGAAGATAACCCTGAAAAAAACCAATACATTGCTTCCATGGGAATTTATGCCTTCAAAACTGATGTTCTCTTGAAGCTTCTCAGGTGCTTCCTCTTTCTGTTTTAATGTATGGAAGGTGCTGTGTTTTCTCAAGCCATTCATAGCATTGAGGCTTTTCTCAATGTGCTGTTCGGTGGAGATCAATTTATTTTTAATGTATTCATGAAAAAAAGCTTCACCTAAATGCACCATAAAGGATTGATTTATGCTTGAAATTACACCTTGATTGCACAGTTAATCTCCCTTCAACCTCAAATTTGCAATCAGCTATCAGTTAGAACTGAAGAAACCCAATTGTGTCCTTAATTAACCCCTAAATTTGCAATACTGTCTTAATTTAAGCCTCTATATAGAACACATTTTTTCTGCACTTGATGACTCAATTAGCTCTGATGCCAAACAAAAATTTCACAACTAATTTGAACTCAGTTTACCGAGAAAAGGAAAAGAAGGGGAACTGCCTTGGGATCAAGGCAGTCGTGTTGTAACACATTTACATTGTTGACTGTAACACAGGATCTGATCGAGATCCATTATGTTAATCCCTAATTTGGATGGAGGTGAATGTATCGCTTGTTTTTGTTAGCAGGTCTTTTTTTTTCTTTTTTTTTATTGGACTAAGTTTTAGCAATGAAAACATTTGCTTCAGATTTGAATGTCCGTTGGCAAATGATTTTGGATCTGAAGTTATTCCCAGAGCTGCTAGAGAATACAAAGTTCAGGTACTTGCAACACAACAATAACAAAGCCTTTAATCCCAAATAAATTGGGGTAGGCTAGTTAAGTTTCAGAACCATCTTCTGGCAAGTTGGGTAAATTGAAACTTAATTGGATTATTTGTTCTTGCATATTGGGTTAGTTAACTTTATCATACAACTGGTTAACCACCACCTGTAGAGGACAGATTTTTATTTTTTCTTTTAGTTTTTAAATATAGTAAGGTACTACTAGAAAACAACATTAACTGAAACCAATTTATCCATACTCTGAGATGGTTAAACCGAGAACAGAACAATCCAACTATTTATTAGCCAGCTGCTAAATTTCACATATTTTCCCCTCCATAGGCGTATTTGTTCAAAGATTATTGGGAGGATATCGGTACCATCAAGTCATTCTTTGATGCAAATCTGTCTCTCACTGATCAGGTAGAACTCGCATTGTCTGATTCCAACTTGTACAAATTTGGTACCAGCCACCTCTCAGTTTTATCTTCTCTGCATGGATTTCATTTTTCTTGTGTATTCTGTGGTAAGAATTTTGTTTTACTAACAATGTTCCAAAATGATCTTTCTTGTAGTCTCCCAATTTTTGCTTCTATGATCCATCAAAGCCCATCTTCACCTCACCTCGGTTCTTACCTCCAACAAGGATTGAAAATTGCAGGGTAATCTTCAATGACCTCTATGATTATTTTCCAATTATATCCCTCTAAAATCTCAAAGTATACAACCTTCAAAATAATGTGCATGAAAATTCTCAAGTCTAAAAAAAAAGCTGAATGCTGACATGTCCATTGATTTCCTGCAAAAGCTAAAAAGTAAGATACATGTCACACAGCTTTCTGTTGCTTTCTACCCAAAAGGAGGAACACTTGTCGTTTTTTGGATTATACTAGCTGTTTCTTCTTTCTAAAAGAAATGTATTCTTTAAACTTTTTATACACGATGCTATTTTTAGTAACTTCTTTTATTTCATTGTGCAGGTGGTTGATTCGATGATTTCAGACGGGAGCTTCTTGTCTGAATGCAGTGTTGAACATTCAATTGTTGGTATTCGCTCTCGGCTTGAACCTGGTGTGGAACTTAAGGTAGAATACAAATTATATATTACCTGGTAAAGACATGAAAGATGCAGTGCGTACTGTTACAAACCATAGGAAAGAACCAGAAACCTCTTAAGAGGTGGTGGAAATATCACCTCAACATCCACAAGTTGCCACAATCTCTCTCATACATTAAGATTTGAAATTCCCAAGCACAATGGCTCTGCAACAAATTGAATGTGTTCACAAATAAATTTTAAATTATAGAGGGCAGCATTAAGAAACCCAAAAATGGACACGGTAAAATTTTATCTGTTGAACTTGTTCTGTTCATTTATGCTTTCGATCAAAATAAACCAATGATTAAAAATATAGCAAGCAAGCATCCTTATAATGAAAGGCAAGATTAATGGCTAAAATGTGTTTGCACTTACGAGTTTTAAATTTAATGGATGATGGTGGTAGTGGTAACTTATGGCACTGGAACTCTTGTGGGATCTTTGTCGTTCACAAGTTCCAAAAAATAGAACTGCATTAATTGGGGATTTCTTACATGTTCATGCTTAATTGTAGGATACAATGATGATGGGTGCAGATTTTTACCAGACTGAGGAGGAGAGAGGTGATTTGTTAAATATGGGGCAGGTACCAGTTGGTATTGGAGAAAACAGCAAGCTCAGGTAGCAACAATTTCAAATTAACTTCTATGGCAAACAAAAGGATAATATAGTGATCTATTTTTCTTGTGTTTTCTTATAGGAATTGCATAATTGACAAGAATGCAAGGATCGGTAGGAATGTTGTCCTCATGAACACAGATGTATGTTATGAATTTCTATAATTTTACATGGTTTTGGTACATAGAGGTTTGTCAATTGGGTGTAGCAGGTTCAGATTAGATCAACTTCAGCGCATCATCTACATCTCAGGTTGTCATAGGAAGTCAGATTGGGTTTAGGTGGTCCTAATTTATATCGTTCTCGAGTCTCAACCATCTAGGCTGGTCAGGTCATATTGGGTTTTCTGATTTTAGAACATTCTTGGGTTACAGGTTTGTTTTGGTTATCCATATTTGTACCGTTTTCAGATTTCAGATGGTTCAAAATTAGTTCACCAGATCAAAGTTGGGTTAAGATCGAGTTGTTTCAAGTCCGGTATTTTAGGTTGAGTCTCATGTTCTGATTGCGTCGAGTTTGGATCACATCAGATCTGGTTCAATTTTCGGATTTTGGTTCATTGGGGTCATTCAGGTATGGGTTAGGTCATGTTTTGGGTTGACCTCCTTCCAAGTACAAATCAGAATAAATCATGTTGCATTTGGATCAGTTTGCTTTTCAATGGGTTTAACCAGAATCAAGTTTGAATCAGGAAAAGTTTCGCCACCTCTATCGGTACATGCATATACCAATCAGGACTGTAAGCTTCAATGTGGCAACCACAACTAGATACTAGAAAATGTTTGGAACCCAAAAGAAACAAGAAGTTCGAATTTTGAGATCTATACCAGTTTCTGATCATACTGATACTAAATGAATTGCGAGGGCTTTAAGCTATAACTGAAATCAAACAACGGAAACAAAAGGGTCTTATATATAATAGTATATTATTTAACTCTGAAATTTACTAACATTTTATTTATTTTTTCCTTCCATTTTCAATGAAGAATGTGCAAGAAGCTGATAAACCTGAATTGGGCTTCTACATACGCTCTGGCATCACTGTAGTGTACAAGAACTCGATGATTCCAGATGGTACCATGATCTAGAAGAAAAAGCAATTCAGCAATTGACGTAGATAATTCTCTTCTAATCAAACAGGCAGCTTTCACAAGATGTGATAACTGATAATATTAGGATAGTTTCCTTATTTCTAAAATATTGAGGCGGAGAAATAATTCTGGAAGCTTGGTATGGCGAATAAATGCCAAACAAGTCAGGAGAATTCTTTTTTGTTGCGGCTAAGATTATTTAAATATTCGAGTATTCTTTCTTAGTAAGTTTAATGCAAGATCACTTACTGTTTTCTTGTATGTGTATATGTACATGACATATGGATCTGAATATATAACCTTTTATTCTAAAATTGCTGGAATGAACGTCGGCCTTTTACTGGATATCAAAAGAATATTTGGACATTTCCGAAAGCTTCTATTGCAGCTTACAATCAACAACGTAACAAAATTGTTTCACGGCGAATATGAAGGCAACTAATTTACAAAAGTACGTAACAGCTAACTTTGCAACACTGGAAATTATCTGATATCAAACCAAAATGTCATGCTACAAAAATGTCACAAGATAATCAACGAACTTGATTCAAATTAACTGACACGTAAGAGAAGAAAAAGGTACATTTCTTTTAAGTTATAAACATTTTAGAAATCAAGTCCATTTTCACGTGCTGTGTCTGCTATGGCTTTGATGCGACCATGGTAAAGATAACCGCCTCTGTCAAAAACTACTTTTGTAATTCCTTTCTCCAAGCAAGCCTTGGCTATGGTTTCACCAATCTTCTTTGCCGCCTCCTGATATTAAGCAGAATTGCACGGAGTTACGAAAGCATTTTACAATGCACCTCAATGTTAATACAGCAAACACCACGCAATATTCCACATATGGGCAACTACAGTATGATAATTATGTGACGGTATCAAGAATACTTCCATCAGTCTTTTGTACATGCCATTCTAAACACCAGCGAGAAATAATAAAATAAGATCTTTGACTCAAACAGGTTTATTCAATCAATTATGATGTTAATGACTTCATAGTAAAGTGAGGGAAATTTAGTAACTTCATGGAGCATTATGACTTACAATGGTCGGACCAGATGAGTACTCAACTTGGCTGAAGATAGCTTTTTGCATGGTTGAAGCTGTAGCCAAGGTGTGCATCTTTGTGTCATCTATGACTTGTACATGCAAATGCTTGTTTGAACGGAACACACTCATTCTTGGTCTCTCTGGTGTACCTTCAACCTAGATATCAAGCAGCTAATGAAGTATGCAATAAATAATGTGTGCTATGAAAATGGAAAAGCATCATTCTGGATTATTATTATTTTTTGGTATGGATACACAACAGGCAATGTTTATATTTTGAAAATGTCACCAGTTTGTACCCACTGGCCATTTATGCCTGTCTAATGAATTATTGGCCACTGGTATAGCCTGCCAACGGTCCATATCTGACCAAACCGGAAACCCATCCCCTCATCCCACCACAAACAGAACAAGTTCGTTTGGTGCTTAATTTTTTAAAGGTTAACTGCAAACTTCATGTTAATTTTATAATGTTACTGTTGAGATGCACGGAGGATTACCAGACTAACAGCCATTGCCGGCACAGCATTGTTGTGTAAAATGCCCAAAGGTGTGATAAACCAGCACAAACTCAATCTTGTATGAGGTTTACACTTGATAAAATAAATATGTACAGCTTTAACCTTAATTTATACAGGATTTTCACTTAATAGAACAAATATGTACATGATTTAACCAAAAGAAATTGTAATTTGTACAGTTAATACTTACGAGTTACGAGCAAATCATGGACGCAGGATTAAGATGCCTCCCGGGGGGGGGGGGGGGGGGGCACCAATTATTTAACTCTAGCAATCTAATATACTTAATAGAGGTTGAAAACTAGCACTCAATGTATCAAACAGATACTGGGCATGACAAAAAACACAAAAGAACAACCACAGGACATAAGGGTTAAACCGCATTAAGTGCTATTCCAGACCTTCTTACGGAGGCGGGCATGGCGAGCGTTGCGATCCTCTCTCCTGGTTGCCTTCAGCGCCACTACCACAAAAGAGCTCCTAAAAGTGCGCGAGGTCATGGCCAGGCGAGGACCAACAGGGACAAGCGAGTGACCTCCTGTTGACGGAGAGAACCATCTAGGAGCAGCACAAATGGCGCCATTGCTAATTGTTAGCGCAGTAGGAGAAGGTGCTAACATCTTTTGCCTTTCAATTCGCTTTGCTCCACTCTCGCTTTCTTTAACAAGGGTTGCAACTTACAAGGCAGGACTACGAAACGCCTTATCCTAAAGCAGCCAGATTCCCTGCAGTGGGAACTGACAGTCCTTACCGTGTGTTAAGTCACAAAATTTTCTGCCTCTTTGTTTTTAAATGAAAAATACACCTATTTCGGTTTTGAAAAATTGATAGGAAAAAGCATATGCTCATTATCTCTATTGAACTTGTGAATTCAGATAGTTAATTTTTTTTCTCCATTTCGTACTTAACGAGTTTCAGTTTATCAGTTATCTGAATCTAACTGCATAAATTCAGTCAAAAATGTTTAAATAAACATGTTACAAAATTAGACACTCTTTGGTCAAATTTTAAAATTGATGTATACTATTATTTACTTTAAAATACATGGCAGAGAAAAAGGAAGTTACTAAACATGTAAAATGGCGACTGCAATGAAACTAGAAGTCCTTGTATCATCGTGGTCAAATTTCCTCGTTGGTCATTAATTGGGGATAATTTTGATGTGCTATTTAACGAAATAAAATGGAAGACAGTAATGATGTTTTTTTCTTTTAGTCAGCTTTGTTTGGTTTGTTGGAAATTAAAAATAAATAGAGAAAAGTAGCAACTTCTTTCACGCTATTGTCTACAAGTTCACCCAAAAAAAAGGAGAAAAGTATATAAACCTTAAAAGAAATTGATTTCTATTTTTCAATTTGTTCGTATTTTCCGACTTACCAATCGGATGATAATAATTGAACCGCAAGGAGTAATTATTCGCCGAGTCTGTTTGACTGTGCGATCGAACTTAATCAATTTATTAAACCCAATATGTTTTAATTGAATGTGAAATATTTTACTTCAATAAGAAAGGATCCATGACCTTTTGCGTACTACAAAATGAAAAAGAAGCAGAAGAATGATTTGTGTAAGCAGATTAACCTTCATGATCTTTTGGTTTAGCTGGTTGATGTGAACACGCAGCCAGCTCAATTCAATACTCAGTTAGATCCGAATTTTGCGAATATCATATTCATAATTTTTCTTACCATCTCTTATTACTCTATGAACAAACTTGATCTCACTTGGTTCATTGGTCGGGGATGATCACACGATCTGATCTGATACATCGTGTTGTGTGTGAGTTAGGCGGCAATCACAAAGGAGAGTTCATAAATAAGCACAGAGTTCTCAGTTGTGTGGAAAACTATGCTAACAACAGTTTTCTTACATTGGTGTTTTGCAAGCATGTTAATACTTGCTTTTGTGTTGTTAAAGACAGTTAAACAGTCCAAAACCAGTTTCTTCTTTAGTCCTACCTTTTTTTTTGCTTTTTAGCAATTTTTTTTTTTTTTTTTCGAAAAGCCGAGCGTGGTACCTTACCAATGACCTATTATGCACTATCAAACTACCAAGGACAACCTTTCCTAGAAGGAAAACTAAAGATGTAGTAAGAGGAATTCGAATTTTGGCACTGCCAATTTTAAACATGACCTTAAAAACAAAATGTACTACAAAAGGGGAAAAAAAAAAGGATAGAAAACACAATAAGCTGCATTTAGTGGATAACAAAATGTTAGAACATACATGAACTTTTTAAGGGAGTAAGAGAGCAATTATATTTCCTAATTGCCCATATGGTCCTCGCTACACCTGCACTTGTCATGAGACTCCTAGTATGAATTCTAGAAGTGAATACTGCTGATGTGACCGTTTTGCATCTCACCTGTCATTCATATACCAAGCAAACATTATTTACGCATGGTAAATTTCTCAAGATGTGCAGGTTGTTTATGAGAGGGGGAGAGATTCCCCACTGACTATCTTGTTAGGGCCTTATCTCTCATGCTTCTTCTACTGTTTTTATATTATTTGTAACAATATCTTTTAGGTTTCTCTCTGTGCTTGTATGTGTGACACTTTAGTTCTAATTGGAAATTTAATTTTTGCAGCTTCTGCAAAGATTTCTTAAAGAGGAGAGAGAGCATATACACTAACCTTTGTTTTAATGGCTTGAGATGGCGAAATAACTGGGTTCAAAGAAGATGCAGGTCTGACCAAATTTAAAAAAAAAAAGCAGTCACCCACCATTCGACGAAATAGTTTTTGAGTTTTTCATTTATTTATTTTTTATGGTGCTTACAGGATTGGAGTGTGCTTCTTTAAGGCAGCCTCGATCTTTCCTATCCCCTGGGTACAAAAGATCAGAAATAAAACCTCATATCATAAAAATCTCAAGTAATAGTAGAATTTGTTCGACGAGAACTAAAACCTTTAGAACGCGGTCATGATTGAAATTATTTTCATGCACCAAAAATTCCAGCAAACCCTAAATAATAGTTAGGTTTATTAGGTAATTCAATCAGCGTAATCTAGACATAGTTTTGTTTATTTATGCACTTATTAGACCTCCTCATCTGGAGATGTCCAGCTCAGCTCAGGTAGTTGAAAGGAGACCTTTGGCTCTTTGAACAATCTTCGAACCACTTGATAGGGCCAATCCTCTGGCACCTTATACCTGTAATAACATAATAACAATTGAGCTATTAAAAATTATCCCAGATGAGAACTTACTCTTCTTATCCAGATTATGTGAAAGATTAGATAAGAATGTTTCAGAGAAACCTCTCTCGGTTTATGTTTTCGAGAACATTTTCAATTAAACCATGCTGCCTAAGAAGCTTAAGTGCCCTCTGTCCCCCAATGCCTAACAAAACAAATTTCAAGTATAAAATTAAACAACAGAAGGAAACAAATTATAAAAACAAATATCAGAGTATAACAAGGAAACCATTTTGAAAAAATAAATGTAATCAGCTGTTCCCCTGATAGGGTAAATAAAAGACAAAAAAGACTGTATAAAATATACTAACATATCGGAAAATTATATAGCAACAAAGTAGGAAATACACCTCTAATGCTACTACAGTAGTCACATCCACATAGAATGCATAAATCAATGAACTGATCCATGGTAAGTTGAAGCTCCTCCAAAACCTAAAGATAATCTATAAAAGATCAATCTCTAACAAGTAAACCACAACATGGTCAAAGCAATACAATTCTTATCTGTTTTCCACCTTTTTCCTCTTTAAGTTTCAATTTTACAAAATAGACATTATTTAAATTTGATATGGAATTAGTTCTCTGGTGGGATGCCATTCAATGAAAATGACTGATCTGAAATTATCACAAATTAGAATTTAGCTGTTTTCCTTAAGAAAATGGGGAAGGATTAACTCAGTGTAAATCATAACTTTCACAGCCCAAAAAGCCTAAGTGATCATAATAGTAACTGTTTCATACTTTAGAACCATTTATTCATTAATTTAACTACTAACGTTTTAAAGTACTTCTCAATAAAGTAAGGAAGATGCCTTAGAAATTTCAAACTCTGTAATTGGAATCTTTTTAGAGCTTGGATCCATAAAATGTCTAAGTAACCTAGGAGTTCCAAAAGTTAATGAATCTACATCTTCTGAGGCCACAGCATACACCTATAGATGATAAAAAAATTAGGAAAGAAATAATCAATTTAAATATACCCCAGAATGCCTGTACCATATACCTCATGTTGTGGAAACAATAATTGAGGGTTATCTTTCATGTCACATAGGGCTATATGTCAGACACCTTTTACTGGTTTCTAAGATACTTTTGCGTTCACATTTCAAAAGATCTTGTGAGATCTTTTGAGAACACTCCATGTGGCAGGTAGCACATTCAAAACCAGGCGAGGGATCCCTAGTGGATATTTTAAATTGAGAGGCTTAACCCCCATCTTTCTCTCAAAAAAGAAAAGGAAAATTATAAAACCACACGAATATATGAAACAACAAATGAAATTAACACATTAGTAAAATAATGCATCTTAATAATTTGCCTTTCCACTCATGCAAAGTGCTGCACATTGTGCTTCGGCTTCACCTGCAGCCTGAAAATAATAAGTTGTCAAAAAATAATTTATAAGTATAGCTACTAAGAAATAAAGATTGCCTCAAGCACAGTCAACTCTGAAGAAATTTTAGTGATATAAGTAGATAAATGACATTCTTCCAGTCTGATGAATATTGCTGACCAAGCATTATGAAAAGAGTTAAATTTCAAAACATAAAGATAAAGTTTCATCTACAACCTGAATTATGGGGACACCCATCAATTTTAAGAGCCTTTTGCAATCTTCATTCTGCTTTGTTGTCACCTGCGAGTGAAATAATAAGTTAAAGAATGACACCTACATCTACAAATAAAGGAAATAATTTTTCATGGAGAAGAAAGAACAGAGAAAAGACAACACCTTCACAGTTCTTTTGCTGAATTTTTCAATTCCCTCTTGATCTCCGTCCTGTTAACTCAAAAATTCCATTACAACTACAAATCTAAATGAAAATTCTCACACCATATTAGTGAACCTAGCAAATTTTAAGATTTTACCTTGATTTACTTGGAATTATACAGTGTAGAATCAAAATAAGGAGGAAGCACCTTAAACCAATCAAGGCATAGAACTAAATACAGGGAGAAAAATAAGGATTGTCAAGAAAATTTCACCTCTATTGCTGTAGATAAATCCTTTTCAGCATCTTCCCTCCTTGAGAATCTACAGAGCAAATCAATGGGGCAAAATCTCCAATTTTAGAAAAAAAAAAGCAATATACAAAAAAAAAATAGCAAGAACAAAATGCATGCCTTTTTGCAAGCTCCTGTTTTTTCAGCAAAGGTGGCTGACCGTCGAAAACAAATCTATATCAAATATGGGGGAAAAAAATTTTAAGTCGTTTGAAGATTAAAAGAATGTTCTAATAACGTACTGCGGTTATAATAAATAATTACACTGGCTTTACTCCTGCTTCAAGCAATCTTATAGTCCTATTGAACAGGCCAACCAAGTGACTGCAGAAAAGCACAAATAATTGGAAATCATATAAAATATTTAGGGAGTCGTAGACAAAGAGAATGTGGCAGGAGGTCCATTTTCTTCACCTAGTAACTTCACCAGCTTCATTTGTTAGAGTATCTACTCCCCTCCTTCCTACAACAATCTATGATAAAAAATGATTCATATCATGCATTGCTAGACTAAAACTATGAAATCAAGTTTTATTCATTGTTTCTAGAATAAATTTGGGGACACGAAATCGACCTTTTTTTTCATTTTTCCTGACTATATGAACGACTTCAACCCTATGAATTTCGTTGTAATGTTTAAAAAGAAAAAAAAAGTAGTTTTTGAAAGTTTCGGGGCACATTCGTTACTGTCTCGTAGAATAATATTGATCTAAATTATCTTTTATTTAAGGTAATTTCCCCACAACAGATGAATTAAAAGTATACAGAAGATAAAGAAAACTTACTAGGAATTGGTAAATGCACAAGCTAGCGTCGATTGCAATCTCTCGGCCCCAGTAGTTCTCGAGCTTGTGTTGCATAGCCGACCTCGGGGCGCGGTCCGTCAACAGCTTCGTCAAACCCTAGTACACAGCAGTGCATAAAACTACACAAGCGAACAAAAAAAAAAGAGAACAGAGAGAAGAGAACCCGAGGAGGAAGCGAGAGCTTCTACCTTGATTCCCATCGGAGGAAGAGAGAGCGAGAGACAGAGGGAGTGAGGGTTGAAGGATTGCTAATGGAAATTGTTGATTGTACGGTTCGCTTTTCCCGCTCTCTCGAATAATCGTCAGAGAAAGGCAGAAAGCAAGCGGGTATCAAGTTATCATTTACTTTTCAACCATCAATCGACTAGCGAGCGGCGCCGCAGTCGCGACCAGTAAAAGACGGGTTCGGCGGAATCCGTATCTGCTGCCGATGGAAGCGGATTTCTGCTTTGTTTAAACCGCAGGACTATCATTATCTAATGGAATATTGATTAAAAAAATAATATGACATCAGTTATCATGAAATTAAATATGATAATGGATATATTTCTGAGTTCGGCTCCTCTTTAAAATATATTGTAATTTTAATAATAAATATTCATTAATTAAAATTTTAATAATAGATATCACAACACGTTAATAATAAGACTATCTTTTCTCAGATACGTCTATGAGACTGATGCATTTAAAAGTTATATAACCTCTTCTGAACTCATTGTCTAAACTTCCTGTGGTCCCACCAGCGCGTTTGATAAAAAAAACTAATTTTACTGGTATGTTCTAAACGCATCAGTGATTAAAATTTTAATTAATTAATATTTATTATTAAATTATGATTTATTTTATATTCATTTAAAAAAATCACTCTAAATATTGGAGGATCCTGCACAACAGAGATGCAGAACGAGCTTCTCCAAACATGAGCTGATCAGCTGAGTTTTTTTTAAAGTATATTTTATTATTTTCTATATTCATTAATTAACGGGATCTTTTGTAACCAAGTTATCACGAAAGCTTATAAAATTACATCTTTGTCTTAATTTACTAAATGTAATTAAATGACATTCATTTAGCTAAAGATAATTAACAATTAGTATAATAGAAATGATAAATAAGCGTGAACCAACATAAAATTAGATAGAGACACTTTTCAATTACCTTTTGATGTAAAAAGAATATATAAAATAAAGTACTTTCAAACGTCAATCTATTTGTTTCATCTACTTTGATATAAAATTTATTAAAATTGAAAAATAAATTTAGTTTGTACATTACATGTTTCACTTCAGCACTATTTTTTTTTTTTTAGGTTTCATTTGTATAAATTTAGCTATAATTTTGTAATTATAAGTTACGTGTATACCTTTTATAATTTCTAACATATATATAACATCTCTAACGCTAGTTTGTTAGACATCTTATTAGACTTTATTATTTTATCTAGGCTCATAAATATTAATCATCAATTATTTCTTAAATTCTAAACTAACTTTTTTTTATATCTAAATTGTTAAAAAAATAAGATTTCATAGAAATAATTTCATTGTCAAAACATTTAAGTAGTAAGTATATCCTTTTATCACAAAGAAAAAAATGATTTTGTTCACATAAATAAAATTATAATTTGTTGCAAGTTAAATTAGACCAGTAAGCCAGCAATCTAAAAGACAAAATTCATGGGACCTTTCCATTCCCCAAAAAATAATTTCATTTCTCCCGCCCGTTGGATATTTGCCTACGTGTCTGCGTCTCACTGGCAGGGTTCCTCCAGTATCTCCGTTATAAATTGGAGAGGAACCGGATCCATAAAAGACAGGGACATGAATGTTTACGGAACTTGTTATTTTCTTTTTTCCTCTTATAAATCGGAATGGCCCAAGGCGGGCTTTTTCAATTTCTCAATAACTACACGCATAACACGGTTTTGAACTTCTTAATAACTTCTTTGTATGTGATATCACATTTTGCCAAAATAATCGACGATTTTACTATTATTAAGTAAACTAATTATTTTAGACTCCGTACAACAAATTAATATGACCTCTGGAATGAATATTTCAACACTAAAATATCGCACTTCAATATATTCTTATCCACTTTCGATTACAAGTTGTACAAGCATCCGGAACAACATCGCTAATGACGTTTGAGATATAGTTTAACTCTGCGTAGCCATCATGTCATGACAAAAGGAACAAAGAAATCCGAAATTTTCATGCCTCGTATTATAGAATTTTAAAGATATTATAGTTGCACTGATTTCTGCCATTGGACATTTGGACTAAAAAAGCTATTCAGAGGCAATAACGTTTATATAAATCAAAGGACAAACACAATCACAAGATGTGGCTGTAGTTTAGTGGTGAGAATTCCACGTTGTGGCCGTGGAGACCTGGGCTCGAATCCCAGCAGCCACATTTCTTTTGAAAAATCGAAAGTCATCAAAATTTATCACTAAAATTGAGCTTTGAATTGATAAAAATATTTACAGCCACATTTCTTTTTAAAAATCGAAATTCATCAAAATTTATCACTAAAATTGAGCTTTGAATTGATAAAAATATTTATAACTATGTGGTTTGGAGACGGACATATATGTTTAATATCACATTGTAGATATGGTATTTTTTAAAAATCATAACTATGATACAGTATTGGACACAATTGGAGATGACAAAATCTGATCGGAGAAATATGTCTGGTTCATTCGAATTTGAATACGATTTGATCTAAAATTAAATGATCTGTAATTCAATCAAAATTAATCTAAGATTTGAAAAAAAAAGTAATATATATTGGACCAATTTGATTTCTTTCAAATGATCAAATTGACCCGATCTATCTGATCACCATGTGTCAACAATTACTATATATATACGGTGCTTCAAAACCAAATATACAATTTTAAATTAGATATGATCGATATGAATCATTCGATTTAATCTTCATATGAAAATATATTAATTAGCAAATTAAATTTTATATTTTTAAAATTGATTTGCTATTTTATCATATAGGTGGAAAATGACATGATCTGAAAATTTTGATTCATCCAAAAATAATATTTTTTTCCATCTGAAAAAATAGCAAACTAATTTTAAAAAAATATATAAAATTTGGTTTGCTAATATATTTTTATATGGAGATTAGATTGAACTGTTCAGATCGATCGTATCTAATTTAAAATTATATATTTGAGTCTAAAACACTGCATGTGTGATGCTTCATGAAGCACCATGATATACATATATATATAGAGAGAGAGAGAAAGAGTGTGTCTATGGTGCTCTGCAAGGTACATAATGTATTCTTAATTTCAATTTAGAAATGACCTATCTGAATTGTTTAATTTAATTTCCATATCAAAATCTATTAATAAATCAAATTTTATATTTTTTTTAGAATTTTATTCTTTTTTTATTGAAAAGAAAATGACTTAATTTGAAGATTATGATTCATCCTAAAATAATGGTTTCCCCCTATCAAAAAAAATAGTAAATAAATTCTAAAAAAATATAAAACTTGATTTACTAATAGATTTTGATATAAAGAAATTGAACGGTTCGGAACACTCATTTCTAACTTAAAATTAATGCCAAAAAGTAGTAAATAAATTTTAAAAAATATAAAATTTGATTTACTAATAGATTTTGATATAAAGAAATTGAACGGTTCGGAACACTCATTTAGAAACTTAAAATTAATGCTGATGATGTTCCTCTAAATGGATTTCCATCACGAAACCAAGTGAAACTCCCAATTTTTTTTAGTAATTTTTAGCTATACTGCTCACCAACTTCTTTAAGTTATGTTTCATGTTCTCATGATCTTTTTACAGATCATTAAACCACATTCTCATCATAACAAGCTCTAATATCAACTCATATCTTGTCTTAAATTAGATAAATAATTATCTACTGCTCCACTCAGCACCTGTCCATTAGTTATCTGATGATGAAACAAATGAAATAATAAAGTAAACCAAATGAGTCCATTAAGTAGAAAGGAGAAAAAGGTGTGGAGCTTAGTGGAGACTCGGAGAGGCTGCAACCCCAAATTTTTTCGATGACTAGTATATCTACTAAGTATTTAAGACATTTTTTGATAATTATACTACGATTTTAATATTACAGCCCCTCTAGAAGGTTGAAAATGATGATAGAGATTGATCATCAGTCGTTAGTGAATCAGTGGATTGCTAAAAGTTGCATTTCAAACCAGCAAACTAGTTGAGATTACTAAAAACACAATAAACACCAAATATATTTTTTTCAATAATATAATTGTGTTATGGAAAGGTTTTAACTACATGTTACATGTAAAATTTACAAAACAGCTCTGAGTAAAATCCGTAATTGCTTCCGACCGACAACAAAGATCATCAACATTTTCGACAACATAATATGCTAGTCTAGGAATGAATTCATGAAATACAAATGAAATACAGCTCCCCTTCAAGTTTCATGACCTTATAAAATTTCCAAGATTTAATATGAATTTTTGAAAGTTAGAGCTCAAAAGAAATAATGAACTTCTCATAAGCAAGGTCAAAGTACCACTGGAGTCGCTATTAGAATTTTTTTTTTTTGCTTTCAAATCCAAAGTTCTCATTAACTTACCAGTCAGAAGAAAATGGGAGAAGAGACGATCTAGGCAGGGGCGGACCCAGGTTAATCTAGGGGGGGGCACGTGCCCCCCCTGAATTTTGAAAAATAGTGTTTTTCGGTAATGTTTTCGGCACGTGTCCCCCCTTAGAAATTTTTTTGCCCCCCTCTGAATTGTCTGGTTATTTTTATTGAGAAAAAAATATTTAATACCGTGCATAATGAAATAATTATGCAAAGATATCAAAATATAAAGTTCCTTAGTCGAAAACTTTCTTCATCAACTTGATTACTTTGAGCTTTATTTTATTGTTATTTTAATATATAAAATGTTATTATTTAATAAAAAAATTATTAGTTAAGTATATATATTAAATTATTAATTTTTTATTTAGTACCCGATTAGTTAATGAATTTGAACCCGATAAGCCATTACAATCCGATAATTGCCTTCCCCTAATTAAAATCCTAGATCCGCCACTGGATCTAGGAGAGAAACAATCAGAGGAGAATTAGGAGGAGAGAGAGACCTATGGCAAGTGGGATTTGGAGACAACCTCGGTGATGCAACACAACGCTCCCGTAATCGGCGATCTAGGGATTCAAATTTGTCTAAGGGGAAAGAACAAATACTAACTAAGGAGTTGATTTTCGATGAACAATGAGAGGTGAACGAGGAAATTCTAAATTTTCTCAGAGAGATGTACAAAGCTTAAACCCACCCCACTTTCATCATTTCTCCTTTCATTCCATTCCTTTTCTCGTCGATTTCGGGAGCACAACCTAAAGAGAGGGGAAAGAGTAACGAGGGAGGGAGAGACAACGAGGCACTAGGCTTATTTTGCAAACTAACAGAGCCATTCCATTAATTTTCATTCTATTGATCGATTCTGATTTAACATTAATAAATATATTTCGTGTATTAAAATTTATATTTAAATTTTTTCACAAATGTTTAGATTAAAATAAATCGTTTAATTTTTTCTACAGACATCTTCACAAAGATCTTCACCTCTGAGCTCACACTTTGGGCCCAATTAATTATTGGACCTCTGAGCTTCACACAAAAAGCAAAAAATATTAAATATTCTCAATTTGCACGGTGTTCTTTCTCCGTCTTTCCTCCAGAGGTCCACTTGCAAGGCTTTCGCGATAATTCTCTTTTCTATATTGATCTCTCGTGCTTCTAAATAAAATTATTATTTCTATGTTTTTCAGAGAATTGCACAATCTGTCAGAAATTGGTATTTCAATTGTTCGGAAGTCAAGTTGATAGATTGCGCATATCCATGTGACTGGACTTGCCACAATTTTATATTATAATTAAGCTAAAATTTGCATCTTTTTATCATAGAGTGCAAACATACCAATAGCATAGAAAATTGTAATAGATAGATAGAGTGCAAAAATAAGAATTTGTATTGTACCAATGGTGCAGCCTCTGGTTTAGCTTATTTGAATCGCAAGAGTGTTCACTGTACACCAAAGAATATTTCCTCCGGAACATGGTAATGATAATTTTCTTTTACGCTTCTTCCAGTTTTTGAGAAATTAAATAACTTAATAAAACTATAACAACAACAGACGAAAATGTTATATATTATTTAAGTAACTTCAATGGGGTCAATTGTTTACTAATTATAATTATATAATTTTTAATTTCATTTTACTCATCATTTTACAAGTATAGGGGTCAAAGAAGAAAATGTTGACACAAGATATCAGGATTAAATTCTCTATATGTAACAAAATTTCTCAACTTATGATTAAAAAAAACAATAAAAAATTGACAATTTTGAAAAAAAAAATGAGGGCCATTTGACCCTCATTTGTTCTATATAGATTGGACTGACAACAATAATAAAGTCTTTAGTCCTAAATAAATTGAGGTAGAAATAAAATCCTGTTAGAGTAATCACCAAGATCAAGATAAATAGTAATAATAATATCAATAATAATAATTCTAATAAAACTAGCAACAATAAATCTATACTATATATGAGTCTAAATTCTAAGATTGATGAGATCATTATCATTTATATTTAAACTATATTTTTTTTACCTTGTTAAATATAAATGTCAGCCATAAAAGTATTGCTTAATTTCAGTCCTTATCTTAACATGATTTTAAAGAAAAACAATGTATTTTCATTGGGATATTTTTATCATGGAATCCAATTTCTATATATCCTTATCCAGACATTAACATAAATAGTATCCGAATTTAAATTCATCTGTATATTTGCATTGAATTGTTCATTTTGGATCCGCACGACTCTGCATTCATACACCATATCGACGTGGAGATATGCATTATATATCCGTATGGACCGTATCAGGATATGAATTTGGACTGGAGCAGGCACCATCCGATTCGTTCTGAGCCACAAGACTATTCCAGTGGAGCCAATTAAAATAGACTAAATTGAAATATTAAGGAAAAAAATGACAATAATTTTATTATTTTAATCGGTACTGGCACCGTAACTAAATAGACTGCCCTATCCCAAATCCAATATTGAATGATAAATAAAACGGTATTATATAAGCGAATTAATAAAATATCGTGATTTTGGTAATAGCAAATCTCTTAAATTATAAATTAGTCGAATAAAAACTATTAGATTCCTTTGTTACTTGCTAGTAAATTAATCAATCATAATCATTTATTATGTAATCAGAAAATAGCATAATCATAATAATTGTCTTGTACTCTCGTCGGTTGTCTATTCTCGTCCTCATACCACTAGCATCGGGGCATGCACCAGGTCCACGGAATATTTGTATTCGTTTTGTGTTCCACATTTGACTCTATTGCCTTTTCGTCGGTCCAAGAAGTTTCTTACAAACCACCACCACAAGTCCACAACTTCTCCTCTCTCTTCTCAATTCTCATCCAGCATAAATTAACCCGTCTCTGTATTCCTCTAATCACCACTGTCCTCTTTCAACTTTTCACGTCTCTCTCTCTCTCTCTCTCTCGATCCCATCGTGTAATCGTGAGAAGTAATCTCTAGCTCTCTCTCTCTCTCTCTTTATCTCTCAATGGAAGAGGCACAAGGTATCTCTCTATTTATTGTGTATATTTCCTTCGAATATCACCCGCATCTTAATTGGTTCACTTTATTTTCGACTTGGGCTGCATTGAGGTCCCTTAAATTTTCATCCCGTTCGGGGTTATAGCTTTTGGGTAATTTCGGCTAAATGTCGTGCCTTTAGGGATCTCGAATTTACCTTGGATTCTGGTTTCTCATTGTAGTAGCTTTTAACCATGTATTTTTTTTTCCTTTTGAGCTATGTCATGTTTTTCTAGATTGTGCATCTGTCATGTTAGCTTTTTGGGCTGTATATCTTTTGACATATGGGCCCAGTCCTTTTCTTTTATAGACACAGCAGCAGCAATTAATCTTGTTACTTGTTGGTAGTTGGAAACTTGGAATTACTTACCTGTACTGGTACATAATGCCTTCAACGTATTCTTCTTCTTTCCTTCCTGCTGGGTTTAACTTTTGAGACTTTGCCTGCTGTGCTTCTACAACCAAGCTTTGGTAGGTGACAGCAAATACCACTACAAGCTGTACAACAATAGTACCAATAAGGCTGCTATTTGAGAGTTCATGTTGGCTATTTTTCACTTGGCTCTGATATTTTTTGTCTCTCACCCAGTACCCACTGCCATTCAGTTCTAGGATATTATCCATGCATGCATTTCTTTATTTTAAACACAATAAAAGTGAGCTCTTGCTAAATTATCTTCTCTTTATTTTAGTTGTGGAAACAAAGGAAGGTACTATCTCTGTTGCATCTGCATTTGCTGGCCATCAAGAAGGTTAGTTCAACCCTCAATACAGTAAAACAATGTTTGTTTCATCAGTATATATTACACCATGGTCCTTAATTTTAGTTGAATTTCCACTTTGGTATAATCAAGGTAAAAGTTTTCATTTGCTTTGCTACATCAGCATTTGGTTGCAATGGGAGGTAGAAATTTATTTTGTACACATTTCCCATATATTCCTTAAAAAATAAACAAGAACCAGAGTGAAAGAAAATTTTAAATACTGATAGTAATGAGTTACCAACAACCAAAAAATACACAAGTATTCGAGTTAAACTTAAAGTACCTGTTTTACTTCTATCTTTTGTGCTAAATTAATGATGACACTGCTGTATTTTCCAGCTGTGCAAAATAGAGACCACAAATTTTTGTCTAAGGCCGTTGAAGAGGCTTACAAGGGGGTTGACTCTGGTGATGGTGGCCCATTTGGTGCTGTTGTGGTTCGTAATGATGAGGTAGTTGTGAGCTGTCACAACATGGTTTTGAACTGCACTGACCCTACTGCACATGCAGAGGTCACTGCCATTCGTGAGGTAAATAATGGATAATAAACTGTTTGATTCTGTGAAAGTTCTTTCTGATTATTTATAGCTAGCTTTAGTACAGGGCCTTTGTTTCCACTAGTCCTTGAGATCCTGAATTATTGCATATGGTTGGGTCAGACCCTTAAACTTCAACTTCAATCTGACCCTTGCGTTTTTTTGTCTTTTGGGGGTAACCAATCCCGTGAGAGGATGATTATTCACTTTCACTTTTTTTTTGAGCGGCAGTGTTAATTTTGTTCGTGCAAGTTTAGAAGTGTTAATGAGAACTCAATAGCTGAGAATTTTATCTTCTTTACTGAAGGTTCAGATTATCGATGATGATAAATATATTGGTTGAACCTGGTGTGATAGTTCACGCATTCATATCCGCTGCCATAGTTTCTCAGCCATAAAACTATGACACACGAACTAAACCTTTCATACAATCTTGCACAATCTTAAAAAGCCTCATCAAATTGTGTGCAGTAGATCCAAATAGGACAGCCAAGATTGTGCGCCACAAAATTCCTGCTATCACTCCACTGGCAGCAGATACAGACTCAATAGTTTGCAGTGTGATTAAGCAGTAGTTCAAGTGTCTTAGTGAACTGAGTTCCATAGTTCCAGGGCAAAAATCAGACTCCCAAAAAAATACTCCATTTCATTTGAATGGAAGTAAATTAATATCAATTTTGAAAAAAATACAGTTTTGTCATGCTGAAGAACAAAAATAAAATGATGACAAATAAAGACAACCCTGTTTGAGCAAAATATCAGTGATTATGTGCTTGTTAGTTTGTTTACCATCAAGTTGGTTTCAGTATTTTATGCTTCTATTCAGGCTGGTTAGTGACACATCCCAATAGGATGCTGATACTTATATTTAACTAAGCAATTTAAAAAATGTTCATCTGTAAACTTGGTCTGATGATTTTGATGACTTTATTTAGATAACCATCTGCAATAAATAGTGATACCAGATAAAAACTTGAAACTGAAATTTAATTTTTAAATAAATTATGTCACCTTGTCATTAAACAGCCAAAAAGCTTCTGAAATGACTATGGCTTTTACCTAACTATATGTACGAGCTAGTACACTAGCAAACTTTTTGTCAAATTTTATTTTGGGAATAGATTTAATTAAATTTTTGTATCCTACTTTCAGGCATGCAAGAAGCTTGGAAAGATTGAGCTGTCAGATTGTGAAATTTATGCATCTTGTGAGCCCTGTCCCATGTGCTTTGGTGCTATTCATCTTTCCAGAATCAAGGTTGTATTTCTTATTTGTTAATCTGTCAAAAAGACCAACCACACACCATGGCACCAGCTTAGAGCTACTGTTTGGAGTAACATGAGATTTTTTATCATCTTTATCTAAAGCTCCTTATGTTTAGCAGGATTAAGGTGGAGTAAGAGTTTCCATTCTTACTTCACTTGCTAAACGGGTTTAAGAGAGCATCACAAATTGATTTAAGAAATAGCCCATTTTTTGCTTGACTAATTGAAATAAATTACAGAAATTTCTTTTCAATGTCGTAAAAATCTAAAGTCCATAGTCTGCTATATCGTGGTGTGACCTAAGTGCTTTTCTGCACCCGTATGTGGGATATTTGTTGATATTAAAGCCCATACATGGTTCTGGCGCTTAGGTTGCAAGGTATAGATTAATATTTCAGTCCACCTAATTGGTTTTATACAATTTCATTTCTATATGAAGAGACTGGTGTACGGTGCAAAGGCAGAGGCAGCTATAGCCATTGGCTTTGATGATTTTATAGCAGACGCGTTGAGAGGCACCGCATACTATCAAAAAGCACACTTGGAAATCAAACAGGCTGATGGAAATGGGGCAATCATTGCGGAGCAGGTTTTTGAGAAAACCAAGGAAAAGTTTCAAATGTATTAAAATTCAGATCGATGCCAGGACACAATTAAGTTTAATTTAATCTGTTGGTTCGAAGATTTGACAGCTGCATGAACAAATCAGTGGGCGTCTAATAAGAATTTATGTTAGACACCCGTTGTTTACTTAAAATGGAGTTAACTTGAAAGGTTATTCGATTAATTCTGTTCCATTTTTCAATGGCTTGGTTGGAGCTTTATTGCATGACTGAGCATAAATTGATGCTAAACTGAAACATCAAGTTAATGGAGGGCAAAGTTCTGTGAGAAAAAGGAATCAAGTTAATGAAGGGCAAAGTTCTGTGAGAGAACCAGGACCATCAGTTTGTTGAAATTTGTCAAAAGAAATGAAATTAAAATTAGGTGATGGTAAAATTATCTAATTCTCGTCTTTCGTTCTTATTTGAGTGAATATATAAATACAGATAGGGGGGTTAATTTGTCAGATCGGGTTGGCTCACTATTATTTTATGTATTAATTATTTCTATATACTTTTAGTAATTAAATATTAATTAATACATAATTAATTTTAATCAGTGTATGTGTAAGCTTTGATTAGTGTCAAGTTACAAAATAAATTCATGCAATGAAACAAATCGGATCAATTTTTTTTTTGACATATATGAATTATTTATTTTTGAATCATTTCGGATCGGGTCAGATTAATGACATCCTACACAGGCGAATTATTTTAACCAACAGATAACAGACTAAAAATTATTATATCTCAAAATATTTGTTAACATATAACTTTATATGTTGGGTAGGGATCCCTTTAAAATGGGTTATTTTGACAATTTTGGCAATGAATTTTAAAATAAATATGAAAAAATTTTAAAATAAAAATATAGATATGTTCTTTTACTTAGATTGATAGTGATTCAAATTTCATGTAATTTCATTATTGTTTGATAGTCCATCAAAGACCATCAAAATTTTATGCAATTTACAATGATTCTAATTTAACGGTGTTTGATGGACTATCAAATGAAAATAAAATTACATAAAATTTAAATCTCAATCTATAGGTAAAAGAATATATCTATATTTTTATTTTTATTATTTATTAAAAATTCATTGTCAAAATTATCAAAATAACTATTGTCAAATGATCCCTCCCCTTAACATTAATGCTTTAGTTTATCTATCCAATTAATTACAGCACTCTGACCCAAATCCAGCATACTAGTAGAATTAAACAATTTGATCCCACCTCATTAAAGAACAAGTGAGTGATCCAAGAGTGTTAATGGGTGGTAAGGATTAAGTGGAGTTATTTTAATTATCATATCTATTTGAAATTGTTTTTATTTATATTATATTTTTACCCATTAAAATTAGACTTATCCATACCTTACCTTTATCCATTAAAATAAACTAATATCGGAATTATAACAGATGTTAACGAATAATACTAATATATTAATTGATTTAACATCATTTATAAAAAATATCTAAACTCATTCTTTTCATACAAATACATCTCAATTTTATGAGTATGAAAATAAAATATAACTATGCAATCAATTCCAACTTAAATAATTTCAAAATAAAAAAATTAAAAATACAATAATCTCTTGTCAAACTTTTTAACTAGAAAATACAACATATTAAAAGTAAAAATATCATCTTGTCTAAAATATAATTTTACATTACCTCATTCTATCATTTTAAGAATTATTCTACTAAATATTATTAAAATATGATAATTTATTAGATTATGGAATTTTGAAAAGATAATAATTATAATTCATAATAATTAGCATAACCTAGGACAACTAAAATAGAGCAACAAATTATTATAAGAGATAATTATATTGAGAATAATATAAGTTTTTTTTAAATAATTTACCCTATAAAACAAATAGGTACAAAATAACATCTATCATTACCCTTATCTATTTATTTAATTAAAAAATCTTAACTTATATTGATCTTATCGAATACGGTATAAATCATGTAAATAAAAAAAGAATATCATTCACACCCCTAAAGTCAGTCAGTTCGAAATTAACCTAATTTTAGGTTTCAGATTCAAATCCGATAATTCGTACCTTATCTGTGTTGGGTTTTGAAATGTCCAAATCTCGTTAATGCTCAAGCTGCGGAAAGACCGTAGAACAAAGTTTTTACTTCTACTTAAGTAAGGGATTAAAGTATGTCGGATGATTACCGAGAGATACACACATTTAATCCTTTACAAAAGACAGTAAAATATTATTTTACTTCTAACTTAAGCTTTAGGGTTAAAGTGGTATGTCGGATGATTACTAAGAGATACACACCTCTTTAAACCTTTATTGATCTATTCCATGATTGATTTCTAAAACATTAATATACTTAACAATTAAATAAATTAATATAAGATATTATACCTTGTTTCTAAATTTCAATTGGAATGAAAATCGGCTTGTCTCGGAGCACCAAATGTCTGATGTCTCTGTAGGTTATCCACCAGGACTGACCAGAGACGACTTATTTCTTTTGCCAGAAATACCGTAAATCGCGGTTTCTCGAAAAAAACACTATTCACCGAGAAAAAATAAAATAGTACTATTCACGACTCGCAGTTATTCTGTTTCACAAATGTGCAGAAATACCACAACTTTCGTAAAAAACACTATTCACCGATCCCGTGAATTCTTAAATAACCGTATACCGAGAGAGAGAAAGTAGAACTGATTTGGTGTAGCTTTCTCTCTCACCCCACCGCTCTATTTATAGAAAATATGGGATTGCCAAATTGCCAAATTACCAAACTACCCTCATGAATAGTATGAAGGTTTCAAAGTGAAAAGATCAAAATACCCTTAAAGTTCATCCAATTTATCAAAATGCCATTAGGCTTTTGGCCAAATTACCAAAATACCCTTGATCTTTTGGTCAAATTACCAAAATGCCCCTCCAAGGTCGGCATGGGCTTTTCCTGGGCCTTTTTGGGCTTTTCAATTTGGGCTTTTTTTTATTTTGGGCTTTTAATTATTAATTAAGGCTTTAATTATTAATGAGCTTTCAACCTATAATTTAAATTCATAATTAACTTTTTCTCGGTTGTTATTTCGACAAATTTATACGCCGTGTCCAACACGTTATAAATTCAATCTGATTTTTACTTCTTGTCATCTCTATGACAAATATAATTATATCATATATAATTAATTATAACCATCTTATTATTAAATATAAATAATTTATAATTAATCAATAAGATTCTCCGATTAACTCCTATACGGTGTTACCCGACAGGATCTGTGTTATGTTTGTAAATAGAGTTAAAACCGTTTTAACTTCTATAATCATATGATGCATCTGGCAGAATGCACTATGACCATCTAATTACACAGATGATGCTATATTGTACACTATCATGATCTAGTAAACTATTTACTTGTGTTTAATTCTTTTGTCTCATAACTAACAGATCAGTTTCAAGGTAGGTATGTGTCATCCTTGCAAATTTAATCTTTTCTTGATCTTGAATAAATTATCAAATATAATTACTCTTGTAATTATACTGCTTGTAGATAATCTTACTCTATCAAGGGGCCCAATGATGTTATAACTCGTATAGAAATACGAGGGACAATAGTACTTTTGGCAAACCATTTCTTCCTCCGCATAAGTTATGTATACCGAAGAGCTACCTTTATAGCCACCTTTTACGGATAACGTTTGGTAGAAATCACATACATACATATCTTATGTAGGAAAAATGAATACCTCATACTTTAGAAATTAATACTGAACGAAAACATTAATGACACAAACACAATTTCATTTAATATTTCATTCGAGGTCTGTCAAATACGATGTTCCTAAAACATCTATCTATGTGATTAAAATGATAACTCTTTGTCTATGGTCTGTAAAATTTGATCATCATTTAATCTATATACTAACCTGATAGCGGTTAATTAGTGCTTCTGCTAATTACCTCGGTTAGTGACTTTTAAGAGTATATTCTATATTATGAAGTTTCACAATTCCAGTCATGAACTCGGAATGATTCATAAATTCAATAATACTCAAGAAAATAAAATATCATTTAAATATCCAATTCATGAACAAAGTTTTATATAATAAATTTATCGTATTATTGATTTCAAAATTATTATAAACTAACAATCCGATCTAGAGTTGCTTTAATTAGTTAAGTGTCAAATCTCAGACTAACAATATTGTTATAATTCGAGCCTGTTTGACCTTACATTTTATTTAACAAGTCGTGCAATCGCTTTGCCTTAATTTATTGCTCTAGCGCATTCGACTACCTAGCATGATAAAAGCAAGAAAGAAGAAGGTACGGATGGGATTTTTATTATTTATGTCAAGTTAATTGTTACTTATGTCAATCTTGGTATCGATTTTAAAAAGTGTTCTAACTCTCAGTCAGAAAACGCGTAATGGAAATTAATTATTACTAAGCTATAATTCAGATTTCGTCCCAAGAATATAATTCTTAAATAAATATTTAGCAATATAAAATTTTAAATATATTTAAAAAAATTATATTAAAGAAAATTTAGACATAATATTTTTAAATACCAAATAATAATGATAATAATAACAATAATAATTAATATAATAAATAATATAACTAACACATAATAATCTATAAAGGATCATATAAAAAATAGATCATTTTAAGAGTTAAGTTTCACTTCAAATATAATACATCTTACTTTAAATGAGGAGAGAAAAAATATTTTATATGAACCTTTTGATTTAAGAAGATAGAAAAAATTTAAACAAAATTAATTGTGAAAAAAATGATGATGTGGTATGTTTGAAAAGTTTGAAAACTTAACCTTTTATGTATTACTAGAGTTATAACTCGGATTTCGTCATGACAATATAGTCGTCAAATAAATAATTAACAATATAAAATTTTAAATATATTTTAATAAAAATTCACATTAAAAAAATTTAGAAACAATATTTTTAAATGTGAAGTAATAATAATAACAATAATTATTATTATAATAAATAATATAACTAAACACATAATAGTCTATAAATGATCATATAAAAAGTTGGATCATTTTAAGAGTTAAGTTTCACCTCAAAAATATATTACATGCATTATTTTAAATAAGGAGAGAAACTATTTATATGAACACTTGGATTCAAGAAAATAAAAAGATTTAAACAAAAAAATAATGATGGAGAAATATGATAATGTGAAAAAGCTTAGAAATTTAATTCTCTTACACATTAAGAATTATTATTATTATAAATTATAAATTTGTTCTTGTCTTGTTTTAGTCCGAATCAATCATAACCATATTTAAAGCGAATTTGTGACTTGCACTTGCACAACTCGCAACTAAACAGAAAATAGGGAAGAGGACAAAATTATAAAAAAAAAAAGGAAGCAAACAAACCCTAATTCGTGCCCAGTTTCATTGTGCTTTTAAACTCAAAATAAGTATGCTTTGCTGCAATTCCCTATGTCAGATTTTAGACAAGTATGAATTAGGTGAAAATATGAGTGCATCTTTTTAGCATAATTGAGTGTCCATTCTGGATTTGGTTGAAATATGAGTGCATCTTAAAAAAATTGGAAAAAAAAGTGTGAATTTGATGAAAACTGTTTAGAAATTAGCAAAACACATGAGATTTATCAGCAACTTTTTTATCTTAATAGGGTAGAGTATCTTTTTAAGTTATTTTTTCAGTTAAGTATCTTTTTTAGTTTATTTTGATCTTAAAGTGTCCTCATTCTAGTAACCAGAGTAAGGTATTTATTCTGACTGAAATGAAAGCACATTTTCACTTTTAAGATAGGTTGACACCCACGTGGGCTAATAATACTTTAAAAAATAGTAGGTAAGATTTTGGTAGGTATTTGGTCCGTCTTACTAATTATTAGTTTCTTTGTTGTATTTTTTTTCTTCATGCAGAAAATTCCATTGAGGTATATTTATGTGTTGTGATTTGCAGATAACCGATACTTACATAAAAAGACAACACAATTACGTCTTTATGTATATGAAAATGGTTTAATTATTGTCCAAAGATACATTATTGACCGGACAAAATTTTCTAAAGAGAGTTTAATTAGTCCTCATAACGTCAGATGTTATCTATGTGGGAAAAATGAGTTAGAGACATCTAAGTATCTATTTATTTTATGTCCGTGCGCTGTTAAAATATGGATAACATGTTTTCTTTATAGCACATCTAATTGAGACTACAATAAAGACTGTACTCAATTTTAATGGACTATTAAAAGATAGACCCCGAGCGACTATAATCATAAGATACAATTTGTCTCTTCATATTGTGAAACGTATGAAAAGAAAAAAGAAATAAAAAGGTATTTCAAGGAACCACCTCTCTTGAAGGAGGATATTCTCGAGAATCTTATGAATTGACGAGATAATTACTAGTGTATATAATATTTTGCAAAATTAAGGACCTAATGTACTTAGAAAGTAGTTAACTACTTTCATTTTAGAACTTATTTATTTTATTTTATATGAATATTGTACATATGCATACTTCATAAATATTTTCTTTTGGTCAATGAAATGAAGTTGACTTTTTGCTTGCCATCAAAAAATGAAAATGGGGTTACAAGATGACTTGAATTGGGAATTTGGGATAAAAAGAAGCATCAATTAGAAGCCAACGATCATATTTATTCCTATAATAGATTATTTATTGCAGAAGCCAGACATGTCTATTTGATTTGAGATAAAATTTAATATTATACTTAGCATATTATTAATTCTGATCTAAACAATTCAGCCAGCTCATCAGAAGGCTGGATATATAATTGCCGCATAAATGCACCCCTGTGCAAGAATTAATCATAGCACACGTTGAAGAGGAAGAGAAATTGAGGACAGCAGCTGCTTCAAGCATTTCAGAGAGAGAGAGTATTTGGCAGCATCTGCCAAGGTTTCGAGAGAGAGAGAGCTAATGAAGCCATAAGGCCCATAATTTATTGAAGAAGACACTTGACGATAGGGTTGTTGACTATTTATCATTGTATCCGATAAAACGAGTATAAGTAAAATTTTATTTTCGTTAGATCATTGGATATGAATATGGATAAAAAAAATTTCATTAACTTATCGGATATGGATAAAAAAAATTTCATTAACTTATCGGATATGGATATGAATAAGGGGTTTTCATTATCCATTATCTATTAGATAAATTATATATATATATAGTAATTAGTATATATTTTTTATGATAATTAACATGACAAAAATTATATGATTTTTATTATATTTAAAATATTAATTATTATTGTACTTTATTAGTATATTTATTTAATGCTATTTATTTATCTGAATTATTTTTAATGGATAAAGGTAGGGTATAGGTAGTGATTTGTTACGGCGGAGTACAGCAGTGACGGCCGTATACACCTCGCGGCGCGTGCGGGGTAGGGTAGACGGACGGCATACGACGGGCACGGGTAGACGATTTTTTTTTTTTAAAACCGTACCCTATCCGTCTCATACCCGTGCCCGTCGCGGGTACATGGGTACTGTTAGTTTGTAATAATCTTGAAGTCAATAATACGATAAATTGGTTATATAAAGCTTTGTTCATGAATTGGATATTTAAACGATATTTTGTTTCCTCGAGTATTATTGAATTTATGAATCATTCCGAGTTCATGACTCGGAATCGTGAAACTTCATAATATAGAATATACTCTTAAAAGTCACTAACCAAGGTAATTAGCAGAACACTAATTAACCGCTATCGTTTAGTATGTGGATTAAATGATGGTCAAGTTTTACGCACCATAGACAAAGAGTTGTCATTTTAATCACATAAATAGATGTTCTAGGAACATCGTATTTGATAGACCCGAATGAAACATTAAATGGAATCGTGTTCGTGTCATTAATGTTTTCATTCAAAGATTAAATTCTAAAGTATGAGGTATTCATCTTTCCTACATAAGATATGTATGTGTGTGATTTCTACCAAACGTTATCCGTAAAAGGTGGCTATAAAGGTAGCTCTTCTGATACATAACTTATGCGAGGAAGAGATGGTTTGCCAAAAGTACTATTGTCCCTCATATTTCTATACGAGTTATAACATCATCGGGCCCTCGATGAGTAAGATTATCTCGCTAGCAAGATAATTACAAGAGTAATTATATTTGATAATTTACTCAGATCAAGAAAAGATTAAGTTTGCAAGGATGACACATACCTACCTTGAAACTGATCCGATAATGCATGAGACAAAAGAATTAAACACAAGTAAATAGTTTACCGGATCATGATATTGTACAAGACATCATCATCTCGTGTAATTGATGGTCATAGTGCATTCTCGCCAGATGCCTCCTATGATTATAGAAGTTAAAACGGTTTTAACTCTATTTACCAACATAACACGATCCCGTCGGTCACACCGTATAGAGTTAATCTGAGAATCTTATCGATTAATTATAAATTGTTTATAATTAATAATAAGATGGTTATAATTAATTATATATGATATAATTATATTTGTCATAGAGATGACAAGAAGCAAAAATCGATTGAATTTATAACGTGTTGACACGTCGTATAAATTCGCCGAAACAACAATCGAGAAAAATATAATTGTAGATGACAATTATATATATTTGATTTGGATTTTAAATGTTAATTATGGATTTGAATTACGGGCCAAAGCCCATTTATAATTAAAGTCTTAATTAATAATTAAAAGCCCAAAAAAAAAAGCCCAAAAAAAAATCCGAAAAGCCCAAAAAGGCCCATGAAAAGCCCATGACGACCTCCAAGGGTATTTTGGTAATTTGTCCAAAAGCCCAAGGGTATTTCGTAATTTGGCCAAAAAGCCCAATGGCGTTTTGGTAAATCGATGAACTTTAAGGGTATTTTGTCTTTTCACTTTGAAACCTCCCTACTATTCACGAGGACATTTTGGTAATTTGTCAATTCCACTTTTTCTATAAATAGAGGGGTAGGGTGAGAGAAAAAGTTCCACCAAATCGCTCTACTTTCTCTCTCTCGTATACTATTGTTTCGTAATTCACGGGATCGGCGAATAGTGTTTTTACGAAAGTCGCGTATTTCGCACATTTGTGAAACAGAATTATCATGAGTCGTGAATAGTACTATTTCGTCTTTTCTCGTGTGAATAGTGTTTTTGCGAGAAACCGCGCTTACGTATTTCTACGCGGCAAAAGAAATAAACCGCTCTCTGGTCGGTCCCCGGTGGATAACCTACGAGGCATCGACGTTTGGTGCTCCGAGACAAGCCGATTTTCATTCCAATTGAAATTTGGAAGCGAGGTATAACATCTTATATTAATCTATTTAATTGTTAAGTAGATTAATATTTTAGAAATCAATCATGGAGTAGATCAATAAAGGTTTAAAGAGGTGTGTATCTCTCGTAATCATCCGACACATCACTTTAACCCTAAGCTTAAGTTAAGTAAAATAATATTTTACCGTTTTTTGTAAAGGATTAAATGTCTCGTAACTCTGCTATTATCCGACATACTTTAATCCCTAACTTAAGTAGAAGTAAAATTTTTGTTCTACTATCTTTCCGCAGCTTGAGCATTAATGGGATTTGGACATTCCGAATCCCAACAGTACGGGCTCGGCACACGGTCACCGTTATAAGTTATAACGATAGGTACGGGCGGCGGGTATACAGGTGCGGGTACGCGGGCGGCGGGTACACGGGTGCGGGTACGCGGACGGCGGGTAAACGGGTACGGGTACAATGGGTTTTTTCCAAAAAAAAAAACTGACCAGCTCTTCTCAAATCCGTATCCGTGTACCCATCTACCTGCCTATACCCGGGCACAGATACAGGTATGCGCGCAGACGGAGCACGGATACACGGGTACGGGTTGTACCCGGCGGGTTTTAGCAAACCTCTAAGTATAGGTAAAGAAAATTTTAATGGATACAAATAAGATATGGATAAAAAAAAATTTTAATAGATATAAAAATGAAAATACCTCGGTACCTTACCCTACCCGGAACCATATCACCTGCGGAGCTGAAAAGCTCACAGTGCGGTTCTTTTGATCTGAGCGGTCGATAATTTATTAACGGTTATGATTTAACAAGTAATAAACAGCCCCCGTGCATCAAAATTCGTGTTTAGACTTCCCCCCTACCTATCCATTGACCGCTCTACTTAACGAAGAACGAGCTATCTGCTAAGGAGAAATTTTTACGCCTCGATTTCTCATTGATTTTCAGTATAAGTGTACATATATATTTACATACGGATACTTGAAAATGGCTATTTTGACATTGATAATGAATTTTTAAATAAATTTAAAAAATCTTAAATTTTTTTAAAAATAGATAACAATATTAATATTTTTTTTACTGATAGTAAACCAAGCTTCATATAATTTTATTATAATTTAATAGTTCATCAAAAACTGTTAAATTAAAATAATTATAAATTATATAGAATTTTGATGGTTTTTAATGAACATCAAACGATAATAAAATTACGTTAAATTTGAAACATTATCTATATATAAATAATAAAAATGTATCTATAATTTTTTTTTGAGAAATTTTTATAAACTTTTTATAAAGGCACGTCCCAAGTGCATATAATTAATGTTAGCTGGAGTTCACGTGAGACATCTGAGATTCCTAGTATTGTCATGTGCATGAAACAGTTGAAACCCTCTAAGCAGATGAAAATTTTCAATGCTATTCTCGATTTTCGAAAAAAGCAATTTGAAAACTTAATTGCTGATCTTTCTGTTAACTAAAAGCCCTTCCCCTTTTCCTTAATTTGAGTTGGAACTTTTTTGATTTTAAGTACAGTTTTCATACTATTTTATAGCGCTCAATTACTATTTCTTTTTCCCGATTAGTCCATTCATTTTAAGATGATCGGTTCTGGGAAATATGTCGAATTAAGCATGGATTGAGATAATTTATCCAAAATTTGGGCTATGGAATCCGTTTGCTAGGCTTCAATGCATTCAATAGCAATTCAGCATTAATAAATTGCGCATTTTCAGTTTTCCAGCAAGCCATACAGCAAAGATATATATAACTATTTTCTTTGATTTATGTATTAACGAAAAAGGATGCAATTCTTGATTCTTAATAGGATGGAGGAAATTTCAGACTTTCCCTTTAATAAACATTAACTAACATAAGCTCAATGACAGGTGATCATGCAATGAACCCACCAGTGGATCAGGACCCTCAGAATTAGTTAACAGTCCTTGATTAATTTGTAGTTTTTTATACTCGTGTTCTCCATTGTAACCTTATCAAACCTGAAGAAACTGCTATATGTAAATTCCTTGGCATCGATATCCAATTTTTATGTATGGTGCCAAAAGCCCAAAACCTCAGAAATTAATATTCTTGATGTGCTTTCTACATCTGACCACTGGCATGGCAACCACCCCCAGCAACAGTGAAATCGTCTTTAATGGATTTACCAACTCAAATTTGGTAGTAAGTGGCATTGCACAAATCACCTCAAATGGCCTCCTTCTCACAAGCTATTCCAAGGAAGACTTAGGCAGGGTGGATCCAGACTTTCGTTCAAAAAAAATAAAAATAAAAATAAAAATAAAGAGAAGGCTAAAATAAACATATATTTTTTTATTTTTTTCTGAAAATATACATAAAAATAAAAGTATTGATACAAAAAAAAAATTCAGAGAAACAGCTACCCTGGCTCCACCATCTACCCCTGACCGTAGGCCATGCATTCCATCCAACTCCTATAAATTTTGTTAACAATTCCAATGGCAAGCCTACTCGAAACAAGGGGACAGAGAATTTGTGTTAGAGATAGAGTTTAAGCCAATTTGTTTGTGTTGTAATTTATATCTATACTATTATACAACTATTATATAAAGCAGCTAAAAATTAAATTGGTCTATTTTTTTATCATTTTTTTTCAAATTTTTTATATCCAAAATATCTCTTATCTAATGATTTACATTAATTTTGACTAATCAGACGAACACGATAACGTCCATTATTTAATATTCCTCTCAATTTCTTTGTCATATAGAAGAAAAAGAATTAAGGTTGAGAGAAATTATGCGAGATTTTATCTGATATAGTATCTGTAATTGATCTTATAATTGATTTTGTATTTATTGATCTTTTTCATATTAGAATGATGTATATATTATCATGTAATATTTTTTTATATCTAAATGAAAAAATTCGCTGCAACGCGCAGGTACACAACTAGTGAAGGAAAACACTTGAATCACTAAAAAAATAAGTATTATTTTATTAAAGTTGTGTTTCATATCATAAAATTTGAGACCGCAATGATTATAATATAAATCAATAGTAAATATTATTCAAAATAATTTTATCTATTTGATGAATAAATTTATTTAAATGAGATGATAAATAATATAAAATTAAAATTAACTTACATAAGTATTATTATTTTAATATATTTATATTCATATTAATGCACAACTCGCGTTAAGAAATCTGGTGTAGCTCCTCGGCTACTGCCGGCGGGAAGGCACGCTCCTCTTGGTCTATGATTTTGTTGAGAATGGAAGTCTCGACAAGTTCCTCTTCAATTGCAAGTAACCCCGTCTCTTAGTTGGATTGAGAGGTTCAAGGGCATAAGAGATGTGACGACTGGAAGGGGCAGAGTTAGGATTTTAAATTTGTGGGGAATGATACTGAAAATGTTAGACATTTACTATAGACAAAAAAATATTAAGGGGATAAGATATATACATTTTTTTTTATAAAATTATACATATTTTTCGGACGTTTTTAAAAAATTAGAGGCCGCCCCTAGCCTCCTTGGATCCGCCACCGGCGACTGGCCTACTGTACCTGCATGGAGGCTGGCATCAAGTTGTTGTGCATCGAGATATCAAGGCGAATAATGTTTTGCTAGAATTCCAATCATAATGCGAAGCTAAGTGACTTTGGTCTGGCAAGGTTGTACGGACCACAGAACTAATCCTCGAACCACGCATATTGTCGGCACATTGGGTTACCTGGCTCCAGAAATCAGCCGCGCATAAATTTCTCATCAAATTTGCTTGAAGTATTCTTATAGCTAGTCAATTTTTGTGTGTATAGACAAAAGAGTTCTAGTTTCTTTCTCTTTTTTTTTTCTTGTTTCATTGTAGGTTTAATTGTAGCCTTAATTGATAGCTAATATAGTTATAGACTTATAGCAACTCCAGTCGAGGAATATTAACATCTCATCTTCTCTTATTATTTCTTATTGTCTTAAATTATTTGTTACCATTTTAATTATCAATTAATTAATATGACTCCATTCATATATATTCCCTTGTTAAGCTAAATTATGCGCACCATGAACCTAATAGGAGGAGAGAAGAAAAGGAACGGTCAAAAACAATGTCCAGCACTTATATGGCAGATCATTCGACCCTTCTTGCGGACATAATTAGCCAAGGATTCTTAAATTAATCTATTTCTATCTCAAATACAAATTAGGTATTTAAAAAAACGTGGTCATATCTTCAAAAAAATGATTATTTAGAGATGCTAAAAAAATAATTATTTTTAGTAAAAATTAGTGGAATATTTAAAACTTCATGACATCAAGATGTTAAATTTATAACATACTAATATATGCTACAAATGAAACATGCAAAATAAACAATCAAATCTCTTTGATTTATATACAAAAATACAAGTAGCTAAGAAAGGAGACCACAAAAATGACAATATTAATAACTAATAAACAAATTAATAAACACCATACACAATAAAACAAGCCTTCACCACTCTATTGAAGACAACTTAAGAAACAATCTGCGTGACCGCCTTGCACAAGACTTTTGTGGTTGGTGCTCCAAAATATCATTTTCGTAGCAATCAGTCGCTTGAACTGGCACTTGGTTTAGTGCATTACACAGCTCCGGTGTAACCATGTTGGAGTAGCCCTCTATGTTAGAACACTTCCATGGAGGACTTGATCTCACTGATTCAAAAGAAACATTTGACAAGCAAATATTGCTGAAATTATCTCCTTGTATGCCCGCCAACATGCCAGCAGTACCAATATTGAATCCAACCACATCCTTTATAGTTATCCTACTTATAATAGGAAGTGCACTTTTGTCATATTTGTCATCCGGGTGTTCCCCATACTGCCCCTGAATCCTAATTGCTATGCTTACATTATGCATGGTCACTTCAGAAATATACAGATTATGGACATACCCGCCACGGCCAGTAGAGGTCTTTACTCGAATACCATGCAAAGAGTTTAAGAAAAGTAAATTTTCAGCATGAACTTCTGATACGCCACCTGACATCTCACTGCCAATTGCAATCCCAGCACCTGATCCAGACTGGCCAATAACGTGCCGAATGCTGATGTTGGAGCTCGGGTGTGAAAATGATCTCCCATATTCATCCCAACCACTTTTTATAACAATTACATCATCACCGGTGCTTATGTAGCAATGCTCAATACATACATTTGTAGATGAATCTACATACATTTTGAATTTCAAAAAGTAATTAGTTTGGGTATTAGTTTACATGTTTTTTCCTTCTTTTTATTATTACTTTTTTTTTTGCAGTTTTCTGCTTGTTTTAATTTTATAATTTTCGGCCTTATGTGAGTAAATGGTAATGCTTTTTCTAAGACAATGGACTGATTTCTACTTTTGTTTGTTACTATCTTGTACATTTTTCTTTCGTGTGCATGTTTAAAGGAAAAAAAAAATGTTACCTGGATCAATTGCATCTGTATTTGGTGAATCAAGGGGTGCTAGAATAGTCACATTTTGTATAAGCACTTGACTGTTCGTCAAAAGATGAAAAAGTAATGAAGACAAAGTGGAAAAAGAGAAGAAACATAATATTAGTTTATTTTCCTTGTGGCATATCCAGCATACTAAATTGGAGTTGAGTTGAAATTATCATTTCTTCAAATATCTACAAGGAATGCAAATTTTGACTCATGCATATATAGGGAATGTACCAGTAATAATCTCTTAATTTACTGAATTATGACTATAAATCTCAACAGAATAATTTTCTGAAGAGATTGGAATTTCTACAACAGGAACTATAAGTATAAATTGAATCTGCAGTCTAAATCAAGACATATGGGAAATGGTCTTAGTTCTACTTTTGGTCAGTAAATAGAAAATAATACATATTTGTTCAATTTGGATCCAATTTGTTTTCTTCTTCAATTTCATCTTTATTTGTGTAAAAGAATTATACTAAACAATTTGGTGGATACTGGCTGGACCAACCAAAATTTCCTATTTCAGGGACCAAATAAAAATAAACACTAAATATTCAGGAGCAAAGTGGTATGCCAAAGGGAACTACAAGGATATACCTTGAATATACAGGGTGGATAGCCCAAAATGGTGAGTTTATAAATGTAAGGTTTGAGATGACTATTTCAGTAGAGTACATCAACTCGACTAAATGTGGCCTTGTATAGTCAAGTGTGTGGTTTTTAAACCGTTCCCACCAAATAGCTCCTTGGCCATCAATTGTACCATTTGCACCTATTAAACAGAAGTACTATTACATTTATCTGTACCAAGCATAGTTTACTTTTGCTTCAGACAAGAACTTCGGTTGGTATTATTGTATAAGAATGGCTTAAGTGAATTCATCATATGGTACAAGTCGAAAAATTACCAATTTTTTTTAGTTCAATCTTTATTATTCATCAAATGTGCAATCGAAATTAATCTAATTAACTAGTGCAATTACCATGATTGCTCAAAAAGCTTTACTTAAATCTCAATTGGCGAGGAACATCAGTTTATCCTAAAAACAATTCTAATTTTGACTTAAATGTACCCTCAGTGGTGTGAACTAGTGGTAAAATTAAAAGTTAAAATTGAGGTTAATTGGTGCTATAATAGAATTGTAACCTGTAATAATGACATCAGTAAGGTTGGATCCAAAAATTAAGGCTTTATGCCTTCCACCAGGTAGCTCCCGTCCCCTCCCATATGATGGAAGTGGATCAATAACTGGCCAGCGATTTGAATCCTAAAATTCAAGAAAAAAATTGGAAACTTACCCAAAAAGAAACCACTACTTCAGAAACTTCTATTGGTAAGATGGAAAAAATATCCTACCCCATTCTTTAAATTTGAGTTTTACTGTAACATAACCTATCATACCTGCTTATAGAAACATTAAAGGGGGAGAAGCATATAGGTTCAAAGTATCAGTCAGATCAAGTACAACTGCACACACAATTGCATCATGAACTTACTACCAGCTCTGTGCGAAATGGACATGAATCAAGTCCTATCACAAACTCTCAGCAATATCTTTAAAATTGAGCTACTGACACCTGATACTAGCATGGTATCAATTGGTAAACCAATTCCCATTATGTAGAAATTTTTCATCACTTACCATAGACCCAATTATCACAGCATCTTTATCCAGAGACAATGTGAGATGGCTAATAAGGTTAAAGCTACCAGTCAGCCACTTTCCAGCAGGAACGAACAACTCGGCACCACCTGTAAGAATGTAAAATGATAAGACTACGTTCCCTTTTCTCCGTAAGCTTCTAGAGCAATTGGTTTATCAAATATGCACCCAAGCATGATGACATCAACTAAAATCCTACCAGCCTCTAAGCACCCAAGATTCAATTTGTAACATCCCCAATTAAAATCGAGTTACTCACAATGACTGAACTGTCCCTGAGCTTTACAGATTAACTCAACCAAATTATTTGAGAACCAGCTTATGCTAATTTGAAACCTAGCCACCAAAATCACCTGGTTGGATTTTAGTTTAATTTTGGCATTAAACAGGGCAATATTTTGAGCAGGGCAAAAGGTGCCAACATCCAGCAGAAAATACTCATCAAAAAGTTGGGTATTAATAATTGATCAATATAGAAATTATTGGTGCTCATTTAGAAAGTTCATAACAAAAAAAAAGTATATTATTTTAAGCACTGCAGGCTTCCAGAGCAATGAATTTATACAAACACACCTTTGTCTGCAAAGGAATTGAGGTAGAAGATCGCATTTTCAAATGCTTTTGTGTTGATCGTGGCCCCATCTCCAATGGCACCGAATTCATTTATGGTCACACTGTGTGGGCGGTATTTGGTGGGGTCCATGGGCTTGCAATAGGAGACTGATGCATGAGCCCATGTTAAGATGATAAATGTCGTGGCCGAAAAGAGCAGTGCTTGACATAACTATAATGAAAAATGAAAAATGTACATGAGGATCGTCTTATTTTTAATTAAAATTTAAATCATCGATTGGACTCATTTCTGGGACTATTTTCATCATCCTATTATTTGCAGTGGTTTGGTTTACTAATATTACTTTTTTTTATGTTTTATTTCTATTTTTATTTTTGCAAAAATAAGCAAAATCAAATACTAATTCAGGTAAACGTCACAATATATCCTTTGGAACTATGCTTAATATAAAAAAGGTGGTCCGTGGAGTTGGGGTAATTCACACGCATAAATTGTGCAAGAAAAACTGGAACACCGATATTTCGCCATCAAATCATATAAATTCAAATAATGGGAACTATATCTGATACTTTTTGAAGTTAATTTCACAGGAATGTATTGACCACTTCCAAGTTCTAATAGATTGTAGATTTAACATGCAACTGTATGGGTACCATTCTGATCAATGCTTAACTATGGATTAAATTCCAAATCAAATAACATACCAGTATTGTATTATAAGATACTATCTGGGTCAATGGATCAATGCTTAATCCTAGATTAAACTTTTAAATCAAACAAAATTTCCCCATTGTAACAATATTTAATATTATCTGTCAACAGAGTTGTTCTAAATTTTAGGTTGACGGGTTAAAGTGAAATTGTGGTAACAAGTTCCTAAACAAAATATTGATATCTAACAACCCATTTGGTGCCATCAAATTTTTTTTTTAAAATCACTGTTCAAACTTTGTTCTGATATTTACAACCACTGTCAATCAAAGAAATGGATTAAAGTATAACAATACAAGGCAACTCGATTTAATGGAAGGGAAAACAAGAAAACCACTCACAGTTGCAGATTTCTTCATTTTTCCAGGAAATCAGCCTCAAGTAGGAAGAGAGGAGAACTTCAGCAATTAACCTTCTGTTGCCACTTTTTTTCACAACAAACACCCAACCCACCAGCTCAGAAAAGAGAAAAGCCAGATGAGAGAGAGAGAGAAAGAGGAGGTACGCTACAAATCATGATCGTGACTATTAGTGCCCTCTAAAAGAAGAGAACAAAACGTACCATGGCACCTCCTCTTGTCTCTTAATTCATGGCACTTCGATGCCCAATTGAGAGCTTTCTGGGGTTCTAAGAAAAGAGAATGGTACTGTGGAGGAACTCCAAATTGGATCAGTGGAAAAGAAGGAGAAGAGTAGATGGATTTGGAATTTTGAAGTGATTTTGGGTGCTGGAGAGAGAGTTCATGCGTTAAAGTAGGAAAAAGCCACCAAAATAAGTACAGTTTCTTCTGCAATCAATCATATATTTTTACTATTTTTTGCAATTAATGTGTCTTTCAGACTGTGTCACGAAAAATAACTATGTTAATTAGGGTTGATAAAAAAATTCGTAACTCGTGAGTCGTTCGGGATCGTCTTGCTATTGGCTCGCTCGTTAGTGAACTGAGCCATAAACGAGCCAGCTCATTAAGCTCATTAAGTTAATGACCGAGCTTGAGCTTTGATTAGCTCGGCTCGTTAAGTTAATGAGCCGAGTTTGAACTTTAGTTAGCTCGGCTCGTTAGGTTTGTTTGACTCGATAAACTATTAATATTTATTATTTTTATTATGAATTTTTAGTATAGTAAGTAATTTATAATATGTCATGTATTTAAACTATTATATCAAATTTGTATGAAATATATTATTATTAGTATTTTATTAATTTTTATATAAATTTTAATTAAAATATTATTAATTATTAATTATTCAATAAGTCTTAATGAGTCTTAAAGAACCAGCTCGGTTAGCTCGTTAACTTAACGAGTCAATCTCAAACTAAAGTTTTTGGCTCGGAAGTAGTTAACGAGCTAGATCGGCTCGGCTCATTAAGCTAATGAGCCGAGCACGAGCTTGCCCTAACTCGGCTCGTTTACAGACCTAATGTTAATGTTGGTATTTTTTTAGTGTTCTAAATTCATGTCTATCGTGATCGAGTACAACATAGAATGATATGGTCTGAAAGCGACACAACACGGTTGTTGGGCACGGTACGGTACAATATGACACAATTTTGGATCCGTACTTTAATCGTACCGTATCTGATTTTTTAAAAAATCAGCACGATATGGCACGCAATGGTACAAAATTTAGACACGGGACGATACAAAATGAAAACACGACACGGCACAAAAGGGAAATACTACACGACACGAGTTCAGCATTTTATAATTTTGGTATCAAGTCAAGGGCATGTTCCCAACTTTAGCATCCATACGATATTTTTATCATTCTGATGTCCATGATAGCTTCTTAATCATATTTCAACGCAACTAACAGGGTTATAACTGATAAAAAAATGAGATTAGATGAGAAATTATTTTAATCTCTAATTTTGTTGAAAGATTTGGTACGATGTAGAAAGTAAGTTTCAAGACAAATCATGAATGTACTTGATTGATCGAGAAGAAGTTACCACTGTGCATCAAGATCTAACTCAAGTGAAAAGATGTCAAAGATGAACTAGCACTATGAGCACTGTAAGTCACGTTATAATGCATAAACACGATATAATTAGGCATGACACGATAGGCACGACGTGTCTTATTCGTGTCGTACTATAACTGTGTCGTGTCGCCCCTCTATTAATTTTAGATACGACATGATATAAAAAAAAAAAAAAATAAAAATATACGATATGACAAAACACGTGACACAACGCGCTTTAACACAAAATGACACGAATTTAGAACACTAGTATTTTCCTTTTCCCTGAAGTATATTTAATTCTGCGGGATGCCCCACCATGTCAAAATTTTAATAACCTAATAAACTTTATTATCATCATAATCCCCTTAGCTAAAAAGTATCATCTCTATGGTGAGGTTGCACCATTACTTTTTTTTTTAAAATATATCGCTTAAATTGACCATTCGTCAGGACTCATCGAGAACCGGAGAAGTGTTTTCTTAGTAAATGTACAAGTAATTTTTAACATCGATTTTCATTTTACTATCCAATGTGAACTTAACGCTGAGGAGATGAAAAGGGTATATAAATTGCAATGTGGGGACAGTTGTGGACTTCTGGTGGAGGGAATCTGAAACCATTCGAGACCTCTTTGGATTCCCCTCAGTAAAGTCGGGATCTTTTTCTGCACCCAAAATGTGACTACTGGTTTCTGAAGTTCCCATGACATTTGAGACCCATTTACCTTTTTAATAGAAATGCTTTTATTGTTACTCACTGCTACTGCTAGTGGCCATTAAGGTTCTGTCAGTGAAATATCACACATTTGAGCGTTATGTTATGACCACTGAAAGTCTAGATGCTCTTAGTACCCATGTATTTGGGGAGTTGTATAATGACTTCAACGAAGGGTCACAAAAAGGGTCAAAACACAGAACACAAGCTACACATATAGCATGTCCTTTTTGTCTCCTGTTCCTGTGTTCTGCTGTGGCTGGCCTGACCCGGTTTTTACATATGTATGAATTATGAAATATCATGGTCAATAAATGCATTTTGATTTGAAATTTCTGGATTAAAAAGATGAATGGTGAAGGAGATCTTTTCAGTAGAACTAATTAAGCATGTCCTTTCTCGGATTTATCTTTCTAAGTTAAAAGCGAGAAGGATTGAACTGTTCAATTTTTTTAGTAAAATGAGAATCTAAATTATTTATTTTTTAATTATCTATAAAGGAGTTTATTTGAATTTTGAATCTACGAACTACCACATAGAAAATATTATCTTTGTCACTAAATTAAATATTGATTCTCAAACTGTTGAATTGTTACTTCATTTTTTTTTACTATATGGAAGACTTCTATATAAATAGCAAAAAAAAAATGTTTGATATCATTCATATTTTTATAGTATGAAATTAATTACTCATTTGTCATATCTATACTTATCTATACTTATTATATAAAATAACTAAGAATTGGACGGGTCCATTTTTTATCATTTTCTTCAAAAATTTTTATATCCCAAAATACCTCTCATCTAATGTTTTACATTAACTTTGACTAATCAAACTAATACGATAGCGTCCATTATTTTGTATTTCTTTCCATTTCTTTGTCATATAAGAGGAAGAGAATTAAAGGTTGAAAGAAATCATACGAGATTATATCTGATATAACATCTATAATTGATTTTGTAATTGAACTTGTATTTATTGATCTTTTCCATATTAGAATGACGTATATATTATCATGTGATATTTTTCTATATCTAAATAAAAAAATCACTGCAACACGTGGTTACACAGCTAGTTTTATATAAAATAGACAACGCTCAAGAGTATCTCACAAATTAAATTTAAGAAAGTTCGTCCGTAAATAGTCTAATGTGGGCGCACACGTAGCTACAGTAAACATCACAAAAAATCAAATTGTTTTGTACGGTCGAACCTGATACCCTGAAATGCAAGGCACGTATGAAATGAAACAGCTTTCCAGTGATATATTGGGTCGAACTACTATTATATGGTGATTAATGTCGAATTTTGGTGTAAATTCAACTAAAATACATTCCCTTGACTATGATAATCAAGCAATTTAAAAAATATATATAGAAAAATAAAAAAATCACATATAATAGCATGAGTGAACTTTTTTTACATAATCCGTAAATGAATCCCGGACCAGAGTTGGTTTTTGTTTTTCTAAAAAAAAAATAGTATCTAATATAATTATTGACTACAGTGCGTTTTTTTACGGCTGGTACAAATTCTCTGTTTTCTGAATTATAATATTATAATTTAAAATGATTAATATTGGAGTTAATTAATTAAAATTAACTTTTTCTAAGAAAAAAGTTTGGTCATTTGTGACAGTAACTTTAATGAGTAAAAAGTTAGTTCTATATGCTAATTGAATAATTTTTATTTCTTTTTCAGTTCAAGTTTAATTGATTGGGAAATCTATAGGATCATATTTTTGAGTATGTGTTTTGATATAATTCAATTTGAAAATTTTATTATTATGAAAACTTGTGAACAAAAAATATCCATAGTGATTTTATTTATTTTTAGTATTTAGCTTTTTTTTAGTTCAAATATCATAGTTACCTCTTATTGAGAAGAGTAATTTATACCAATTGTTTTAATATCATAATTTATACCTTCTTATTTTTCAATGTTTTACTTTTTTTAATTCAATTTTCATAGTTTTAGTCATGTAAGAATTTCAAATGGAATTCAAACAGACTATATATCCAGCTTCTAATAATTTCAATTAGCTAGCTAGAGAAGAGCCAATGATATTGTTGTTAATATCATAATTGATATTAGGGATGACAATGGGCTAGGTAGGTGGGCTATTTGACAATCCGGGACCCAGTCCGTCCTTCTTAAATCTCGGCACATGCATTCGGGCCCATAATTATTTTACCCGCCTACCCGCAGGCCATTCAATTTCAGCCCTGCCTGCCCCGATAATTTATATTTAATAAAATATTTTATATATCAATTTATGTTGTAACTGATTTTTATATAATTATAAGTGACATTATCATTATTTTGAGATCTAAAATATATGTAATTAGTAATCCATAATATTATACACAATATAGTATATATTGTTAATAAATTCATAATATTATATATTGATAACATATATATATAGAGAGAGAGTAAAGATACCGTGAGCTTAAGCTCACGGAGGCCTTCTGTGAGCTTAACTCAAAAAGTAAATCAAATCATCTTCAAATTTTAATTTATCATACTCATTAAATTCTTTATATGAAAATCTTGTGGGATGCAAAAATTTGGAGTGTTTTGAGCTTTTTAACCCACCGTTTTTAATTTTCTAAAATGATGTTCAAATATTAAATATATTATTATTATTTTTAGAGCTGATTTTCAAAAATTAAAAACCACGACTTAAAAAACTCAAAACGCTCCAAATTTTAGCATCCCATGAAATTTTCATATAAATAATTTAATGAAAATGATAAATTAAAATTTGAAGAAAATTTGATATATTTTTTGAGTTAATCTCACGGAAAGCCTCCGTGAACTTAAGCTCACAGCATCTTTACTCTCTCAGTCTCTCTCTCTCTCTATATATATATATATTAATATTTCAGGTTGGACGAATAGGTCTAACTTCAAGCCCGTATCCGATCCAACCCGTTGGATGACCTGACCCGGCCTTATCTGTTTCCTCTCTAGGTCGGGCTGGTTGATCATCGGACCAGACGGGTACAACTGACCACATACTACATTGCCATCCCTAATTGATATTGATTTCGTTACAATTTATTTATATAGTATTGCATTGTATGAGTTGTATTTAGATTATTTTTTAAATTGAAAAACACAAACAAAATCTACACGTAATTTTCAGTCTGGATTTGACTAATTTTATCTAACAATTGTAATTTTAATTAATTAACTTCAATAATAATCATTTAAAATTATAATATTATAATTTGGAAAACAGAATATTTCTGCTAGCGGTAAAAAAAAACGCACCTTGGCGTGTAATTCTATTACAGATCAGGTTTTAAAAAAAAAATCCTGGTCCGGAATTTATTTCTGGACTAGGTTTTTGGTCCGGAATTTAATTCCAAACCATGCTAGTGGACGCTAAAAAAATCAATCATGCTATTATACGCGACATCTTTTTCTATTTTTAAAATTGTTTGATAATCAATCAAGTCTTAGAACCAAAACGAGATACTTTGTGGATTTAGGGTTACCAAATATGCAAATACAATCTAATTGGAGACCGGACTCGATTCAAGAGATTTCGTTTGAAAGTAGCTTTAAACTTTGTTAGAGGCGGGGAGGTACAAAGAAAGTTGGTTCAAAGCCTCTGGAGCCGTTGATTTTGCATTGAGATTCTTACTTTTAATAAATTTTAAATTTTAAATTCATACTTTCAATAATTATTACGAATCTCAATGCAAAATCAACGGCTCTAGAGGGCTTTGAACTAATTTTTTGATTCAAAACTCTTTGTACCTCCCCCCACCTTCAACTTTGTTTACCTTTCTACCCCAGGAACCGGACAAATGACCTAGAATTCTCCAAAGCATCACATATTCTTGCATCGGTCCCTGGAATTTTAACTAATTACCTTCTTTCATGTAGATTGTTTTCTTTTTTCATGTTTTGGAATGCAAAAGAAAATAAGTATAACATTATGCTAACCAATCAATTATTCAAAAACCGTAGGCTGTCTGAAAGACGGCCATTTAATTGTTTTCTGTATATTCTTCGACGATTTCATTGCATATTGTGGTTTGATTACGTGATGGGCACTTAGCCAGGGATGATATATAAAACATTTACCTTGGAAGGAAAAACATAATTTCACAATAATATATTTGCAATAATCTAATGATTGTTTGAATTAGGAATATTCATAAATTCCAGAAAAACCAAGTTTATAATTTCATTGTTAAAATTGTCAAAATAACCCATAAGTACAAATATCTTTGATATGAGAGAGTTATATTTTGATTTCTGTATCTTCATAATAGATGGCTGTTTCACTGTCTTGTTGGTGGTACCATTAGTAGAAAAATCAACAAATTTTGCTTGAATTTCTTTTGATGTTTGTTATTAAGTGATTAATATTTCTGAATTTCTTTTAATGTCTAGTAGGTCGTACCATCATTTGAAAATTCAACAAAATATTGCATTCGTCAGCAAAGCTCTATCGCATGCAATATATATAAATTAATAATCATTAAAAGCCCGCTGAATTTTAGAATTAGGAGCATGCAATTGCTGTTGGAAACAGGATTATTCATGGTAAAATGTACCTTCATATTTGGCGCTATTTTTTTTAGTATACAGCTTCTTTATATATACAATATATAGTCTTATAAATTGTACTCCCGAGTTCGACGATATCTTGCTCTCGAGTTGATACTGGAAAGGGTGAAAGAAGGCGTGTAAGGATTAATGGGGAGACTCACATATTCTTTTTAAAGTGTAGAAGTATAAACTTAACCCCTTTCTCCGTCCTCCTTATCTTCCTTTATCTCTTTCATTTCCTCCACGAAGCACAATCTTAATGGAAAATCCTTATGCATCACTACGAAAACTCAAAATATTATACATATCCCTGTAAAACTACAATATTATTTCTACTGTTAAATTATTTCCATTAAATAGTTTTAAAATTTTCATATCAGAGTCTTTTTCAAACTAATTAGAAATTGATTCGTATACGTTTATCACATCTAAAAAGTTGATAATATGTTGATTTTATTTTTAATAAAAATGATTTTATTTCATGAAGAACCATAGAAATTTTATTACAATTTAGGAAGAATTCACCTTCTGATTTTTGAACTTCAATAAAAAAATATATCAAGTTGGTTCCTAAACTTTCAAGGATCAATTTGATACAATTAAAAGTTTAAAGACTAAATCTGTTTTTTTTTGTGAAAGTTTAGAGATCATAAAGTGAATTTACCCTAAAATTTATAATGACCCATATTTAATGATTTTTAAAATCAAATGACGCTTAAATTATATTTTATCTATAAATTCAATAATATTTTCATAGACTTTTTCCATTTAGAATTTTTAATTTATTTAAAAGTTTCACAACATTATCTAGCGAACTGATGTAAAGTAGGGGCGGAACCATGGGGGCGCTAGGGGCCTTAACACTCCCATAATTTATACAAATTATTACAAGTTATAATTTATTTTATTTATATTATAAGATATTTAGCTATCGAATGTCTCATAATTCTATGAAATACTTAATATTTTTCTGTTAAAATGATTATTGTTCAAAAAATTTACACCCTTAAGTTCAAATTATAATTCCGGTACACAAATATGCATTCTAATAGTTGAAAGTATCCGAGAGTCCCTAGTTTTTATAAAATATATAAATATATAAATACACGCCGGAGAAAAAGCAGCACGAAATCATAAAAAAAAAAAGAGTAGCGTGCGCATGAAGATATGGACAGACATTAGACTGTACCTTCATAAGTGAAGGCAGCGAGAAGACGAAAAGAAGAAAATAAAATAAAGAAGAAGATAATACATAATACACAGGTAAGGCAGTACAAGATTTTAATCATGTCTTTCAAAATTTTCTGAAGATGGGTGTGTTCCCCATTTGAACCCAATTTTGGACACATAGGCACGTGGAGAGGTCAGCTCGCTTTAATCCACTCTAAAAGCTTTTAATTGTACAATCTCACTAACTCACTCAGTTAGCTTTGCTTTGCCCTTTTGGAAAAGAATATATATACACTGGGGATGAAAGATCTGCATTTTGTGAATATTCTTTGATGCTTTTGCCAAGGATCAGCGTTTCATGAATATACTTTGGTACATTTAAGCCGACAATTAACGCCCAAAAGCAAAAAGGAGCACCGAGGACTATTTTGTCATGTGCAATTAGCGTACAAACTTTTCTTTTGAACTAGTGACGTTGTGAGAAATTAAAAATAGAGAAGGTATGTTGACAATGGTTTATTTTGATAATTTTGATAATAATTTTTTTAATAAATATAAAAAAATTTAAAAATGGAAAAAAAAATTCTTCTACGTTTAGATTGATGGTCATTTAAATTTCATACAATTTCATTATCGTTTGATAGTCCATCAAAGACCATCAAATTTTCATATAATTTACAACGGTTCTAAGTTAACGGTCTTTGATGGATTATCAAACGATAATGAAATTACATAAAATTTGAATGATCATCAATCTAAAGGTATAAGAGCACATCTATAAATGTTTTTTTATTTTTAAGATTTTTTTGTATTTATTTAGAATTTATTGTCAAAATTGTCAAAATAACCCATTATCAATGAATCTTCACTCTTAAAAATATGAGCACATAATGCAAAATATACACGGAAGTTGGACCTTAGTTAGATTTTGTCAGGATTTGAACTGAACACAACGTAGACTAAGATCCATAATTATGATGCACAGGATACGGAAGATTTTTTTTCTCTGCAATTATAAAAGAGGATTTCTTATACTGCATCATCAACAACTTCAGTTATTTTAGAAACAATATCAAATCATTTTCACCTCCGCAGTTCATCCAATTTCTATATGATATTTCAGAACATTTCATGTTGGCACCCCTGCAGTTGACAATTGCAAAATATCACACGCAATTGCTAAACAAGACATTTTTGCTAATATAGCAAGCATTTACAATTCTAATGAGACCTGGAGATGCCCTTACTATCCCTTTGATGTTAACAAAATTTAAATTTGAACAGGCTACCAGAACAATTCGGAGCAGATAAAGGATCCAACAAATATACAAAAACCGGCCTGATAAAAGCTGCCACGCATTAGAGCCCAAAACAAAATACCACTGTGGGAATAGATTATTATTCCCTTCCAGGCTTTTAGCTGCCAAAGCAGACCACCTGCACAACAAACAAAAATCCCCTGCTCTGTGATGTTATTTGTCCAAAATAAATAAATAAAAGGAAAATAAGACGAGTTAATTGTTGCCGTCTTGTCGGTAGGTGTGACCATAAACATCACTAAACAAAATTGAGGAGGGAGAGGGATCCTTGAAAATGGGTTATTTTGATAATTTTACAATAAAATTTTAAATAAATAATAAAAAATTTATAAATATGTTATTTTACTTATATATTGATAGTGTTTTAAATTTCATGCAATTTTATTATCATTTGATAATTTATCAAAGACCATCAAAATTTTATACAATTTACAACTACTTCAATTTAATAATTTTTGATAGAGTATCAAACGATAATAAAATTATATGAAAATTAAAACATTATCAATTAGTAAAAGAAAATATCTATAAATTTTTATTTTTTTATTTTTTTTATATTTATTTAAAATTTCATAATCAACGTTGTCAAAATAACCAATTATCAAGGATCCTACCCCCAACAAAATTATACAGCCGACCTTAAATTAGAAACAAAACTTTCTTGGTTCCTTTTATATTGGACCTTATGAAAGGAAGCAAGAAAATTGTAAACCGGGCCTGGAAATATATGACAAGGTTTTGAATCTTCAAAACACAAACCAGCACTTGGGTTTTGCAATCAGTATTGTTCTTTTTTCGCAGGGTTTAGACGATACACTCAATATTCAATACAGAGCAAAATCACCTCAACTAGGGTTTAGGTTCATCATTTTCTCGACGGGGAAGAGAGATGGGGAAGGCGGCGTACAAGAGGCTGAAGGGGAGTAGGTACCTGAGGCAGCGTCTGGTTCTGGCTACGCTGGCGGGGACGCCGTTGGTGGTGGAGGAGATACGCTCTGAAGAGTCCTCTCCGGGACTCAGGCCGTATGAGGTTTCTCTTCTCCGCCTCCTCGAATCCATCTCGGATGATTGCCTTGTTGAAATTAATGAAACTGGTTTGTTCTCTTTTCATAAAAATAACTTTTGTGATTTATCCATTTTTTTGCAGATTTCACCATTTAGTTTGCATCAATTAATCAATTGCAATTTAAACCTGACATTTTTAGGTAAACAGCTTGGCTTTCATAAATAGGTTGGATAGATTAAAACAGTATCAATAGGCAGTGAATACCATGGACTGCCTTGTTAAATCTTTGATTGCATTGACTTTATTTTTATCTGTTTTGGCTTAATTTTTGTTGACAACATTGGCTAACATTTGTTTCCTTGCACTAACATAGATAAGGTGCTATCTGCAAATAACCCAAAGATACATATGGTTTAAATATCTAATATGTAGGGTCTATTTGCAAACATTTAGATTGTGGAGGCATATTTTAATTCAGACCATTGTTTTGGATCTCAAATGGGATGCCAGTTTCCATTTCCCCTTGTATATTTATATTTGTTTTGTTTAGGGACAAAGCTGAGGTACAAACCAGGAGTGTTGATGGGTGGCAAGAAGCATTTGCATGACTGTGGCCTCAGCAGATCAATTGGTTATTTCCTTGAGCCTTTGATACTTCTTGGCCTGTTTGGAAAGAAACCTCTTACTATTAGGCTCAAAGGTTCGTTGATCGTATCTTTTTAGATGATGCATGTATTAATTGCTAGCATATAGCGCAAGCAAAGTAAAACTAGGGTACTCCTAGGAACACGGAGCCTCTCTGTGTTCCTAAGTAGAAATGTGTTCCTAAGAAGAAAACATACTCCGTCATCTTCAAATTTCAATTTACATCGCTCAATAAAATTTTTATATCAAAATCTTGTGTGATACAAAAATTTCTATTTTTTAGAGATTTCGAAGTATTTGTTTTGGATTTTTGAACATTTTCATATGCAAACATACATTATCTTATTATTATCTTGTAGTCATAAAAATTTCAAAACCTATACTTAAAAACTCTAAGAACAGAAAGTTTTTGTATCCCACAAAATTTTGATACAAAAAATGAGTGATACAGATCGAAATTTGGAGTAACGAATTATATTTTTATAGTTAGGACTTAGGAGCACTGGGGAGGCTCGATGCCCCTAGGAGCACCCTACTTTTACTCATGTAAACAGTATAACAATATATCTGTGTCAGCTTTGTTGTCACTTCATATAACTAGTTTTTATATTTTCATTATTTTTTACACGTGTATTGCTGTGAATTATATTTGTTTTAGGCAAGTCAAAAGCAAAAGATAAACCTAAATGGATTATAATGTCCAAGACCTAAATTGTTATATTTGCATTCATTTCATAAATTACTGTTCTTCATCTTTCAAACTGCTTCAATATCTTGAGTTTGGACTCTCTGTAATTTTATGCAGGTATCACGAATGACTCAAAAGACCCATCAGTTGACACCTTTAGAACAACTACCTTGCACATGCTAAAGAGATTTGGTGTCCCAATAGGTGATGGTCTCGATTTGAAAATAGAGCGACGAGGAGCCCCACCTCTTGGGGGTGGTGAGGTTCTTCTTCAAATCCCTATCGTCCCTAATATCTTGTCGGTGAGTCAGATATGAAATGTTGCAGCATGGTTTCACATCCTACAAGTAGTCATCTATGGTTATAGTTTTTTCCCCGTAACTTGTCATTATGGTCAATTGTTGTTTGATGCCTAGTGACTAGTAGTTGATCATGAGCTTGAGTTCTTTCATTTTCTCTCCTGTTGTTTATTGTTGGCAGGGAATATGGATTTTCTGAAATTCTGGTGAGTTTAGTAAGACCAATTCGTAGTGTCGATTTATCCTTTGATTTATACTTTATATACGTAACATGTCCAATTTGTAGGGCCGAGCTGTTACATAATTGTTCCCCAAAGTATATGCCGCCAAATATTTCTTCTCTTTTTTTTTAATTTTTAATTTTTATTTTCAGGCAGCTCATTGGATAGATGAGGGAATGATAAAGAGAATCAGAGGAGTTGCTTTCTCAACCAGGGTTTCTCCCCAAATTGTGAATCGCATGATTTACTCTGCCCGTGGGATTTTTAATAGTTTCATACCAGATGTGCATATATTCAGTGATCACAGAACGAACGCCACCGGTGGGGGGTAAATATTGACTATTAATTTATTTAAACCAAGATTTATGGCCTTGCCACTTTTATAATAATGTTCTCTTCAACCAAGGGTTACTGTCCCAAACATTTGTATGGCTAGTATGTTAGTACCAGCATCCTTATTGTGAGCTGGAAGTAACGGAAGGAATAGCTAAAGAATTTAAATATTCCAGCTCAAGAATTTGAGGAACAAAAATGATAGTTTTGTCCAAGAGGTTTTCTACCAAACACAGACAGGCAGGCTTGATGTCAGTAAAAATAAGCTTAAATTGTATCTTTGAAGTTCTCCAGATTTTAAATATGCAGTTTACATAATATATAGACAGCTCAAAAATGATCTTACAGATACATATAAATTTGCTCAAATTTGTTATATTTTGACAGTTCACCGGGCTATGGCATATCTCTAGTGGCTGAAACAACCACAGGCTGTCTAATATCTGCTGATATGGCTGTTAGTGACCGAAAAGCTGATGAAATGGAAGAAGAAATAGATGAGAAACCCAATTTGATGTCTCCAGAAGAACTTGGTGAAAAAGCTGCATCGATGCTGCTTGAAGAAATAGAACAGGGAGGAGTTGTCGACTCAACCCATCAGGTCAGTTTTCTAGTCCCTATGAGCCTCTACCAGACTGTGAAGTGGAGCCTTATATGACATTATACTGAAAATATAGTATGGATGGGTAATCAAACGGGCTTTTGTTTGTGTTCTAATTGATAGTGTAATGCAATCTACATTTTTGGATATTTTTTTTCTTTTTACATGAAATTTGTACTGTACGGTGCAAACATTTTGGATCCCAATTCGACCAAGCTAAGCTGGCTTGTTGTTTAAACTTCCATTAAGTGATGCTTATAAAGCATAAAAGTTACTTAATTTAAACTTACCCTCCCTGAATCTGCAAGATTTTAAGATGTCCAAATGTTCTCCTATATTTCCCTCTACTCGGATGGAAAAGAAAATAGTTTAGGTTCTCATCTCAAATATATAGTTTAGAATGTTGTCCGTGAACCACCTAGGGAATTTTTTTTTTCTTTTTGGTGCCGATGGTGGTTCTTGTTATTGTTGAAGGGTTTAACTGTCCAGCTGTGCTATTTTGTGGGTACTCTGTTTTTACTTCATAATACATTTTGAAATTTTTGGTTAATTTGACCTCTATTTTCATTTTTTAAACAGGGTTTATTGTTTATGCTGTGCTCTCTGTGTCCACCTGACATATCAAAGGTGCGCGTCGGAAAGCTCACACCATATGGCATAGATACCTTAAGAAATATCAGAGATTTTCTTGGTGTGAAATTTGATATCAAACCTGACCCCAATTCTGGCACGGTCTTGCTCAAGTGTGTTGGATCGGGTATGAAGAACCTCTCAAGAAAGATATCCTAAGGTTCAGATAATATTTGCAGGGCAATATCCACCTCATGTAGGTAATTTGGTCAGGAGATATCTCTTTCCTTAGTAAGCAGTTTTTGTTATGATGAAGCTTTCCGGTGTAAGAATTGTTTGCATGAAATCAATTTGATAAAAAATTTCTGGGTATGTTTGTTGTTTATATAGATTTAAATATTTTGTTCAATTTGTTCTGGTATGTTTGTCCATTCTGGCATGAAACGTCTAGGGGATGAATTGTGCATCTTTCATCTTTGATTTCCTGTACTCGAGCTAAGCAAAAGGCACCGTCGACCGGTCTACGCTTGTGTTAATTATATTACAACACAGTTTATTGGCTGACAATCACTCCCCTTGATATTTATTTTGGGGCCCAGAAGCTTATTTGTAGTTGTGCAACCAAAACGGCATGATGCCTTGCTTTATTTTAGATGATCTGCATTTGAATACGATTAATTTGTAATGTCGTTTCATAGGCTATGTAGTTTGTTTGGATATAAGAACCAGGCATTTTCAAGAGACGTTTCATGTTGTATTATTGCCATGCAACCAAGTTGTTTATATGGCTTTTGACGTCGACGCGCCTTATTTTCTGTAGAATGTGAAATTTTTGAAATGAAAGACCTCTCTGTATCGCTCCCTCGACATCTGGTCCGACGCCCTTAACTGTTAATTGTGCCAAATGGTATATTTTTATTTAAAATCTAACATTTAACATTATTTTCTTAAAAAATAGCTCTTATAAACGCCAACATATAATACTTTTCAATTTTTATATATACATTTAACATTTTAGCAAGACAATGAGTACTAAATGCTGAAGATAAGACTTCAGGGAGAAATCACACGGTGTGAACTAGACCTACCATTCCATATACATCCACTACTTCTGTACAATATCACTCGCATGCACCTTTTGCAAAGAAGGCAAAGATCCAATATTTCCCGGTTTATTCAATATGCACCCTGAAGTTCTTTTAGTCCTTTCTCAAACTACTTTTTTTTTTGTAAAAATACAGCTTCAATTTATGGTGGACCAAATTCAGACTTCAGGGAACAAATTAAACAATTCAAGAGTCATGGAACAATTTTGGACTCGCCATTTTTTGCAACATCAATGGTGATTTCCGTATTTACATTCTCATTTGCATCCTGTTTTCCCCTCACTTCTTGGATGTGAAATGAGGTTATCTTGGCGACTATCAGTTTCTGCTTAAATAAATAAAAGTGAAAATAAATACAACTATTATCCTAGTTGCAGCAAGAGTCACTGAATTGCTTGTTGTGCTTGTCGGGCTGTCAGGTCCAAAAACTGAACTGGATCCAGAGTTCAAGGCAGTAGAACCAGAATTAACTCCAGTGCCTGTACCTGTGCCAGTACCAATACCGGTATTCATACCAGTACCAGTACCAGTACCATAGATGGGCGCGGGATTGAAACTAGGAGCAGTTGTTGTTGTTGGCGTTGTAGGAGTGTATCCAGAGGCCAAGCTAAAAATATAGGAGAAGAGTCATATCATGTTGGAAAGTTAAAAAGAAACTACTACTTGGACTTGTCTTAAAAGAAAACTATATTTACCTTGAAGATGTGAAGACGCAAGTACCAACACCTACAGAGGAAACATACGATAATTTAATTAAATCAAAGCAATGGATATATAAATCTCCTGGAACCATGTACCTAAACTTTACTGGTCAGTTCCGATGACATCCAGATGGAGATACGTTATACATACCAGTTGAATGGTGCTTAAATTTGGGTTTTTGACTGGAATATTATGTACCCTATCAACTCAGCGATGTACTGGCATTACTGGCTAGCTTTTACCTATGTAAGGAGATATGATGGGTCTTGCCAAGAAGATAGTTTAGGTTGGAGCAAGTTCAAGCACCATACTGTAATGGCTTAGTTCGGTAGGGTACTGTATAGTTACCCTCAACCAGAATCAACAGATTTTCATCCTTTTTCTTTCATCTGCAACCTTGAAGTGTATACTAAAATAACAGATCCCCCGAGAGCATGTGAGAAAGCCAAATAGCATGTTAATCAACTTGTAAGGGTACCACAACTTTTAAGTCACCATAGTCTAGGATTATCTTACTTGGATTCACGTTGGTAAGCATCCCAGCCCCACCAAAGTCACAACTTGTTGGAGAAGGATTTCTCTGGTAATAACTATTGAATGCATAAGAGGCATGTGCTTGTACTGAATTAGGGTTATAACAATTCCCCATTGGCTGAATAGCAATGCAATCAGCCCCACCAATACCACATGCATAATCCAATGCAGTTTGTAGTACCGCATCTGGTATACCTGACCTTGCAACACACCACATCTGGCCAGAAGCTGGTACTGTTCCTGGTATCGTAGCTGGTGGTGTATATGTTGGCATGGGGGTTGGAATGGTTCCAGATCCAGTACCAGTTTGAGGGTAAGGATATGGATTTGTTGTTATCGGGTTTGTAGCAGGAGTTGTTACAGGGTTGGTTACAGGTGTTGTTGATACAGGGTTTGTGGCTGGTACAGTAATGGGAGTTGGGTATGGGTTCAAGGGAGGAATTGTGCCAGTTGGCATTGTGGGATTGGTTGGGAGAATGGTGACTACTGGTGGGGCAGGGTTGGTTGATGGTACAGTAATTGGTGTGGTGTAAGCAGGGTTTGGCACCTGGTCATAGGCATCATGGTTTGTGGTTTTAAGTGAATATTCTGTAAGGTCTCTATGATAGGAATCAGAAACTAGATTTGAATTTTGTTCATCTAAAAGGAGACCAAAAATTCTTTTCTTCAACAAAGGAAGCGTAAATTTGGATATTTCAATTTGGGGATGGCAACCCTTTAAGCGGAGAACAAATGGGATATCCAAATTTGGTATAGAGGTGACCAAATCAACAAAATCTTTCTCCAAGCTTGTTTCAATTAGCATAAAGGACCCTGAATTCTTTATAAATCGAGTGATTTTCATAAAATACTTGTTTCTGTACTCCACCATGTTTGCAACCGAAGAGAAAGAAAACATAATAGAGACCTTCACATTAGAATTGAAACCTGAGGATTTGAGAGACTTATAAATTGATTTCAATGAAGAGAGAGATGGTAGGAGAGATTCCTTGTTACCCATCACTGCAATGGTAGAAATATTGAGTGAAGGAATAACTGTCAAGGAGTTCTTTTCGACCCATTTGGTACCCTGAAACGGGTTGAGGAAAAGATAATAAGTTGGTACAGTGGAGGTAGGGGTACTGGTACCAGTTCTTCTGAAAACCAACTTTCGGAGATTGAAATTTTTGTTGGTTTGGAGGAAAGTTGACGTCTTTTCTGCTGCATCCTGGGAAAACCCCGCAAAACTCTCTGAAATAGAATAAGTAGGTTAAATACATCAGCAATAGGTAACAAACCTCAACTGGAGTACAGAGAGAGAAAAACCTGAGGTGGAGAGCAAGAGAAGAGAGAGGGAGAAGAAGAGGGAAGATGTTGTGACCATTTCAAACCAGTTGATATTTCTCCTCCTTTTCTCAGTGTAGAGTGTGTGTGAATGTGTTTGTGTATGAGAGTGTGTGTGTGAGAGAGAGAGACAGGACGGAGATTTGGGAATTGGGATTTTGGAAGGGGGAGGGAAAGCTGGTGGGTACGAGAGGAATTTGTATCATCTGTCTCGCTGTGTCGTGCCATGCGGGTTGATGGATCGTCCGATCCGCATAAAATATCGTACTTCACTAATTTTAAAGCGTTCCCTATAAATCTAAGACTATCATGTATACTGTTTTTGTGCCGCGCAGTAGACGAGTTGAGAAAAAGTGGGTATGAGAGGAGCAAAGGTGGCTGTGCGGCTACGTCAAAAAGTAGAAAAGGAGGAGAAAAGTAATTCATAAATTAATAAAAGAAATAATGGGACTGAAACAAAGTGAACCAAAGAAAAGCAAACATTGTTATTATCCAGTTATGGGAATCCACACGGAAGTTTGTAGATCTAGCTACAACATTTCTTAATAGAGAGGGGATAGGTTGATAATGGGTTATTTTGATAAATTTGATAATGAATTTCTAAATAAATACAAAAAGAATCTTAAAATTGGAAAAAAAAATTATAAATGTGTTCTTCTATCTATGGATTGAGGGTCATTCAAATTTCATTTAATTTTATTATCGTTTGATAGTCCATCAAATAACGTTAATTTGGAACCGTTGCAAATTGCATAAAAAATTGATGGTCTTTGATGAACTATGAAACGATAATAAAATTGTATGAAATTTGAATGACCCTCAATCCATAGGTAGAAAAATATATGTATAATTTTTTTTTTCATTTTTAAGATTTTTTTTTGTATTTATTTAGAGGTCCATTGTCAATGTTGTCAAAATAACCCATTGTCAACCGATCCTCTCTCTTCTTAATATATATATATATATATATATATATATATAGAGAGAGAGAGAGAGAGAGAGAGAGAGAGTTTGGTTACAGTGCTACGCGTAACATGAATGACACGTGTGCTACGGACCGTTTCTCCGTCTTCAAAGTTCAAATAGTTGATCTGACCGGTCAAAAAAATTTCATATGAAAATCTAGGTGGGGACCAAATTTTATATTTTTTTAGAATTTTATATTTTTTAAGATGGAGAAACGGTCCGTAGCACACGATACATCCGTGCTACGCGTAGCACCGTTAGGTTATGGTGCTTTGCAAAACACAAGAGCGTTGTGTGCTTTGCGCTCTATTATTAATTTTAAGTCATAAATAATTGATCCAAACCACTCAATCTAATCTCCATATCAAAATCTATTAGTAAACCAAGTTTTATATTTTTTGGAATTCATTTGTTATTTTTTTGGATAGAGGGAAAACCGTCATTTTTGAATGAACCATAATTCTCAGATCAAGTCATTTTCTCCTCACAAAAAAAAATAGCAAAAAAAAAATCTAAAATTCGGTTTACTAATAGATTTTGATATGAAGATTAGATTGAACGGTTTCGAATCGATTATTTCTAACTTGAAATTAATAATAGAGCGTTAAGTACACAATGCCATTGTACTTTGCAAAGCACCATAGTCAGACTCTATATATGGAGATCACTTGACAATGGGTTATTTTGACAATTTTGATGATGAATTTTTAAATAAATATAAAAATCTCATAAATATATTCTTCTACTTATAAATTATTGGTGATTCAAATTTCATATAATTTCATTATCATTTGGTACTCCATCAAGGACCATCAAAATTTTATATAATTTGAAATAATTTTTGATGGACTATCAAATAATAATGAAATTATATGAAATTTGAATCACCATCAATCTATAAGTATAAGAACACATCCATAATTTTTTTTTCTATTTTTAAGATTTTTTATAATATTTTTAAAAAATCATTGTCAAGATTTTCAAGTGATCTCTTCCCTATATATAGGGTGGGAATCACTTGATAATGGTTATCTTGACAATCCTGATATTAAATTTTTAAATAAATACTAAAAAATCTTATGTATATGTTCTTCTACTTATAGATTGACGGTGATTCAAATTTCATACAATTTCATTATCGTTTGATACTTCATCAAGGACCAACAAAATTTTATATAATTTATAATGGTTATAATTTGATGGTCTTTGATGGACTACCAGACGATAATGAAATTTGAGTCACCATCAATCTATAAGTAGAAGAATATATTCATAAGGTGTTTTCTATTTTTAAGATTTTATTTATTTATTTGAAAATTCATTGTCAAGCGATCCCTTCCCATATATATATATATATCACTTATTTAATTATTGTAAGCCATTTAAAATGAGTGATTTTCTAACCATCTTAAAAAATAGTAAAATGTTTCTAAAAAAATATAAAATTTAGTTTCCACCTAGATTTTCATAGGGAAAACACTTTTACCGATCGGATCGATCATTCGAACTTTGAAGACGTCATATCTCTCATTTTTAAAGTCAAAACACCAATCTGACCGTTCAAAGTATTCTCCATATTAAAATATATTTGAATACTACATTTTATATTTTTTGAAAAAAAAATCTATTTTTTAGGGTTAGAAAATCATTTTTATTGAAAATTATAAACTCAATGTATTTTCAACCCCTCAAAAAATAAAGAAAATTTCTAAAAAATATATAATTTAGTCTCCATATATATTTTAATATGGAGAATATTTTGAACGATCGAATTAATATTTTGAATTCAGAAATAAGAGGTACGACGTGAAGTACAAAAATATTTTATAATTCACGATTAACCATAGCATAACTCTCTCTATATATAATTTCTCTTAAGTAAGAGAAAAGATGATGTTATTATTTATTAATGAACATGGGAGAACTTTACTTTTGAAAATTACAGTTGAGAGTACAGAACACGGAAAATGAAACATGCCATCATAATAAGAATTTTATGATGACATGTTTCATGTAAAACCACAAATGGCTGATTATGATTTAACCTTTGAATGTTTACCGGGCTATGGTAATTACTATGTTTGATGCGTATTTAATAGTCGTATTAAATAAGTTCCATTTTCTTTTCTTTTCTTTTTTTAAATTTTGTAGCGAGTTATAAAAAGAGGAGGAATTGATTGAATGATTAGTGTTGTGCATAAAATCTTACTTTTTTAAACAATAATAGTTAGCTTTGAAAGAAGCGAAGGAAAGCTGATGCCTGCAACAGTTTGCTGTCTGCTACTATCCACAGAACTATTGTCTTTTAGTTCGAATAAATAAAGGACAATTCCCCGTGCATTCCCCTTATCTTGTATTTATACCAAGAAGTACTTATTCACTGGTGCGTTTGGCACTCAATCCGGCAGAATTAGAAATTGATATCTGGTTCAGATAAATAGAAAATTTGGATTATTTTTTTTTTATTTTTATCGTATGAGTTTTATTTTTAGTGAACCAAAGAGTGTTCGGACGCCGGCTGACATCTACTTTAGTGTTGTTTCTAACTTTATGAAATAGTAAAAAATAGAAATAACATTATTATTTTGACTAATTAATTTGACAAATGAATTTTAAACTAAGTAGAAGAGTACGGAAGATTATTAATCCGGTATACCGAATTAGTTCTCATCAGAATGATAATTATTATTTAATTATATTGTATCATATTATTATATAATGATTATAATTATGTTTTATAATAATTATATTATTTTTATAATAATTATTTTTTATATTATGATTATGATTATGATTATAATCATGATTATTATTTATTTTTATTATATTATCATCAATTAGTATTATTATATTATTATGATTATAATTTTTATTATTATATTATTAAATTATGACTATATTATTATTATATTATTATAATTATAATTATAATTTATTATTATATCATTATGATTATGACTATAATTATTATGATTATTATTATATCATAATTATTATATTATTATTATTTTACTATTATCATTATTTTATCATCATCATCATTATTCATATTTTAACTATTAACAACCGCCAAATAGTATTTTCGCTCTTTCGAATAGTCAAAAATGTCATTCTTCTACAACTTTTTCAAAATGACATTATTCCATCACTCTTTCAAAGTTATTCCTTGATTTTCCTAATGAAACACCAGTATTTATTAATTGTTGCATACAAAATTTCCTTAATTATCACCGTTCTTTGTGTTGCTTAGACAGCTTGTTCAATTAAAATTAGGTAGATTGCATATTTTACAATAAGTTTCCAAGTTTTATCAGGTATGAACTATTGAACTCTATTTTTGTTTGTATGTATATGTAAGATAGTCTTCGTGTTATGAATCATTTTTTTATTTTTAAAGTTTAAATGGTCGATCTAAAGCTATTCAAAATGATTTCCATATGAAAATCTAGTTTGGGGCCAAATTATATATATATTTAGATAGTTATAAAATCACTTGATGTAATAATTATGAGTCGTTCAATAGAAGTGATTTTCTAACTATCTAAAAAATACTAAAAAATCTAAATTTTGGCTCCCAACTATATTTTTCATACAAAAAAATTTGAACGGTTTAGATCGACCATTTGGAGTTTGAGATCGAAAAAACTATCCATAGCACGGGATCGATCCATGCTATGCATAGCAGAATAATCCAACTCTCTCTTTCTTTCTCTCTCTATTTATATATAGAATAAGATTATGATGCTACGCGTAGTTAGGGTTTTTTTGCTACACCATTTTGCACCGTCTGATTTGTATTTTGATCATTGTTGGATGAAAATATTGCTTGTCGCAAAGGAGGAGGGAGAAGGTCAAGAGAGGTCAATAGTTGAAAAGGAGGAGGGAGCATGGGCGCGCAGGGAGGAGGGCGATCTGATATAGTATTCGGAGAAGAACATTATTTTTTTATTTTAAGTTTAGACGAAATAAATGAAGAAGAAGAAGAAAAGAGGAGAGAATGCTAAAATAAAAGGGATCAAATCAGAGAGATCAGATTGCTGACTGAACTATTTTTTAAAATTTTGTTGATCAACGCTTTCATCTAGCACATATCAAGACGCAAACCAAACATTGTAAAATGGTATAACAAAAATACTCCAACTACGCATAACACCGTAATCTTACTTTTTTTTCTCTCTCTCTATATATATATCTACTCTTTATTAAGCACGTAAGTGTCTTGATCTTGTAACGGTCTAGATTTTTTATTGAATTGTTAGAGCTAATATTAGTCATCAGTGTTATACTTAATAATTTCTTTAATTTTATTGTTTTGCAAAACCATATTGAATTTAACAAGGTGTTCTTGAGATTTAATTGCAGGATTCTGAGAAACTTCAAGGGAATGAAGAAGAAATGATCAAGATCAATTCAGAGGCTTCTATGAAAATATATGATCATATTCAATGTATAGGTATAATTCAAAATCTTATGTTCTTAATAATTATGCAAGGAAGAGCTCTGTCACAGAGAACCGTTATAACAATTGCCCAATCGTTATAACGATTCAATACATATTTTAAAAATATTCTAAGTTCTCTGTACGTAGAAATGAGCCAAAGTTAACAGAGTGTATCGTTATGTAACGCTTCATAAAGCATTATAATGATTTAATACACCTACTCAAAAATATTCTAAGTTCTTTGTGAGCAGAAATAAGCTAAAATTAACATAGTGTATCGTTATGTAACGCTTCATAAAGCGTTCAACGATTCATGAAACGTATAATGATTCAGTGAATCATTATAACGTTTCTGAAGATCAGTAGACTTATCAGAAGATTGGTCAAATAAGTCAAAGCATTGTAATGGTTCTGTAAACCGTTCAACGTTTCTGTATAACATTATAACGATTCATCTTATTCATTTCTGAATCATTATAACGTTTCAATATAATTCTGACAAGGGATATTCTTAGAAATTCAAGACTCTCATTATGAAATGTTATAATGATTTGTGAATCGTTATAACGTTTCCTAACGTAAAAATATTAGTTTTCTGTTAATGGCTTATAAAAGTGATGTTCTGGGTGTAGAACAATATATCAAGAAAAATAATCAATATTCTTAGAAACCCAGAGCACCCTACTGCAATCAATAGAGCTGATTCCTTCCTTTGCAAAATAACAAGAATAAGAGATATTAAATTAGCCAAAATTGTTAGATATTCTTGTGTAATCTTCAGTTCTTTACTCTATTGAGCGTTATCTCAAATCTTCTTTTTGAGGCTTAAGTGCTCATTTGTTGTTCTCTCTTTATTACAACTTTTAGTCTTTTTGTACTTATTTTGTGAAGAAGCTAAAACTTCTTGTAACTCAATTTTTAAGTAATAAAGCAGCATCCCATTTGTGGATGAGACCCGAAGACGTAGGCATTATTAAAGCCGAACTCCATTAATATTTTTTGTGTTTCTTATAATTTTTATACCTTATCATTGTTGGTAATAACCATCAATCATTCCTTAAAATATCAGTGGTATCAAAGCATTAGATCCAAAATTATGGTTTTACCAATCTAAATGTCACAAAGTAGGCATATTAAGGAACATTCGGTTTTTGATTCTTCATGTAAGAACTTTTTTATTGGAAGAAATGTATGATTAATTACCTCAATATTCTTGATGTATGATCCATTATTGAATATGAATATGAACCAAAATACAATACTACTACCCATAGTTTGACCACCGAATCTCAAATAGATAAAGGTCTAAATGATTGTGCGGTGCTATACTTAACTCGGTAAGTGAACCGATAGCTCTAGTTTTTGGTAACATGACTAGTGCTAGGGACATGTGGTTGACCTTACTAAATAGGTTTGAAGGTAATACTCAAATAAAAAAAACTAAATTTATGGATCTTGAAACCAAATTTGAAAACTTTGAAATGGAAGACCATGAATCAATTGAAGAGATGTATAATAGATTGCTATCTATTCAAAATGAGTTTTCAGATTTGGGTGAGCCTCTTACAAATAATAAAGTTGTAGGCAAAATTCTAAGGGTGATGCTTCGAAGGCCAAGATGGGAAGCACTAGTCTCTGCTCTAGAGACTATGCAAGGGATAAATGATGCTTTCATGATGCCGGATGAGTTGTATACTCATCTAAGATGCTTTGAAGAAAAATTAAAGCAAGCGGAAGATTATCATGTTGAACCAAAATAAGTTGCATTCTCCTCTCAAAGAAATATCAAGCACTTTCACCCATCATCCTCATGCGAAAACTTCATTTAATCACTTGACCATGAAGTATCAAAAGATACAATGCTTCTCTCAAAGATATTCTAAGTAATGCTCAATTTTAAAAAGAAATTCAATAAAGAAAGGGAGGAGCATGACAAGAAAGTGATATGCTGTGGATGTCACAAGGAAGGACATACCATACATTCATGTTTTCTACTTTTCCCTCATCTCAAGGGTACCGATGGCACAAGTCATCACGATCGAAAAGACAAGTTTGTCAAAGATGGTTTTAACGAAAAAAGAAAAGCAAAAGCTATGAATGTCATTTGGGATGTTGATTCGGATGATGATAACAATGATTCCAACAATGAAGCATCTCACTCTCAAGAAGCAAGCTTTGCTCTCATGACCATGAAGACATTTCAAGTGGTATGGATGTGGAGACCATTATCATCTCCAAAAACATCACCGATCCCATCACCATTGAGTTTTTACGCAAGATAGCCGAATCAAAGAAGCCCAAAACTCAACAATCCACCAAGGTGTGTGAACAATCCACCGTTCAAGTATCTCTCAAGCAACCATTTTCAGATTTACTAGAAGAAGAAGTTAATGTGGCTCCTTCAACATCAACATTGAAGGTTATAAATGGACCAACGGTATCCTTCTCTACAAGCACGACTCTTGAAGAACAATTGATATCACCACCCATGGTAAACTATTTTGCAAATCTACTTAGTGATTTTGATGAGTCGGATGATGAGTTTGATTTATGTACGATTTCTTATCCAAGCAAGTCTAGTAATATACATTTATCTCATACTAAGACCCTTTGCACATTTTGAGTCTTCCTCTAACATTCTTAAAGCTAGGATTCTTGAGCTAGAAAAAATGGTAAGCATTTATCAATCCAACATGGATGAATTTGAAAGAACCAAAAATGAATTGTCAAAAATGTAAGAATGAAAATGCTATTTTAAATGTACAAATTTAAACTCTTAAAACTGAAAATATGGCTCTCAAGACAAGTAGTGATTTGAGAGATATCACCAACTTGGACCTTGAGCTTATTTATGGAACAAGACGTTTTCATGATAAGTCCGGCTTATGAAATGTTAAAGATTTAATTTTATCAAATTCTAAGCCTAAAAATAGCTCTACATTGAAAGGGAAACAACCTAACAATGCTTTTGCTAAGAATGTCAAACCTAATATAGGTAGAAATGGTAAACCAAACAATCATGCCTATCAATATAGGTATTCCAAAATGAAAAACATCAAATCTACCTTTAGGAAAAAATGTGATAATAGGATATATCATAGGGGTCCAAATGGTTGGTCTTATGACATTAAAAATAAAAAGGTTTTTCAAAAAATTGAAAAAAATCAAAGGTTGCATCCCAACAGTCCAAAAACGTTCAATAAATATGATTTCAAAAGGAAAAACAAGCTCATCTAAGTTGCCTAAAACTCAAGAACTTACCTCACATTTTAAATCTCATTTTGTGCAAGAAAAATATCATATTCCAACAAAAATATTTTGTAACTATTGTTGCAAAATAGGTCACATTTCATTTGATTGTGATTTTAGGAAGAAAAACAACAAAAATGTTGTTTGGGTTCCTAAGATCACTACCTAGAGTATAAATGAGATAATTCTTCCCAAAAATACTATTAATAAAATATTTAGCGGGAGAAACATGTCAAGATATATATTAGTTAATTAGAATTGTTCTTTTTTCTTCTAATGACTAATATATTCTTGTAGGTATGTATGGTCTCTAGTGAAATTGTTTAGATAATAGATAGTGGATGTACTCATCACATGACTGGTAACAAAATAAATTTCAAAACTTTGTAACAAATTGATGGTGGAATAGTCACCTTTGGTGATAATCAAGGTAAAATCATTAGCATAGGATCGGTAGGAAATCAATATATAACCATTACCAATGTATATCTTGTGGATGGTCTAAATTTTAATTTAATAAGTGTAAGCAAACTTTGTGACAATGGGTATCATATTACATTTGATTCAAATACTTATAATCGCATTGATAGTTCTACTAATAAATTGTTATATCAAGGAAAAATAGATAAGAGCATGTATTATTTGTATCTAAATTATTTCGAGTTTGGTGAAATATGTTTGAGTGCTATAATATCCGACTCTTGATTATGGCATCAGAGATTGGGTCATATCTCAATTAACTCAATCAAAAAGTTGATAAATCTTGAATTAGTTAGGGGATTACCAACAAAAAGATATGAACTCGAAGGACTATGTGATGTATGCATGCAAGGTAAACATAAAAAAATAAGTTTTAAAGTCAAAGAAATGGTATCCACTAATTCTCCCTTGGAATTGCTTCATTTTGATTTATCTGGCCCAATAACCATCCCAAGTATTTCAAAAAAAAGTTTGTGCTTATTATTGTAGATGACTATAGTTATTTTTTTTACCTCAAAGGATTAAACATTTGAGCAATTTGTCAATTTTTGTTATAGGGTAGAAAATAAAAAATCTTTTAAAATTGGTACTATCCGTAGTGACCATGGAAAAAGAGTTTGAAAATATAAAATTTAATAATTTTTGCAATAAAAGAAGGTACATGCATGAATACCCCGTTCCATATACTCCTCAACAAAATGAAATTGTAGAGAGGAAAAATCGAACATTGCAAGAACTTACCCGAACCAAACTTCATGAGTATACTATTCCAAATTTTATTAAAAAAATATGGGGGGTCAAATTTATTATCTCAGCATTTTCATTTTAAAGACTATGCTAACTTAATACATTACCGTCGCATTTTTATCAAAAGAATTGACCCCATGGATCCGCTTCTTAATGACTATGTAATTATGTATGGACGGGATCACTTGACAATGAGTTATTTTGATAAATTTGATAATGAATTTTTAAATGAATACTAAAAAAAGTTTAAATTTTTTTTTATGAATATATTCTTTTATTTATAAATTAGTGGTGATTTAAATTTCATGCAATTTCGTTATCATTTGATACTCCATCAAGGACCATCGAAATTTTATATAATTTACAACGGTTATAAATTTAACGGTCTTTGATGAACTATCAAACGATAATAATTTTTATATGAAATTTAAATCATTATCAATCTATAAATAGAAGAATATATTAATAATTTTTTTTATATTTATTTGAAAATTCATTATCAAGATTATCAAAATAACTATTATCAAGTGATCCCTTCCCATTATAAATATCCCCGTCCCTCCTCCCCCTAATGCGGATGATATTTTCATTACTTATTACCATACCCCACTCATATAATTAAATTTAAAAAATGTGTGGTAATTACCTAAATACAAGTAGTTTGAGTACTGCGATCCTATATATTTTGATTGCGAAGGTTCAAAGTCATTAGGGCACAAGAAATTTCTCTGCTAATCCAAAACAAACAAAAAGGTAAAAAAACAATTATATATCATATCGGAGTATCAGAGGGTGACAATCGGCGGTCAAATCAATCAATTTGAATTTTTGAATGAAATCAAGACATAGATCGAGCGGAGTTAGATCGTATTAATTTATATGTGTTTTTAAAAAATAGATGAAAATTTAGTTTATAAATTTTATTTTGTATCTATGAAGGTTTGAATTCATGATTTTTTTGAGGTCATTTTAGTTAGCTACCGTTTGAGCTACTAGATCATTTGCATATTAATTTATATGTTGATTTTTTAGATCTTAAATTAATTTTAAATAGATTATAGATCATTTGATATTAGATCAAGTCAAATTTAAACCAAATAAGTTTTTTTTTAAATATCAAATTGAATCAAATTTAAATCCGAACGAATAAGATAGATTTATAAAGTCGGATCAGATTCACTGACCCGGGATAAAATAAAGGTGGTCCCAGTTATGACTTATGATAAATTCATGAATCATCATCATGATATGTAATGTCCCTTCTTTAAAATTGACCGATGACTCAGGAACGCATTCAGGTGACGAGATCGATGCTTTTTATCATCCTTTGCTTTAGGATTTGATTGCATTTAGATTTTCGTCAAAACTCGTCACTATTTTAAAGAAACTCCCCCACTCCAATTCAGGGCTGGATGGACTCGCTCCCTCTAAATTTTTAAAAACGTTCAAAAATATATATAATTTTATAGAAAAATTAAAAATTTATATATTCAGTTCTTACTAATATTTTTTCTCAGTAATAAATATTTGATCTTTTCAGTCTCAGTTCTCTTCAATTTAAAATCCTGACTCCGCCCTGCTCCAATTAATCCGTTAATTAATATTTGTGCCTTTTTTGGTTCTCTAATATGAAAGAAAGCAGGTCAAGTACAACCTAGCTATCATCTCATTGCCACCATTCTTTTTGTCTCCTGTCCTGCTATTTTTTTTTTTGCTAATAACAATCCAACATTGTATTATATGATATTTAAGTTATTAACCTTTGTCATATTATAAAATAAAAGGTTTATTTATATACAGTAGCCAGAGAAATACATGATCTTGTATTACAACAAGCTGATCTTGATTTTGTACAAAAGTAAAGGTAAAAATTTATAATATTCAACGCATGGTACGTTACATATTCCATAATCTTTAAAAAATAATTATTATTGACATGGAAATTTGTATATGCCGACAAAATAAAAATTACGCGTGCTGAGTCACTCGGTGATCAATTATTTGTCCCTTGTGTTAATTAAGTAATGTATTTGGATTAATTACTTATTCCATTATTTTCATCAATGCATGGAAATTGAATAATGAGAAGGTTTTTATATATGTTACCATATTTTCAAGAGCTATAGTTCAAATTGAATATATGTTGTGTACAGTTGCAAGATTTTGCTTAATGACGAAGGCTTTAAAGGCAAAAAATGAAATATGCATGCGGTGCTGATGCGGAAGTTTAGTATTGACCACACACATGCAAATATCCATCCTTAAATATATATCCATGCAACCTTAGTGCACTTAAAAAGTGTTTCAAGGATATAAAGGCTATAAGCCGATCCCGGTGCAAATTGATGTAGAAAAATATAGAATGAGAAGAGAAACACGCACAAAGTTAAATAAAAAATAAAAAGGAAAAAAGATAGAATCTTATCTATATATGAAAATTTGAAAAGGACCCTTGCCTTTTCTTTATTTAGGTTATGGTCCATAGCCATTTACTGCATGAAATAAAATAAAAATATTTTTTCTTAGAATTTATTAGTTGCTGAGAACATTTTTATTCCACTAGCAAATAACGTACAACAAATTATGATGTAGCAGAGGCAATTGTAATTTCAAAAATGTGGAAGACTTGCTTATTTAGCGATCTTATGACTAAAATGTCATATCCACATTTACATTAATTTTTGTGTGAGTGGTATATATATGAAGCATCTTTATCTTTGCAATTATAGAAAAAAAACTTGATTTACTACTAAAATTTGTTGTATTAGCGCACGTATGAATTTTAGTAGCATGAAAGTAATTGGCGTGAGTACTCCAACACACACGCTAGTGATCTTCATTTTGAACTATATTTGGACATATTTGTTAGAAAATCTTTTAGCCGTGATCCTCTAATGAACTCCTAATCATAAAATAAATTATCTTGATTCATGCCGTCAATCTTTTAGAGAGACACAACTCCGTTGATCACCGGATTTCTTTAAGCCTTCTAACGATCTTCCTCTAATCCGATGGAACGATTGAGAGGACCGACGCAGATAATTTTCGTCTCTTCTGAAACCCTGTCTTGATAGAGATTTGGATTCTATCTGTTGGATACGAAAATGTGTCAGAAAATGGAGACTTGAAATTATCTCGAAAATCAACAGCTTTCCAGTATATAAATGGACACCCATAACTGAGACAATATTTATTTCATAGCGGGTTCATATCAAATCCAAATCATCTCTTAATGAATTTACTGCTTAATCAGAAAACTATCTATAATTGTGTTCTCTAGGGACCAATAGCATAATTATATTATTATCAAACTTTATATAATTTAGACCATCACTAAATCATAAAGTTATTAATACACATTCTACACATTAAAGAGCCTATTTTTCATGACACATATTAAATCCGATTAATAATATAAAATTTGATCACGGGTATAATTTGACAGTCTATTATATAATATATATTTATTACATATAAACCCATACATTTTATAATTAATAATAATTAATTTTAATAATATTTGCGTGTGTATTCCTACGTGACACAACAGTAGCTAGAAAGGCAATGGTGCATGCACGCTACTGTCTTCCTATCTATGTCATAGCACATAAGTCTATGCACACAAATATCGTATAAATATAGTTCAAATAAAGTTCACTAGCATGTGTGTTGGTGTGCTGACGCTAATCACTATCTATACTTACGTTACTAAAATTCATACGTACGTTAATACAATCAATTCTAGTAGTATAGCACGCAGACTTAGAGGGACGGAGGCATTATAAAATTAATATACACAAAAATGTTAACTTGGTACTAATATGATAAGACAAACTGAATTCTACAGTTGTAGAAATGGCATATAAATATGTTTCATTGTAAATATATTTTGCCAATTCATGTTACTTCTTTTTTCAAATCATTTGATGAATGACGTCTCATTGTTTTCATTTATATCAAACTTGATGCACAATCGTTAACCTATAAACTATACAAAATAATTGCAATTTTTTTAGTTCTGATAACCGTTTGATTATTTGTCATATGTAAAATATATCAATTTCAATATTACTTTCCCCTTCTCTAAAATTGTGAATAGGTCACTTCAAAAATATGAAATATTGAATTGACAGGTCTTCTTTTACAAATATTTTGAACGTGTAACGGTGATATGCATTCCATTTCCATTTTCCAAGCACGTGTAGAGGATAAGAGCAGGAGGATGTGTAAAGATGGGTCAAGTCCCTAGACTCTCCACTAAATTTGCCTGTGGGTCTCACTTCTGATTTGATTATTCACAAACTCGAATACCATAAAGCCAAAATACCAGTATAACAGATCTGTCAAACTGGAGACAAACCAGATAGCTTGAGCTTGTTACATTTCGAAACAACGGTTCAAATCGCAGAGGAATAATGCTGGATATCAGGATATATGTACGGGTGAAAAAAAAAACTGGTTTGAAAAGATACTAGTAAAAGCTACAAGCTAATTCAATTCTTATTTTGAATTTTCAAAAAGGGAACAAATACTTTATTCCACGACGTGTCATCAAATTCTGATGAGATTTGAACGGATGGATGAAATGTTTATTGAATTAAAAAATCATTTATAATTGTAGGCTTGATGCCCTTCTTCTGGGCTGATAGCATGAAAGTTAGTAATTACTAATTAGAATCAATACTTCGAATATATGCTCTCCAAAAGGTTTATCTCATGTGATATTATGCAAAAAGAAGAAAAAGAAAAGGTTCATCTCGACGATCTCGTCAAAACCCTAGATCTCTACTCAATACTCGATCAAATTACAAATTAATTGATATCACTTCTAAGAGAGCTTTTTGAATCATATCAACTAAGAAATTCCATGTTGATCTAACCCTTTTTGTCGAGTCAGCTTAGCTGGAAAAAAAAAGAATTTTTTTTTCAGTGCTCAAATAGAAACATCAATCCCGCGAAAAGCCTAAAACCAACGTTTGGGAAACAATATTTTTATAATATATTATTTCAAATTGACCTTTGTGGACCTCGCCAAATAAATATAGAATATTATTATATGGTGATATTGCGATCACAATGGAAATCCAATTAATGCGCTGGTTATTAATTCCCATATTTTTAGCATTTAATTAGCTTAAAGAAACTTCAAATCTAATGTCGAGTTGTCATATTAATTTTGATTGTTGTTTCATCGCAATTCAATGATACTGCGTCTTAAGTGAATCTTAATTTGTTTAATCGATTTAAATATGTTTTTAAATGGTTGACAACATTTTACATAAATTCAATTTTGTAATTAACAATAAGAAAATCCTGGCCAATACATGCATACCATGAGTTCTTTTATGAACCTGTCCTAATAAGAAAGGTAACACATAGCACATGATTTACCTTGGGGCTTGGGCATATATATTCACTTCATAAACATGTTATAACTTTTTTTTTCTTTTTTAGTGTTTGTGGGGATTTGAATTCATGACTTGAGATTATTCTAGATAACTATCGGCCGAATTATTAAATCATTTGCAAATTAAAATTACAATAGTAATGAGATCAAAAGAAATTCCGTTGACCCTAATGCCTAACGTGGTTGTTTTGTTCTGCCAATCAGGACTTGGTTTGCATTGCCAATGAGTGCTCCTCATTCCATGAAAATTAAAAATTAAAAAAAAATAAAATAAAAATGGTTGTCAGCCAAGGCCCAAGGGCCAAGGCACACACTGAAAGAAATAACCGAATCAAAACTACCTTCCTTTCCTTTACAATTGAGGCCTATATTAGACTATAGTAGCCCAAGTTAAATTGAGCCTCAAATATTGTATTTTGGGTTTTCTAATGGATTATTTCCAGTTATCGTGTCTGAGAAAAAAATGCATAAAACTAGCGAACATAAATGAATATAAATTAGGTATGGTTTAAACTTTATAGGCCTATAGTTGGACTAGCTATAGGATCGCTCTTGTTATGGATCATTTCTTCATTTTTAAAGTCTAAATGATCGATTCGAATCGCTTAAAATGATTTGCTCATTTGCATATGAAAAATTAGTTTGAGATCAAATTTATATTTTTTGAGAATTTTTTATATTATTTTTTTAAGATAGTTTGAAAATCCGCTCTTTTGGACAACTCATAATAATTAAATCAAGCGATTTTCAAACTATTTTAAAAAATAATAAATAAATTCCAAAAAATATATAATTAGGTATGAAACTAGTTTTTTAAATGTAAATCATTTTGAGTGGTCCGGATTGATCATTTAGACTTTAAGAATGAAGAAACGATTCATAATATGGGAGTGATCCGTGCTATGCATAACACCATAGCCTACTACACACACACACACACACACACACACATATATATATATAGTCCGACTATGGTACTTTACAAAGCACATAGACATTGAGTGATTTGCGCTCTATTTTTTATTTCAAGTCAGAAATAATTGATCCAAACCATTCAATCTAATTTTCATATAAAAATCTATTAGTAAATAAAATTTTATATTTTTTAGATTTTTTTTGCTATTTTTTTCCGATGAGGAGAAAATGACTCGATCTGAGAATTCTGGTTCATAAAAAAATGACAGTTCCCCCTATCCAAAAAAATAGTAAATAAATTTCAAAAAATATAAAATTTGGTTTATTAATAGATTTAGATATGGAGATTAGATTGAGCACTTTGGATCGATCATTTCTGACTTAAAATTAAAAATAAAGTGTAAATCACACAACGCTGTTGTGCTTTGTAAATCACCATAGCCTAATTATATATATATATATATATATAGAGAGAGAGAGAGTCCGATAATGGTACTTTACAAAGCACAGAGGGGTTGTGTGCTTTGCGATCCATTTTTTATTTCAAGTCAGAAATAATCGATCCTAACCGTTCAATCTAATCTTCATATAAAAATCTATTAGTAAACCAAATTTTATATTTTTTAGAATTTTTTTGCTATTTTTTCTGATGAGGAGAAAATGACTTGATCTGAGAATTCCGGTTCATCCAAAAATGACGGTTTTCCCCCAATCCAAAAAAATAGCAAATAAATTCCAAAAAAAATATAAAATTTCGATTACTAATAGATTTTGATATGAAGATTAGATTGAGTGGTTTGGATCGATCATTTCTGACTTAAAATAAAAAATAGAGCGCAAAACACACAATATTTTTGTGCTTTGCAAAGCACCATAGCCTAATTATATTTATATATATATATAGTCCGACTATGGTGCTTTGAAAAGTACAGAGACGTTGTGTGTTTTGCGCTCTATTTTTAATTTCAAGTCAGAAATAATCGATCCGAACTGTTCAATCTAATCTTCATATAAAAATCTATTAGTAAACCAAATTTTATATTTTTTAAAATTTTTTGCTATTTTTTCTGATGAGGAGAAAATGACTTGATCTAAGAATTCTAGTTCATCCAAAAATGAAGGTTTTCTCCCTATAAAAAAAAACCAAATAAATTCCAAAAAAATATAAAATTTGGTTTACTAATAGATTTTGATATGGAGATTAGATTGAGCGGTTTGGATCAATCATTTATGTCTTAAAATTAAAAATAGAGCGCAAAGCGCCATAGCCTGTATATATATATATGGAGATACCGTGAGCTTAACTCAAAAAACATATTAAATCATCTCAAAATTTTAATTTATCATTCTCATTAAATTCTTTATATAAGAATCTTGTGGGATACAAAAATTTGGAGTGTTTTGAGTTTTTTAAGTCATCGTTTTTAATTTTTTAAAATGATGTTCAAGTATTGAATATATTATTATTATTTTTAAAGCTGATTTTCAAAAATTAAAAACCACAACTTAAAAAGCTCAAAACGCTCCAAATTTTTGCATCCCATGAGATTTTCATATAAAGAATTTAATGAGAATGATAAATTAAAATTTTGAAATGATTTGATATATTTTTTGAGTTAATCTCACGGAAGGCCTCCGTGAGCTTAAGCTCACGGTATCTCTACTATATATATATATATATAGAGAGAGAGAGAGAGAGAGAGAGTAAATCTACCAGGAGCTTAAGCTCATAGAAGACCTCTGTGAGCTTAGCTCAAAAAATATATCAAATGATCTCTAAATTTTGATTTTTCAATCTCATTAAATTCTTTATATTGAAATCTTGTGGGGTACAAAAATTTGGAATGTTTCAAATTTTCTAATTTGCTCTTTTCAATTTTTGAAAATCAGCTCCAAAAAAAATAATAAAATATTCAATGTTTGTTAATTATTTTAAAAATTTGAAAAGAGCAACTTAGAAAACTTGAAACATCCCAAATTTTTGTACCCTATAAGATTTCAATATGAAAAATTTAATGAGATTGAAAAATCAAAATTTGAAGATCATTTGATATATTTTTTGAGCTAAGCTCATGGAGAACTTTTGTGAGCTTAAGCTCACGGTAGATTTACTCTCTCTCTCTATATATATATACATACATATATATAGAGTGGAGATACCGTGAGCTTAAGCTCACGGAGGCCTTCCATGAGCTTAACTCAGAAAACATATTAAATCATCTCGAAATTTTAATTTATCATTCTCATTAAATTATTTATATAAAAATCTTGTGGGATACAAAAATTTGAAGTGTTTTGAGCTTTTTAAATCACTGTTTTTAATTTTTTAAAATGATGTTCAAGTATTGAATATATTATTATTATTTTTAGAGTTGATTTTCAAAAATTAAAAACCAGAACTTAAAAAGCTCAAAACGCTCCAAATTTTTACATCCCATGAGATTTTCATATAAAGAATTTAATGAGAATGATAAATTAAAATTTCAAAATGATTTGATATATTTTTTGAGTTAAGCTCACAGTATCTCCACTCCATATATATATACATATATATAGAGTCCGACTATGGTACTTTGCAAAGCACATAGGCGTTGTGTGCTTTGCGTTCTATTTTTAATTTCAAATCAGAAATAATCGATCCGAACTATGCAATCTAATCTTGATATAAAAATATATTAGTAAACCAAATTTTATATTTTTTAGAATTTTTCTGCTATTTTTCTGATGAGGACAAAAATGACTTGATCTGAGAATTATGTTTCATCCAAAAATGATGGTTTCCTCCCTATCCAAAAAAATAACAAATAAATTTTAAAAAATATAAAATTTGGTTTACTAATAGATTTTTATATGGAGATTAGATTGTGCAGTTTGGATCAATCATCGATCATTTTTGACTTAAAATTAAAAATAGAGCGCAAAGCACACAACTCTTTTGTACTTTGCAAAGCACCATAGCATATATATATATATATATAGTTAGACTATTGTGAAAACGTTTGTATTTCGAGCTCAAGTGCATACGGCTCAAATTTTATCGTAACACATCCGAAATTCAAAATTATCATTCTCATTAAATTCTTCATATCAAAATATTGAGAAATAAAAAAATTTGGGGTATTTCAAATTTTCTAAGTATTTATTTTGGATTTTTGAAAATCAGTAACAATAATTCAATATTTTATCATTATTTGGGCTCGAAATGCAAATATTTTCACAATAGTCTAACTCATATATATATATATATGAGTGAGGCTATGGTGCTTCGTGAAGCACAAAATCTCCCGTATTTCGCATCCGTATCTCGAATTTGAAAGTTCAAATTGATCCATACCGTTGAACATGATCTTCATATTGAAATATCCTTGGAGATTAAATTATATATTTTTTTTGAATTTTTTGTTATTTTTTAAATGGGTACAAAATTTCCTGATCTAACGAAGTCTGCACCATCCAAAACTAGCAATTTTGAACCCATCTAAAAAATAACAAAAAATTAAAAAAATATAAATATTGATCTCCAAAGATAGTTCAATATGAGATCATGTTCAACGATTTGGATCGGCCGATTGAACTTTCAAATTTGAGATACGAACGCGAAGCACGAGAGATTTTATGTTTCACGAAGCACCATATCCTCACGCACACACTCTCTCTCTATATATAGAGGTAGGTTACGGTGCTTTGCAAAGTAAAGACTCTCTTTTACTTTGCATTGAGATTTCATATCTCAACGGCTCAAATGATCAATCTAAGTTATTCAATAATTTTTTTATTTTAAAATATTATACAATATTAAATTTTATAATTTTTTGAGATTTTTAGATATTGTTTAAATTATTTTTAAAAAACAGATCTGATATAGACTATTTTATTACGTTAAATAAGGTTATTTTTAAAAATAATTTAAAAAATAGTTAAAAAGCTGAAAAAATTATGAAATTTAATATCCAATATTTATTTTGCAAGGGGAGCCGGAATCAGGCAAATTTATTCTTTAAAATAAAGCCCACTACTACTGACTAAAAAGTATTTATACCCTCTTTGGCAACACTTTCCTTTTGAAATTCCAATTCCAAGCTGTACAGTTAAATTATTCTTTCTTCATTTTTATATATGTTTGAGCAACATCTTGTTTTTTTATTATAAAAGGCGAAGGGGAGCCGGAGACCAGAGCATTCATTCTCTCTCGGCGAGACCAAAAATGAGATAATCAGTTGAGATCTTTAAGGCTTGCACGCGCAACCTTATCTTTTCATTGAATTATACATTAGAAAAATATGTATCCACTTCAAGTTGGAATACATATCTGTGCGTAAAATAATTGTTTAAATTGTTCTTCCGTGAATCTAAAAAATATCGATATAATTATTTTTACCTGTGGAATGCGGGTGGCAATTATTGACTGGTCAGTCGTACAACGATCATAGTAGTAAGGCGGACATACTGCGCAGCTACTTCCAATCACTTAATTATAGGCCAGTCTCAAGGTTCCGACACTAATTTTCACTTCTCACAGTTATATCAACAGCCACCACAAAACGATATCTGGGAGAATTTACAAGCACCGCTTATGGAGGAAGAAATTAGAGGGGTGATCAATCATTATTGGCCGCATAACAAAACAGCAGGTCCAAGACCTACTCATACTGGACATATTTGCTGTTCTCACACAGGCACTGGCCCACCCTGAGAGGACTCTACACCCGCTAAATAATTCATACATCATACTAGTCCCAAAAAAACAGAACCCAAAGTCACCGAAGGACTTTAGACCTATAAGTGTGATAAATGGCATCCAGAAAATACTATCTAAAATCTTGGCAAATATAATTCGACCACATATGGCTCACTTTCTCACCGAAACCCAAACTGGATTTATGAAGGGTAGGAGCATTCTGCATGGGTTCCACTATGCACAAGAGGTAATTACAGCAGCTGCAATGGATAAATTTCAAATGGCGTTGTTTAAAGCAGATCTTAACAAAGCATTCGACTCCATTGAGTGGGCCTTCCTGATGAGATGCTTGCAAGCTTTGCACTTCCCACCGAACTGGCGCCATTGGATTAAATTTCTCGTCCTACAGGGCAACTCACAAGTCATTCTAAATGGGGTGGCTGGTAGACAGATCACACTCAGACGTGGAGTAAGACAAGGAGACCCGATCTCGCCTTATCTATTCAACATGGCAATAGATTTTCTTGTCAGATGGGTAACCAGACTAAATCAACTCGACCTCCTACAAGCGCCATTCCCGGGATGTAGAACATGCCTCCTCTATGCAGATGACACCATGATATTTCTCAAACAAATGGTATCGCGATTCAAAATCCTACAACTCATATTACATATCTTTCAGAGATTATCGGGCCTCTCTGTCAACTTCCATAAATCAGAACTATTGATGATTGTGGACCCTACCTTAAGATACACGGATTAGCACAAATAATACATTGCACAGCGTCCAAATTCCTGATAAGATACCTTGGTTTGCCACTATCCAATAAGAGACTACCTGCCGCTGCTTTTCAACCGCTATTAGATAACATACAATCCAGATTGCCAGGATAGAAAGCGAAGAATTTATCAATCAGAGGAAGACATACACTTCTCGACTCGGTTATCTCGTCTATCACAATATTCTTTATGAGCTCATTCTTACTTCCTAAAGGAGTCATCAAGAAGATCGACCAGATTCGTCGCCAATTTCTCTAGCACGGGCACAAGAGAAACCAACCGAACAGCAGGTCAATGCCTTTAGCAAACTGGAACCTCGTTACAAGATCCAAGAAACTGGGGGGATTGGGTGTTAGGGACATGAACAACGCCAACGCATCTCTACTAGTCAAATGGATGTGGCAGTGGGTGAGTGATCAAGAGCCACGGTGGAAAGAAGCCACGCCTACTTCGGCCCCACACATTCACCCATGGGAACAACATCAACAGCCATCAACATTCTGAAAAAACATAAAGACTCTGGAGCACATCTTTTCATCTATGCTCCTACAGCTAACCAGGGCTGCATTGGATTATGCTGCTTCCATCCGGTACCAACTGGTCACGACCCAGCTGGGTACACATCAGGTTTCTGCTGCAGTGCTGGGCAGGGCTGAAGCGATATTCAGCGACCATCTGGAGCTGTTCGGGGTTTTCTGGTACCGATACTGCAGGTACACAATAAATCACAAGTGCCCAATAACAAGTAGCTGGAAAGCAGCTGCTGAACCGGAGGCTCGTAGTTGCTTGTTCCTTGCAATATTTTGTATGGTTATTAATTCTTTTGTTCTCTATGTTTTTCCGTTTGTCTCATTTATGCACATTACTGATCACAATTTGTGATCCCATTTAATGAAAATTTGAGGGCTAGACCCTCATCTTTTTCTCAAAAAAATTATATTTTACCTGTGGTCCAAATCTGACGATCATTATAAATTCGAACAGTTACTGCACACATACAGTGCTATAGAGGAGCGGAACCCTCAAGTTGCATATGGAAAAGAAGTAACATTTGTCACCTTAAATCTCATCTAATCTGGATTCCCAAAAAATAAAATTCTCATCTAATTAATCCGACGAATTACCACAGTCAGACACTTATTTTCCTCAAAACAAAAAAAAATGAGCTATAAGGGATGTGATGTAAAGAAAGGTACTGGTTGGTGAACTAAGTTAACAAGTTTTGTTTATATGGTCGCATGATTCACTTTCTTCTCTACTAATTATTTTGGATCTTCTATGCATATTATCTTTGTTCTTGTTTGCTGGGATGCACATTTCATAACAAGCTTATTTCATCTGATTTTTTTTTGTGAATTTGGAGCATTGATTTCTTTCTTAAATAAAAAGTACGATGATCACCTAACGTATGAGGTTTACTTGAAAAAAAAAAACATAAGAGCACCACTGATGAAATAATGATAGAAACGCCACAGTAGTTGAAATCTTTAAATGTAGCTGAACATCATCAATTGAAGAGCTAAATTGCAAATAATAAATGCCGTTGATTTCTGAAATAAATAAATGCCGTTGATTTTGTTTCTGATCAAGTAGTGCATATTTATAACAAATTGTAACTATAATAAATTATGAAATTGATAAAATAAATTAGACTCATCATATTGGGGTCTTTATATATCAGGAGAGAATTATTTATACAAGTCAATTTCTATAAAGATAGACGAGAAATGAGGAAAAAAATTATGGATGGACAGTTTTTCTTACATAAAATATTACACATTATGAATATAAATTGTTTTAAAATATAATTGAGTTCACATATAGACGGAGTAACGGAAAGCAAAAAAAATGCATGTGAAACTGGATCCTTTCAGTTATTTACGGACCAAGTTTTAATAATTAATAACAATTATAAATATATCATTTTGAAATAGAAAAAAAAAATAGCGCTCGTCTCAGCCTTTCATCCGTCAATTTTTCTATCCACCATGTCAATTTCATTGAATTCATCATTTACTAAGAAAACATTTTTGTCCCATTTGATAGGTGTAGTAGAAGTGCTTTAAGCATTTTAAAATGCTTTGAAGTATCAAACGTAAGTTATTTAAGGTAGCATAAAGTTAAAGCAACTCCATAGTCTTTAAAGTTATGTCATCAAATTTTCTTTCTTTCAACACTTTTTACACAAATTACTTCATCTATTTACCAAGCACTGTATAGTATGCTGAATTATTTTTAAATTTGTACTTGATTTAAACTACGTGCTACACGTTAAAAGATAATAATTTATTTGGGTGGGTCGGGTATTCTAATTTAGCTATTTTATATTTGTCAGAAAAAATATTTTCCAAAAATATTAAAAAGTAGTTATTTTACTAAACTAATTAAAAATTCATTTAGTTATTATTTTAAAACTTTTAATTAATAATTATTTTGACTCATTATTTCATCGAAACTACCTTTGATGGAAAACCATGCTTGAGACCGGTACGAAAATTAAAACGGTGCAAAGAACGAAAGCGACTACTTTGTGGAAGTAGTACTATGGTGTGGGCCCACGAATTCGTGCACCAAAGGTCCAAAGCCACAGAATCGGACATGGTCCAAGATGCTCTTCAAAGTTCAAACCTTGTTGGGTGGCAGTCACCACTCGCCAAATCACCCTTTATAAAAAAAAATCACCTTTTCAACTGTTTTTCTTATATCTATTATTAACCGTCAGATCTTTGTAGAGGTGATTAGTTTAGGTGTGGGTTTAAAGCAATAATGAGAACACTTTTTTTTTTCCTGGTGCTGCATTATTCCGGAAGAAAGAAACTTTGCATGAGAACCATTCCATCATTTCGATGTTGGATATGGATAAAATACTGCACTCGACATGATATAGGTACTTTTAATATATATATATATTTCAGACTATGATGAAAACATTTACATTTCGAATTCAAGTGCATATGGCTTAAATTTTATCGTAACACATCCGAAATTTAAAATTATCATTCTCATTAAATTCTTCATATCAAAATATTAGGGGATAAAAAAATTTGGGTTATTTTGAATTTTCTAAGTATTTATTTTGAATTTTTGAAAATCAGCACTAAAATAATATTAAAATATTGAATCATTGTTGCTGATTTCAAAAATCCAAAACAAATATTTAGAAAACTCAAAATACCCTAAAATTTTGTATCCCAAATATTTTGATATAAAGAATTTAATGAGAATGATAATTTTGAATTTCGGACGTGTTACGATAAAATTTGAGCCGTATGTACTTGAACTTGAAATGCAAACATTTTCACAATAGTCTAATTCTATATATATATATATATATATATATATATATATATATATATACATACTATTTATACATTTCCAATAACTTAATTTTTTTAATTTATACAAAAATGAATATATTTAATTTAAAAATAAAACGATTTTTTTCCTTCTAAGTTCTAGAACATAACAGCACATATATATGTTAAGAAAATGAGCATTATATGTTTGAAACTTTTTTTAATCATATTTGATTACATTAATTATTTTAAGTTAAATCATCTCCAATTAAGTTAAATAAAAGTTTTGAGGTAAAAATGAGTAAGTGAGAAAATATACATTGTTGATTGTATTCGTGTGTCAGATTATTTTAAATAATAAGATATGTCATTTATATGTATTATATGAGCATCGTCCACGCATCAATATTACAAACGTATCTGAAACATATTGATTGCCTAATGAAATCATCAGTAAAATATAGATATATTATGCCTTTGTTTTTATTTTTTTTATTGTGTTATTATAACATTCATCGTTTATTAGATAAAAATTATAGAAATTAAACAGGCGTATATGTTCATAAAAAGATGAGCATCATTGTCCGTGTGAAGTTTGTGATACAAAAAAATATGTAATTTATTTGAGTATTTTAGCTTTGCTTAATTCTCAATACGTACGGTTCTGATGCGTTAAACAGTGTATGAGTTGACTTTTTTCTATCCTTATATAAAAATGAGATACTATGAACTATGAAGAAAAGAAAACGATATATATACATCGTCACCATTCCTAGACCCCGAATTAAAATCGCACTCGTGAAGTGTCCGATTTTTTACGTGGGTCCCTGAATTCAACCATCAATGTTATTTTTGTCCCGTCCGCGGTCTAAATCCTACGGTCCGTGATGAATTCAGACAATTACTCTACGGTAAAGTACCGTAGAGGAAATGCACTCTCTAAACCCTCACATTTTGTAATTTTAGTCCTCGTACTTAAGTACATTTATTAATTATAAATTTTATTTTTACACTTTGATACGTTATTAAGTAGGGCTTAAAAGCTTATGACTCGTTCGTGCTTGATTCAAAAAAGTTCGCAATTAGCTCGCTCGATTCAGTTCGAATTGGAAACGAATCGAATTTAGCTCGATTAGAATTTGATTTGAATCGAACTCAAATCATAACCGGCTTGATCAAAATAGATTCGTGAATCCGAATTGAATGTTGATAATAATTATAATTATAGTAATTGTAATAATAGTAACAACGACAAAATTAGTAATAAAGACAATATTATTGAGTGATGAAGTTGTTATATTAATTTTGAGTTATTCGTGAATCAAATCGTATTAGTTCAAAACGACCTCAATTTTCAGTTTGAAACTGTGCTACTATTTCGCATTGATTTTTAAATCACATTTGAATCGAACTCGAATCATGTCTATCTCGCTCCAGTTCTATTCGTTTGTAGCTCTAATGATAAAAACCCGTTTTAATATTTTGCGCTGCCGGACTCATTTTCAGCTGTACCGAGGGTGTCGGGTCCCGATTTCATGTTTTGCGCTCCCGAACTCATTTTCGGCTGTACAAAGGTCGTCGGATCACACTTTCATGTTTTACGCGCTCAGACCGGTTTTTTCAGTGGTACCGAGGGCATCGGGTCCCGTTTTCATGTTTTACGCTCCCGACTCATTTTCGGCGGTACCATGGGCATCGGGTCTCTTTTTCATGTTATGCGTTCCCGGACTCGTTTTCGGCGGTACCGAGGGCGTCGGGTCCCTTTTTCATGTTATGCGCTCCCGGACTCGTTTTCATCGGTACCGAGGGCCTCGAGTCCCGTATTCATGTTTTTTGCTCCCAAACTAGTTTTCGGCGGAACCAAGGACGTCGGGTCCAACTTTCATGTTTTCCGCTCCTGGACTTATTTTCAGCGGTACCGAGGCGTCGGGTCTAGTTTTCATGTTTTGCGCTCCCAGACTCATTTTCAGCGGTAGAGGGGGTGTTGGGTCCAATTCTCATGTTTTGCGCTCCCGTAATCGTTTTGGGCGGTACCGAGGGCGTCGGGTCCCGTTTTCATGTTTTGCCCTCTCTGACTCATTTTTGGTCGTACTTAGGGCGTCAGGTCCCGTTTTCATGTTTTACGCTCCCGGACTCATTTTCGGCGGTTCCGTGGGAGTCAGATCCAGTTTTCACGTTTTGCGCTTCCGAACTCATTTTCGGCGGTACCGTGGGCGTCGGGTCCCGTTTTAATGTTTTGTGCTCCCATACTCTTTTTTCGACGGTACCGAGGGCGTCGGTTCCCGTTTTCATTTTTGCGCTCCCGAACTCGTTTTCGGCGATATCGAGGGCATCGGGTCCAGTTTTCATGTTTTGCGCTCCAGGACTCGTTTTCGAAGATAGAGGGGGTGTCGGGTCCGTTCTCATATTTTGCGCTCCCGTACTCATTTTCGGCGGTACTTAGGGCGTCGGGTCCCATTTTCATGTTTTGCGCTCCCGGACTCATTTTCGAAGGTTCTTAGGGCGTTGGGAGCAGTTGTCATGTTTTGCAATCCTGAACTCATTTTTGGCGGTACCGTGGGCGTCAGGTCCCTTTTTCATGTTATGCGCTCCCGAACTCGTTTTCGACGGTACCAAGGGTGTCGGGTCCCATTTTCAACGGTTTAGGGGGCGTCGGGTCCAGTTTTCATGTTTTGTGCTCCGGAACTCATTTTCGGCGGAACCGTGGGCGTCGGGTCCCGTTTTCATGTTTTGCGCTACGAGACTCATTTTCGGCGGTACTGAAAGCGTCGGGTCCAGCTTTCATGTTTTGCGCTCTCGAACTCGATTTCGACGATAGAAGGGAATTCAGGTCCCTTTTTCATGTTTTGAGCTCCTAGACTCATTTTCGATGGTACCGAGGGCGTCGATCCCGTTTTTATGTCCGGGAACGCAAAACATCTAAACTGGACCCGACACCCTTGAATCCGTCGAAAATGAGTCCGGGAGCGCAAGACATGAAAACGGGACCTGATGACCTAGGTACCGTCGAAAATGAGTTCGGGATCGCAAAACATGAAAACGGGACACGACGCCATCGATACCGTCGAAAATGAGTACGAGAGCGCAAAACATGAAAATGCAACCCGGCGCCCTCGGTACCGTCCAGGATCGCAAAACATGAAACCGGGACCCGACACACTTCGTGCCGTCGAAAACGAGTCCAGGAGCGCAAACTATGTAAACGGGACTGGTCGCCCTCGGTACCGCCGAAACGATTCCGGGAGCGCAAAACATGTAAAACGGGACCTGATTCCCTCGGTACAGTCGAAAATGAGTCCGGGAGCGCAAAACATGAGAACGGGACCTAACACCCTCGGTACCGCCTAATGAGTCCGGGAACGCAAAACATGTAAACGGGACCCGACGCCCTCGGTATCGTCGAAAACGTGTCCGGGACCGCAAAATATGAAAACGGGACCCGACGTCGTCGATACCGCCGAAAATGAATCAAGTAGCGCAAAACATATAAATGGGACCCGACGCCCTCGGTACCACCGAAAATGAGTCCGGGAACACACATGTAAACGGGACCCGACGCCCTCGGTTCCGTCCAAAATGAGTCCCGAGCACAAGACATGAAAACGAGACCTGACGCCCTCGGTACCGTCGAAAACGAGTACAAAAGCGCAAAACTTGGAAATGTGACCCGACGCCCCGGTACCGCCGAAAATGAGTCCGGGAGCAAAAAACATGAAAACATGACATGACACCCTCGGTATCGTCGAAAATGAGAACAAAAGCGCAAAACATGGAATCGTGACCCGACGCCCTCGGTACCGCCGAAAATGAGTACAGGAGAGCAACACATGGAAATGGGACCTGATGCCCTCGGTACCGTCGAAAACGAGTCCTAAAGCGCAAAACATGAAGACGGGACCTGACGCCCTCGGTACCGTCGAAAAGTAGACCGCACAAAATGTGAAAACTTGACTCATCACCCTCGGTACCGCCGAAAACGAGTTCGGGAGCGCAAACTATGTAAACGGACTAGTCGCCCTCGGTACAGTCGAAAACGAGTTAGGGTGCGCAAAACATGAAAACGAGATTCACTATTGTAGAAATCGAGTCCGGGAGCGCAAAATATGTAAACGGTAACGTTTGCCTTCGGTACCGCCGAAAATGAGTCCGGGAACGCACAACATGAAAACGGGACCTGACGCCCTTGCTGCCGTCGAAAATGAGTACGAAAGCGTAAAACTTGGAAATGTCACCCGACGCTCTCGGTACCGTCGAAAATGAGTTCGCCAACGCAAAACATGAAAACCGGACATGACGCCCTCGATACCGTCGAAAAAGAGTATGGGAGCGCAAAACATGAAAATAGGAACCGACGCCATCCATACTGTCGAAAATGAGTCCGAAAATGCAAAACATGACGCCCTCGGTACCACCGAAAATGAGTTCGGGAGCGCAAAATATGAAAACGGGACCCGACGACCCTAGTACTGCCGAAAATGAGTCTAGGAGCGCAAAATATGGAAACGGGACCCGAAGCCCTCGGTACCGTCGAAAATAAGTCCGGGAGCGCAAAACATGCAAACGGGACACGACGCGCCCGATACTGTAGAAAACGAGTCCGGGAGTGCAAAACATAGAAACAAGACCAGATGCCCGTGGTACCGCCGAAAATACGTCCAGAAACGCAGAACATGTAAACGGGACCTGACGCCCTCGGTACCGTCGAAAATGAGTCCGGGAGCGCAAAACATTAAAACGGGACCCGATGCCCTCGGTACCGCCGAAAATGACTATAAAAGTGCAAACATTGAAACGTGACCGCCCTCGGAATCACCAAAAATGAGTCCGAGGGCGCAAAACATTAAAACCGGACACGACGCCCGCGGTATCGTCAAAAATGAGTTCGGGAACGCAAAACATGAAAATGGGACCCGACGCCCCCAGTACCGTCAAAAACGTGTACGAAAGCGTAAAAAATGAAAATGAGACCCAAAGCCTCAGTACCGTCCGGGAGCGTAAAATATGAAAACGGGACCCGACGCCCCCGGTACAGCCTAAAACGAGTCCGGGAGCGCAAAACATGAAAATTGGACCCGACGCCCCCGTTAACGCTGAAAACGAGTCCGAGAGCGAAAAAATGTAAACAAGACCCGACGTCGTCGGTACCGCCGAAAAAAGTCTAGAAAACACAAAACATGGAATCGGGACCCGACGCCCTCGCTACCGTCGAAAACGAGTCCGAAAAGGCAAAACATGTAAACGGGACCCGACGCTCTCGGTACCGTTGAAAAGAAGTCTAGGAACACAAAACACGTAAACGGGACCCGACGCCTTCGGTACCGTCGAAAACAAGTCCGCAAAGGCAAAACATGTAAACGGGACCCGACGCCCTCGGTACCGTCGAAAAGAAGTCTGGGAACACAAAACACATAAACGGGACTCGACGCCCTCGGTACCGTCGAAAATAAGTCCCGGAGCGCAAAAAATGAAAACGGGACCTGACGCCCTCGGTACTGCCGAAAACGTGTCCGACAACGCAAAACATGGAAACGTGACCCGACACCCTCGGTACCGATGAAAATGAGTCCAGGAGCGCAAAACTCGAAAATGAGACCCGACACCCTCGATACCGTCAAAAACGAATTAAGGAGCGGAAAACATGAAAATGGGACAAGTCGCCCTCGGTACCGTTGAAAACGATGCCGGGAGCGTAAGACATGAAAATGGGATCCAATACCCCTGGTACCGCCAAAAATGAGTCTGGAAGCACAAAACATGTAAATTGGACTAGGCGCCCTCGGTTCCGGCCGATATGGGTCTGGGAGCGCCAAACAAGAAAACGGAACCCGACTCCCACGGTACAGCCGAAAACGAGTCCGGGAGCTCGAAACATGAAAACGTAGGTCGATGACCTCAGAACCGCTTAAAACGAGTCCACGAGCGCGAAATTTGCAAATTGGACTCAAAGAAACATGAAAACGGGTCCCGACACCGTCGGCATCGCCGAAAACGATTCTGAGGAGCACAAAACATGAATACGGGACCCGACACCCTTAGGACCGCCGAAAATGAGTCTGTTAACGCAAAATATGTAAACGGTACCTGAAGCCCCCGGTACCGTCGAAAATTTGTCCGGGACTGCAAAACAAGAAAACGGGACTCGACGCTGTCGGTACCGCCGAAAATGAGTCTGAAAGAGCAAAACAAGGAATCGAGACCCGACGCCCTCGCTACCGATCGGCAGCGCAAAACATGAAAATGGGACACGATACCCTCGGACCGCCGAAAATGAGTCCGGAAGTGCAAAATATGAAAACTAGACCCTCAAATTAATATAATTACTCCCAATTATGCATGTTATA